>JASBWU010000001.1:0-1200000 GCA_030039245.1 Naganishia vaughanmartiniae | reverse complement strand
ACCCGATGTCCACCGAGAAGAATAAGCTCGATAGCCAAGGATAAATAAGGCTGGACGTCACCCCGGGAGCCCACAAGCTGAATTACGATATTCAGCGCAGGACAGTCGAGGGGAAAGCGGTTGGAGCTGGGTGTCGATTGAGACTGGGAGTATGTCAGGCGGGGCACATCTTCGCATTCTAACCCTTGTTCTGCGACCGACAAGGCGTAGTGCTTCGGTAGCTCGAGCGGACCATCATGCGTCAAGTCGCTATTTTAAGTATGGGTCCTGTCAGAAAAACAGATAGGACGCAACAAGTGGATGACTACTCACAAGATGACGTCGATCCTTCCGTTCTTGTCCAGGTCAGCCTGTGTGTACATGCCCTTTCCCCTGAGTGTGACTCTGGTATTACGTCGACCGAATCTGCTCTGCGATGATTGTAGCCCGCTGTCTGAATCAACGACGTCATCCATGTTGAGTGTACGGAGCGACGAACTCGACGAGCTTGCCGACGTTGCAGGTCGACTCGTAACACCGAAGCTTCTGTTTTGTGAGGGCCCAGTGGTGGACATCGTTTGTCGCAAAGTGTTGATTTCGTGAAGGTGGATCGGAAGCGGTGTCTCGACGTACGTGTGATGTTTCAACTGTGTCTGTGGTGTCTGGTTGAATGGAGCAACCGGCGTCCCTGTTCTTTAGAGGTTGTGGATTGGTAGGCCTTAACAGGGAGTTAATGTCATTCAGTAAGATATATATACTACATAACAAACTACTTATTCCGTCTTCACGTTTTTCTCAGCCGTCGGAAACATCTGCGGCAATTGGAGCTGTGCTGTAATTATCTACACCCTGCTTCACGTACCATCTCTTGTGGACGAAGGATGAGCTGGTAGACCAGCTGGTAGACCTTTGCGGCAGCTGACGCAAGAGACTAACCGGTACTCACGCCGCCGGAGTGGTCCGTCGGGACGATCAGAACTGCTGCTGTACGTATGTAAGGACAGCTGTAGGGACTATGTACTGTGGGGAGCTATGTAGGTCAGGCTTTGGTAAGACCTCTTTCTTATTTATTTTTTGGTGTGAATCCTATGACACGTCGATTATGTTTGTAATCTAGGGCGACGTGGAGGCTATTCACATATGAGCAATCGACCAACTATTTGTGTTGATTCAGCCCATAAACATACTTGTTCAGCCCAAAGGTCGTTATCCATCAACAATTCTCTTGCAGCAAACAAGATGTTATCGAACGCGTGGACGTATAGCGTCCAAGATGCCCTCGCGCATTATGGCGTTACAGAAGATCGGGGTCTCGACGAGTCTCGAGCAAGGGAGAACGCCAAGCTTTATGGTCGAAATGGTATGTTGTTTCGCTCTGATGTAGTGTAGTGTGTATATGACTGACATTGCGTTTCTACCCTTCAGTTCTCCCTGACGAACCCGCAACGTCCATGTTCAAATTAATACTGGCGCAATTCCAAGATCAACTCGTTCTCATTCTGCTTGGATCTGCCATCGTGTCCTTTATCCTCGCTTGTTTCGAAGACCATACCGAAGAAGGCGGTTGGGTGACTGCCTTTGTTGAACCTTTGGTCATTCTGTTGATTTTAATCGCCAACGCTGCTGTCGGAGTCATTCAGGAAAGCAATGCCGAGCAGGCCATCGATGTGAGCTCGCATTCACCGGGCCGAACTGTTTGATAGCACTAATGCTGTACTTCCTCGCGAATAGGCCCTGAAAGAATACTCGCCTGATGAGGCTACCGTCATCCGATCCGGTCGATCGTACAAGATTCATTCCTCAGAACTAGTACCTGGCGATATCATTCAAGTCCACGTCGGAGACAAGATCCCAGCGGATTGCAGGGTTCTGAGCTTTTCCAGCAGTTCCTTTAGGGTCGATCAAGCGTTGTTGACAGGTGAATCGATGAGTGTGTCAAAGATGGAAGACAAGGTTGCGGATGAAAAGGCCGTGAGACAAGACATGATGAACATGCTCTTTGCCGTGAGTCTTTCTGCCCTTGCCTCGTTGCATCTTTGACCTGACATTATGCGGATGTAGGGAACGACCGTTGTTAATGGAGCAGGAAAGGCATTGGTCGTGCTTACTGGACCGCATACCGCCATTGGTCAAATCCACGAATCCATCTCTTCCACGGTGACCGAAAAGACCCCGCTCAAGCGAAAGCTGGACGACTTTGGAGACTCACTCGCCAAGGTCATCAGTGTTATCTGCATTCTTGTCTGGCTCGTCAACATCAGGCATTTCAACGACCCTGCTCATCACGGTTGGCTAAAGGGCGCGATATACTACTTGAAGATTGCAGTAGCGCTCGCCGTCGCTGCTATTCCTGAGGGTTTGGCTGCCGTCATTACCGCATGTCTGGCTTTGGGCACGAAAAAGATGGCAAAACGCGGAGCGATCGTCAGGAATCTGCCGAGTGTCGAGACTTTGGGTTGCACAAACGTCATTTGTTCCGACAAGACGGGGACATTGACCACGAACCAGATGTCTGTCTCTCGAGTAAGTGCAACGCTACCTGCCCCATCACTTGGAAACTGACAGCGCCCCTCTCGCAGTTCTTGACTATCGAAAACGGCTCTACTCCTCTTCGAGAGTACCGAGTTACCGGCTCTACTTTTGCGCCTGTCGGAGAGATCAGCGCGTCAGATGCCAAGTTTTCCGAAAAGGGAATCGCTCGAACTAGGCCGATCGAACGTCTGATGGAAATCTCCGCCATCTGTAATGATGCCAGGATCGCGTACAATGATGTGAGTCGGCTTGCAGATCGTCATGTCACGCCCGTCTCATACTGCCTTGTAGGAAACCCGAATCTACACCAACCTGGGTGAACCCACCGAAGCCGCCCTCAAGGTCCTGGTTGAAAAGGCCGGAACCAACGATGAAAACTTTAACAAGACGCTCGGAAACATGCACCCTTCAGCTCGAGTCAACGCCGTCAACTCGTATTACGAACAGAGGATTCCGCGACTGCTTACTTTTGAATTCTCTCGGGACCGTAAATCAATGTCTGTACTCGCCAAACACGAACGACACACTGTCCTCTTTGTAAAAGGCGCACCGGAATCCGTCATTGAACGATGCACGACCGTTCTCACCCCAGAAGGTACGCGTGAACTTACATCCGACGTCCGGGAACAACTGGCCCGTGCTCAGCTTGAATACGGCAAGAGTGGCTTGCGAACTTTGGCTTTTGCATTCGTTGACGAAGCCGATTCGAATGTCGAACACTACAAGACGGAAAGCGCCGCCGAATACGTCAACTTTGAACAGAACATGACGTTTGTCGGTCTTGTTGGTATGCTGGATCCACCTCGACCTGAAGTCCGAGACGCCATCGCCAAGTGCAGGGCTGCCGGTATCCGAACGATTGTGATTACAGGAGACAACAAGAACACTGCCGAGACCATTTGCCGAGAAATCGGCATCTTTGGCATGAACGAGGATTTGACAGGCAAGTCCTATACTGGGCGAGAACTGGATGACCTTTCTCCGGGACAAAAGATCCTTGCGGTGCAGAGAGCGAGTCTTTTCAGTCGAACCGAGCCCAACCACAAGAGTCAACTTGTCGATTTGCTTCAAGGGCAAGGATTGGTTGTGGCCATGACTGGCGACGGTGTCAATGATGCCGGTGCACTGAAAAAGGCCGACATTGGTATCGCCATGGGATCCGGAACGGATGTTGCCAAACTTGCGGCCGACATGGTTCTTGCCACCGACAACTTTGCGACCATCGAAAAGGCCGTCGAGGAGGGTCGTGCAATTTACAACAATACGAAACAATTCATCCGATACTTGATCTCGTCCAACATTGGAGAAGTCGTTTCCATTTTCCTTACCGTCTTGTTGGGTATGCCCGAGGCCCTGATTCCGGTACAGTTGCTATGGGTAAACTTGGTCACCGAGTGAGTTTTTTGCAAGTAGCAAAATCTACAGTAACTGACTGTTCCTTACAGTGGTCTTCCCGCTACCGCTCTTGGCTTCAACCCCCCTGACAACATGATTATGCGAACACCGCCTCGGTCCGGCCGGGAACCTCTGGTCGGCCCGTGGCTGTTCGTGCGATACATGGTTATCGGCATCTACGTTGGTTGCGCGACCGTATTCGGATACGCTTGGTGGTTTATCTATTACAGCGGAGGCCCTCAGATCACGTTCCACCAGCTTGTAAGTGCGACATTGCATGTCGTTGGGAATAGGTCACTGACAAGCCTCCCTCTAGACTCATTTCCACCAGTGCAGCACCAAGTTCCCCGAGATTGGCTGTGAAATGTTCAGCAACGACTACTCGAAGACGGCGACCACGATGTCGTTGTCTATCCTGGTCGGTGAGCGCTTTGTTGATACGTGCTCTGGAGCGACGTGTTGACCATTATCTGCACTCTCCTCCAGTCATCGAAATGCTTAACGCCTGCAATTCCCTCAGTGAAAACGAGTCACTGCTAGTCATGCCGATATGGGTCAACCCATACCTGATGGCATCCATCGCGTTGAGCATGGCTTTGCACTTTATGATCCTCTACGTGCCATTCCTCAGCGTGAGTGCATCTTCATTCTACCGGAAACGAGTTTGTCGCTGACTTGGATCGCCCACCTAGTCCATTTTCCAAATCATACCTTTGAACTGGGACGAGTGGATGGCTGTTCTTTGGATCTCTGCTCCCATTATATTAATAGATGAAGTGCTCAAATACCTCACTTTGAACGTTATAGGTGAGAGAAATTCGCCCCACCGGAGAAGACGTAATCATGGCTTAACCAAGCCTGCTCCTTCCTTGTATCGTCATGACAGATCCACCTTTGAAAGCAAAGGTAGACTGAAGAGCGAGCCTCGTATGCCTGTAACACCATGATTTATATTATTGCATAGCATGATTCAGTTTTCTTGAGCATGCTCAGCCATCTGTCTCGAGTCGTCGGATGGGACTGACGCCTTGCAGCGCAAAGGCACCGTCTTCTGCTTGCCAGGAGTAGTGCTTGCGTCGATTTTTCGGATTTCGACGCCATACAAGGCTTCGTACTGGCCACTGACTGTTCGATGTCAGATGTGGTTATTACGTCCGCTGCATTCTCGTCCGCGTTCACTGGGCCCTCCATCGGGATGTGCTCTCATGAGATTGAGTACGAAGTTCGTCATGTTCGCGACTGCCGAAACGAGGCACATCGTCTTGTGGCCGGGATATCGTGGAGAAATGAGACAGCTTTAGCCCACTGATAAGCTGTGACTTTCGCAGGTAGGTGGAGCAGGTGCGTCGGGAGAGTTTGATGTTGGGACGCACGGTGATGTATCGGCTGACATAACACGAGTCCGAGAAACAACCATGGAGAATATAATTCTTTGCGACTAACTTCTACCTCAAGTGTAATCATGTCGCGGCTTCTGGAACGTCAGCTATTATAGCTCACCACTGGTCCACCATTCAATTGATATGCGACGAGCACTCTGGATGTGTCAGAGTCCGGGTAGCATAGAAATACTTGAGGGCGCCGCTGTTTGACGCACATGTCGAGGAGTTCTGACCGGGTGGATGCTCTGCGCAGCAACTCGGTCGCATACCACTCGGGGAGACTTGTCGGCATCCGTCTAGTCTACAAAGCAGATGGAGTTGGATTTGGGTCCCCGGAAGTTCGAGCACAGTGATCTCAAACTGCTTCCGATTAAGCGGTAGTGTGACATACCGCCAATAATGCAAGTGATAGAGGAGATGGGCTGCATGGCGACTTGAAGCGACCACGCTCCTCCCCGTTCCCCTAGAGCCATATAGACTTCAGTAACCCCTGAGATGCGCATATTGCAGCAGCTTTGAAACCCTTGAGGGGGATGTAGCCATAGGAAGTAGCAATCCGGCTGTTCTGGCTGAGATTAATGGTCGAAACCGACGGAAACATCCGGATCGTGCTAGATCGTCTTTGGAACCTGCTGAACTCTCAAACTAGTATCATCTACGTCAAGGCAAGCGGACACCAGATCCACACCTTACACTAAATGTATTGAAATCGATTTTCCGCGGCAAAAGTCTGATAGCGCACCCAGATTCTGGCTCACTGCGCAACCGAAGAAAAGTCTTGCGAAAAAGGTTGCGCATGTCATGTTTCCAGGCTGATGGGAGCTGGTGACGTCGGTGAGAGCTTCCAAAGCACAACCGAGACCAAGGGTCTTGCCGTGAAGCTTATCCAATCGCTCTAGGCAGCCTCGAGGTTTGTTGGAGACTGCCGGACAAAGTTGAGGGTTTCTCGCGCATCAAACGCCCGAAATCGTTCAAAAAAGGTGCAAAACGATTCATTCGACTCGCGGCGTGCGCACAGTGATATCGGAGACGGCAAAAAGGGACTTCCCACGTTGGGGTCGAACCAACGACCTTCGAGTGCCAGACGCAATGCTTCGACCCCAAGATGGGAAGCTTTGAATAACAGCTCGACGCAACTACCACTGTGCTAGTGAGAAGGATACTTGTGCGTCCTGTTCTAAACGTCTCATTACTACCTTAGTATCCAGCCCGCCGCTTCAGGTACTCTTTTCTCCTACCGTTGTCGCCATAGAGAACCAGTGGCCGGCACGACAGCAGGCAAGGATGATTATCAAATTTTATAATACAGAGTAGGCGCTTCGAAACACGGCTGCTGGCCCTTGTGGGGCGTTCACCGTGCACTGCCGGCAGCAGACATCCAGTGTTGGCTGGCTTTCTGGAAGCCAAACACTAGCGTATATGGAATGGAGCAGTTCAGAAAGGTATCTGGAACGGGCAAGCCTGCAGCTTTGAACATTCATAGCTCGTCGCTCGAGGACCTGCAAATTATTCCTGTACAGTACGTCGGTACGCTGAGACAAATGCGGAACTATCAAATGCGGGCAAGACCGAGGCTCGATCGCACCTTACACACCTCCTATCGAGTTGACTGATATTACCTTATTCGTTGTTACATCCCTTCTGATCAGTCAACTTCCTCTACAAACGCAACACCCATTTAACGGACCTCGGAAGAACACACAAGGTCGCCTCTCAATATAGGACTGACAAAGTAACAGGCGGGTAACGTCCCTGATCAACCGCCCAAGTGAACAAAGGTACAGTACGTGAGTGGCTGAGAAATTCGGTTTGTTCTTGTCTAACGGCTTGCAACACTCTACAGAGAAAAGGCCAAGGATGCAAAGTCACCAGCGGAGTCTGTCCCTAGACCGAGACGACGACTCTTGTGCAGACGAGGAACTGTTAAGAGAACTAGAAGCCGAGTATGGGATCGAGGGTGACTTTACAGTATGTTGCACGATTTCGGGCTGCTGGTCGTCTACTTACTTGCAATCTACGGATAACAGTTCAGAGCAGTCGCCGTCGGGCTGCTGGTCGGCGTATTGTAAGTTGCGTCAGATATCCCTTCCTGCAGGTGCTAACTGGGTTTACAGACTCGCATTTACCAACCTATATTTCGTAAGCACAACTCCATACTAATTCAGATGGACCATTGACCCCTTTCACCGCGACTAGGGCCTTCAAACCGGATGGATATCCATGATGTCGCTACAGTCGGCTCTTCTGGGCTATGCCCTTTTCCAACTGCCTCGACCTGGGTTTCTATCGCGCATACCATTCCTCACGCCGTCAGATAGACCTTTTACACCGCAGGAGAATGTGGTTCTCCAAACGACCGCTGTCGCCACTGGCACCCTCCCTCTTGCTGCGGGTCTCGTCGGAATTATACCTGCATTGGAGCAGCTGGAGTTCAACATCGATGGGGTGCATCCATTGAAGTTGGGATACTGGCAACTCATCGGCTGGAGTTTTGGTATCTGTTTTTTCGGGTAAGTGGTCTCTGATGTGCGCGAGGGCTCGGTCTAAACTCACAGGTTGCTTGTGACAGGGTATTCTTGGCAGTGCCTTTGAGAAGGCAGGTGGTATGCATTAAACTTCTCTGCGTCCGACGATAAAGCTGGTGCTGAACGAGTCTTGCTATAGATTGTCAAGGAGAAGCTGGTATTTCCTTCAGGAAGTAAGTTGGACCGCTTGCCTGATTCCACCAGAGAGCCTGCTCTTACCCGCCGATGCGAATCTAGCCGCGACTGCTCAGCTTATCGCTTTGCTACATCGGATTCCGCCACCAAGAATCACTGAGATCGATACCACGAGGGGTGCCATATCTGCTTCGAGCGGATATCAAGCCGTTCCCAGAAGGTCTTCTGGCGATGCTACCTACTCTGCGTCCGTAGAACGGATGGAAAGCGTCGGTGATGACCAAGAGGAGGAGTTAGTCAAAATCGCTCGGCAGCCGGCCAGCATATACGAGGACCCTGTCACACAAGAGGAGATGGGCAAGCTTGGGTGGTGGGTACTAGGCTGGAGCTTCGCAGCCAGTTCCGCTATTACTGTATGTCATTTTTCGCGACGTGGCGAAAAGGCACATTACTGACTGAACGTGGCGTGCGCCATAGTTTGCGAGTTTCCTATTCCCAGTTATATTCGCTATGCCAGTATTCGACATCATTGGCGCCATGTTCGGGACAAGTCTTGCCGCAACATGGGCTTGGTGGTGAGTAGGCAGCCGACTTGGACGCCGAGGGATTTCGCTGAAATACCGCTCTCTTAGGTTTTCTCCCAGTCTGTCTTATGTCGGTCAGGGT
The DNA here is from genome assembly GCA_030039245.1 of Naganishia vaughanmartiniae. NCBI lineage: Eukaryota > Fungi > Basidiomycota > Tremellomycetes > Filobasidiales > Filobasidiaceae > Naganishia > Naganishia vaughanmartiniae. The sequence goes on along the minus strand of JASBWU010000001.1, from coordinate 1,191,386 downwards.
GAATTATAACATCTGTCCAGCGGGTCTGGTCACAAGTTCTGATTGACTTGTTTCGGTAGGCATTATCATGGGATTCCCAACAACAGTCTCCATGAACCTCGGTATGATCACTGGATGGGCAATCCTCTCCCCACTTGCCAAGCACAAAGGCTGGGCTCCTGGACCAGTGTCATCTTCAACCGATGGTTCTCGAGGCTGGATTGTGAGCGCAACCAAAGACTGCCTCCTTCGCTTCCTAAGACTGACACACTGTTTCGACAGCTTTGGATTTCCCTGGCTATCATGATCTCAGAATCCGTAATCTCTCTCCTGCCCATCGTTCTATCCTATTCATCCAACGTACTCAAACAGTTCCAACAATTCCGCCATCACGAAGTAGACTCTGACGACGTGGAAACGGAATCACCGGATAGGTTGGTCCCCATGTCCTGGGTCGGTATTGGCCTTGCAGTCAGCTCGGCTCTAGGTATCATGCTGGTATGGGTGATATTTGGGCATGAGGGTATTCGGCCCTGGGCCACCGCGTTGGGTTTGGTTCTCGCCAGTATCCTTAGCGTGTTGGGCGTGCGAGCTCTTGGACAAACGGATCTCAATCCCGTAGTAAGTTGCGACAGTCCATACCCTCCTAATGCGGGGCCGATGGCTGACACAATTGCTATACAGTCTGGTATTGGAAAGATCAGCCAATTGGTGTTTGCTGTACTTCAGCCAGGAAACGTGGTCGCAAATATCATTGCAGGCGGTGTTGCCGAGGTAAGTTCAATGCCCAGTATTTTACAGACTGAACGCTTTACTCATCCACAAGTCTCGTACATCACAATCAGGCTGGTGCACAGCAGTAAGTTCGCGCTTCGATGCACCCTGACCGATGTCGAGTAAATGAGACTCATTACCTTGAATGTAGAGCCGGAGACTTGATGCAAGACCTCAAGACCGGAGCATTACTCAAGGCATCTCCTCGCTCACAGTTCTACGGCCAGATGATTGGTAGTTTTGCAAGTGTCTTCGTGTCCGTGGGAGCGTATAAATTATATACCAGCATTTACGAGGTACGTGCGAGCAAAACCCGATTCGGTTACCATGAGCTTACGCATCTGCTATAGATCCCCGGACCAGAGTTTCGAGTGCCCACGGCTGCTATATGGTAAGTCTCACTCGCACTCAAGTATCATACAATCACTACCACTTGCTGATCTCTCATGTCTCTAGGCTGAACCTAGCTCGACTACTCAACACCGGCCATCTGCCCCCCTACACGGCAGTCTTCATGACGGCATTTGGTTCCGTCTTTGCCCTGCTATCTTTCATCAAGTATATGACCCCTCTACTTACCGCGAGACCACCCAGGTGGATTCACTACATACCGTCAGGCATCGCATTCGCGATCGGCTTCCTGAATACACCGTCTTTCTCGTTGGCCCGTCTGATCGGCGGATATATTGCCTATAGAACTCGGAAAAATGGTGAAACCCCTCTTCTAGTCATTGTCTGCGCGAGTGGATTCGTGCTCGGCGAAGGCATTATCAGCATTGTAGGACTTGTCATGACGGGTGCAGGCCAAGGGGCGATCAGTTGTTGGGGTTGTGGACTTGGAGGTGGAGGTTATTGCGCTGGCGGTTGTTAGATACGTTTGCATCAAAAAGACAAACGTCCTCAAGGGCTTATTCTGTATTATAAAAATGTAGCCCGTATGTCAGTCGACATGAAATAGGGTAGCAACCCTTGCGCGAGTTTACGAGTTCCGAGTTCATCCAGCTCACTGCCGGGTACGTCATTAGGAAGGAACAGGGAGCGTGCACGAGGTTGAGCCGACTCTGGTTCTTCATTTCGATTGAGAGCTTGAGCCCAGGTCCTCCTGAGCCGGAAAAGCGATTGGACGACATTATACCTTGAAGGTGTAGAGTACAATCAACAATTCAAATATCCTCTCGTACACCCCAAACACCTTACCAACAGGTAGATTGCAGGCTTCCATCTTCTCAGCCATGTATCGACAAGTTAGGCTGGTCAACAGCAGTCGCTTGAGCGCACAAGCAAGACTTTCTATCAGGGTAAGTTGCAGCGTTCTCAAAGCAGCTCACTGCAGCATCCTGATATCCGTCCGATTTTACAGCGATACGCAGTCGACAGCAGTTCACCTTCCGCAAGAGGACCGATAGCGCCTGGAATTCCACCAATCCCTCCTACTGCAGTCAACGCGAAACCTGTTGCGACCGTGGTAGTTCCGAAAAATGCAGCCGGTCCTGCGAAGCCCGACATCATTCTTCCCGTCGACGCTACCGTCAAGCCTATCCCTGTAGTCGTCAAACCTGTTCCCGTTGTCGTCAAGACTGGTGGCGCACCTCCTCCTCCGCCACCACCTCCGCCTCCCCAGGCTCCCAAACCACCGAGCAAGTTTTTCCGAAAACTCTTCCTGTATTTGACTCTCGGCACGCTGGTCTTCTACCCTACCTCGGCCTACCTTTCTCTCCAGTCGGACAAATACAGGGATTTCTTCACCTCGACTTTCCCTCTGGCTGACAAATTGATCGAATACGCAGACGACAATGACTGGGATCAGTACGGATTGTCCACCTTGACTGGCGGCTCTGGTGCAACCCCTGAACGTCGCCCCGCAACCGCCGTTGTCAACTCCACCAAGGATATCATCGCCGCCGCTCAGGACAAGGCAAAGGAGGTCCGAGCAACTGCCGCTCAAAAGGCTGAAGCTTTGGCTGCTCAAGCCTCCAAGAAGCTAGACGAAGTAAAGCACGCCGCCGCTTCTACCGCATCCGACTTGAAGACGGAGACCAAGCGAGAGGCCGCAGCACTGGAAAAAGCTGCTGAGAGTACGACCGATAAAGCCAAGAGCGAGGCTCGACGAACAGTTGACCAGCTCAAGGCTGTCGCGACGGATGCAGCGCATACCATCAAGGAAAAGGCTGCTCAAGCTGCTTCCGAAGTCAAGTCGATTCACTTTTCGGATGGCGTCACTGAGCTCGTCGACAGAGCCGAGCATGCACTTGGTCGGGCTGAGGCTAAAGCCGAGAACGTATTGCATCGTGCAGAGGACAAGGCTCAAGCTGCCCTTCACACTGCGGAAAACAAGCTCCAGAACGCGGAAAACAAGGCCGAGAATGCAGTACATGACATCAAAGCCGCTAGCCAGGCACCTGTTCCCGCCAGTGTTCAGGCTCAGATGGTCGACACCCAGCCCAAGCGAGATGTTGTGGCCGACGACAACGGTCAACCCAAAAAGAAGGCGTATTCCGGACCCGCATTGCCAATCGGATTCGAACCTCCTCCGGGATACTATGTCCCCAAGGCGACTGAACCTACTATCGATTCCGGTAAAAAGGAACTTGCCGCCGACCCTTTGCAGACTGGTTTGCCAGAACCTAAACCCGTTTTACCTCTTTTGGCACCCAAGGTCCACGAGTTTACTTCCGCCGCCGACGAACCGATCATCAGTCAACTCGCTTCCACAATCGATAGCTTGGCTGAATCCCTTTCCGCCACATCGTCTGCTGCTGGATCGACTTCGTCTACCGATGCCGCTTCTCCCGTCGCCATCCTGACTCGAGCTCAGGATGACTTGTCTTCTCTTTCAACGCGACTGCAAGCTTTGAAGGATGAAGAAAAGACCAAGCTTGAACAAACTGCCGAAAGCAAGAGGCAAGAATTCGAAGCTCAGTTGAAGCAGAAAGAGGCCGAGTGGACCAACAAGGAGGGCGAGTTGTTGGAGGGCTGGAAAGAGGAGCGTGAAAAGTTGGTTGATGGATGGCGAAAGGTGTTGGACCGAGAGCTTGAAGGTCAGCGAGTCGGTATCGAACAGAGGTAAGTCATGTCGCAATTGAAGCCCGGTAGGGTACCAATTGAATTGAAATGTCATCAGGCTGCGAGAAGAGGTCATTGCGCAGGGCATCGAGTTGCAGCGACGATGGCTGCGATCCATCAAGGCGCAGGTCGAATCGGAGCGAGGTGGTCGACTAGCCAAGCTCGACAACTTGACGACTTCGTTCAAGCAACTGGAAAAGATTACCCTGGACAACTCTTCTCAACTGGATGCCAATGTTTCCCTTCACACATTATGGTCTGCACTTCGAGCTGTTCAAGCCAAGGCTGACCGCGGTGGTGTGGCGTTCGACGATGAACTCCGCGTTCTGAAGACTGCTGCAGCCGCTCAAGCCGGTGCCAGTGCCGACTCGGTTGCCCGAAGCGTTATCGAGTCGATGATTGAATCCATCGAATCCTCTGGCGCTGCGCAACAAGGTATCAAGTCTTTCCCGTCTCTTGCAGCATGGTTCTCGACAACTTTGGCTCCCAAGATCCAGTCCGTCTCCCTCGTTCCCGCTGAACACCAAGCCGGTGTTCTTTCGCACATTGCGTCCGCCGGATTGAGCAAACTGTTGTTCAGGCGCAAAGCCGGATGGGTGGAAGGTGACGATGTTAGTGCTGTCCTTGCACGTGCCGAGTATCTCTTGAGCGAAAAAGACTTGGATGGCGCGGCACGACAAGTGAACCAGTTGAAGGGTTGGGCAGGAAAGCTAGCTGGCGACTGGCTGAGGGAAGCTAGGAAGCGATTGGAGGTAGAACAGGCACTAGGCGTAAGTAGATCCCGCTCACTCTTTAATTGCTGTCAACTAAATTTGCTCCGACACCTCTCGCAGGTTATCGCCACTGAAGCCACGTTGTCCAGCTTACTCTTGGTGTAGAGTTACCCACTGGATGAACACCGCAGGGGAAGAAATAGAAATTTGGGCAGAGCAACTAAAATCAAGTTCGAGGATCCACGAACGGGACTGGATATTGTGTACATCGGAGCATAGCGTATCGAATGTGGAAATATGCGTACCCTATGCCAACTAATGTGAATACGCCTTATAGTTAGGATGACTGAGAGTGAGCGAATTCAGCTGCGAATGAATGCTCGAAGGACTCAAAAGGGGCTGGTGACAGTTACGTAACTTACGTAAGCCGGGTGACTTGACGCGCCAACGTTTCAGCCGAAACGCGTACAGGCTAGGCGTGACTTCCCGCCTCGTGGCCGTCAAAGTCGCTAAAATTCACCGAAAGTAGCAGTTACTTCACGTTACCTCACATGCACATTAGAAACGTCAGATTGCTCGCGCGTTGGTATCTCCTCATTTTGGTCATGGATCTGCTGGGCGCCACCGCCGACCACTCCAACTTCGCAGTAGAATCCAGAACTAGTCCCCATTCTGCATCGATTCAGGTTTCGACAGTTTGAACAGCCAGCTGCATGCACATATACGCGATCGCTCCTTTTTCGCCTTCAATGTGCCCTGAGGCACGCGTCAATTTCGACACGATTCCAACTTGTTTCCACGAGAAGCCTTCGTGACAAACCTACGACCTCCACGGGTAACACTCAGGTTCCTGTCCTCCGACAAAGAGGTATTCGATAACTTCATCCAGGCAATTACAGCGAAACATCGATACAAGCAGCAATCCTCGCGCCGTCGCAGCACAGGTTTGCGAGGTCGACGAATCCGGGACTGTAGCGAATCACCATTACACAGTGAACGCGCTCAGATCATGACGGACACACGATCTTCCGACTGGGAGGCAGACACGGAGGATATGGATACTGCAGGTGATAGTCAGCCTTTCAAGTCGTCAGAAGATACAAGCAGCATGCCTACCACTCAAGCGTCCTCAGCAGCAGCACCGATGGTGATACAAGAGGAATGTAAGGGGAGTGACGAAGCTCGAGCGAAGACCAGTACTACGCCAGGAAAGGAAAAGAAGCAAAGCGAGGGAACCATCGATCTGGAAAAGCTCATGAACACGATCGATATGACAAGAGTAAGTATCTTTTATCACGCTAATCTGGGTTGGCATCCTCCGGCGGTACTGACGTCGATACGTAATTGGTTTTTCCAGAAAGTCGCAATGCTGCAGCAACGTTTGACACAGGCCTCTCTGCTTGCGCAGCGGTCGAATTCTGCGTCATCGAATCAGTCTCATCGAACCGCGTCGCCAGTGTCTCCGTCGCGAGCGATACAGCCATCCGCATCATCAACATCTTCGAATCTGCGCAAACGGAAATCGATGGCATCGTTGTCGATCGTCGCACCACGTGGTCTAGTTGATACTGGAGCTACCCCGCATCCACAAACCGCTACTCTTCCATCATCACCCACCAGACCTCTGATATCGCGATATAGCCCAGGCGCAGGTCCCCAATCACCGTCATACACCGTCTTGCGATCTCCATCATCCTCTGCAGCTGCGAGTATGCATGTTTTAACTAGTATAGCATCAAGGCGACGTCAATCCGGAACTGGACCTGACTCTCCATGCGGCAACGGAAACGGCGGTCCAGAACAAGCGATAGGACACGGTCCACGCGTTGCTTTTGCGTATCCGCGAAGTCCTGGAGCATCGTCTGTGCAGACAGTGAGGTCGCCCGGACGGGGACGATACATCAGTTCATCTGGCCTCCCGCGGTTTGACACGAGTGGATACTCCGAGGCAGGCGCGGGCAAAGGGGAGAAGAATGGGATAGATGAAGGTTCTGAAATGGAGGTGGATGACGATTCTGAACTGCAAAAATCTCGCAAACGAGGGAAGATCGATGGTCCGACAGCAGCGTATTCGACTCTATCAAGAAAATCGAGTGTCACCTTGATGCCCGCATTCAGCTCCAATACCATCTACGGCGTTCACCACCATAATAGCATAGGCTCGAGCGTAGAGCCCATGTACCCGTACAGCACACAACGAGTAGCCAAGAAACCTCGCGCTGTCTCTCACTCGGTCGATTCACGCCCACCCACCCTCCGTAGCACCATCAGTGGGTACAAGCACGCAGAAGCCCCAGGTACACATATCAGCTCTCCTCTGCGAATCACAACCGCCTCGACTGTCAGATCGACCTCCGGCGCTCGTATCGATATGCCCTTTGGAACAGATGCGTCCGACGTGGATGCAGCGAATGGCTTGATGTCAATGCTTGGTTCTGCTCCGGCGGCATTCAACCCTGCTCGCAATACAGGACCGATGGCCGAAGTCGTTCGATCTCCGGTATATGATTATCCCTCACAGCCTTTGGATGCACGAATGAAGTTGGCAAAGCCTCGAGCTGCCAGTTTCGCTTCTATTCTGACTTTCAGTAGCGAAAGCACGCATCCAACCCACAGAACAACAAGTCCCACGCGTGTACGACGACTTCAAAACGAGAAAACTCGACATCTTGCATCGCCTTCCAGTTTGAAAAGGGCCACAGGACAAGCTGATTTCGCGACGCCCTTCTCTTCGGATGAGGAGAAGCAGAAGGCGTCGGCGTCGGCCTCGGATGAGGACCAACAAGCCGCAGAGGCCATCCTCTTTCTTGCTGCTAGCCCAAGCCCGGCAATCGCTCATTCGAGTCCGGCTGTCAAGGTTCAAAGCTCAGCCATTTCAACAGCGGAAACAAAGGTTGGAAGAGTACTATATGATGATACAGCCGACGAAACATCATCGGCGTCTACAGAAAGATCGCTACGAGGTCTGCCATCGCTGTCTCAGACAGTGATGCTCCATAAGCGCCAGTCAGTGGGCGAGTCACCGCTTCATCAACCTCCTATCAATAACACTTCGCCTTCGAGGGACCGGTTTTCCCGAGCGCTACCTCCACCGCTCGCTCTCGCGCAAAAGACCGCCAGTCCGACCACGCAAAATGAAAGCGTGACGGACGTCGCAATACCGCCTTTGACAGCGTCTTCTGCGGGCAATGCGGATCACTCTGCAACTTCTTTATCAGAACCGACAGAACTCTTGTCTCCGCCGCATTCGGACCATTCTAAACCTTGATTTCGCTACAAACCCTTTTTTCAACACATTTCATCGTGACAGCTAGCTATCCTTGTCATTTCACAGTCATCAACGTTGTACACAAATATAGATGTGAAACACATGTAAAAGGGTTGTAATTCGCGCTCTCGTTATGCCATTTGACCGGTCCTGTTTACCAGTCTCCTCTTCGTAAATATCTATTCGTCCGTCAGCAAGCAGTGTTTGATTTTCGAGTCGTGACGTTCATCTTTTTCGACGACGCGTACCCGGGAAGATCTGCACAACGATAGGTACAGTCAGTGCCTACGTTCGGGGTAAAAGGATCGCAGTGTATTTACCAGATCATTATCTTCGTCGTCATCCATTGGGATCAAGCGCTTACGCTTGTTGGTGGAAGGTGTAGTAGAGGCAGTGTGAGATGATACCGCGGATCCCATGAAATCTTCTGCTTGTGAAGATTCTCCTCTTGGCGGTTTGCTGACCTTCTTCTGATACGTTTTCCTCACTGGCTGCTCATCTTCGTCCGATTGTACTGCGAGCAAACTAGGGCTAGATTGATCCGGAGCTACCCTCGATCGGGCTGCAGCCGTTGATTGTCGTGAACCAGTGGCGGAAGTGCTACCGACAGAGGTGGTCAACTTGTTTGTTCTGTGATTCAGCTGTGTTATGAAGGCTCCCGTGGCGTCTCGAGCAAGTGTTGGTAAAGCCATCACATCATTTTCATCGTCAGAGTCTACTCTCAATAACCTCTTCCTCGGTCTTGTGGTGAGCTGCGAGCTCGTGTGATCCGCTTGCATCGATGCTTGACTCTGTTTGATCCTGGTCTGCGTGTAATGCGGGAGTTCAGTCGAGGAAGTATCGGCAGTCTTTTTGTCCGGCCAGTAGTCTGGAAAGGTTGGATATTAGTTTCACTTATCTACATCAAAAAAAAAGTTGAACTCACCGAGACCTATTCCGAAATCAGCAGCGGGTGCCAAATTGAGTTTCACCGGCGATCGGCGCGAGATCACTTGCTGTTCAGATGGTACACTTTGGTCAGACACGATTACTAAAGTGGGGAGACGTTGTTACCTTTTTGAACTTCTTGAAATTCGGCCTTCCCCCCCAGTCTTGGTTCGCTGCACGATCCTGGTCCTTGCTCTTGTCCTTTCGGAAAAGATTCACCCGCTCAATCTTGATGAAGTTTCCTGTAACATCGGTGTCGAGGTCCAAAACCGAGTTATAGATGCGCGATGCATCGAACAACCCGGCGCCATATACTTTAACCGGAGCACTCTTTTTGGGCCTTGCAATCTTCAATGCGTTGAATTCGAGATCAAATTCGTCCAGATTTTTGGCGCCCTTTCGCGCTTTGGTCACTGTCTGCAAAAACTCTGTATCTTTCGTAACCGCTTCTGGTCGGGTGGGGTCGATATGCTGCGCATGTAGGAGTTTTCTGGCAGTGGCGTTAGACGGTTCAGCCGCCTTACTCGGTCCCGTTCGGTCAATATCCATTTCGTGATTGGCAGCTGGTTCTTGTCGCTTGTTGGCTTTGGATTGCATCTGGCTAGTCGTTTCCGTCTCTTTTTTCTGTCTGTTTATCGACCTCTGCACGAAATCCTCTTCCTCCTGCGGTTCAGTCCTATCGTCATCTTCATCTACCTGTGAGGGATTAATGCCGCTTTGCTTGACGGAGTTGTAAAGGCCTCGATAAGCGTGCAGCGAGTCTTTCTTGTTGGAATGAGGTTTCGTGGAGTCATCATCATTTTCGCCGATACTATGTAGAAGACCTAGTCGAGTCTTCCCCACCCGGCGTCTCAATCCTGAACCCGAAGAAGCATTGGCTTTCTGCTGCAAACGAAATGGCCAGTCGAACGAATGAGTCAGGTGAGACCAGCTGTTGCTGTTGTGGAGCTGTAAATGCTTACAGTATCGGAAACTCCTCCCTCAGCAGAATCATGCGCAAGGGTATTTCCTTTCTCAACACGTTCCTCTTCTGCATCAAGACGGCTTCGTTTTCGCTGAGGCATTTCGGCATCGCCATCGTCGTTCTCGTTATTACTATTGTTCTCCAGTGCCGAAAAGAATTGCCTGCCCTGCTTGGCTCGCAACCGAAGCGGCTATGTGCGAGTAACTTCAGTGATAGGCTACAATATTGAATAATCCCATCGTCACTCACTCGTTTCTGCCCGAGCTGTTCGGCAGGCGCCTGCTCTTCCGGATGCGTCGAAGGGATTCCAACAGATAGTTGCTCGACGGACTTCCCGCTTTGACTGGAGGCCCGTAATTGCGATTTTCCTCCTGCTAATGCGGAGTGAGACTGGCTGTCCATCACTGCAGAAAGATATCAAGCATTCGTAAGCAAAACTCCAGGAGGGGAGACCGCATTCTCGCTGCGTTTCGAACAAGCACTTACCGGTATCATTTTCGTCTTGCGCATTCGAGGAAAAATCCTTCCAGTTTGCTCTCGTCAAAGTGATCCACCAATTCTGAGCAAAGTTTATGGGAATGTCCAATCTATGAGAAGGGATACGACATCAGTCGACGAATCCTTGAGGAACCATCCACAGAACGAGCGAATGACAAACTTCTCAAGCGGTTCCGTCAGAATGTCCATGAGCATTTCGCCAGTCGCATTATAGCTCTCGAGGACGGTGTCTCCCAACGCTATCGCGACGTATTTTCCTTGTGCTGTTTGCCCATCCTGAGAATCTCGTCTTTCCGAGTCCTCTTTCAAGCATTCTTCGAAGTTCTTCTCCGCTTCCGTAAAATACGGCTTCAGTCGCATGGCGAAATCATCCCAGTTGGTAACACGGTTGGATTGAGAAACAATATCGAGGTGTCGGACCCGCGCTCCAAGGTGGTGAAAGTACTTTTCTTCATCAAGCGGCTATTGCAGATACTCTGTAAGTTTGAAGGGCTTCCAGAGTACGAGTGACCGCCGCGCTCACCGATTTCCCACTAAGCGTCAACACAGTCTTTCCCTTCCACATACCTCCCCTCGCTTCTTTAGGTAGCCACCAAGAAGCCTTCTTCCTAATATCGTCGATCTTGGAGTCAAGCGCTGGCAAGAACTGATCCGCTGCAGGTAACCGGAATATCCCTTCGGGCTTCGTTCTTCCTTCAAATGCAAGCAAAATCGATCCTGTAGCGTCGAGCCATTCGGGAGAGACGATTGGAACCGCATCGGACAGCGCCAACAGACAATCTTGATCATCGGCGTAAATCTCTTTGCGAACGACAAATGATGTTCGGTCAGGGACGTATACAAGCGAGTTGTAAATCACTGCGGAAAGTCATGTAATCAGGTGTTCTGCAAGCGTGATTGATTACGAAGAAAACTACGTACGATACTGATTGAGGTACGTGTACTGGGTCGCTCGATCAGGCGTCCTGTTGCTGTCTGCGACTATCACGGGCTTCCATACGAAGCTAGAACAATTTCCTCTGTCAGTCATGACCTGGGGCGTGGAAGAGACTCGTTCTTACCGGATTTTCAAATCGTCAGCAACGTGGATAACCGTGCCAGATTGTACATCAATTTCTCCGCCTTCTGAGCTTGACATGTAGTCTGTTTCATCATAGGAGTCTTCTCGGTTTGCGTTCATAGGTTGCCACACTGATACAGTTGTAGCAGACCCCTTGAGATTATCAATGAAAAGAGTCAACGTTGGACGCATCTGTAGCGTAAAGAATCGTTAATATGCAATTCTGATCAGCGCATTTCTGCTATTCAAAATTCGACTTACAATCTCACCCGTCTTTGTATCGACATAACGCTGCCATTCTTCGACTTTTAGATGCGCCCATCCTTTAGTAACCTTGACATGTTTCATGATAATATCATTTGTTGGTCCTGTGATTGATTTATCTACGGATCGATCGAGAGACCGTCCGATGTAGTAGATCTTGCTCTGCTTCAGGGGCAGACTCTTCTCCTCATCTAGTTGAGAATCTTTAGCATGAGGGTCGCAGCACAGGAACAAGGCAGTTTCGAAGGAACTCACATTTTTCAGCTTTGTACACGCCCGGCACTTGAAGATCCCGAATCTGCATTATCCACATTTTTGGACGACTGGTGGATCATGGAGGACCGTGTCCAATCCGGTCGATGTGAATGTTCCTACCTCTGATGCGAGATTTTGGCGAGAAGGTGTTGTTGTCGTTGGCTTCTTTTCCTTGAATGTCGATTCAACAGATAGAGGACAGCAGGAGTAGCTATACCTTGCGGATACCTCGAGGGAGAAAGCTGAATAGAATAAAATCGTGCCAGCGCCACAAGTTGTCATATTGGGTGCCCCTGTCGCGGGTGCTTCAGGTTCTATTCTGGCGATCGAATAGTGAGTATAATGGTGATAGTGAGCTGACGTAAGATACAAGCGCTTTCTACTACTGTACTCTTCCTATCAGCGAAACGCTCAACGAAGCAGGATTCCTGCCCCTATGCTATGTACTCGTAGTACTTTAACTCAATGTCAAGCCTGCGGTAAGGCCGATCTGCAGGAGATACTCAAGAAATTTACCATCAGTTTCTCGATTCAGTCAGTAACGGATAACAGCACCGCGATGTTTATTGTATCCCCGTTAGAAGCAATCTCATTGACATGGACGACCGGCACAACGGACGACACGACAAAGACTCATCTCAAAGACTCGAAAAGAACCGCATCGGACAACCGCATATGACAGGATAGAGAATCGTATATTCCAGAGCGTCTGGTATTAACAAACAACCTGATGACAAGCGTCCTCTGCCCAGGAAGAGTTGAGCTACTACAATATTGAGTCGAGGCTTACAAGCTTTGTCGGTGACAACTTTGAGAGTGTCATACAACCGAAAGACGGTAACAGGTAACAGAAAACAAGATACAACGGAGAGAAAAGTGTTGTGGATCGGTCCGATCGGCATTTCCATAAAGTCGTCAAGTGAAATCGAAAATAGGTCTTTTCGATGTTCAAGCGAATGACTCCATCTCGGTAGTCCAGGTAGGCATACCGAGACCGATTCCCATGCCAACTCGAACGGCTTCCCTGAGCTCGGAAACTGTGGGAGGAATCATAGAGCTAGGAGAACTGCCAGAGGTGGTGGAGGTCGGCGTCGCGTGTACATTCATCATCGCGGAAGGCATAGAGCTCGGGATGGGCGGAGAAGGCATCGAGTAGTTCAGCGGCCTGCCCGCCTTTTGCCACTGCTCAAAAGCATTACCTGAGGAGGCGTTGTGTTGAGACAACATTGCAACTCGAGCGGCATCGAAATTGTACTCTGGCAAACCGGCAGATGAGGCAAACTCGGTGGAGCAAGCAGGAGGGAATACGGCGGCAGCGAGATGAGGTTGTCGAGCGAGCAAGGTCACATGCGCGGCAGTGAGTTGACTAGGCAAAGTATTGTTCGGATACTGAGACAAGCTTTGGCTTCGAGTAGCGGCAAGAGCGCCAATACTTTGAGACATGCCAGAGTCCATCCAGTTTGACTGATTCGCGTGACCGGGAACGGTGCCTCGTCGCTGTTGCGCCATGTGGAAAAGCATCTGTTGCTGCTGTGTCCACGTAGAGACCTTGTCGCCGAAAGCCATGTCGTTCATGCCATTGAAAGCGTAACCATTGCCAGTCTGAGGAGACATCAAGTATTCCTGACCGATACCGGCCATCATGTCCGAAGCGGCGATAGGGCCGTGAATCGCAGAAGGAGAGATGTCATCGCTGCTGCTGCTGAACTCCTGTCCGGAGAAAGCAGCATGTCGCATCATCATCATCGCCTGCTGTTGGGCAGACATTTCCTCTTGAGGTGACGCAGAGCTGGAGGAGAACGAAGATTGTCGGTTCAACGCAGACGGCATTCGTTGTCTTTCGTGTTCTTGCTTGACGGCGTTGTTGTGCATGAACATGACTGCGTGGGGAAAGGCACCATGCATTCCAGGCATGGATAAGTTGCCACCATACATGTTGTTCGTGTTGACGTGACCCATGTCAAACTGAGGAACGACATTGCCTTCGTAATCCACGTCGCCATCGTCGTTATCGCCGCCGTCTTGTCCATCAGGACCATCTTCGTCGAATGAAGTGAAAGTGCCAAAGGTTTCGTCCTCAACCTTGACGACTTCTCGCATTCCTTCGGTCCAGCCCATGAAAGTCTTGGATTCCTTGCCAGCTTGAACTCGATATTCGTTGAGTTCCTTGAGCATGTCCTGACTTTCAGTGAACAAGGCTCGGAGCTCCCTGGCAGCGATGAGTCGCGCATTTCGCTGATCAGTCAGATGGTGAATGGAACCATTGACAATGGCAGACTTGGAAGGTCGCTTCTGAGTGGCAAGAGAAGGGAGAAGCCTCGCGAGGTCTAGGAATCGGCCGTTTAACTGTTCTCGGCGTTGCCTCTCGACAAGGTTGTGCGATGCACGCTTCTCAGCGGTGTTGACGCGCTTCCGAGGCTTGTTCTTCGATGGCCTGTCTGACATGTTCATGTTGGCAGGTACGGCAACCATGATGCTGACTGGTAGACGCGACTAAAGGTAGAATTCGTTGAACTTGACGAGCGATATGTATGTCGTATCGGACTGGTGATTGTGCACGAATGGTACTCGACAGATGCATTCAATGATGCACGAAGTGGATGTTGATCGGTCTAAGTGTGGAGAGATCTATTTCGATGTGATGTTGACTTCGAGTAGTTGATATTGGCGTATGCCAATTGTTTTCGCAAGGAGGGGGGTGATAGGTGCTGGTTCGGGTCGCGAGCACTGAAATATAGAAGGGGTTTAGCTCTATTCAATATTTGGGGAAGACGTCGCCTATTGGGATCGTGATGACCACAAAGGGACATCTAGACATAATCTCGATATTCCTGACGTCGAGTTTGTACCCGAACCGTCTTGCGGTACAATAACATCGTCAATGATGTATGACGCTACTGCAAAACACAACCAACATATCCTCTCCTAGGGGTATGGTGGCTTATCTGCGATTACGTTTTGAGTGAACTCAATACGAAATACCGCTGTCATTCGGTCCTTCTCCATCGACAGCATCCCCGAGCATCCCAATACTACGCCCTGGATCCACTCCACGTCCTGGGTCCCATGGGCGAACATTGGATCACGAGAACAGAAAGGAAGACTCACAAGCAAGCGGTATCCTCTCACAGCTAAGGGTAAGGCGGGCGAAATGCGGTAGAGAGGGTGATTTTCACCAGCTTCTCTGATCGATATAAGTCTGCTCTTTGTTGAGATGAATAGGAAGGTAGGAATGGTAAGAGCTAGAGGTATACAAGACGAAAGATATCACGACAACGAGCACGAGGGAAGGTAGGAAGGGTGCTAGGATTGGCAAGGGAAGGGGTTCGAGGGGGGACGAGAGACAGCTCTCGCGAGGAAACAAACGCCATTGGCGAGGTTTGGATAGATTAGCAAAAGATGCGAAAAAGAGGCGCACACTGGCGCTTAGGGCTTAGGGTTGATTGCCCGACTGTCCCCCGCAGATGACAGATGACAGATAGCCTAGGAAGCTGCAGCGAAGCTGCCTAGGCTTGCGCTCTGGCCCCACAGAGGGGGGACTCAGAAACCATACGACCTCAACCACTCTCTCGTGGTCTCAATATCGACCAAAAATAACTTGCGAGAGAGCGTAAACAGCTGGGTAAACGAAGCAGGAAGCAGACAAACAAAACAGGCAATATCCGGAATATCCGCAGTACCCGGCAGTTGTAGCTACTAGCTAGCTTACTAGCTTTGTAGCTGCAGTTGTTTCTGAAGCGGTTCTCGCATTTCTCGCATCGTCTGTCGTATACCGTATACAAGACCTCGAGAGACCGATATCGACGGCATTCAGAGCTTCACGACAGTCCGACAGTTCCTCGAAGATCTTTCAATAATCTATACTGATTCAGGAAGGTTGCCAGGAACCAGGAGCAAGGACATGAATACGGCTCTACAAGCGACAGGCGTGCTGCTACCCAGTCTTTCCATTCTCTCATTGCTGGTCAACCGAGAAGTCCCGAAGCCGTATCTAGTAAGCATAGTGTGTCAAAAACGAGAGGAAAATGAAGCTCATCGATGAGCGTTTCCTTTGCCAGGATGAAATCTTCCACATACCGCAGGCGCAACAGTATTGTTTAGGTCAATTCGCGAAATGGGATCCCAGCATTACCACGCCTCCAGGCCTGTAAGTCTACTCGATGTCATCGTTTGTGAATGAGCGCTGACACGCTGACAAAGGTATCTCTTGTCCACAGCACTCTCATGGACTGTCCGACATACATGTGATCCTGCTTTCCTACGCTACACCAATGTCTTGCTTGCAGCAACCGTTCTACCATGGTCGGTTGTCGGGATCTTGAAGGCCACACATCGGCATGCAGCGTTATGGGAAGTCGTCGCCATCTCCTCCTTCCCACTCGTGACGTTCTTTTCCTTGCTATATTACACGGACGTTGGAAGTACCGCATTTGTGGTTCTTGGATATTGGGCCGCGCAGGAGAAACGATATGTCTGGTCAGCCATTGTGAGTTCCTGATGCTCTGCGTTTGAAGGCTGTACTGAGTCGCTCTCTCTCTCTCTCTTTTTCTCTCGCTCTCTAGGCGGGTCTGGCATCGCTACTTTTTCGACAGACCAACGTTGTGTGGATTGCCTTCACTGCTGCGACTTCGATACTATCGGAGTATGCTCAAGCCGACAGTTCCTCCTTCCCAATGCCCAAACCACTGTTGCAAATCTCGTCGCCAGGTGGGTATTGCTCTGTGAAAGCTTCAGTCCATGTCTTATGCTAAACGTGTGTAATTGACAGGCCAACTGGTTGACGCAATTTCGACAACACCTATCAGAATACTCATGGCACCCAGACGAGCGATCACGATTATTGCATGTTATCTACCCACTCTGTTGCTTTTTGCTGCTTTCATAGCATGGAACGGCGGCATAGTCCTTGGTAAGTGACTATGCACAAGCATTTAAAGGTCGGCGAGTACTAATTCAACTTTGGACTACCTACCCAGGCCATCAAGAGATGCACGTTGCAACACTTCATTTCCCGCAAATGCTATACTTTTTGGCGTTCGCGACTATCCTGGGCTGGCCGGTTTTGATGAAAAAAGGCATCAACTCGTTGCTTGTGGGAACGGTGGAAACTGGACTAGGCAGTAAATGGTCAGTGGATCTCAGCTTCCACCAATCGTATTTCGATTCTAACCCTATTTCGATTCCAACCCTTGATTGCAGGCGGGTCCTGATCTCGGTTGTTGCCCTGGCAGCCATGAATCTTATGGTAGCCAATCACACGTAGGATTCGGCCGTCCATTGTGCTGCTTTCTGATACTGACTCTATCTTGGTGCATAGTATTGAACACCCATTCTTACTGGCGGATAACCGACATTACTTCTTTTATGTCTGGAGGCGGATATTTAAGCTTCATCCGTTGGTCAAATTCCTCTTGACGCCTGGTTACCTCATATGTGGATGGGCATGGCTCTGGGAAATCGGCAAGTGTCACCTTTCTCCTGGAGCGGCTGTGCAAAGAACAGCAACTGACAGATTTCGACTTGAGCAGGCCGGACTCGGGATTTTTATTGGGTCATAGGATATCTCGCATCGACGGCTTTGGTTCTCGTACCGACACCGCTGGTCGAGCCGCGGTACTTCCTGCTACCGTACATGCTTTTGCGAATCACATGCTCCAACCATGCGCGGACGCAGGGCACAAAGTGGGAGGTTTTGTGGAATATTTTGGTCAATGCGGTCACGATCGAGGTGTTCCTTGCTGTTAAATTCGAGTGGCCAGGGTGGGAAGGCCCAATGAGGTTCATGTGGTAATCATCATGTACGCCAATCATAGATATAGCTGTTCTATGCGAATTATGTGTAAAAAGAACGTAATATGTGTAAAAAGAACGTGGTTCACGCTTCAAAGCGCTTATAAAGTCGCGTCGTATGGGAGAAACCCAGAGCACCTTGCGCAAGCCCGGGAAAGGTCAGACAACGTGGATACATCACCTCTGTATACAGGAGACTTACTTTGTAGAACCGCAGAGACATTTCGTAGCTGCAACTTTTTGTTTTCTAACAGCCTCCTTTGGCGACGTTGGAGCTGGAGCCGCGTTACCACTGTAATTCCACGTCAGTTCCTCTCCCCTCCCAATATACCGCCTCGACTGCATTCAAGTAAGAGCACGTATGTCAATGACTGGTACGAAGAGCATAATCCAACCCCGCACTTACGAAGATGGCAGGTCTAGGCACGGCAGTCGCACCCCATCGAACATATTCAAGCACGCAATTCGGTTCGCACGAGTGATTAAGGAAGCGCCTGACTCGGAGATGAAATTCTCTTTAACTTCCCCCTAGATTGGCATAACTGCAGATAAGACTGACCCAATATTACCAATGTATGTTGGATCTACGTAGCCAATGACTTGATCGTTCTCGCGCATACTCAGCACGTAATTACCTTCATTATATGATTGTTGCAGGGAAAAACGACGTTGCGCTTCAGCATGATCGATGAATTCCCCTGCGTAAAGACTGATAAAGGTTCCAGGCAAGAGACCCTGCGAAGTGAATATACCGAGACCACCGAATTCGCTGAGTCTCAATACAAGGTGTTTCCTGATCAGCCAAAAGCTGAATGTGAGCACCTTCATATCGCCAGTCACGGAAACATTGACTAACGATGGCCCTCGCTGCGTGACCCTGAGGGAACAACTTGTTTCGCAACGGCAAGCGTCCCCGCATTCCACCAAAGGCCAATTCGGTGGCAAAGCTTCTAGGAGAAGATGTCCCTGGCTGTCGTAGAAATTACCTATAGATTGGGAGTTTCAATAGTTGCCTATATCAACCTCTCGAAGAATGCGGAGGATGAGCGACAGGACTCACGTACCAGTGTTTGCGACGCACGTACAATCCGATCCAATCGTACAGTCAACTTCTTTGTCACATCCACAACACCCTCCGTATTCTGTTGAACTGGGGCATATGTCCGAGAAAGGTTTACGCGAGGGTAGAACAAGGTCTTCCGTGTGCTACTGCAGAGTGAATATCAGCGTAAGGCATTGACACAGGTAAAATCACATACTTGGCGGTATCTTTGCAAAAGTACTATCACTTGATCTTCAGGAATGTCGGCGATGATATGCTGTCCAAGCTCTTGGAAGAGTCCCGTCATTATTGATCCTCAGGGTCCAGTTGTTGTTGAGTTTTCGATATTTCAATGATTAGAACGTTAATACGCATGGAGCACAAGCCATACGTGACGATGAAAACTCGGCCACAAAGTAATTGTTGATACTGATAGGAGACCACTAGCAATTGCCTTCCCGTGCAGGTGCCTGGCGCCGGCAGCAAGAGGACAAAACAGTTCAACCGATCGGGAGGGAGCTTCGGAGCTTCGAGATAGTCACCCAAGCTGTCACCAACAAATGTGGAAGAAGAGAGATATTTAAGAAGAGACAGCTGAAGAGACGCTTTGAAGCTCGTCGCTTTGACCTTTGACAGCCTGAGCTACAGCCTGAGCGCCTGTGCGCGCCTCCCTGACAGAGAATGAACGGCGTTGCGGTAGCAAATGATGGAGATCCCTCGATAGCTCCTTCGATCCCCAACAAGCATCCCTCTCCTCCCCTCTCCCTGCTGCCATCGGCAAACCAAACATCCGTCATTTCCTAGTGATACCGTTAGTAGATCCAGTCATGGAGCAACAGACGACGGGGGGTTTATTTCAAAATACAGAAGGATATGGTTCTTTGCGCAGGCCATTAACAAACTCCTCTTCGATCCTACTCAAGCGATTGTTCGGTACGAGGACACAATGTCCATCGCTGTAGTACAGGGAGCAACAGGCGGTCAGTGATATTCGCGAAGCGATCGCCGAACCTATCGAGTTTTTATCTCTCTCATTCTGCTTCCTAATTCCGCCAGGTCTGGGCTTGCCGTTGACGCGATATATCTTGAAGCACACCAGCCTATCCGTCGTGGCATTAACTTCGAAAACGTCAAGTAGGATCCAAGATGATATTTTGTCCGACATCGAAGGAGGCTTCAGTGACGCTATGAGAAAGCGGCTGACTGTGGTACCAAATGTCGATTTGCTGAAAGAGCAGAGTGTAGAGGCAGCAGCGAGACAGATTGAAGGGGAGAAGGCTCTGAGACTACTGGTATGCCTAGCCGGAGAGGTGAGTCAACAAATGGTACAAGAAGCGTATATATACTGACATCTTTCATCGGTAGCTACATCCTGAAAAGTCGTTGGCGCAGGTGGATATGGCGAAGGCGCTTCACACATTTCAACTAAACACCCTTGGCCATTTGATGTTCTACAAGCACTTTGTGCCGTTGATTCCTACTGCTCGAGAGTTCGGCAAACTCAAGGACGGATGGACAACCTCGGGAAGCAATGACCCTGCCGAAGGTCTTGTGGCACAGGACAATGGAGTGTGCCTGAGTCTCAGTGCTCGCGTAGGGAGTATCGGCGACAACGGCAAGGGCGGATGGTATTCCTATAGAGCGTAAGTCCACCCGCTGGTTATTTTGGCTCGGAAAACCGTTTTTCAACCTGTGGCATTGGTAGCTCGAAAGCTGCGTTAAATCAGGTCGTGCGAACATTGGATCATGAGGTGAGTGTGTTTTCGGATACCTTTGTTATCCACGAACGAGCTCAAACATAGTACACTCGTTCTCTTGCAGCTAAACATGCGAAAAAGCTCAGCCTTGGTAAGGATACGGAGGTTGAGGTAGAAACCATGGGACTGGGCGACTGACTTGAATCAAAACACGGGCTTCTCGTAGGCAATGGCGTACCGTAAGTACTATTTTGGCTGATATAAGAACCCGACAGATGGCTCAATCGCTTGCCGCCGTAGATCCCGGAACGACTATCACGAGCTTTACACGTCCCATCATTGGCGCAAAGACCCCAGACCCAGCCAAGGGAGTCTTCTCTCCGGATCAAGCTATTGAGAAGATGACTGGTTTATTGCGAAAAGCGTGTCGAACTGAGAGCGCGGACATCTCCTATGGTGGCAGATTCTATGACTGGAAAGCAGAACCGGTGCCTTGGTAGGGCGGATGTGCTGCAGTCATTGACCTGGTACCGGAACGATGGGTATCCAGATTATTCTTGATATTTCGCCACAAAGGCCATGTTGCACTAAAATACAGTGTTTGAAAATCGTTTAGTCCATGCTACGAATACCATCAGGTCCCAGCGCCGCATTGCGACTATTCCCAATCCCCCATACCAGTAGAGGTTGAAGCCACTAGGTACCGAACCGGAGGATCTACATCCAATGGCCGGCGTGCCCAGATGAACCGGCCAAGCATTTTGAACAATCAGGACGAGGTCCCATGGTGAACTTTTGTCGGTTGTGAATGGATTGTGTGCTGTTCGGTACCTGGATAGAGTGTTGAAACGAGGCGGACAGAGATGCAGGTCCATTCATCTGCGTAGTAGAGCCACCCCAGTGTCCGTTGCTGTTGGAGGAGATATGGTTATGCTGTTGGCGTTGCTGATCTTGTCGATGCTGATGAAGGTCTGCTTGAGCATGCTCGATTGAGGAGTGTGTATGAGCTGAAGGCATCGATCGATGGAAAAGAGGCGCTTCGTTCTTCAACGCAAAGGGAAAGAATCAAAGGGGTGTGCCAGACGCAAAGACACAACATCGAATATGGTTGCGTCAGCTTGTCAGTCTTCTCTGTAGTCCTGACAATCGAGCGCATACCATGTCAATATCACCACCACTCCGAAGTTGTTGCTGTCCTTCCGGCCCGGTTATATCCGTGGGAGAATTCCATTCCTTGTGCTGCTGTTCCACACCACGCATCCCATCAACAAAGTACTGCTCGGCTGCACCCAGACCGTCGGAAGCGTTGGATCGTTTGGAGATGTTTTGTCTGTCCAGGACATCCGTTTGAAGAGCCGGTGTAGTCTGCCCAAATCGGTCAGATAGCATGGTAGCGAACGGCTTGCCCATTGCTCCGTGGTCTATTCCATCGCCACCAGGTGCCACAGACGAGAACGAATTTCGAGGCGGTCTCGGCATAGAGACATCCATCGTACTGTCTGGCCCAATGCGCATAGTGTGCATCACGCTGTCAGATATCAGCATTTCGTCGTCTCCATCGTTTGCGGCATCGCTGTCATCCATCACTTGAGGCAAGTCCTTGTATCCTCGGAGCCCAGAGGAAGCCATTCGTTCTCGCAACTCGTGTAAAGATGCAAAGGATCCATGCGAGCTTTCTCGATGAAGAGGTGAAGGCGCGACATCATTCGAGTCTATCGCTCTGGCTGCAATGGTCGCTGGCGCAGAAGGAAACCCTTGGGCTGTAGGAAAGATACTGTTTGATGACATTGTTGAATCGGGCAGTACCAGTCCAGAAGGAGAAAGGTTGTTTGGTGACGGGAAAGGGAAGGGGTATGTATTCTGTGCGAACTGGTAGTGAGATGTTTGCTGTTGATTCGGGTGTTCAACGATGGCGGTTTTCGAGAAATCGAAGAATCCAGGGGTTCCTGTGATGTTCTGCATATGCTGTCCGGAGCCGTCATGCCCAGCCAATATCGGTGTCGCAGTCCAGAACGGTTTATTCCTCTTCTGTTGATGTCCGAACACACTTTCGTCTCCATTGGTTGGCGGTGATGCAGAACGTTGTCGTTTCCCGAGCATCCTCGCATGTGCTGCGCCGCATTCAGTGGTTTGTGAGTTGAGTTGTGTAGTGCTCTGTTGTTGAGACGGAAAGACCGCCTGGAACACGTTGGTCATTATGAGAAGGTGTCGAGAGCTAGTCTGTAAGATGTGAAGCTCTGTGTGTTTTCCAAATGGCCAGAGACGCGAGGAGGAGTGAGGAGGATAGGCTGATATATGGCGATTTTCAACTCCCCGTGAGTGGCCTTCCGCTTCACAGCCAAATTTTCGGAACACCGCCTTGACAGTTCCACCTTTGATGAATGATGCGCTGAGTTGACTTTTCGACTGGTGAATCAAAGGTATGCAATGGTTCTCGCCATTCTACGCTCGAACCGAGAGATCAGCAATCTGACTCGAGAGACGACTGATGGGCTGAAGTCGGCTTACCAGCTCTACTACGACAGGTCTCTGATCCTTTCACGTCGTGGTCGACCGGAAGAAAGCTCGAATGTTTGGATGGCGCTTGAGGATGAACTATGTCCCAACTACCAGGGTAGCTACCAGCTACCAGGGTTGAAGATGATCATTTGTTGAATATCGCTTCAAAATACGCTCTAGCTCATTTTGAATTGGCTGCTCCGGATCCGCTGTTCGTCTATTCGTCGTTCCGGCCCCCGAAACCTGGCGGAGAAGACCGTTTATCGCTTACTGGGGCCTAGTAGTTGTTCCTTCGTTTCGTTTCACCTCAAGATTTTTCAACAGCTTCCTGAATCCTGAAACCTCAACCATCCTCTCTATCGTTGGAGCTATCGTTGGTCATTCAACCTGCTATTTGCCTGTCATTCGAAGCCGAGTCCGAGGCCAGGCCTGGGACATAAATCTTCTCTAGCTTTTCATCTGACCGACCAAGTATACATCTCGCCAACGATACAGGCGAGCATCAGTCGATGCGTTCACTGCTTAAGTCGGTGCTGCCGTCCAACAGCTCGTCCAACTCAGTAACATTTGTCATACCTCTTCTCTGTGATCTCTGTCCTTCGTTCTTCCCTTCCCGGACTAAATACTCGGATGAGCTGTACGGAGAGTAGAGAGTAGCTTTCGGAACGAGATACTAGAGTATTCGCAGCCGTTCTCTTTAAATCTCGGTGTCTTTTTAGCTGGTCTTTTAGGTCTTTTGAGATTTCCACTGCGCTTTTTGTCACCCAATACCCAGTAGTACCAAGCGAGCAGCGAGCAGTATCTTTGATAGTTAATAGGTAATAGTTGACAGGGAACAGGTCATGGCGAATAGGTATATCGCAAATGGGTCCAGCCATCAAACATCAAAGCTGGTTCAGGCAATTTGCGACAGGTCCTGGAATTTCTGGAATTAATTATTAGGCTTTTCAAGTTTTTCCATGCTAAAGTCCGACGCGTTTAGCACGTTCTTCATTTCTTCCAACTGTTCTATGGAGGATGGAGGGAGAGGAGCAGAAGAACAACCGGGAGGAGGGCGAGACGCGGGGCAGGAGAACGCGTACAAACTTCGCTGAAAGCCGTTCACTGTCACTGTTCACTTGTCAAGTCAGTAGTGCCTTGTTACAGGATATGATATCATTCAGAAGGCCTGAATCATCATTCTTCAACAAAGACACTTTGACCGCTCGGCATAGGCAGCCCAATACTGGGTAAAGAATCAAACCGACAAAGTGCGAGTCAACAGTTAGTCAACCTGGAAAGGAGTAACTGTTCCCGATCGACTCGGCCTTCAGTCACTTCCTGCGCAAACTCCCCCTGACCTTCAGTATTAGCAAGACATACGAACAACCAAATATCAAGACCCCTGGAGATCATCTGTCGGTCGTCCAATTTACAGCACCAGACTAAACCTTCCTTTCAATCGATAAGGAGACGACTCCTGCCCTTCCTATATCCCAAGGTAACACATCTACCTTGTCGTGAGTCCCGTTTCTAAACCGAAACTTGGTATACGACAGACGACTGAAAATCTTTCCCCACTGTCGCCATGCACAGCCTGCAGTTGACGAGATTTGATATCTCTCGACGACCCACCGACTCAAATCCGATCCCAATTGGACGACTACTACGCTGCGCCTTTACATTATCCCTCCAGAAAGCTCTGCAGAATCGGCAATAGGATTGCTTGAACTTGGCAGTTCCACGGATTTCTTTCTCATATCACAAATACCGTAGACATCCGTGCTCCCAGCCCCGCCCTGATGTCCATCACACCACCTGCAACTCCGGATCCTAACAAGATGGCTTCCGGAACAGACGAAGACACCGACCAAAATGGACAGCAAATTCAGCACGTGTCACGGGATGATGAATACCAGAAGCATCAATTCACCCCTTCCCCATCGGTTTCTCCACCGCCGACATCGACTTCAGTACACTATCCTGCCATACAGCAAACCCCGACTAGAGGAACAACGCTTGCGAGCAGCTCGCCGATGTTGGCTGGATTAGGAATAAGTGGCGTAATGACGGGCCGGCTCGAGGAAGAGCGAGCTTTACCTGATGGAGATTTGCCAGAGGGGAGTGATGCAGTCGAGAAGCAGGAACGCAGCCGGGCCCTTGGCGTTCCCGAAAGCGGGTCGGGTACGCCTCTGACAATCAAGGGTGTATCACGGTCGAGCTCGTCTACCCAGACGCCCACAAATACCTCTTCTTCTGCCTCGCCATTCACGGTCAGCCGGAAATCAATGAACTTTGGACGAGCCGATGAGCACGAGCGAATCCATCGTGTACGCGAACACGAGCACAATACGTTCAAGAAGAACAGCCCGCCGTCTCCGACAGATCGATCTGGTATCGGTATGGAACGCTTTGAAGGGCCTTCTCTTTCACCGGAAGTTTCGCAAAAGAGGTCCACCGTGTCGACAGGCGCGTTACCAACCTCACAAGGCTTTCTGGATCCTTTCGACCACGCGCAAACTGGGCTCGGATTATCCAGTCCTTTCGATCCTTCTTCTGCGCAGTTGCTCAAGCAGGACGGGCTACCTTCTCGTCTTTATGGCCGGACAAACAATTCACATGTCGGATCAGCGTATTCGTCTTCGTCAAGTCAAGCAGGAAGATCGTTCGAGACAACGCCACCGCCATTATCGCCTTCCCTCAGCGAATCATCGTCCCGTGCGAATTCGGGCATGTCCCATGGCAGCAATCGGCAACACGGCGACAGATCGTCGTCGACCTTCCCTTATACCCGCACGCCTCCTACTGAAAAGAAATCGAGACCCAGAGTTGCCGAGAGTGGCATAGATACGGGCGACTTCTCGGGCCTGATCGGATTCGAAGACAGTACCTCCCCTGTCCGAAGATGGAGGAATAAAGCGGCGTCGCTGGAAGACGAAGCGGAAGAGGGTCGGAACAGTCTTCCGGATTTACCGCTAGTCCCGTCAACGCCAAACCGCATGTCTTTCAATTTCGCCCAACAACAGCATTCTCGCTACTCCCCTGTACCTCAGTCTACTGCGCAGATGAGGTCTAGTCTAGGTGCAATGCATTCTGGTCGCCATCTTTCGGCAACGAGAAGCGATTTCATCGTCCCGCCGACGCCCACGATCACCCCGTCCTGGCAGCATGGTCGAAGCGATAGTGTCGCTTCCAACTGGAGTGAAGGAGATCATCGAGTGCATGCGCGGAATCTTTCGCTGTTCTTCCCGCGACCCGATGCGGACGGTGTCGTTCCTCCTCCACAGAGGTCACCCTCCATGGTGGTCGAGGAAGATCGAGAAGCGCCCGTTACCCTTATACTTCCGAAGGGCGAGTCATCGAAACCTCACAGTGCCAATGGATTCTCCTTTGGTTTGCCTCCACCGCCTCGAAGTCCAAGTATGTCCGTAGGCGTAACAGGAGGTGTTGATATTCCAGGCCAGCATACGACTTTCGACGTTAGCAAGAAGCGTCGTGGCCACCATGTATGTTGTTGTCGATTCCATATTTCCGAGCGACATCATTTGACCGTAGTTTGTCCTTTAGCATCGACATTCCATGTCACACAATTTCTTTCCATTTCTAGATTCTGCCGTCACATATTCAGCAGTGGCTTCTCCGAACCAAGTCTCTACAAGCATCTTAGGAAGTCCTCCACATTCTGCGAAACCGAAAACTGTGGCGTCTACACTTCTTAATGGTACTCAGGCCGCTCAGGAGCTCGAAGTTTCGTCCATCCCGCTTCTTCCTTCGCCATTTCAGGTGGAGAAACAACGGTCATTGCTCGCAAGGATGCTTGGCCTTTCGCCTCAAACGCAACTCAGAGCGGGCTTGGGTACGTTGGAGCTATTCCTGGGTGTTTCTCTTTGGGTCGATGGACAGTTACACGGTAATGTCAGCATGACAGGATTGGGGTACATGTTGGTATTCGATGCCATGGGTCTATTTTTGCAGGTTTGGGGTGGCCGTCTGACCAACGGTGTGGCGGCACAGAGCACTATAGCAAATCCGTTTGGGTAAGAGTCAAGACTAGCTGACACGGAATGTCCGCTAAAACAATCTTCCTGTGAACAGTGCATACCGCAGGGAATCGCTCTATTACTTCGTGCAGGCGATTTTCTTGTTGTTTGCTGCCACGTATATCGCCAAAGAATCCCTCGAGCATATGCTCATGACGGGAGAACATGGCTCTGAAACTCAACATCACGGTCACGCTTCTCATCGCGAGCACGGTGCGATTCTTCTGCACGGCGCAGCCGTTAATGCGGCCCACGGTCATCGGTAAGCCAAAAGGTTGTACCAGCTCTCATTCGCGAAACTGAGTACGAAAGTCCGGTCCATGACAGACCTCACAACTCTATCTCTATGCTGTTGATCGCGTCGGTTTCTTCGATAATCAGTGGCGCAGTTTTGCAAAACCATGCAAAGTTGGTCGAAGGTAAGCTACTCATCTATTGACTCTTGATCTCATTGGAAAGCTCTCATGTTATTTGACATAGCTGTTGGTCCTCTGCTCTTGACATCATCAAAGGGTGTTGCCCTGGTGACAAACGCGTACAAATTGCATCCCATGCTGGGCCGCTGCTTCGAGAGGTATCTCGACAACCCCTTCTCGTCAGCCGTATCAGCCTGCTGCATTGCCGCAATGCTGGTGCAAGCCTTCGTGCCAGTGTGAGCACCCATCGTGCCTGTATAAGTCTCCTGCAAGGATATTGACAATGATTCTTTGTTGCAGTGGCCAAGTTGATTTGGCTGAAAAGGCTTTGGCGTTGGCGGAGACCATTCTGGCCTTCTGGCTCGCGTATCCGGCCAGTGTCGCTTTCGGAAAGGTCCTCCTTCAAACGGCACCACCTCAGGACGCGCTGCAGGTACTCGCAATCAAAAAGGCGATTCGGGAGGTAAGCCACTGGTAAATCCATTTCGCTACAGCGCCAGGACTGACATCACGTCCATCTTAGATTGAAGCACATCCGGCGGTAACCCGAGTTTCTCGACCCCATATCTGGCAACTCACACCGTGTAATCCGCGCAATACGATGTTACCTGTCGCTCCATCACGTCCAAAGCCAATATCCAGAGCTACATCGCATTACAATCGCACAGAAAGAAGCGAAACCCATCAGAGACGGCACAGCAATGCCGCCGGATCGAGCATCTTGGTAGCCAACATAGCCGTCCACCTACGAGCCGACTTGGAAGCCAGGAAAGTGACGGAAGTCACGAGGCTCGCATATGACGCTATCGACAATGCCATCGGTACTCGCAAGTCGAAGGATAAATGGGCAACTGGTGGTGGCGAGCTTTCGGTCATGGTCATGAGAGGGGAGCGGAAACAGCGCAACACTCACGTGCATCATTCGCATGATCACGACTCACATGATCACCATCATCACCACGAGCACAATGGAGAATCTGACCACGCGCATCAAGACGCTGAACTTGAACATCACCACGATTCACACCCCCTGTCTGGCAGAACAGGCGGGACTCATAGTCACCCAAAATGTTCGAATCACAGTGGCGACGACGAACACAAGCACGACCACTCATAATGTTGCGAGTATCACCTCATTCGAATGAGGCTTCATCTCGCCCGACTGTAGAACACATAGAAACTTCAGGCGATTAACAACACAGGTTGTATCAGTATCAGACCCGGGAATATGTATGGTCCGTCGTGAGTCGTGACAGGCGCGCGGTAGGATTTTGTTTTGAATCATGCGAGGCACAAGGGACGCATATGTAGTTGTATCTTTTACGTCTCACGAATTGTTCGTTCGTTTTATGTAGACATACAGCCAGACATACCTAGACCTTCGACCAATAGCTTGCTGAGGGCAGGACAGGTCACAGGTGTTATTATAGGAGGAGGAGGATGGAGGGGCAAAAAATGTCGGCCCAGGTCATGTTTATTTTGTCGATCGTTCTTCGCAACCACTACTGCTAGTCGCTGGGGAACCTCCTGTTCCCCCGACTTGACATATTCATATACGTATTACTTTTATATATGGTCAACCGTGAACGAGCATCATAAATGTTGGCGGGAGAGGTCAGCTCGTTGGAAGTTCGCTCTTTTGAGGACAGGTATCTCCTAGGCAGCAAGCGGTAGAATGCAAGGCCATCAAGGTAATGTTGCGTTTCTCCTGTTTACGAAGTCACCCTCACTAACTACCATGCTCTTCGCCCGCAGGCGTCATGCCGACCATGCGCAATCGCAAGGAGGACGTGCGAGGCCCTAATCCTATCGCCATCAGGCCAGTCCATGGTTTGAACGTGAAGCAAGATGTCGAGATGCTTCCAACTCGCGTGGCAACTCCTGATCTGGATGTGAAGCAAGATGTCGATGTCTTTGGACCTCCTATATCGGTTCCTCTACCCATCAAGACAACGCTGGAACAGAAGCATAGCGATGATCACCGAGGTGGATCACACTCATCAGCGAAACCGACTTCTAGCAAATCCGTACGACCTCTACCTGCCTTACCGTTGTTGAGATATGTGGCCAACTCCGCGATATCAGCTCAAAAAAGACTGCTCAGGTTGGTTCTTCTGCCACCTAAACTTCTCGACGAAGCGATTCGAAGCGACCCCGATTCGATTACCATGCTTGGATTTCAGACTGGTATGACGGTCACTGCTTCCGACTTGATCGACCGAGTGAAACATCTTCAATACACTGCCTTACAAGCTCTACTTGCCGCATACCGATACTCGGAATCGCACGTCGACGTGAAGGAAAAGGTAGTTTTGGGTCTTCAAATCGGACAGTTGACTCTCGACATGCTCGGAACTTTACAGAGTGAGATAGTGCGGGAAGACAAGACGTCAGCGAAGAGAAAACGTTCGACGGCCAAGGTGAACGACGAGGAACGAGCAGGAAAAGCTCGAAAGATGACTTCTGGGAGTGGTGTCGACAATACACACGTGGAAAACGTCTCAACACCAGTTCACGGTCGGCACAACAATGTTCGCCCTTCTCCTGTCCGTATCGACTCTAGCACTCGGCCCGAACTCACCTCCACGGAAGTCCTGGAATTTAAACCGGAAACAGAAGCAGAAGTTCTAAATGTACAGAAGAGCCAGGCGAGGAAGCAGGAAGTCTCAAGGCTGCTGAAAGAAACAGAAGACATACTTTCTTCAGCCGTGAGTGTGCAGTTCTATACCGTTCGCCAAGCAGACGCTGAAATCATCCAAAATGTTTCCAGTCCGAGCTTGGTTCGAAATCGATGTCCAAAGATCCTGAAGGCAAATCATTGTTGCTGGAGTTGGTGATGATGAAAGCTCAGTTGACTTACATACAGGTAATTTTTAATGCAGAAGAACCGATTTCGAATGACGCTAAATCTCATTAATTGGTTCAGGGTTATCACCGCCAAGCTATGAAGCTCTTAAAAAGTACCAGACAGGACATCCAGAAAGAGTAAGCTGAATCATGCTTTGACATGATCGCCTATCTGTCATATTTATAGATATTCGCTATCTCAGTACATCACAAACGCATATGGCCTATCGCATGATACTTCTCCAATCTCAACTAGAAATGGAGCTTAGCCACGACGTAATGGCTGCAAGCACGACTTTGACAGAACTAGGGGTACGCAAATTTCTTGCCATATTACAGTGTCTTGCTGATCACTCCCATACATAGGTACTCGCTCAAAGTCGACACGATCCACACGTTGTTCTGCTGGCCAAAGTTTCTCGCCTAAGGATTATCATGGTCAACTCGTTTTGGGATCTCGTAGAGTCGAGTCTGGTGGAAATCGATAACATACTTGATACTCGCTATCCTTTGACTTCCGAGACGTCACCCGGACAAGAAACTACCTTTGAGCGCTTTTGCGCGCGGGACTCGTCGGAGCACCATGATGCTGAACTCGCTGTCATGATGGAATACGCCTGTCTCAGGGTCATCTGGTTTCATCGAATTGGCAGCAAGATTGGAAGCAAAGCTAGTATCAAGATGGCTCATCACTTGCATGACCTACCGAGATGGTCAGCGGAGAACTCGGCCTTCAAATCAGGTGTCATCCAGGTACGTGGAATTGACGACTCACAGTATTTGTCTAATTGCTGACTCGTTTGTCTCCAGGTCACAACCCGCTCTCGACCGATGACAATGCAATATATGCCGTGCAACATCTCTACGCCTTTGACCTATCTCATCACCTGCCTCGCCTTTCCCGACCTGGCTAGCAACAGTCCAAAGCGAGTCAAGCTTGTACAGAATGCTCTCAAGTCATTTGACGGCTTCGACGCACATGAAGGACCATACACTGGGGACTTTACAAAGCTGTCAGGTCTGAACAATGCGATAGCTGTTCGCTCGGAGTTGATGGAAATCAAGGCAGAATGCTTGTTTGACCTGTTGACTTTCTGCACTTTCCGTGCGAAATTCGAACATGCTGCCAAAGTACGTGTCTTCTTGCCCTTCCCAGTCGATACCGCCCGACTGATGTATCCTTCGCCGTCAGGTTACTGTCGTTCTCACTAGACACGTTCAGGTTGAAGGCCTTTTTGCGACTTTCGCCCCTCGTGAATGTCTTATGCTAGCTCAACGAGCGCATATGCTGGGTCATCACGAAGTGGCCCTGAAACACTATCAAGCCTGTGAATTCATCGCAAAGTCCGGCAGCGAAATCAACCTTCTGGCTCGTGTCAGCGTTCACTGTTTAGAACTTGCAAAAGTTGGAGATATCAACTCGCTTGCCAGCCAAAGCAAGCAGCTCCTGCAGGAATGCTTCAATACTGGGGCTTATACCTTTACGACGGCCGCTCGCATCTTACAAGGCATCATCGCTGATACGATATTGTCATCAAAGTAAGTCACATACAACTTTTCGAACCTACGATAACGGTCTAATGCGGCGTATGCCCTCTCAGGAAAACCCTTCAAGTGGCATCGGATGCAGCTAGAGTCTTCAACGACAGTCATCTACAGCCGTTGATTCTCTGCATCGCAGCAACCCACTTTGAAGAAACGAGACCCGCTCAAAGTAGAAAGATGCTTCGCAGTGCTTTGGAATTGATACGTACGTCGCAAGGGCAAAATACGGACGGGACTACGAGGTTCGAAGTTGTAGGGTCTACCGGTTTAGGTGAGTGATACCAGACAGAACAAACGAAGTACACGTCTCATATGTTGTTTTCAGGTTTATGGGCTCTCAAAAGACTTGGTAAGCTAGATACACTATATTGCACAATCTGAACGCTGACTGTTTTCGTTTTTCTTCTCAGTGGTAATGGGGGACGATGATCCGCAAACTCAAGCGGAACGAGTAAGATGTGAGCCTTTTCCTCAGTGTTCCACATCTTATCGGTTTGTTAACACGTTCAATCAGTTTTGGAGTTGTATCAGGGCAAGCGACGACAAGAGCTAGAAACGCCAGCAATCGCTCCGGCATGATGGTTCGATTAGGAAGAGCAAGTGCGAGGCTTTGTTATCATTCGATTTACAGTTTATTAGGTTGTACCGTAAATGCGGAAACAGAAATGTAGCTACGAGAAAGGGCCAAGCTGCTCGAGAGGCGTCACGATTGCATCGGTCCGGTATATATGCCAATGGCGGAATGTGATCCATCTTTGTCGTGCCAACGGGGACGTATTTTCTTCGCCCCCTGGCACTACAACAAGGAAGAACATTGGTGCTGCTGCCCATTAATAAGAGATACTTAGCACAGTGGAGCAGCATATGTGGAGCAGCATATGTGGCGTGATTCGAAATACAGCCCAATTCAATTGTCGTTCAAGTGCATCCAAGTGTAAATATATGATTGTCTAGCGCATAGATCCCTGCATTATACCTCGCGGTTTACAACATTATTAATCGCCTTGTGTCCTACTGTGGTATTTCGATCACTGTCAAGTCGGCATCAAGGTGAGCACGAATGTGGGTATACATTGAGCACGATCAAGCAACTCACTATGACCCATCCTCTCAATTTTGGTGCGCAAGTATTTTTCCAGCTCCGGTCCCCGTGCTGCACTCCCACCAATCAAGGTCGCGCCGCCTCGTCGTCTTCTCCAGTCGTCGTAAACGTCGTCTTCCGAGTCGCCTTCATTCTGCTCGAGCATGCTATCAGACATGCCAGAAGCCGATTCCACTGGACCACCAAAGATAGCACCATGAACTTTGCTCTTTTTTGATTGTGGGCCCATGCGGCGACGAGCGCTTTGCTGCCAGTCTCGCGGCACCATACCCACTCGTTCAGAGATGATGATACCCTCCTGTGATAGCCCCTGGACCTTTTCTGGATTATTGGTGAGAAGTCGAATACCGCTATCGTTTCGTCCGAGCCCCAGATCGCGCAAGATATCCGCCGCAATGTCGTATTTACGCTCATCTGCGCCGTGACCGAGCATCAAGTTGGCACTGACGGTGTCGTGCCCCATATCCTGCAGATTGTACGCTCGGATCTTTTCCAAAAGGCCAATACCTCGTCCCTCTTGTCGCAAATAGACAATCACGCCTCGTCCCGGTAAATAGGCTCGATTGCCTTCAATCACTCTGCGTTTAGTTGAGGGCGGAGAATCGGTAGACTGGACATCCGTAACACTGGGATCAGTGGCATCCGCCAGCGACGCTGAATCATCCATTCGACTGGAGCTCTGAGGCGATACGGAGCGTGTCGACGATGCAATGCCACCAGCAGCGTTCGACGCAGAATCGAGTTCCATCGACATTGCCATTTCGTCGTCGTCACCTGCGGGTGTACCAGGCTGTGTGAAGTCTGCTTTACCTTCAAACCCGAATGTCTGAGATTGCAGATGTCGAAGCTCGGGTCGTTGGTCCAGTCGCGCTTGAAGATCGTGTTTGAGCTCGTATCCTGCCATCGCGTGTTTGAATTTGATGACCTGTTCGTCACAGATTTGCCGAAGAGCTTCATCCAATTGTTCACCGCAGTCGCAACGCATACTGCCTATAGTTTCGCCGGTGTAACATTCGGAATGGATCCGCACAAGCGGTGGGACATCTTGGATATCGCTTTTCGCCGTTGCCGCTTCTTGGATATGAGGCGAGTCCGATATGAATGACTGGGGCTTGCTCGCTGTCCCTCCTTCGCCCGTCAGTCTCCCCACGTACGCTCCTCGGACTAGACGCTCCATCTCGGTTTCTCCTTCTCGCCAGACTTCGTTCAGCGTCTGACTAATAAGCGGTCGACGTTGTCTCAAGATCTCCCGAACTCTTCGCTTCTCTCGACGTTGTTGTCGTAGAATAGTCGATTGGACGTCTTTGACGGGCGTATCGAGCGCATTCTCCTCCTCGTCATCTTCCGAAATATCCGCCATGTCGGGATCGAGTTGCAGAGGGTCGATAACGATTGCTAGATGCTCCTTGTTATCGTGATTATTGGTGTATAGATGGAGGAATATTTCACCATGCGGCGTTGGCACTCGTGTTCGAGCTTGACAGCGAATCACCAGCGGTGGTAATTGATTCGCCATATTTGTAGCAGATGGCGGACGAGCCGTGTTGACTTCAGGTGAAGCCATCAGGTTCTGTTTGAGATTATTGGAGATATTGGTAGGATCGATTGATAGCCTTCTTTTCGTCCGAGCATTGCTTGCAGACGTCGATGAAGTGCGATGTGTGGCATTGCTGAGCATGGAAGGCGGACTGGCGAGTTCCCGTACAGGCTGGTCCTCTTCGTCCGACTCGACCGCATTCTCCTCTGATCTTTCCCTATAGGCCATATCGGGTCGAACGCTTTCCCCTTCGTTCGCTGCCGCATGTCCTCCGCCGGTCGTCGGAGCAGCGGGAACATGCTTGGGAGCGTTACTCTCCTCTCGACTGCTTCGATCCATCTTGCGTTCGTGAATCGCTCCTGTACGCTCCCGTTCCCTTCTCGGAGCTTGCTGACTTCGCATCATCAAGAGCCGTCGTTGTTGCTGTTGCTGCCTTTGTTCCTGAGTCATCTCCGAAGGCGTGGATGTTCGAGATTCGTCACATGAGGAATACGAGCCAGGAAGTCGTCGAGGTATGGCTGTTTGGAGAACACATCAAAGTGTAAGCCAGAGATACCCCCAAGCTAGATACTATAATCTAGCCACTTGCCCTGAAATTCATGCCCAAAGTGGTTGCGAGTGGCCATTGGTGCACTCCCCTCAATAACCGCAGCAATCAATAGCGGATCTAAAGGTTGCTCTCTCCTCTGTAGCGGCATCTTTTCATGCGCATGAGTCGGTCCCTTGGAGGATGTCGTCGAGGTCGCCTGTTTCCTTGCCCGTGCTGAAGGATTGTCAGGGCCAGTTAAAAGATTTAAGATATCCATGTCGGCTTGGTTTGGAGTTTCCGTGGATATGCCGGAATCATGTAGAGAAAGGGGCGAGTGAAAATGCGCGTTCAACATCCTGGTCTTGAACGGCGTGCGACGAGGAACAGCGGTCGTATGCGATTGGACAAGACGGAGATGGAGCGGGTCGCCTCTGCGATGGTCGGCAGATGTGGTATATGAGAGGGGCGTCGGTGTCGGGCGTGTATCAAAGCGTGCTATAGACGATGACAGAGGTAAAGCAGTCCAAGCACTATCACTTCACTTGAATACCAAAGCAGACGATACCCGGCCAAATCATTATCGCTTCGGATTTCTTACGTGCGGGCTTTTACCGCCGCTTATCAATCTTGCACATGCGCAAAAAGCTGAATAATTCGTTTCGACGGCTTCCTGTGAGCGGTCGTGAGGCCGCTTTACAACGTTGATTGCTATATTTCCATAGGTAGGTCGGACGTGGATGCTGATGAGGAGCAGGAAGTACTGGTTGTGTCGCCCGACAATGGTTGCAAGAAGTTCCCCTAAGTAATAAATCAATTATCAAGTAAGCGGAACAAAACGGAGCAAAAGAGCCAAAAGAGAGCAAATGGACGGTAGTACACGTGACCTTTGTGCGTCGTGGATAAGTCTTGGATAAGGTTGGATAGGTTAAGCAAAGGACAGCATACGATAATGATAATGCCATTCTACCAGAATAATATGCCTCTAAATGCTCAAATCCTGATAAAGAAATGCATCGAAAGCATCGACTAAGTCGCTGCGTCAACCGACGCAACCTTCTGTCTGGCTGTGTGATGTTTGTATGACGATTTCATGCGGCACAGCGAAGCCCACCTACTGTTTCTGCACAGCCTGATGTCTTGTATACGCGACTTGACCATGTTTCAGATGTCGCTCCGTCTTTCTGCTCGAAACACAAGCGAATTCTACAACGCATGAACGGGATAAGACGACAGAGTGCTGTAACAGACCATATCGCTCATCCGTTGAGGCAAGATGTCGGAGTTGCCAGCAGCAGAAGTCGTTGATGGCATCTGCAAGCACAGCAACGGGGAGAAACCTGGTGGAAAAGATGACGAATCTCGCTTGCAGCGCAGTTCCGTGAAAGGCTTCGTGAGGTGTGAGGAGCTGGCTCGTCCTTGAGTTTCCACGAGCCCCATCCCCCAACTAACCTTGAGTAGCCTTCGATGGCGGGCTGAACATGCCCCTTGGGTTTTATGGATAAAGGGGAACACTCGTTAGGCAACTTCCCTTTCTTCATCCTTGTTTGCATACTCTACTCTATCTGCTTCCGCAAAAGTGGATTGAAGAAGACATCAACGATCATCCTACTACTACTTGCTTCACCCACCCCATTCACCAGCGGTCCTTCGACACTCTGTCCAGTCCACATACATTGGAAGAAGATATATAGACACCTCCCCGGGATTCCTCCCTTTCAATAACAACGCAAAGTCATCCAAAAACGCCCGGTTCAGTAGCAAGAACCTCGGTCACTAGCATTTGCACAGCTCACAGCTTTCGCAGTCGTACTCTTTGAACACCGTCATTACTTTCTATTCGGAGATTATACTCGGTAGTGCCCACACCATCATGGATAACGCCCCTAGACATAGCTTCCAGGCGCTGAATAACGTCTAGTAAGTCTCTCTTCCGCTCAGATGGTATCGCTTAAGCTTATAGCCGCATCCTCCGTTGCGTCACATAGCACCATCGCTCAGCCGTATGCCTTTGTCAAGGAACTCGGACAGGGAGCCTATGGATGTGTCATTTCGGCTAGACACGAAACTTCCGGAGAGATGTGCGCTGTGAAAAAGGTAAGCAGGAAAGCAGCGACGTTTCCCATGCCGTTGCCGTCGTCTGATAATATTGCGTTCACGTCTGTTCTACCAGATCACCAACATCTTCTCCAAGAAGATCCTGACGAAACGATGTTTGCGGGAAATCAAGCTCCTTCATCACTTCCGAGGGCACAAGAATGTATGTATTCTGCTATTGAAACAGTGCTATCCACTGATGCTTTGGCTTGTATGGTTACAGATTACATGTCTGTACGATATGGATATCGTGCCGGATCCTCCTGGGACATGGAACTTTAACGAAGTCTATCTCTACGAAGAGCTGATGGAAGCGGATTTACATGCCATCGTAAGTGACCCGAAAAGACCTTTGGTAATGCGTATCATGGAGCTGACATCAAGCCCTTGCATAGATACGATCGGGCCAGCCCTTGTCAGATGCGCACTTTCAGTCGTTCCTGTATCAGACACTTTGCGGATTGAAGGTATGCCTCTTCCGGCTTTACTACCATGCTCGAACGTGTCACAAAGGGCTGACTTGGATGCCTTTCGCAGTATATCCATTCCGCCAATGTTCTGCATCGAGATCTCAAGCCAGGAAACCTCTTGGTCAACGCAGATTGCGAGCTCAAGGTCCGTGTATCAATCCATAATCCGTCGACGACACAGCAATTGAATTTGTTGCCTTCTGCTTCAGATCTGTGACTTTGGTCTTGCTAGAGGGTTCCAGGAAGGTGGAAGTGCAGAAACTGGTCAGGCAGGATTCATGACCGAGTGTAAGCTTTTCATACTCCACGTCTTCAGCGGAATGGCTAGCTGACTCGATTTTACTGGTATTGCGATAGATGTTGCCACAAGGTGGTACCGAGCTCCTGAAATCATGTTAAGTTTCGCCAACTACGTAAGTCGCTCGTGGTAGTTGGTCCTTACTGCTGTTGATATGCCTTCTTCACGTACGTTCCTAGAACTCGAGCAGTAAGTCTGCTTTTTCATACACAAATCCCGAACGGCGGCTTAATAACCTGGAAATCTTCTCTCGTAGTCGACATGTGGTCCGTTGGCTGTATCCTTGCAGAATTGCTTGGTGGACGACCGATCTTCAAGGGGAGAGACTACGTTGATCAACTCAACCAGATTTTGAACGTTCTTGGCACACCCACCGAGGACACACTACGACGTGTGGGTAGCCCTCGAGCTCAAGAGTAAGTCTAGAACCAAACCATTCGACAGATTGCGAGAGCTCTCATCTGATGTATATCTCCCTTTAGCTACATCCGCTCTTTACCTATCAAGCCGAGACAGCCATGGCACCAGCTCTACCCGAAAGCGAATCCTTTGGCCTTGGACTTGTTGAGCAAGTTATTGTGCTTTGACCCGGCGAAGCGTATCAGCTGTGAAGAAGCTCTCAACCACCCTTAGTAAGTAGAGAGGCGACATGTTTGACCCATACGATGAGCCATGATGTCCGCTCGACTACCTACTAATCACATCTGTGACCAACAGCCTTGCAGTGTGGCACGATCCTGCAGACGAGCCTGTTTGCCCTACTGTAAGTTGCGCCCCCGGCTTCCCGAGCGTTAGTTCGCTAAACATGTCAACTGCCCCGCCGCGATTAGACATTCGACTTTGGCTTCGAGGCTGAAGACTCTACCGAAGGCATGAAAGCGATGATTATCACCGAGGTCGCTGCTTTCAGGCAGCAAATCAGGAATCAAATTCGAGCTGCACCTGTCAGGAAAGAGACGTACGTACAGATTTTTACGATGATTGAGGTATCGACATGTGACCGCTGATTCACCTGAACTCCGTCGCCTCGATTCAGGCTGCCGGTCGAAGTTCCACAACAAACGGCACAGTCGGACGAACCGATTCCCACACCGTTTGAAGAGGATCCCAGTCAGGAACTCGAAAGGGAGTTGGCTGGAACTAAAATCTAGGAAATATTGCATATCATCATCGTTTCATCCCCTTCTTCAAGCGTACTCTGTAGTTGTATTCTTCTATCACTTGTACATACACACATTCGCACTGTAGTCCGTCTCAGCTATTTCCTGCATTCGCTTTGAAGGTGTTTTGCTGCGTGA
Source organism: Naganishia vaughanmartiniae (assembly GCA_030039245.1). NCBI lineage: Eukaryota > Fungi > Basidiomycota > Tremellomycetes > Filobasidiales > Filobasidiaceae > Naganishia > Naganishia vaughanmartiniae. The sequence continues at coordinate 1,152,438 of JASBWU010000001.1, read as the reverse complement.
TCTTGACGTGGGGTTGAAAGCAAGATTCTACTCATGCGCCTGTTGAGTCGCTTACCACCCATGGGGATCATATCTCATATCTTGTCCGGGAGGATGCTGAGTCGATGGGTCATAGCGTTCGCGCTCATGTTGCAGATGTCCGCCATAATGCATGTGTCGGGCAGATACCGCCGAGTTGCCAGGAAGTGCAGGAAGCGATTGGTTAAAGTACTCTGCCAGTTCCCGTGGTCCGAGTCGAGATAAGGCCAGTGCCTTCGTGGAGCGACAGTCGTCGCGAATCACATCAGCACGTTGCGATCGACCAGCTGACTGACGGAAAAAGGACCTTGAAAGTCAACAGGGACTTACTTCTCTTCTCTCTCTTCGTCTTCTTCGTACCCACCACATTACTCCAGCCATACCACCGAATGCAAGGATGACTGCTGCTATGCTCAGTCCCGCTATCGTTTTCTGTCCAAGTCAGGTCTGCATCAGTGGTTGATCCGGTTGGAATGTCCTTCCACCGACCTTTTCCGTGGTATCTTTGTGCTTGTCTATCGGCAATGGTCCAGGCGTTTGCCACCTCAGGTCTGTCCATACGGTGTACGCGGGAGCGGCCCTGATCAAACCACCTGTCGTGGGGGAAGGCGCGACGCTGACCGCTTTTGTGCCGAAAAAAGTGTATTGCTGAACTAGAGGGAATGAACAGTTTGTACTCGTATCCTCGCCTGTCTGTACATCAGGTTCCCAGGAGGTGGCGATCAGTGAGTGCGAAGAGAGTAATGGTTGCAAGGATCAACAGTAATCAAAGACCTACGATTGTCGGTCGGGCCCACGTCGTGTTGATGATGAACTGATGCCATCCAGGCTTATCGAAGCGAAAGGGAAAGGTGTAGGGCGCTGCCGCCAGATTCACGCTATTCCGATTCAGAGGGATGTGCACTGGATAAGCTCTCATGCCGGGTCCTATGCGAAACTCAATAAAAGCTCACGCACCTACACCATCCGATCTCGTCCGTGTGGTTGTTCGGGTCGGCGTTTAACGAACCAACATCTGGAAACGCATTCGTCTGATCAAGCACAACCAATTACCGTCAGTCTTCAGCGTGAGCTGCTGGATATAGTAAAGCGCTGACCGAGTGATTAGGGTATGTGAGCAGCGGTGTGATGAGTCTCAGCGCTCCATTCGCTCGCGGTGCTGGACCAGGATCCACATAACCCATCCGATATTCGACTCCTGCTCGATGATACATCAACAGCGGAAGACCGTCAGAGGAAAAGACAGTACTCACCTGTATAGACGTTAGAGCCCGGGTTCGGCATGATCAGTCCTATTTGACTTGGCGCATTGATCATCGTTGGATGTACATCTGATGCCGACGAAGATGATGCTGATGATGTTCCGGTTGAAGTCGGGTCATCACTCGATGTCGCTGGAGTCCCGATTGTCGAATCACTTGAAATGGAGTCTAAGGGTTCTTGTCGTTTTCCCATTGAGTTCCAAGTCGTTTTGTCAACATCTTGATCGTTGTTGTAATCTGATACAGGGAAAGCTACGTTACGGGTTCGTGGCGACTTGCCGGCGGAAGGTGGTGGCACCGTTCTCGTATTCTTTTTCATCGCTCGCCCGACCGTCTGACTTCGATGGGAGACGAAGAGGTTGGAGGCTACTGAGAGAAAGAGGGGCGCAGACTTTGTGATCAGGAGTGGATTGACAGGCCAAAGCAGGTCGAGTGACGAGCAGGAACTCAGTGTGAATGATAGTTTTTATATACTGCTGCAAGACGAGGACATCTTGGGATCGTTGGTGGGTGATCATCTTGCAATGTTTTCTAGGTTTCAAAGGAAGTGCATAAATGTGATGGAAAAGCTGATGGAAAGGTACTTTTTTGAGACCCTTTGTATAGTTCCTTAGTCGCATTATCCGGAACGACGGTGGCGACTGTTAGCGAAAACGCTTTGCGCTTCAACATCTGCTCAACAAATGACATACATAAAGTAAGAAATGACTGTCTGTCAGATCTCTTGGTCAATATCTTTCGTCTGTTATGGGTTGTTGGTACTGTGCCGCCTGAGAAAAGCATCGCATACCTAATTGTCATTGTGAGCAACCAACGATGTCATTATGACCGTGTTATTTATGGCAGCGGAAACGCGGCAACCCTTGCCTCACTCAAAGAGCCAATTTACTGCTTGTGTCAGATGGAAAGCACCTCGGTTGACCTGACATGCCTCCCGTTAATTATCCAAGGCCAGGGAAAGGAAAGGGTGTATTCAGCACACAGGAAACAGGACAATAATCACAAGGCTGTGCGCTTAGTCAAAGAACCCACAAAAAGGCGCACTCGCTTGGAGGCGTCACATGAAAGAGTCCGTCACTACCCTGATTATCTTATCGCATGTTTCCCGCCCGTAGAAACCCGTTCCTAATTCCTAACCCACCTTTCGGACGAAATTCATCAGTCTGTCCATCATCACTACTCCTCATAGCAGGTAGCACACTCAAGCACCGCCAAATCGGATACTGCTCTGTCGGGAAGAAACAGTCCAAGGAACAGCGGACGCGTTTGACTTTGCCACCTCGATTTGATTCGTCATATACAACAAACGAACGGGCGGGTCGTATCAGCTTACAGCGTTGTCGGTCATATCAGCTTCGGGTCGCAGACGGGACATCTTGTCATTGCTGCCTGGACCGATCTCCAGCTTCGCATTGCATTTGGAAGTGCTTGGAAGATACCAAGGGTGGAGGTGCGGGTAAGCTGGCGTGCAGAAACATCACCGACACTACGGGATTACATCTGGCCGACTTTGGGCTCGAAGGACTGGTCGATCACTGATATCGAATACTTGTATCAGTGCGGCATACCTCACCGCAAACGACCAAAGGCGACTTGATGATCGGAGGGTTCTAGATATCGCCGTTCGAACATCCGGTTGGCGACAGAGGCTGGACACTACAACTGCTATTTCTGAATCCATACACGATGCAAATCGAGCAGGACATCGCAACCCTTTCCACTACGAAAGATGATCAGCACGTAATGAACCAACCGGTCGCGCAAAACAAAAACATCTCACCTGTTGACAAAAAACATTCAGCAAGCTCCGAGTCTTCGTACGAGACAAACGTCGAATCAGAGCACCCAGACGCCATAGGTACACCGTTGATGACGGCCACGACCTCGGAATCCGGAGTGCAGGTTGGTAGTTCGGAAGAAGGAAGGGTGCAGGAGAAGGAAATTTCATCAAAGGATCAGGCAAAAGTCTCCAAGGGTAATGAAGGTCTGGTTGGCAGTATGCCTACAGCAACCAGAAAAGCGCAATTGAGTGAGAAAAAGAGTTTCTCTTTCCCAGAAAAGGTTGTCAGGTAAGTCGTCTCGTTCACGTCGACCGAGAAGTTGACACAAAAATCTTACTTGCCGTCTTTCCGTATCTAGCTGCATTATCAGTCATGTGTTCTTACTCTCCATGAGGGATCCAGTGACGTCTCCCGTGTCCGAACGGGCGCCTCCGTTTTGGACGATTGCGTTTCAGGCGACTCCTCATTTATTTCCTCACTTTGAGTATCGTTGGAAACGTATGTGATTCGTGCATCAGTCAAGCATTTTCCACCTTGCTGATCTTGGTTCTCTTTGTGGTATAGTGTTACGTTTTGCTTCTTGGTTGAGGGATTTACAATCTGTCAAAGACACGTGGGCTGCAGCAGGTGCGCACATTCGCAAAGAAGCATCTTCACGCCGTCAAAGGAGCTAACATGCTTTCTCTTTGCTATCTCAGTCGAGAATCATGCATTTTGGGCAACCTTCCTTATTCATAGGCCGATAGCTGACCAAAAGTCCGAGATGGGATCCAGTAGGGGACAAGAAACGCCAGCATGGCTACAACGTGTACATCCCGGGAGGAAACAAGCAAAGAATCATTCTTCCCTCCAATCGGAAGCGGAGAAGACGTGCTGGCTGTGCGTGCTTCACCAGGGACCCGCGCCATGCACAGGAAAACTACCGATAGCTCGAACTCACATCGAGACCACAGCATTCCGCAAGATTCCGGTCTGCGCGCGACACGACGAAATGGCTTTGTGCAACTGCTGCCTCATGTGGGACAATCCACAGAGAAACATATGCTCGCTCACGAGACAGCACGATACCCAGTCTTTCCGTCTCGCAGACTCAAAGCCAACAGAAGTTTGTCGGAATTGTCGACAACAAGCACTCGAGAAGGCGTTCAGACAATACGTTCCGCGGTTCATGGTGTCCCCGATTCCGTCCAGCGCTTCCCAGCTTTACGTAGAGCAGGGACTGGGAACAGCCGCCGCCGCTGTCGAACACATGCATGCGCTGGCTTGGGCAACAGAGACTCTGCACCTAGGGCTGGAGTGCGCGGAGGAGCTAAAGAAAATGAAGGGCGGTATCAGGAATGATTATCTGAAACGGAACCAGTGAGTATGGTGGAGAGATGGATTACAGGCTCCATTCGCCGTGCTGATATGATTCTTTCTAGACGTTGTCCTAATCTGGCACATATCACGCTTCCCCTGGACGTAAGCTGCTAATGGTCTTTCATGTTGTTCTCGCTCTGTACTGACTCTTCTTGAATAACATGCAGCGAATCAACATTGTGTTCAGTCGTTCATTGGGTTGGGAGGTTGATCGCATGATCGATGCTGGTCTGTGGATCTCGCCTCGAACCATCGCCGATATCCTCGAAGAAGCGGCCCGGACACATCCGTCGTCGGACCTTTCAGAGTTCCTCCCCTCGATACAAGTCCTCGAACCTCCACTACGGCGCCCGACTACCCGGAAGCGTGAGTGGGGTGACATGACGGAAGAATGGGCATTCAAAGACAGGGTTCCGCCCCGTTCGGTGGTAACGAGAATGCAAAGATCGTATCTGGAGTTGCTCCCGGAACGTATCGAAGGCAACTTGAAAAGCATCAGAACGATGATCGCAAGAATCTCCGATGGCAATATGGATCTCGCCGAAGCGAAAGCTGCGTCTATGAATGTAGAAGAGTTGGTGCAATGGCTCAATGATCCCAGGATGCATATCCCTAATTGGTGGCACGGACAGCAGATCGTCAAACCTATCAGCCAATCGGAGATTGCGCGCGCCTTGTCGTCCGAATCGTCTATGTCGGAAAGCATTACGAAGCGCAAGAGGGACGACTCCGATTTGTCAGACGACGAAAGCGGAAAGGCGACGAAGAAACAAGATAATGGAATCTCGAACAATGCGACGCCCGGGGACTCGCAGGCGCCCATGGAAGTTCTTCCGGCCAGCACTGTCGGACCGCCAACTCCAACAGGCCTCGAGACCCAGGCCACTTCGCCTTCAACGCCTCGCATCGAAAGCAAACCATCGCTTTCCATTTTGACTCCGGAGATAGTCAATCGTCTTCCCTGGCCTACCCCACAGGAGGTTCTCAGCGAAAGGGAGTGCGAATACCTTCGGATGACCGAATTTGACGAGACGAAGCTCCGGAACGATGCAGTATACAGTGTTCCAGCGTCAAGCACCGAATTGGACGACGTTACAAGAGAGTTGCTTATGTACGAGTGGCGCAGTATCACAGAATGCTTCTCGGCCTGTCGATGCTCAATCTGCCGTCGTGCGAGGGAATACGAAAAGCTTGTGGCAGCAGAAGCAGCAGACCCCTATGCCGAATACATTTCGCTCCTGGGCGGCGACGCCAAAATCGAAGATATGTCGGATTTCCAGCGGAATTGGTTGGCAAACCAGGCAGCACTGCTCAATTCTAGCGTAACATCCCCGGAAGAAGATTTCGAGCAGGACGAATTGCAGCTGAGCGAAGAGGAGGACTGGCCGACCATGCGCAATCGGAACGAGCTGGAAAACTACTCTGATGAATACGACTACGAAAGCGATGAAGAGATGGAGGAGGTTCCGGATGTTGACGATGTTGCGTACCATATTCCAGGTGCCCGTCTCCAGTAGGATACTTGGTGCTGGAATTGCTTACGACGTTACATTTCAGGGCAGGGCGCCCTTGTCTATTGGAAGTGAGAGTTTGTGATGTGTTTTAGTTGTACAGCCGTATATGGCGATTAGAAAGGTAACAACCTTTGTCTTTATAGCATCACGTCACCGATATTGTATAGCTTGTATCATGTGCTCTATCTGTTATCGTAACTGCGGTATTTCACCATTACAAATTGTGCAACGCTCACGACTCCCACCTACAAGTCTAGAAAACAAGTCGACCTATGAGAACTTCCATCTGTTGTTGCAATTCTGAAAACGGAGAAGAGTTAGTGGCAGATTCCGAGCGTGCATGGCACCACAGAGTGACTTACTGTACATCTACAATTGATACGGCCACACAAAATGAAAGAGGGTCAGTACTCGCCAGGGCCCGGGCGAAGCAGGGATAGACATACGTTACGAATGTCTGACGATACGAGCAAACCATCAGTCAAACGTTCAAGAGTTGACGATACGATATATAGCTTACAGTCATAGGTTCATCTGCACTTCGGGTTTGCATCTGGTAGTACCTCGTCTTACTCTGACCACATTTTCCGCACTTGAAAGCGTCCGTTTCAGCCTGCAAATAGTGAAGGTACAAGGCAATGTTAGAAATGAGATGCGCTCCCCGCAACTGGCTGAGACATACCTCTGTAGCACCTGCTCCTTGAGCGGCGAAGAGGTTCTGTTTGTCAATCGCTGCTTGTTCTGCTTTGATAGCCTCTGATGCTAATTCCTGTAGGAATGAAGAAGACAGCCGAAATGAGATGACGAAACGCGTGGATTCTGCGTGGGATGGGAACGTACCTCTTGCGTGAAGTTGACGACATCCTTGCAAGAGATGGCACCTGTAACAATAGAATCTCGCAGAGCGGCGTTTGTGGGTTCTCTCAGATTCAAGAATAGCTCGCGGATTCCTGAGAGCGCGACTCGTCAGTCGCCAAGTTCGGGAACGAGGTAAGGGCAGGTAGAAGGGAGGAACATACGAGATCGGTATTCGTCTGTCACTTCCTGCTTCATTTTGTCATATACTGCTTGTTCCAGCGCTAGTGAACGTTCCACCAAAATCGCGTTTTCTGCTCATGCGAAGACATCGTAAGTGGCTGGAAACATTATGGAAGAGGGCACGTCGAGCCAAGACTTACCTGCTACGCTGTCGAACGACAAAGCATCGTATGACATGGTCGCACCCTTCTTCCTTACAAGATCATCTTTTTCACTCGATCCTGGTCTGTAATCTGGTTCTAAGCCGGCTGGATTATCCGTCTTGGCCGACCTCTCTGGACGCTTCTCGGTAGTGATAGTGGACAATTTACGTTCCTTTTTCATAGGCCGGTTTTCCGACTTGACACTTGTTGGAGCTGGCGAATCTTTGACTGACGAACCTATAGTATAAACGGTTGAATGCCAGGGAAACCCTCCAGTGGGCCAGCAATGACTTACCAGAGCTGACAGCAGTTTCCGACTTTACTTTAACTCCGCTTTCGCCCTTTGCTTTCTTCTCGGAGCTCCCTTCCCCTGTCCCATCCCCATTGGCATCACGTTTTCGCTTCTTTTGTGCATCTACGGCTTGTTTCCACTTTGCTACGATTTGCTTGGCTAGGCTAGCGATGGCGGTTGACGGATTCTTTTGCAGTTTGTTGATGGTTGCACCGGCTTTCGAGGTCTGTCAATTCGTGGAAGGAATGACAAGCTCAACACAGGATTAATCTACACGGGAACCTAAGAGAAAAGACTCACCCGCAGATCCGCTTCCGACGGAGGGTCTAACTGCTCGAGTTTGTTGAGCAGCTCGAGTGCTTCCTGATATCATAATGTGATTCCTAGAATCACAAACTGACTCTCACATCCGATATTACGAATAACTCACTGATTCTTTGCCCGCATTAGCAGTGCTCGCACAGTCATCACACAGCTTCTTGAGTTCCTGGGCGTTCATCTCGACTATTTGAGGCTTTCGATAGTCTGTCGATTCTAGCTGTATTGAGCTGGAGCGGTATCCTAAGTAGACGATGATGCAACGCTGTACATACTGAAGTCTCGTTACGTCTTTTGGCTCGATCGCCCTGAAGAGTAGACTCAAGAATGTCGTGTTATTAATGGCATTGTGAGCAGAACAAGGTAAACAATAGAATGACCCCCCTCTGTACAGACACTCCCCCGACATCATCATCTGCTGGTACTGTTGTATCATCACCTGTCGAATTCATGTGTCGACTGACTTTTAGACCTGCAAGCTGCTCGACAGTTTCGTTCTTCTCTCTCCTTTGGCAGTAATCACATTTCTCCATCACGACAAAGCATACTCAATCTCCTTCCAGCCCGTCGTCCGAGCTTGGAACAGTCCCGACTCTTCCAGCAACAGGAACGTATTGCATTTATGACAAACAACACATTACTCCACGCTTCGCTACTACTTGTTCACTTCACCGATCTTCATCCACCTTGATCAGCTGCCTATCTCGTGGAAATGACTACAAATATATTTTGGCCGGATGACTTGTCTTTGGACACTCAGGATGTCCTGTACGGATGGAAACTAGCGTCGAACTGGTTCGTCGTAGCATTTGGAAAGTCTGTGTGCCTAGTTGGTATAATTTTACTCGCTCGGCATTCTTCGCCATGCTCAAGCTGTCCGATCTCATAGGTCGATGCTCGAACAGACGCTAGTGAGGAGCGTACAAGTCTCGCGACAGGGCTTTCCTTGATCGAGCTCAAGGACGTTCGAGAATTATCATCGTCACCGTGCCAGTATATCCTCTACAAGTGTCCCAACATCGATCGCCTTCGTTTCTTCGCCACACAACCCTTGAACCTCGGCACGCGCACTATATCAGCGCAGCTAGGAGCTCGACACTTGTTGTCCGATCGGTTAAGCCAGCTGTACGACGCGTACCAACCTACTACGGAGGAAGCGGCAACACCAGGCCCAGATGCGGGACATCTGGATACGACGTTGTCCCTGATCAACGAAACATGTCGCGTGCGCAAACAGTTCTCTGTCAGCGGTGTAAAAGTGGCAGCGATCAGGCCAGGCATTGGACAAGATGTTGTCGCTTCGGTATTACCGCCACGAGCACACTCGTCACTTCCAGAGGTGATATTTCGCTTGTTTTCCAGGCTTTCCGACCTAACGAGCTGGATGGAAGGATACTCGTCTCTTCCCTGCGCAAAAACTTATCTCATTAGGATTACAGCGTGCTCTGCCGTTGGTGAGTGTCACGCATACGACGTCGCAGTATTTCTTTTATTGAACTCCCTGATTTTCCTGCATTTTGTAAAGCTCGACAAACACATCTTAGGATGACCCAAATAAGAACACTGCCGGCAGAGTGGCATAGTAGCCGCAAGGAAGATATTAATCTCGAAGAGAAAAGTCGGCGGTACATCAAGTAAGTGGTGCTTATCGCCAGTCTCTCGAACGGATGGCTCACGAACATTTCAACTGCAGCCTTTACAATACTGTATGGCTTATTGCCGTAAGCCATTCTACATTGCGGTCCCTTTGCCCTGCTGATCAACATGCCATTCCAGAATGACCTGATTGTAGGATGGACCATCAGCTCAATCCTGAGGGTACACACCACCCACATCCAGCAACTTGTGAATGCTACTCTACGAGTGAGTGGACATCAGTTTGTCTCGGCTTTCGATCTACGTGGGACTAAAGGCTGAGTCTTGCAACGTCAATAGGACTGGCTAGTCACCCGTATCGTAAGGGGTTTACAATGGCTGGATGACTGGCCAGTCGGCCTCAAGCTGAATGCACCGCTATCCAAACTCTTTAGCGGAATTTATGCCGGAATTACGACTACATGGCTTTGTGAGTCTGCCCAAACGCCATCCACGCCATGCATCTAATCCTGTACGCGTCTAGCCATCATCGAAGGTCTTCCGATCACCACTTTCGCGGTGATCTGGATACTGACGTGTCTCAGCTTCCTCGGAGCTAGCATGTTCATTTCCGCCCTCTCGGATATCCTCGCATTAGCTTCGTTGCATTTGCGCATAGCCACATCGATAAGCGGCTCCATCTACCGTGCAGAAATAGCGGCTCTTTACGCCTTATGGAATCTGTTTCGAGGTAAACAGTCATTTGTAATTGAAGACTTGGTGGACGCCGACTGACACATGACTCGCTCCGCCAGGAAAGCGCTGGAACGCTCTACGTAACCGGGTGGATTCGTACGACTACGAAATCGATCAGCTGTTTCTTGGAACTTTATTATTTACCATTGCATTGTTCCTGCTGCCAACAATCGTGACATACTATCTGTTCTTTGCCATTGTGAGTATCGAGTAGCTTGCATACTAGCGCCAGTCTGTATACTGATATTACGTCTGCTGGATAAGATTTGGCTGCTCCTGCTGTATCTTCAAGGGGCAAACGACACTGCACTATCGTTCATCAACTCATTCCCGCTATTTGCGATGATGCTCCGGTTCAAGGAGCCTTCCCGTCTTCCAGGTGCGTTCATACGTAGCTTTCAAGCCGCACCAACTAATGTTATGCGTCTCCGTAGGTGGTGTTTGCTTTCGGCTCAAATATCATTCTGCCACTTCAATGCCGTTTCTTGAGCTAACAGTGAGTCAACGCCTGGAACGCATCCTTAAGCCGAGCTCACTCATCTCCAATCACAGAGTATGCCGATCGGGATGAGCACCTTGTTTGGCAAATTTGGCGAGTACACCTCTTTCCCAGTGCCGAGCGGTTGCTAACTAAGACACCAAACAGTTTCCGACGGCAAAAGTCTCGCAACTGCATACTCCTTTTCAACGCTTTTGAAAAAGCTAGTTCGAGGCATTCTATAGATTGTATCCACACAAAGACATCTATGCAAGGTATAACCATACACTGTTAATACAGCTTTACACTATAATACAGCTTTAGACTACGGCGACAAGAGATTATCCTGTACTCCCGGTTTTGATGTGCTACCCGAAGACTCGGCAACAGCCTCCTCGCGATCTCCATCACTTCGAGCGTCGTCTTGATAATCGGAGCCTCGTACGACCTCCTGCTTCTCGTCTCCGTCCTCTGCTTCCTCCTCATCCTCGAGGAACCCATCATGATACTTGAGCGCCCTACTCTCGTGATCCGATCCTTCATCCTCGTCCTCGGTGATGTCACCTTCTGCAAAAGCATCATACAGTTCCTTGCTTCCACGCCCGCGCGCATCAGTGCCGCTTTTCCTCCCGCTCAAAAGTCCCATCTGCATGGAATCCGATACGGGTTGGTAATCCCCTCTTTCGCCTTCAGACAAATCTTTGAAGAGCGATCGCTTTCGACGGGAGCGGAGGTAGAACAGGAGCCCGACGATGCCGGCGGAAATAATGACAAACGCGCCTGTGCCGGCGATGATGTTGGTCTTGGTCGCTAGTGTCTCGATGCCCTTGAAATACCCCTCGTCGGCTCCGGCCTCGATAACACTTATATCATTATCGTCCGAGGCGCCATCTCCGGCCACATCCCCACCGGGAGGATTCGGCGGACCCGGTACAGCCAATCCGGGTTTATCTGCTTCTCCCTGAGCTTGTCCATGATCACCGGGCAGCAAGTTTGTGGGTTTGGGCTTTTGCGCACTGTTTGTCGGGACGGGCTCCGACCCGATTTCTTCCTCGTCTTCTTCCCCTGCGACGGGCAGCGTCCATGGTTTCGCCAAGGACGCGTCGATGGCTTCGCCCCACAGTTGTAGACTCCAGGCTTTGAACCGGCCTGTTGTTTCCGGATTGACACGGTCAATGACGCGGATTGTCCATTCGCCTAGAGGGTTCTCATCCCTATCGCCGCACAAGCACTAATTAGGGGGACGGATGACGCCAGTATGACACGAAGACGAGACTCACCAATGCTTCATACTCATAAACTTCCACCCTTGGAACCCTTCCTTTGAATCATCGAACCGCCTCTGCCTCGCCAAAACCGACTGAACGCCATTTGGACTCGTCAACTCGACTTCCACGTCACCACGATGTTCATGGTCGATCCAAACACGGACCGTCACGTGTTCCAGCCGTTCAAAGTTCAAGTCGTCGAGCATGTCTTGAGTGATGGTGTAGCTGCTCGTGACGCCTTCTTCCGTAAGCAACGCCCCAGTAGGCGGTGTAGGTGTCGGTGGGTCGGTAACAATCACGTCCGCCGGGCCAGTCACGGCGTCGTCCGCTGCTTCGCCCGCGGGCTGAGGATCGATCTCTTGTCGTTTGACGGGTGAATCGGTGGTATCAGCAGACAAGAAAATCGCAGGAGAATCAAACCACGCCTGAGGCTTGACCAACGGCCATTCCCTCGCCGCTGAGACAAACGCTCCAGCATCGACCCTCCCATATCCGTACTTGTAGCTGAACAACCTGCCGGCGGCCGTCTTCTCCCAATCTGGGTCGTCGGCGTTGAAGTGCGCGGCGGTGTGCACCATGAGGTGTTGCACGTCTCTCCAGGTCAAGTCCGGCCGGACTTGAAGAGCAAGTGCGACAACGCCAACGACGAGTGGTGCTGCAGCGGATGTACCACCGTGTAAATCCGTACACTTGTCCTTTCCCACATCCGTCGTATGGATATGATCCCCGCTCCCAGAGCTCGGAGCGACAACAAGCATCGCCGCACACATTTCCGAGTAATACGGATGCAGGCCCTTGCGATCCACGGACCCGATCGTAAGTGAAAAGATACTATTCGTGTATCCATCGAAATTGCACTGATCGTCCAACCCGCCTCCATTGCCGGCCGCGAAAACGAACACGGATCCGAACCCTCCACGGCCCTTTTGCACGCCATTCACCATCGCCTTTAAGATCAACCCTTCGGGCGCCTCCAGCGATTTCCCATCATCCGGCGGTCCCCAGGAACAGGAATACACCTGATTCTTCTGATACTCGTAATTCAACGCAGCGGCTTCGTCAGCGTCGGAGATGGGCGCCGAGAGGATTCTCACACCAGCGACTTGAGAGCGGTAGGCGACGCCGACGCCGCAGACGTCGTTGGGTACTGCGGCGATCTCTCCTGCGCATCGGGTACCGTGTTGATCGTCTGATAATCGGGGTTCCGGGAGATTGGTGTGGTCGTTGAAATCCCATGAGCCTTCTGCGAACTGGCGGGTGTGACGGTGTGGTTAGCGTTTATCAGGCGGTGCAGGGTGAGGTGGAAAGAGCCACTCACAAAGTTCTCCGCCAAGTCGTCGGAATGCATGTCCAACCCGTCATCTATGATCGCCACTTTGACTCCTTTTCCCGTGACTTCCTCTCCCCAAACACCGGTCACATTGAGCGAGATATCCGGCACGACGGTATTGATCAAGTGCCATTGTTTCGGCAACAACGGATCGGCGAGGGCGAGCGTTGTCTGTGCATATGTCAGTTCCTCCAATGTATCCCGTGGGACCGTGGTTCGGTTGGACAAGGAGGAACGCTGGCTGAGCGAACGGCGGCGGTGTACGGGTGTTGCTGCTGCGCGAGAAGCAACCTGTGGCGGCGGCTGACGTTTACTCCGTTTTCGGACAGGAAGATGTTGTACATCTTTGATTCGTTGTGTATCGAGGGAACGTTTTTTTCTCATGCCTTGCCAACGCTCGAGGACGTCCAGATATCCTTGCTCTTCACTGCGCTTCACATTCCCGTTTGCCAGTCCGACATCGTCCTTATCGCTGTTCTTTGCGCAACGGACAAGCCAGTGTCCGTCGAGCTCTCCTACACGTTCGACAACTTGTACACCAAGCGAAGCTCCGAGATCACTGGCGGATTGAAACGTTGCTGACGGATCCGTCTCGAGTGAAAAGTAATGATGTGTGTCGTAGCTCCGCGCTGTGGGTTTTGCTGTTACGCCAGGTATCACTGATGGACCGGACCAAGCGAGGGCGATGAGTATCCCTACGAGAGCAGGAGTATATTGCCTCATTGTGCTTTGTTGGGTGGCGAGGGGGATGGGTGGGTTGCAGTATGGTGTGAAGGGTGACAATGAAGAAGAAGAAGAACACGACGAGCTGCGAGCTGTGGTCGGCGTTACTGGTGGCTTGTTGGCTGGCGACGGATTAACGTAAGCCAAAACCGGGACCCGGATAGTAGTAGTAGGCTAGAGTTGGTCTAGGGTAGATCGCTGGACCTTGCTTCAACCTCTACTGGTACATGAGTAGTATTCCCATAATTGGCTTATATTTACCTTCAGGCTCATAGTCAACTGACGGATCATTGACTAACACGTCTGCAATGTCAGACCAACACTCCCGAATGTCACTCGGCATGCCACAAAAACGCGCAGCACCATCCGGTGGGTTCCCTGCCTCTCCAGTCCCCTCCAAGCTCCGCAACACACCTCGAACGGGTCGAAGAGCGCAAAATAATATTGATGTACGCAGTGGTGGTTCCCGACTGTTTTCCATGACCGAGAGCGTTGGTACAAACCGTCGTGCATCCGTTGCCACTGATCATACTGCTCGTGGACAGCAGGCGGCGGCAGCGGCAGCGGCGGGGAGGAATGGGTTGGCGAGAGGTGCTGTTTTAGGCAAGGATAAGGTCCATTCGGTACTGGCAACAGGAGATGTTCCGGTGGAGGTGTGGAACGCTCTACAATCGTTTGGTAAGCACATATCCTTCCTTTATTCTTCTCTCTGTGGTAACTGACACCTTCATGAGGGAAGCAGATGCCGAAGAGGATATCACCACCACCAGTGCCTTTGTGGACCCACTTATCGGTTGGACAGCGCTGACAACCTCGTCAAGCACATACGTATGGAATCACGCCAAGAGAACAACATCCGCTTCACCGACTTGTTATACATTCCCGCACGACAAACCTTCCCGTCGTTCTTCCTCTGGAGGAGTACCTTTGACCGCTCTCGTTTCCCATGCGAATACATCGACGACGGGTAACGAGCCCGGTCTTTTGCTGGTTTACCCGACCAGTGGGATTGTTGTTTTCTGGGATCGCGTAGGGATGGGGCTCATGGGTGGTGCGGCAAAGGGCAAGGGAAAGGGAAGAGCCGAGATTAGCGTGGAGCTTGGGAAGGGTGAGGTCGTCAATGGGCTTGAGAAACTTGAAGTGAGTCTCGCGTTCGCAGACTATCAATCAAACTCTGCAACCTATTATCCAATGAGCGCGTGCTAATCCCATTCTCACGGTCGTATTAGCGAGACACATACCTCATGTCCACCTCATACACGCGAGTTGTCCGCCTCTCCCTCTCCCAAACATCAGGCAACCCCTCAATCCTCGTCAAACCATTCGAAATCTCCACTCGAAAAGTATTCATCGCAACTTCCTCGACACCGTTTCTCTTCCCCTCTGCCTCCGCATCTGGTTCTTCATCTGGAAAGGGTATCATTGGTATTGCCGTTGGAGAAGCTATTAGCCCGTCCAAGGGGCTCGTAAAGGGCATGACAGGGGATGCAGTGAGGGATGTTTGGCTATTGACCGGAGAGGAATGTCAGCGCTGGTCCGTGGGTGTCGAGTTGCAAAAGGTAAGTGTCTCGTTTCTCTTCTTTTTACGGTGGTGGCACGGTGGAAGAACAGGATTTGGCTCCGAACAAGGCGTATCCGCAGACTGATCGGTTAACCCCTACGATTCTTGCTCTCTGCGCAGCTACATTCCCATTTTCCACTCCGACAAATTTTGCTAAACTCGTTCATGCTTAATGCAGCGTCTACGAGCTCCGGCGTGGTGGTAGCGATGCACAACGCCCGCGGTTCTAGGAATGAGGAGGTAGCAGAGTCGTTGCAGTTGCTTAATATTGCGGCGTTGGCGTAAGCTTCCTTTCGATTTTTTTTCGTTGCGGTTGGTCGGAACGTGGACTGACGATTCGTGCTGCAAACAGTAACGCGCGACTTGCCGTTCTTGTCTCTTACCTCCAACCGAAATCGGACGGCCAGGAGACGTCGTTTGCCGTTTTCGTGCTGAGAGAGGATGCGATGGTCGCGGATAATTTTGTAGTCGAGAACATGGTGCATCTCGAGTATCGGGGGGAGAATGTACGTCGTTTTCTAGGACGCACGTTTCGTGTTCTGCATGGAAAAGGCGTGCTGATTTCTCATCGGCGTTTTCCGTTTGTGTCGTTCTAGGGTGCCCAGTGGGAAGGTGCTGCTCGGCCGGTACTTGTAGCGCCGAAACACGGACGTTTGGTGTTTGTAAAGTTCCCGCGGGCTGTGGTTATCTGCTCTCTTGCAGAAGGTAAGAGATCTCGGCTAGCTCGCACGCGCTGATCGCAACTGAGCCTGCCCCGACTTTTGGCGTATGTATAGGTCTCCCATATCAGCAGGTCGCCCTGCTCCGTGACGACCCTAGCAACGCATTCATTGGTACTGGTTCAATCTTCGATGCGGATCCGACACACCCTCACACCGCTCACCAGGGATCCAGCGCAGAGGAGCTGGCTCAGTTCTGGACGATGGTCCCGCAGAGCGGTATGATATGCCTGGAAGCGTCTATGGATGAGTTGCTAGAAGTTGGGCAGAGGTTCGTGAGCTGGGCTGCCCGAATTTCTGAACACAATGCTGACTGTTTTGCGTGGGTATAGCGTGGATCTTTTCACTGGTGATGCGCAGCTTAGGACCAGGTTGGAACAGGCCGTGTTCTTCAGTGATCCTCGGGTACGCACTCTCGCTTCAGCTTGCAATGCTCTATCCTTGACTGACTGTCAAATTTGTGGCGGACGACAGAATCCCTTGACTTTCGACTTGCAGCCTGGGTATTCCGGCTCGATCGAGACGGTTGCTCTACAAGTTTCTGAATCCATCGTTTGCTCCAGTACGTGACCGGGTCCCTCGAACTGTGCCATACGAGACCCTGAACCGCTGTGTCCTTGTCAATCGCAGCGTATTCCGACCAGTCTCACCTTGGTGACATGGCGCAGGAATTCGAAAAACGGCTGCACTGGCTGCGCGAGATTATTCAGTTCATTCGGAAGAATCGCGTGTTGGATAGTATATCGTTGAATGCCAGACAGCGGCTTGCAGTGGATTACAAGGTGGTTAGTAGCGGTGCGGGACTCTGGACATTCTTGAATGTCAGGGGCAGATTAAGGTAGGCCTAGTCTCTCGCAGACTGGCATCGCCTTCGAGACTAATCATCGTTCTCCTCTCTTTACAGCATGCTTGGGAGTGGCAATTACCTCTCATTCCTGGGCGACGCCATCCTGGACTGGGCGGAAGAGCACACGCAGGTGACGGAACACGAAGATGTTATTCGCGCCTTTTTCAAGCACCATGTAAGGACTATTCCTGACGCTCGCTGAAATCATGAATCTTACGTGGAACTATTTGCTTCCAGTTGACTGCACTGCCAGACATCCTGAATCGCGTCAGACATATGCTACAGTCGCGGTATGAAAGCGAAAGCACAGTCGTAGTCCTGTCAGAGTGGCAACTAGCGATCAACGAGGCCTACTTGGTATGTGGCCCAAGCTCCTCATCGATTCCTCTGCTGATCAATAATTTCCACTCAGATCGCATTCGAGGCAGCGTTGGTAGAAGGGATGGCCGATACTATCGAGACGTACGGTCTTTCACCGATGAAGGCGGTGTCGACGCGTCTCTGGCTGACGGATGAAGCCGTTGTTGATGATCTCAAGTACGCTTACCATCAGAGCGTTCACCTCTTGCGAACAAGGACTGGACACTTTGGAAGCGCCATCGATGACGTAGTGGAAGCAGCTGAAGATGAAACACGTGAACAGCAACAGAAGCAGCAGGTTTTGAAAGATCAAATCAGTCGGATGGTTTACCCGCTTTGTTACGCCTTGGAGGCGCGTGCGCGATATGCTGCTCAGTACGTTGTTTGGCCTGGTTATTAGCCCTGATACTGCGCTAATACGAATGCTTGCCATTAGTGAAATGGAGCAACAACCGGATCAGAGAGGTGCGATACAGTACCACGAGCAATACGAAAATGACATGCAGCAAGCCATTGTTGCCCTGAGTGAGTTGTTGCATCTTGGCTTGCTGCGACGATGCCTAATTTCCCGCCCGTAGCTTCAATCAACGTGGAACTGGCCTATCACATCGCGGAACACCACCTTCATTATGCAGCGCTTGTTTATCTAGCAACAAATGAAAGCTTTGGCAGTGTCGACCGTCTGGAGCAGTACATGCGAGGGCACATCGGCTCAGCCCAGGACGAGCGTACGGTTGCTCACCAGGCTGGCCGTTTTGCACAGCAGCTGTACTCCATGTACTACAATCAGGGTAAGTGGCTTTGAATGCCGCAGTTGCGACATGTGCTCATACCCCTGCCGGCACTAGAACGCTATTACGAACTTCTCGATCAGAGACCCGAATATTATCATTTGCTGTCTGATTTTTTCCGACGACAAGACGCGCCCAAGCTCTCCTGGATTCACGATGTCAATATGGAACAACTGGACAAGGCAGGAGAAGCACTAGTCAAGGCATCTTTGAACGAGACTCGATTGCGAGGGCAGCAGGTAAGCTATGTCCCGCGTCGCTTGACGCCTTGGCTTATTCAGTGTCATTCAGATCATGTTGAGTATCAGCAAACTTAGCTTGATAGCTGATAGTAGAAAGAATGGTAACAACGAGGAAATCAGGGCGCAGACGCTCAATTGTGAGTTCCGTAGTTTTTCGCAATGTCAACATGTTGCTGATTCTAAACAGATATCGAGGATCGCTTGGAGCTTGGTACACAAATTCAGCGCATGGTCCAAATGATTGTCGACGTCGCCAGACCGGTATCATCCCTACATCGCAACGTTGACAAGGAAGTCCAGCGGTATATGGCCACCAAGTGTCAGAACCTGGGAGACTATCCTCATCATATAGAAGTGGGTTTATAGGCACAGAGTGGACCGATCATGTCTGACGAATCCGCTTGTTTAGCTTTATCGCACGATTGCAAAGGACGCCATGTCAGGATTGGTAATCACGCACGAAGATTTGGCGGATCTCTTGACATTGAAAGATAACACGGATGAGGAGATCCAAGATTATGTGCAGGCGGTACAGATATGTCGGGTCATCCCCAAGGTGAGCTACACTTGATTCTGTGATATGACTGCGAGCTGACTCATTGACCATCACGTGCAGTCGGACGGCGCATCCAAAAACCGGCAAACGGCCTGCTTGCGTTCGCTGTGGCGAAGGATATGGTTGCATGACGAGTGAGTATCTTAAGACAGTATGCCCGTTTCTCGTCTGAGATCGCTGACGACATGTGATTCAGTTGGGTTGCGATCGCGGACACCAGTAAACAAACAGACGAAGAAATCCACACTCGTCGAGCTGGAACGGCTGCATACCAATTAATTCAGGCTGTTCGGAGCGGTGGTGAGTCCCGGCCCTTCGCTGTAAAGCGTCACCTTGAAGCAATCTTCTGACGACGCCATTTTGGACAGGCCTTCCTAGTGAATTTATGCTGACGCCACAGGTGGCGGCAGCCACGCCGAGCGGGACCGAACTCGAGGCGAGATTTGGACCGTCGGCTGATGTCCGAGGATTACTGGATGAGCAGACAGCGGAAGCGGAGCGGTTGCAAAGCCTGATAGAGCAAAATGTCTTTGCGGATTTCATCAACAGTATAGAAGCGTAAAAGTGCAATGTGAATGATGACGATACAATGAACGATAGAATGTACAACTGTGTTGGGGTGAATGGTGCCACAATAACGCGACACATGCAAGAGAAAAGGACCATGAAGATGGCCGAGAAAAATTGACCGGGCAATCTGATAACGACTGCTGTGGCCGCCAACCACCCTCGATCAAATCGCAGCAGCCGGAGCACGAGTAACGATTGGAGGCGGGTTCAGCCCTTGTCCGTACCCCTGTGCGATAGCAAACTCGCTCGAACGTCCTTGCTCTTCGTGCGGGGAAACGAAGAACTCGTCCTGTTACGCGCGCGAAAGAAAAGAGATGAGTCTCATCAAACGGGAGGCGTGTTTGAGAAAAGAACTTACCACGATTGGTACTTGAAGGACATTCATCTACGTATCAAGAAGCCAGAACGAGGCAATCAGCAGGATTCCGTCCTTGCATCAAGAAATGGGCGGCTACGGTCAGGAGAAAGAGGGAAACGCTCACCTTGGGCGTGATGACAACCATTGTGTTCGTCTTTACCTCCATCCAATCCTTCTGCTCAAATGTCAATGGCTCACTGGCGATCATGATGATGTTCTCCCTGATGCACGACAAAACACGATCGCCGTGGCAAGGCAAAATGTCAGGGGATAGGGCAAAAGCTATTGGATTTGCAGGATGAGACAGACGCACCGTTTATCAGCCTTGGTCATTCTGTAGTGTCCCCCCTCGGCATACTCCTCGAACGTCGTCCCCGAGGAGAAGAACAACGACGAGGCTTCCTCTGTTCGTGAAGAAATGTACCTGTGCGTTCCG
Source organism: Naganishia vaughanmartiniae (assembly GCA_030039245.1). Classification (NCBI taxonomy): domain Eukaryota; kingdom Fungi; phylum Basidiomycota; class Tremellomycetes; order Filobasidiales; family Filobasidiaceae; genus Naganishia; species Naganishia vaughanmartiniae. The sequence goes on along the minus strand of JASBWU010000001.1, from coordinate 1,132,143 downwards.
TTCGTCCAGGCCGTGAGACGATTAATATCACGTCGTAAAAGGGAGGATGAGGAGGGAAATGGAGGACTCGCCTTGTTGCGATGACATTGTCGCCGTCAGAGACCACAAAGTTCATCAGATGCGGACTCGGGACACGATTCTATTCGCACGGCGAATAATCAGCAAGTTTCGCAACCCAACAAATGAAGCCTCAAGCGAAGCAATTGCATGCGGGAAACTTACAGTACCCGCGATCGCCTCCTTGTACATTGCATTAATATGCGCAAGTGTCTGCAACATTGCCTCGCGAAGTTCAAGCGTGGAGAAATGATGCGCGTGCGGGTCTTTGAGCTGCATCACGAAGGGAAGCGTCAGTGAGCCGTGGAAGATGAGGGTGGAAAAGAGCCAATAAGCGAGGGCGTACTTTGGACAGGAACAAGGCGAATGCCCATTCCGAATCTAATCATGTCCTCGACGTACAGGTTAGCATGAAACGTCCAGCCGAGAGGCAGAGCAGAGTGTCAAGGACCGGAAACCGACGTACCTGTGTACCCAGATGGATGCAGGAACAGCTCTTCACTGAGACAGGATTGAAGTCTTCGTTTAATCAGCTGGAAATCGGCGATAGCGCCGTTGTGCATCCACTACCTCGCGCGAGAAGGTAAGAAGAGGGCAAACGCGTCGAGCCGAAGGGGAGGTTGTGTAAGTTTTTGGGAAGACGAAGAAGAGGGAGCCGAACCGAAACATACCATCAGTTTACCATACGTCCATGGGTGGCAATTATCCTCGCTCGCTGTCATCATCATCATCGCGAGCGAAACGGACAAAACGCATATCAGCGACCATACCCCTACGACTCGCCAACCAAAAGCGAGGACACGTTGCGAACGGAAAGAAAAAGGAGGCCACTTACGTGCACCAGGCATGGTAGATGCCCTCACATGCGCAAACACGAGTGGCGATCGGATCTTTTCCGCAAGTCGGTTCAAGTTGGCGTTACTCCATGCCTTTTCAGTGAAAAGATGGGAGACGAAAAAGGTTCAGTATGCGTTCTGTTCGTACGGTGCATGTGGCATTTGAAAAATAAAGGACGGCAGAGAGTTGAGAGATGCGGTGTGTAGCATAGGGATTGAGAACTTTTGCAACGGGCCACTTGAGAATGAAAGCGGCGTGGAACGAACAAGTCGCAGCCACTGTCTCCATCCCACCTTCTCCGCCCGGAGCAAGACTAGAACTCGCCCGACGACCCTTCATCTATCTGCTATCGGCCTTGAGCCGAGCCTCTCTTGACCTTTCCGAACATTCGCACCCTCCTACGCTGTCATAGGGAGCAACCGGCAGAGAAAACCCTATGGCTTCCCTCTTTCGCTCGACTGCAATTGAAGACTCGCTCATCCGATGAGCTACGCTACACACGAGGGAAGCGAGTCCAGGGTATGACAAGGCAGCCGTGGACGTAGAGCGTAGTGGAGTATGGCATGGTACGTACGGGATGAATCGACTTGAACACACAAGGGCGTTCCCTCTCCTCTGCTTCGGCTGCCGCGAGACGGTCAGGCATCGTCGTCGCCGTCGGCGATTCATTTCCCGCCAACACTGCCACTCCGTTCGAAGTACTGACGGTAGCGGCTGGGTGGTCCTGCTGTTGTTTTGCTTCATACCAACCTATTCCGAAACCATCGGCGTTGAATGGTCTATCACTGACTATTCAGCACGCAGCGACCAGAGGATCAACGCACATCACTCGTCTGTGAGCTTGAGGTAGGTGAGGCAGCGGAACGGAACGGGGCGTACTGAAACGTAGTCGTGAATCAAACACTTGTACAGCGATACTGTGTAGCGGTTTCGTTACCAGATGACTGAGTTGGATAGGCTCGGTGCCTTTGTAGACGAGCTGGTAGCGGGGGAAGCGGCGAGCGCGTTTAGCTGACAGATGAAAGGAGTAACTGCAAGGAGGTGAACGTACGAATCTGCACATTGTGTGTTGGTATATGTAGAGAGTGGGCAAGTTGAAGTAGCTGTTGAGCTGTTGAAGTTGTGGGAAGATAGGTTAATGTGAAGAAACGGAAGAGGAAGGCAGGAAGGAAGAGAAGAGTGAGACATGTATAACATCATACTAGAGAGGGCTGTACTGGGCGCACCAAATTACAAAGGAGTGATCGAACTACAAGTGATTTCTCTTTTTCTCGCTTTCACTTGTCACTCTTCTCTTTTCAACAAAGGTTCTAGTTTTTAAGACACACCGTACTGCCATTCTACCTACGACTACAACCAAACCATTACATTCAACAATAATGAACGACGCAGACTGGGATTCCCACAATGACACCGCCGGCCTCACTTCCATCCCGCACTCTCACACTCACTGGGAACGCCTAACGTCCACCTACGCAGATGCAGGGTACAGGGAAGGAATCACACCAGGAAAACTATCGACCTTGCAGCGCGGATTCGATGAAGCGTTTGCTGGAAGTGTTGTCAATTCGCGGAGACTTGGTCAGGTGCGCGGACGGGTGGCCGGGTTGGTCGCGTTTCTTTCGACGCAGACACAGTCACGGAACGACCTTGCTCCCGCTTCATCCTCGTCGATAACATCATCCACCCTACTACAACGCGCAAAAGAAACCCGCGCTTACCTCTCCCGTATTCCACGCGATCTTGTCCTCCCAGTAGACGAAGAAGCCATCGCCCACGCCGCCGCTGAACATCCGGAGGAGCATCAACCTGCCGCCATCGCGCAGAATCAGAATCAGAGTGGAGTAGCGGATGCGTGGACGCAGGAAGGGCAGCAAGTGAGGGAACGGCGGGAGATGGATCGAGTTCTTGATGCGTTTGAGGATCTTTCCGCCTCTGCCTCCGCTTCCCCTCTCGGAGCTGTATCTCAGGCAAAGGGCAAGGAGACGGCGAGGGAACAACAGTTGTTGGACCTTTGGGAAGGGCGGGTGGCGCAGCTGGAACTTGAGGCGGGACTTTAAGGCTCGGTTGCTTGTTGGGTTTCGCTTTGCCTCGCTGTATTACCTGGGTCTTTTGACCGTTATGCAGGCGACCGTGGATTGTGGAATGAATGAAAGGAAAGAGATACTTGACCGCTGTATGAAGGTATGTACCCTTCTCCTCCTCCTGCTTCACGAGAATACGACCATTAGCGCTAACATTACATCGACGCTACTCCGACCATCAGTCCCGACATCATTGAAGGCACCTTGTGACGGAACAAAACGTAGCTAGCGTACGGCAATCACTGGTGATTCGACTCGGGCGAGGTCCTTGTTGTAGACGGAACGCAATTCGATCCAACCTGTTCAACCAGAGATCAAGTCCGTGCTGGGCCAAAGGTACCAGAGCAGACTCTGGGTCTCTCTGTCGTAAATCAGGATAAACAATGCCTTGCTTGGAATGAACGTTGAGTTTTCTTGTTTCTCGAGCAGCAGCAGAAAAATGAGTCTGCAGCAGGGGGTTGTCTTCCTGTCCGCTTTCCCCTCCCCTTTCCACCGTGTCAGCGTTGAGCATATTTCTTTCATCTCGTACGCCGTACTATTTTGTTCCGGCGTAACACAATCAATCGCCAAGTAAGCGAGTAAGCAAGGCACTAATGTAAGCAGATGGACGAAGCAGGAAGCTTCCCCTCCTCACGTTCTTGCTGCTACAAGATAATACACAGCACTCAAATCCCTTGTCTGCGCCAACGAGGCGTCCGAGTTTGCGCGGCATACCATCCGAGTATGTCGGACGTGATGCGAATGACTGGGTTGTCCTACAGTAATGGTTTCCAGACCCACGCGCGGACGGCGTCATCAGATTGTCGAAAGGACATCACGAGACGTTCCCGATACGTGAGACCATGGTCCCCGAACTGCTCATCGACGGTGTTTCGAGGACTAAGCTACACAGTTTCCACAAGACATTACATGTGGAATGTACGAGATCAGGGGTTCTGTACAAGACTCGTCCTCGCGATGTGCGACCATCTTTGATGAGAGTGTATCAAGCAAGTACATGCCATCGGCTTGCATATCGTTCTTCTTGCGCCTCAATCAAACACGATGATTGGCTTTATCGTCGTCCCGTCATGCCTAGCGTGATGACAATAGACATTCAGTTTTGATTCGTTACTGGCAGCAACCGCCATAGGACGTCAACTTACATGTCGCGGACTGCCTGAGAAAAGTCGTTGAAGGGATAATACTTGCTCATCTTCTCAATCGGGAATTTCCCTTGCCGATGCAGATCTACCAGGAACGGCAGGGCCTGTATGCGATGTTTCAGCATAGGCTGCTCGGGTGCTCTCGCGGGGTATGCTTACAGTTTGGGGATCGCCGCCACCCATGAGGATACCTGACCACGTCTTGCCGCCGTTTACCATATCGTTGATCTCGAACGGAGGGGTGATGCCGACTCCTGGATTACCGATACTCGCCAAATGTCCGAAACTTGCGAGGCTTTCGAAGGCGGTCTTTAGAACCGGAAGAACCCCTGTCGCTTCGACGGCATGGGTGACGCCAAGGTTCCATTTTGTATGCGAGCGTATTTGATCTACCACGTCCTTGTCGTTTCCGACCACTACGTGTGTGGCACCGAGTCCTCTTGCAAGGTCTAGGCGAGACTGCACGAGATCGATGGCAATGATCGTTTGGACGCCGAGATACTTGGCGGCCAAGATCGCTGCCATACCGACCGCGCCGCAGCCAAATACCGCAAGCGTGCTCTCGGATGTGGGTTTGAGGGTGTTGAAAATCGCTCCTGATCTGATTCCAGAAAGTCACAGAGATCGGCTGTAGCTCCCGGTCTTTCATAATAAAAACAGATTTCCAACGTTACCTACCCGGTCTGCATGCCACATCCAAGCGGCGCGTAAAGTTTGAGGTCCAGATCTCTCGACACTTTGACGCACTATGGGGACGGCGGTGTGAGCGGTCTCGTCAAAAGTCGTCGTCAGAGCATTACATACGGAGCTTTCTGATACCAACGACATGCGAGCCATGCTACTCTGCCCAAAGAAGGCTCCGTAAACTTCCTTCTCCCCTTGACCATTCCTTGCCAGACGATACGCTGGTTTGGATTCGACATCCAGATTCCGCTTGCGAAGGAAATTCATGTTGACCCAATCTGGGCAGGCTGCTGGTTTGGCGACACTACATGGCCCACAATGTTGGCACGAAGCGAACGAGAGGATGACGGAATCGCCTTCTTGCACTCGTTGCACCTTTGATCCAACTATTTCAGGGCGGAGAAATCAGAGCGTCGCCGCGATGTAGTTAAGCCGCCTACTGACCTTTTTTGACGATACCCGCCCCCTCATGGCCTATGGTACTCGGATACCGTCCGGGAAGGGCTATGAAAGACATTTCAGCACATAACGGGAGACTAAAAATGCCGAGTTGTGATTCTTACCATTTCCCTTCACCATCAGATCTGTATGGCAGAGTCTGGGGGGACGCTGAATCTTCAATGCCAGATCCAGCCAGCATGGACACAGCTCGAGCTCACCCGCAGGCCACCATCTGAACCAGGACCTGATCATCTCATGCAAAGCTCAGCGAGACTGTCCAATGCGACGGACTCACGCGCAACGTATACATACCTCATTGGGTTGCGGTTCTTCAATTTCAATATCACATAGCTCGAAATCAGACTCTCTGGACTGTAGAACGATCGCCTGAGTGAAGACCATGATGAAAACGAGGCTGCTACATCTAGGTCAGCTTCTTGTGCTTTGGAAGGCATAATTGGCAACTCACAACCAACTTCAATTTTTCGTGTCTTGTTCGGGATCCGTTGCTTGTATGGGGCCTTGACGTCGTTGCGGCTGCTAGTAAAGTGAGTGTGTGGTAGCCTACTTGTATCTGCGACGGGTTAAACAACGGATCGATGGCACGACAGCTGGCTCGAAAGCATACAAGCTAGACTATGCAGGCTCTGAATAACTGGCAGTTCAGGAGGTCAATGAGATGTCACGAAGGTGGTGGACGCATCGGAAATAACGACTCCGGACCGGAATCGGAAGGTGATCGCTTTACCGAGCTATATCTAGCTCAAAATGCTGTAGAAAGCAAACAGCGGATCATAACACCAACATCTTTCGTGATGTAATGGTAATATCAATGCTTGTCATTTCTGACCGAGAAGTCATATCAGATTCGCGAAAGGCATCAGCCCCGGGGTCGATCTTCAGGGGACCTAGGGAGCTGCCTAGGGAGTCGTTTCTCTGAGTTACTGGAGCTTGGCAATCGCCCAAGGCGTCGAACTCTCCCAATGCACCAGTTGGCCTGTAAACTGGATTTTCTGGAGCTGCCTTATGCCACTATGGTCTCTCAGAGCTCTCCACCTGCTCAAGTGAGCTCAGATCAAGGTTGTGATGTGAGCTCACTTTTTCAACTAGGTCCGGCCTAAATAACGATTGTCGCGTTGATCAGCCCATTTCCCCGTTCCAACGCAATCTCAAGGCGTTGTAGTAACAATAGCCATCCCCAACACACATATTCTGCAGGCTGCAGACTGTGATTGCAGTCTTACCATTGAACCTTGATCCTTCTCGCAAATGCGAAATGCACTTGATTTTATGGCGGTTCATTGCGCCCTTCAACGAGACAGTTGCGTCTATCGCCTCAACCTAGCTTCCATATGGTAACCACTACGGGAACCTAACGGCTTGGACAGCTGCACAGAGCATGTACAATGAAGAGGCCTTTGCAGAACGTTGGGCTTTCTCATGAGCTGTCTCATCCGAGCGATAGGCGATTAATGGGCAGCACGATGAAGTGTAGGATACGAGTATTATTTGGCATTCCACATCGGCTGCCAGCTCGCCTGCCCGGTGTCTTGGCGCGAGCACCTTATACCACGAAAGCTGTGATAGACGACACTTCTCTCATGCCTTGCCTAATTCACACGCTGACGGGCATGTTCCTCTGAGACGTTAACGAAGCTCTTCGGGCAGCGGGCAGGAAGTATATGCTTTCGGACGAAGAAATCGGGTGGATTCGTTATCTGATAGCGGATGCGATTCACTCGCATGTGACTATTTTCATGATCGGGCTAGCTGTCGGGCTTCGCGGTCGATGAGCGGTCGAAGATGGCAGACACGTTTAATTTCTAGTCTGGAGAGAGCTCTAAAGAGTCGGTTCCTCGAGCCTGCCTAACAGCCAGCCTGACGAGCTGCCTGACGACGACTTGTCGATAGAGACCCTGTCTTTCCCTTGGGGAACAAAATCTCGCAGCGCTCAGCTCAACCTCTAAATTCTGGGCAGAGGGGATCGGAGATGACGACAGCCCGACAGAAATGACGGCATGACAAGCAGCAAGCAAGCAGCTAAGATACAGATACGATTGCGTAGGCGCCATGTTATACGCGCGAATTCTGAGCGTCGGACAGTTCTCCCCCGACTAAAGTACAATATGCCTTATCGAAGGCGAGCCCGCGAATACGACTGACAACAGAGCACGTCGCGTTCAAAGATCTCGTAGGCGGCCTTTGAAAATGTCATGTGGTCATGTATGAATCGAGTGCGAGCAAGTGTCAACTGTGGCCTGTGGAGGGCAGGAAGGCTGCCATACCAGCTTCCAGCTCATCTTCCCTTAAAAATCGTGCTATCCGGCTTGCTCATGCATGATATCATTTTTCAGGGGAGGGAGCACGTCGTCCTCGGCGATAGCCTTGATGCTAGATAAGGGGGCAGCAAGGGTTTACAATTTTACAAAGCTGCTTACTGTTGCTTACTGTTGCTAACTGTTTCGAAAAGCGATTGAAAGCGGCAAGGAAGCAGTTGCGCAAATGGTCTATTGCTGGCAGCAGTGCCAGCCAGGCGGATGCTTGATACCAGCGGAGGTTGGCGAATAGAGACGCCTTTCCTAGCTTTTCGGAGGGATAGCAAGGCCGGCAACCGGCATTTGGGGGTATGAACGTGATGCTGGAAACAAACAAGGATCGAGCTTGGGGTTTCTGTTGTGACTCGTTATCACGCCATTCCAGAGATTTCTGGGCTTTGCTTGAATTTGCGCGCTAAATCGATGACTGTGTCAGCAGTCGGGATCGGGCTGCCGACTTGGCGGGACCTTGCCGATGCTTTTGTTTCTGCTCGCCTCATATAAGAACCCTTCCTCATCACCGTCCCCATTACCCTTTCCCGTCGAAACAGTCATAATCCAACGCAGAAACCAGTAGACCATTTCAAGATGTGCTGCTAAATTCTCCTTCTGCCATACTCCAACAGTCAACTATAATACCAACACCTAAAGTCTTTCCGATCTTCGTATCTTTCAAACCAGCAACATTAACCCAATATGAACATACTATCAGCACAACATCAGAACCTGCATATCATCAACTCGTCCGCAAACAAGTACGACAAGCGTCTATCGAGCAAGCCATCAACTGCATCGTACACAACCCTTGCTGTCTTTCCGGTCACCGACGAACCATTCGGTGATTAGCATAGTAAGTAGTGATCACGGCTTCAGTATCGGAACATCGCTAACTTCTTGCCATTAATCAGACCCTGCATCGTTCAACGTACATCTACACTAAAAAAACCACAAAACAAGAGATAACAATGTCAGCCTCAGTCAACACATCAAGGTGGTCGGACGCGAGTCCCTCCACCCACTCGAGTACATCCGCTTCGTACCGATCTATGTCGGTCTCGCCTTCCCTATTCCTCACCGTCTCTCAAGCCAAGCTTCATACTTTTGCTACCGACCTACTCTACCCATCATCATCGGTACCTACCGCGCCCAAGGACTCTTCGGAACTTCTTCGACGTGGTCTTCTCATCTCGAACGCTATGGATGCAGCCAAGAAACAAATGAAGATCGAACGCAAGACTTCATACGACGAAGCGAGGTACACCAAGAGAAATACGAGTAGCCGAGGTCACCTCCGTGGCAGTTCGAGGTCTGCATCATCTTCATCCCATTCAACACCGACTCCTATCGTCCGACATCACGGTAGTACCGCCACTTCAGGCTCGGTGCACGAGCCGAACGCAGCTATCGCGTTGGATGCAGAAGAAGGCGAAGAATGGTTCGAAGAAACCTGGCGGGAATTGATGGACGAAGATGAGCGAGACGCCTCCTTTTCCAACACGTACACATCGTCGTCCAGTTCAACCTCGCCGATCACCGTCCACACCGAGTACAAGGAGTACACTGCCACTAGCGGTTCCGAACAAGTCTACTACACGAATGGCGATGCCAGTAAATTCCACTCCGAGGTACAGGTCTTGCCTGTCGAACTAGAAGAACAGTCACCGTCAACTTCGCCAGAGTCTTCGAGAACCACTTCACCTGTCTCGAGTGAAGGATCCGACTTTTCGGAAGCAGAATTGATCGGCATCCAGTACTCTCAGCCTGTATACATGCCCTCGCAGCTTCTTGGCATGTCTACATTCCCCTGGGACGAGGAGACCGGCGTCAGCGAGCTGTCGATTGGCGATGCTGAACCGTACGAACATGCCGATCTGGACGACTCGGTGTATCTCGTTCGCTCCGACGCTTCTTCGTCACCTCTCAAGCCCCGTCTTCTACCCACCATCATTCGAGACAAGTTCTACGAGCCTTCGAGATTCGAAACCGAAGGCGATGAAGATATCGCACTTGCCAGTCTTTCGGCAACTTCTACGTCGATCGTCACATTGGAAGACTTCATGTCGATGAACAGTACCGAAATCGTCTATGGTTCTTCGCCAACCGGTTCAGTCTCATCGGAAAGCGAAGATGACGACGATCTCGACGAAGTCCGTACACCACAGGAAGACGCTTCCGACGAGTTTGGAGCGACCGGTGATTCCAGTCTTCGAGAAACGTCGTCATCGTCATCCTTCGACGACACCAGTTACGCCGAGCATTACTTTGCAACCGGGTTCAATCAAGTATCAAAAGCGTCTTTCAGCATGTCAGATGCGGGATGGGAAACGATGGGAACAGACATTCCCTTTTTCTCGTAGGGGTTAGTTGGGAAGAAGAGGTGCCCTGCGCACGAACACTGTTGGGGTCTACTGGAGTCTGCCCTGTATACACAGGAGATCCCTTCACGTCTCTCGTTTGTTGTAAAATTGTCCTGTCGTTTTGGGTCATATGCACATCATTCATTCTTATCGTTCAAGCATTCTTATTACGCAAGCATTTCAAGGCGATTTTGAACAACATCTACTTCTGATCAAGTAGCATCTACAATTGCCTGTAAATCTGATATGGATATGCATATGATATGTGATGGGTTGCGTTACTACGCCTTTACTAACTTGTACTTGTCATCCGTGACTTTGGCGTCGACCAACTGCGAGACAACCTCCTCTGCCATATCCCTATCCACAGAAATCTGCTGATTCCACATGCCCGCAAACACGCCGTCGTCGCGCGTGAGCAATTCTCGATGGTTGCCTCGTTCGATAATTTTTCCATTTCGCATGACGATGATTTGGTCGCACGAGACGATGGTGCTCAGCCTATGAGCAATCATGAGGGAGGTTCTACCCTCGGCCTGAAGAATCGCGTCCATCTCAGCCATGTCGAATAAAGTGGCGGGAGAAGACGACACTTACCAGCTTTTCAAGCGCTTGTTGAACGAATCGTTCGTTTTCGGTGTCTAATGCAGAAGTAGCCTAAAGGGGGACAAGGTAAGCGGGTAGAAGAGGCGATTCACAACGGCGGACCTCGACATACCTCGTCCAACACGAGTATTGCTGGTTGTTTCAAGACTAGATTGATTTGGTGTCAGGAACTGCCAAGAGACGCATAACGACATGACCTACTGGTTCGAGCGAGTGCAACACGTTGCTTTTCTCCTCCCGACAAACGAACGCCCCGTTCCCCGACAACAGTATTGTACTCTGCAAACAAAGACAGTCAGCCGCTAGAATTCAGTAGTATCGAAACCTTGACACTCACGTTCCGGGAAAGACATGATGCGATCATGCAACCTAGCCGCCTTGGCAGCTTCAATGATTTCCTCCTTGGAAGCGCCCTGCCGCCCGTACCCAATGTTATATTCGACGGTATCATTCCACAACACACTTTCCTGCGGCACGACACCAAGCGCTCTACGCAAGCTGACCTGAGTCACATCCCGAATGTCCTGGCCATCGATCAAGATGGCGCCCGACCCAATCTCGTAGAACCGGAACAGCAAGCGCAAGATGGTGGATTTTCCGCTTCCTGATTCTCCGACGAGGGCGACCGAGGTTCCCTTGTCGATACGGAATGTAACGCCATCGAGCGCCTTGACTTTGCCATCGTACGAGAAATGGACGTCGCGGAATTCAATAACGCCGTCGGTGACTACAAGATCCTTGGCACCGGGCACATCGACAATCTCGGTTTCTTCTTCCAGCAATCTCAGAAGTTTCTCGGCATCGACCATACCGCTATTGAGTTGTCGGTAGATCATTCCAAGCATGTTAAGCGGCTGATAGAGCTGCGAGAGATACGTTATGAAAACGATGAAATCCGCCGACCCTGCACGTCCCTGCGTGATCCGATGACTGACCACGAGCGAACCCGCGAGCAAGCCGGCGGTAATGATGAAATTCTGGGTCAGGTTCAGCAGGTTGAGCGACCCGACAACCTGCAACTCTTTCACCTGATACGCCTGCACTGCGGAGCGGTAACGCGCAGACTCGCGAGCCTCGGACGTGAAATACTTGACCGTCTCCCAGTTCATCAGCACATCTGTATGAATGCCACGAGTGATTATATCCCGGTCGTTCATCTCTCGGCGAAGTTTGGTACGCCAGGTGGTGAGCGTGATCGACACAAAGATGTAGCTGAACATGACGGTGCCGATGATGAGTGCGAGGAGCCAGCCGTAGACAAAGTAGAAGACGGCAATAGCTATGGAGATGTCGAATAGAACGGGTAGGACGCTGAATAGAAGGGTCTGAGGGTGGCTGACGGTCAACACGCAATTACCACACGAAGATATCTACGGAGACGCACCTGGAAGAAACTGTTAATCGCCGATCCACGATCGAGAATCCTCAAGACTTCTCCCGTTTTTCTCTTTGTATGGAACGAAAGCGAAAGATCGAGTAGATGGTTGAAGCACATGTTGGACATCTCCCTATCCGAGTACTGCATCACGGGTGCCCACTAGAAAAAGAAAAGGCAGGCGTCGCCCTTAGTGTGACGCACGACACAGTAACCAATGTATTAGTGACGTACGAGCATATTCTGCATAACGGCAAGCATCCCACTTCCACCCTGACAGAGCCTCAACACAATATACCCAGTCAAAAAACCCCATGGCTTGACCCTGTTCTCCACATCCACCGACGAATCGTACGTTCCAAGCGCCTTGACAACTCGGCCTAGTAGTTGTGGGACGAGAACATTTACGCCTCGACCGAGCACGAGGAGGAACAGACAGGCAAGTGCGAGTAATTGAAGCGATGGTGCGTGCTTCGGCCATAGGTACGGCACGATCTTCATGAAACGGCTGAACCATGCGCGCCATGTTTGTTCGTGTGGCGGTGGCGGAAGGCCCGACGGCGGTTTCCTACCCGACGGACCAAAAAAAAAAGGTGAGCCAGGGGACAATTCCGCAATCCTGAACGAAACAGAGAGCCTACCCATCGGCTTTCGCCCCATTCGATGAGGATTTCGGCGTGTTCGTGCCGTTAGTAGGTGTAGCTGTAGCTGTGGCACCATACGTCGTGCCATTCGTCGGCGTGACACGCAACAGCGGGTCAGTCTCGTTACCTCCATTCTCGTCAACGTCAGCTTCGCCGTCGGATGGTTCGTTGGCGGATTCCGAAGTTGAGACAGGCTCGTACGTGATGATCGGGGAAGCGACGGCCCATAGCAGAACCGGGAGGAAGATGAGTCTGGTGGCGGTGAGGACGAGGTGCAGGATGAGGTAGAGGTCATGTTGTGCTGTAAAGGGCGACCGTAAGTACATCTACTTATTGAGGGCGATTCGAGGAGAAGCTTGAGCGAGGCAAGCTAGCCACTGGTAGACGCCTTTTTCCAGTGACCAAGAGCCAAAGTCTCCATGCCGCTAGCTCTTTGAGCCTCGGCAGGCAACTCCTTCTAGCGTTTCTAGGCGTTCTCAAGCAGGGTAGCAATTACTCAGCGAAGCCAAAGGCACCTTGACTTCAAGCTATTAGCCATACGCCGCGCTGGGAGAGATTCCTCATGTGACGACTTGTATAGCCTTGCGCCGAGCTCAAGAAGGCCCAACCCGAGCCCAAGGACTCGCGATAAGTGGATTTCGCTCAGTAGCGATTCCATGGAATCGTTTGTGGAAGTCATCGAGTCGCTAGTAAGTGTGGCGTCGTGAACCGCTTCGTCCTTTCTCCCTCCTTTGAATCTGTAGCTTGGCCCATAAGAATGAGCTTCTTTCAGCCAACTGATTCCAGCTTCAAAGAAGTCTCTCTCATCTCTCTCTCTGTCTCTGAGTCACAAACATACACCGCCGCCGCCGAAACATCCTGCCGTCCGAGTGCTCGCCCCGCTCACATGACCAAAGGAAGCGAATCACTCACCATCCTTCACCCGCTTCGCCACAAGTCCCAGCGCGACACATTCCTCGACCCACGCCACCAAAACGAGCAGCATCAACACCGTCCCGCCATACCTCTGCCTCGCGCTGACTGTGACACTTGCGCCACCCCATACCAGTACATTCCCTACCGCATACACCGCCCACCCGGTTCCCGCTAGTCCGCCCCATTGTCCGGTGATTATTGAACGAGCGACGTGTATTGCGCCATCGAGTGCGTATAATGTACTGATGGTGAGCAAGAGTAAGAGGATCCCTTGTGAGCGTGGAATTACTCTCTGTACCACGATCGGGCGGATTCCTGGTAGTTCTGGTTGCACACGGACGGGCGCAAGGGCGAGTGCAAGAAAGGGCGGTAAGAGGAGGGTAGGTGAGAGGATGTGTTGAATTGTTAATAGGTCCATGATGAACCAAACACTGGCCCGTGGTATATATCCTACGCAAACGAATATTCTTTGACGCGGCACAAAAGTTATAAACCGTACAACAAGTTGAATCCATCTCAAACGCTGACCACCACCTCCAATATTTGCTTCCGCACTACCTTACATAAGCCGCCACGAGGTCTCTCCGCCCGACTACTACTACTACGCCTCTACAGGCTTGAAATAAATCGTCGAGATGTATTTCTTGCGATACCTCGTCGTCGTCCCAACCGCAAGCGTATCATTCTTGATCGCACTCGCAGTCAAGTGATTCAACACGACATGATTAGGCACGGGTAAAATCGAATTATCGTCTCCTGCTGCGCCGCCTACTGTTCCCTCTAATTCACGAGGAGTGACATTGAGGATGACTTTGTTCAAGTGTGGTGGTAGTGCTGGCGGGACAGGGAGTTGAGAAAGAATCGTGCTGCATCGGGAATGGAAAGATCGGTGCTGTGATGGTGGCAAGTCGGCAGGAGGGTCGGACAGCGCTTCTTCCTCCATCTGTTGAAATTCTACGAGCGCCCAAGGAATCTCATCCGTCCACAGAGAGGGATCGTCTACTCGGCCAAGAATCAGCACCATCATTGCTATCTGACCCTTTAAGCGTGTACTCACCATCATCCAACTCGGACCGAACTTTCTGCGCCCAATCAGCCATCGCCCAATCCTCCTCCTCCTCGGCCTTGCCCTTTCCACCACTCTGCTCAGCCGCAGCAACAGGAGGCAACGGCGAAACCTCCAACCAATTCACCAAATTCCCATCCCCGTCCGTCGCCGTCTGTAGATCCGGTGCGCAGCGCCAATGATCATCGACGATGAATTTGATTCGATGCGTTCCCGGTGGCAAGTCGACCAGGAGGCTGAAATCGTGTGAGCTGCGACGGTGACGATAATCGAATCGCTTTGTATCAGCGCGCTGTGATCCAGCCATTCGACACGGGCGACAGAAAGACTCACCTCTTGTTCATCTTCAGCCGTGTCCGCCATCCATTCTCCGCAAACGTCCCAGTCACATACACTTCCTTGCCACCCCCATTCCAAGTGACGAGCGTCGGAACCAGTTGTGACGTCGTCGAGGTCGTCTCTTGCTGCGCTTGAGCGGGTGCCGCTGCCTGAATAGAAGGAACCGCTTGTTGCTGTTGCTGCGCTTGTAATTCCCCTCCTCCTTCGCCCGTCACGGGATCACGGAACGCCAAAGGCGTCACATCGCCTTCATCGCCTTCTCTCACACGCTGCCTCCCTTCCTGAGAGACATTCCCGACCATGCCTCGTTGCACAGGAATCGGATCATGGTCGTGCGTGTCCCTCGTGACAACTGCAGGCGCCGGGACACCCGCACGAGGTTGGTGGATCGACATTGTTCTTCCTGCTGCTGTCGTTGATGCTGTTGCGCTACTACTACTACTGTTCGCATTCAGTGGTGCATTGATATCCTCCGTATGTGTGTGGGGTAAACCGGAATCAGAGTCGGTCGGGCTGCACGAGTAGTTTGGAAGCGAAGGAGTTCCGACAGTCCGTTGGTGCTGTTGCTGGCCCTGTGCGGAGCCCGCGACAGGTCCCAGCGCCAATGAGAGAACAGGAGGAAAATATGGATTATCCTGAACGAATTCTTTTCCACCCTGATTCCCTGACGCTCCGCTTGCGTCCGCCCGAGTTCCTGTCATCAAGCTCACCCTGTTCCCCTGGCCAGATCCCTGTGCACCCTGCTGCACAGAATCGGGAACATACCCTCCCGGTGAATTTCGTTGTGGTGGATTCGAACGTAGCGGAATCGACCTGCTAGGTGTCGCTTGATCCGCGTTCATCGCTGCAGTGGCATCCAACGTCGGCGTGGCCATCGTCAAGCTCAACCTATTTAAATCTGGCAACTCGAGACTCTTTCTACGTCGTGGTGAGCTTCCAGGACGGAGTGAAGAAGGTGATACTGCATTCCCTTGTGTGATTGGGCTCGTGGGACCGACCGTGCTCGTGGAGGAAGTCTGAGGAGATGTATCGGCTGTCGTGACCTCTACGGGTTGACGCTGGGAAAGAGGAGACCGCGGCGAAGGCACAGGAAAGGAATCTTGCAAATGTGTCGTTCGATGGTGCGGTAAAGCAGATGGAGAAGCCTGTCTTGCCGTATTCTGTCCCTGTCCCTGTGGTTGTGCAGCGGAGGAATGTCGAGAATGATGGTGTTTCCCTAACGATCCGTGCCTCGCGACATTTGGTGAGCCACCTGAAGCGGGTGATGAGGGTGTATTACCCATCTCTTCGTTGCGTGTGATAGTGTCGTTTGTGTCAGTGTCCAACCAGTCGAGCCCTACATCATCAACTGAATACGAGGTTGAGTTATAACCCATACCTTCTCCGCTTCGTTGGACCCACCCGAGGAACCCCGGGACAGTGCTAGAAAGGTCGGCAAACGTGTACGTCAAAATTCTCGAAAAGTCAAAAAATAGGGTTTGAAGTCTTTTTTCACTCTTTCTTGCCCAAATCATTCTAGCCTTTTTTAGGCTCGAGTGCCCTGCTTCATTCACGATAACAAACCGTCTCCTCCACTCTTCATCAACATCTCTCTTCACCATTTTCCGCGCACCGCATGATGGACGACGTGTACACACATAACCCATAGTACGTCTTCCCGCTCCGTCCGTTACGGACTGATTCATCCGCTAAGCTAACCTTCTTCTCTTGTACAGCGCGGGTCACCCTCAGCTCTCCTCACCACTACAGGGCGAAGTATTATGGGAATATGCAAAGTTGGCACGGACGATCCGTAGAGTACGTTCCTCTTCTTTCACTGACTTCTCTTCCTCCCTGTACTCATTGCTGAACAGTACGTCTTGTGTGTTGTTACACTAGGTGGATAGTCTGACGAAAACCACCTCGTCAACGCCAAATGATGCGCTCTTGGCCGAACTGCGGACGCTGGAAAGAAAGATGGGACTTGTTTTGACGCTCGTAGGCACATGTTTCCCTTTCTTCTTTGCTCGCGTACAAACGAAAGACTCACTCTTCTCGTCCACTCGTCATACTTGTGATCGTTTGCAGTTTAAAGCCTCCGTATGGGCCATCATCACAGATACTGAAGCAGAAGAGGAGCAACGTACTGCTGAACGTGAGGCAGCGGCGAACGGCGGCTACTAGATTGACATTCACTCTGCATCGCTCGACAGGGCAGGTGGAAGAGCCCGAAAGTGGACTGTATCTTCTGATTGTACTGGTGGGACTTGGACTGTGGTTGTACGTATTGCATTGTTTTCTGGATACTCTTGGCTGTTTTTTCCAAAGCTGCGCTTCTCCGCGGCGAATACTGCACGTCACTGGGGAACAACATGGTCGACGAGGCAAATCCGGCCTAGATGTAGCTCCTTGCAGCTCTCATTGCAGTCTGTGACTGGAGGTGAAATTCATTTGCAAACTACGATGTTTCACCCAGGATGGCTTCGGTCGGGCCAGGTCTGGTTACGCGAGCTGTTACAGGATGTCCATGTCCAGTCAAGGTGTCGGTGATAGCTACATAATTGCGACTTCTGGTTGCAAACAAGCTCAAATACATGGGAGTGAAGGAGGATGCGCTAAAACTCTTGTAATATGGCCACTCAGGAAAGTGCTCGATATACGACTGATCCCTGGGCCCGCAGGCCCACTGGCGTAACAGGATAGCCCGCACAAAAGGACAGCAGGTAAAGATGCAGATGATGATATAGTTTATAGAATGTATAATGTCTAGCGCTTCTATGCGAGTTTCTTGCTCTTCTCCTCCTTGAGCGATACAATCTTGTTCAACACAATCCTGTCTCCGGGCCGAGGGCCTGCTTCCTTCGACTCGTCTTCGTCTAGACAGCCAATCTCGGATTCCTTGTCAACCGCAAAGTAGGCAAGACGCATACCCTGGAAACGGATACATTCCATGCCGACGAGCTGATCAGCGGTGGCAACGGGGGTATCATCGTCATGTGGCACCGTTGTCGCAGTCTCCGACTTTGCGGAACCGGACGCTCCTTGGGCTACTTCCGCGGGCTTGTTGGCGTCGACACCGTCTTGAGCGAAGGACGCAGCTGCTGTCGTCCGCTTGATCGCTTCTGCCTTGGCGTCCTTGATAAGCTTCTTTGCTACCGGGTAGAATGCCGGCTCGAGCAATGCGCCCTTGAACACCTTTAGCGAATCCGGATTGATGTCTGTTTCGAAATTATCGACTTTGCTGGGATCGTCACTCTTGAAAAGAGGCTCAAAGTATCGAACTTCGTCAACCTCGACATGTCGACCAGCTTGAGCAGACACCCAGTGGATTGCTGATGCGTCTTTACCCTTGAATTTCTTGTCGCCGCTGGGACCGGTGCCATCCTCGAGTGCACAAATGATCTCGGTAACTTTGCCTTCTGCGTCCGTCTTGAAGTCCGTACATGTGATGGGGTAAGGTGAGCCGATCAAGATGACCGATTTTCCTGGTGCCAGTCGGTTGAAATCGGCCGGTGGGTCCACTCGGAAATCATCCTTTTCAATGTACACGCTCTTGGTCAAAGTGCACTTGACCTTGCCCATTTCCGGAACCTTTGGATGAATCGGCTTCTCGAGATCGACAGAGTAATCATCGGCAACGTTTGTGATGGTGAGTTTTACAGGCTCCAATACCAAGAACAACCGCGCAGCTGACAACTCCAGTGTTTGTCGAATAGCGTGTTCGAATCGGACAAGTTTGATTTCCGAGTTGGAAAGCGAGACACCCAACTCCTCGACGAACCGAAGCATCGCCGCGGGAGGAATACCTCGTCTTCGCAGGGCAATCAAGGTAAAGAGTCGCGGGTCATCCCATCCGTTAACGTAGCCCTTTTCGACAAGTGTCCTGATCTTTCGTTTCGACAAGAACGTGCCTTGAAGTTGCAAACGTGCGGTCTCGTATTGTCGTGGTTTATACACTTCAAGTGCGTCGCACAACCATTCGTAGGAAGCTCGCGCGTCGATGAACTCCAAGGTACAGAGCGAGTGACTATTGGGATCAGGCCTGATTAGTTGTCGATACCTAGCCAAGCATGTCTGACGACTTACGTAATGTTTTCGAGAGAGTCACAAAGAGGATGCGCGAAGTCGTATGCTGGGTAAATTTCTATCATGAATAGCAAAAATCAGTCTGCATTTCGTATCAGAGCCAATGACCTGTTAACATACTCCATGTTGTTCCAGTTCGGTGATGGGGCGCGTCCTTGACTCGATAACAAACAGGGTCCCACATGTATGGGTTTCCACTCGACAAATCAATCTTCATTCGCAAACAAGCTCCCTTTTCAGGATACTTGCCATCCTTCATCGCTTGGAATTCTCGGACATTCTCCTCCACAGGTCGATCTCGATGGGGACAGGGTTGCGGATTTCCCTTGCCGGAGCCCTTTGCAGCCGCCATTGTTTCTTGATCACAGTGGCAGACGAATGCCTTTCCGCGCTTTGTCAATTCCACGGCAAAGTCGAATAGTTTCTGGAAGTTGTCGCTGGTATACGTGATTTTCCATGGCTCGAAGCCGAGCCATCGTACCATCTCCAAGATGGAGTCAAAGTATACGCCTTCTTCGGCTGTTGGGTTTGTATCATCGAATCTGTCGGACGTCGCCGATTAGCTGCCTGTCTGACTAGACATCAATCGTTTCACTCACCTGAGGTAACAACAACCATTGTGGTACTTGGCATAACCAAAGTCGATGGTGATGGCTTTAGCGTGACCGATATGCAGATATCCGTTAGGCTCCGGTGGGAATCGGGTAAACACCCTACCCTTTGTCCATGCCAAGTGCTTCTCCTTGAGTTCAGGCTTGATTTGAGGGTTCTCTCCCGGCTTGTGCAACTTTGAAAGGAAGCCCTCCGAGAAGAGTGATGTTGGGTTGGGAGTTGCCGTGGGGTCTGTCGTCAAAGTGGCGGAAGTGGCGCTCTCAACAGCAGCTTTGGCATTGCCATTGCCCTTTGTAGTATCGGCCTTCTTCGCACCCTTGTCCTTTGCGGCAGTGTTGGCTCCTGCTCCCGCAGTCTTTGGTCCGAATAGCTTGCCGAACAAGTTTTCAACGGCTACAGCAAGATCTTTACCATTCGCCCATCGCAAATCCGGCACGCCATTCTTCATGTTTGCACGGAACCCTTGTAGACCTGACCAATCGGCGGGGGCGTCCGAGCCGATGGAGAGAGATTGCATGTAAGATTCCAGAGTTGTGAGGAGAGACTCGGCAGTAAAGGAAACGCCTATGGTTCGGCAGTTAACATCTAGCCCTTTGAGAAGCAGCCGGGACGTGACGACTCACCGACACCACAGCTCTTGTCAAACTCGTCCGCATTCACTCCTACATCGTCCCCTGATACAGTTCTCGAATCTTTGGTAGATTCGAGATACTGAGCAGCAGCTGTTATCCACATAGCAAAGATTAAGATCACATTCACGAAGGTATGCCTGTATCGTACTCACCCTTCACCTGATCCGCTGACTTGAGTTTGCCGCTCTTGATCGCATTGACGACGTATCTAACCTCTGCCTCGGAAAGCTTCTCCTTGCCAATAGCATTCTCGTATCCAGCTTCCTTTGTCAGATCAACGCAAAGACCAGCTTGCTTCTCGTCCAGTCCGGCATTGTCAAGATCATTTTCTTCGGCTAGTCGTTGGAAAGCAGCTGATGACTTGGCTGATTGGGCGACATCTTTGGATCGTGAAGCGTTGAGACCGATCTTTTGGTACCGCTCGAGCAAAGCGATAGACTCTGGCGTCGCCAAATCGATAGCGGCTGACTTTTTGGGCATTTTGAAGTGTCGAGAATAGTATCTCTCGGTATGAACTCAATGAGCTTTCGGAAGGGACGAAACCCGGAGGGTATATTAGGAATGTTGATTGATAAACCCTCGGCAAGGAGAGCTGTAAGGAAGAGGTTGAAACAATTCTTAGCGCTTTAGTGCGCCCCAAGCTGGAAAAGTCTTGATGACTCATCCCTACTGAGGGTCTTGCGTCTGCCGCGACATTCTAATTCGCCACCCTACACCGACGAGCATTGAGCGTTGTCAATATATGTTCCCTGCGTTGTTTCGTTCTTTTGTTCAAACTCTTGCGAACCATGGTCCCGTGAGATCCCGGCACCTAGGATCTACCAGCGCCCATGGTTTATAAAACCCATGTTACTCGAACAGTATCTCTTTCCTGGAATCGAAATGAATGCATTGCCAAGACGTCAAACAATCAAACCGCCCGACGATACTGACAAGGATCCGCTGCCCACCGCGTTATCTGACCCGATGACCCGTGACCGGCGTGCGCTGCTACCAAGATACTCAAAATTACAGTGATTACACCTTCTCCTTCTTCGTGTATGCTGATTATCTAGCTACTTCCAAAAGCTCTTCTTTGCTGCGGAAGCCCGCTCGGACGCATATTACAGGTCGTCAGCTGTGTTGACCCCGCTTCATATAGCGATGTCAGCTGGGCTCTGTGCTGCCCACAACATCGTACAAACTGCGTGGCGCGGGTATGGCTGCGTCGTTGGACCTCACGAAGATACGAAGAGATGAACGATGATGAAAAGTCCACACCGACACATATGATGACGTGAGGGAGCTCGTGGGGGTTAGGACTTAGGAGATAGTAGATAGGGAGTACGCAGGAGCACGCTCGGTAGTCTGCACCGGTATACTCGCCCGGATCTGTAGCAACAGCTGCATCTTTTGCCACCGACTGCTCTCCAGAAGCGCCACAGTGTATCTGTGTGATCTCGCCTTCGAAGAGCAAAGAGGAATAGACCCTTTTTATGGTCGACGAAGAGGCGTCTGTTGACATGTTTAGTTTCAGTCAGCAGTTCGGTCATCCCGGTATTGCGCGGCGTGACTCGCGTTTATCACAGTGCTGCCTCGTCAAGCATATCACCGTCGTATCTATCTTGGTCGTCAGAACAGCTGTCAGAATTGTTGTCAGAAGTTCCCTTCCATTACAAGATCCGAACCCAGAACCCAGAACCCAGGTCATACTCGGCACTCAAACTCTTGAACAGTCTTGAACCCCCCAAAATGACTTTTGACTTTCGAATTCCGGAAGATACCGACGATGCCAACGACAACGATACCGGCGCTGCCGGCTTCCGAGCTTCGGAACGTTGACGCAGAATGGATTCGTCATATTAATCGTACACCAAGCTATACCAAGCCTTCCCACCAAGCTCTTTACAAGTCCCAACAAGTGAGGTCTTTCTTCCTTTCTTCCTACTACATCGTCCGTCGCCCGAACGTCTGATGTGTATACGTGCATTGTATATACGTGCATATATAACCCAGCATCGAGCGAAAAGCTGTTAATCAATGTGAGCCGTTGTTTGATATAAGCTGACTGCCGGAATGAGATTATATATGCAAACGTAAACGTCGGTTCAGGCTGTGTTTCGACTCTTCATACACCGCCAATTTCGCCGCCGCAGCATCTCGTCGACAAACGCCAACGCACCTAGATGGAGGTTGTATAACACTTTGATATAAGGCTGGTTCGTGTAACAAATGAAGGAAGGAATGCGCGCGAGTGAGAAGGAATGGGAGGACGATGGGAAGGCTGGTCAAGCTAGCTGTCCAGCTTAATGCTGATGTTAAGCTGCGGGCTGGAGACAAGCGATCAGGGGGGGTTTGCTCGAGTGGCCGAATTCTTGTATTCTCTGCAGGCGGAAGAGCAGGGGAAACAAGCGCACACTCTTGCCGCCTTTCAGCCTTTTGTCCCAGCGTGTGCCAGGCACTGCCCGACTCTGCACAGCGAAACGTTGACCAATCGCGAGCACACTGCTCAGCTTGGATAAGGGGTGTAGCGATATAAACAAAAAGGACACTGGTCGTAATCCCCCTCTGTATAGCCACTAGATTCTCTTTTGTCGTCTATAGAGTCTTTTCGTTTCGACACCAATACCTACCGTTTCTTCACCCAGATCAACCGGTTCGTCAATCACAAAATGAAGTTCTTTTCCACCATTCTCGCCGTTGCCGCTATGGCCGTCTCCGCTTTGGCTCAGTCATCCATGTCCATCGACACTCCTGTATGTTGTTTCGTACCATTTCCTCCTTTGCAGTCATAGCCGATTCTGATCTTGATGATGCTAATAACCTACAGGCTGCTATCGTTCAATGTCAACCCGTGGCTTTGAACTGGCGAGGTGGAACTGCGCCTTACTTCTTGTCTATCATTCCCGGTGGACAGGTTTCTGCCGCTGCCTTGATTGACTTTGGATCGCAGAGCGGTACCTCTTTGACCTGGACGGCCAACATCACCGCCGGTACCTCGTGCGTTCCCCAAAGTTCACAATCGTGGTTTTCGATTTACTGATGAAATTTGCTTGTCATCTCCTTTTACTGTCCTTTGACGTCTCGCTCCCACAGGATCACCCTCAAGCTCACTGGTACGTTAATCTCAGGCACCCTGACACAGCCAAACTCGAGCTCACCGAGAACCTTTCACTTCACGTAGACTCGTCCGGTTCTACCGTCTACTCGTCCCCTATCACCATCCTTACCTCCTCCAACAGCGCCTGTATCGGCGGTGCTGCTGCCGTTTCGCAATCTAGCGCTGCCGCTTCTGCCACATCGTGAGTGTCATCAAACTTGTTCTCGTCTGTACAGAATCTTCGAGCTAACCCATCATCTTCGCAGCGCCGCTACCACTACTGTCGGATCCACTACCGCTTCTTCGTCCGTTCCTTCTTCCGCTATTGCGGCTGCGTAAGTCCTTTTTCCCGTCCATTAGCAAAACGTTCGCACGGCTCTAACGAAAATTCGATGGTTAATCGACGATATCTACAGCACCTCCTCGAGCGCATCTGCTTCCTCCAGCGCTGTGTCCTCATCTTCCGTGGCTAGCCGAGCAAGCAGTGCGGCCTCTTCCGCCGCTGGCACGGCCTCTTCGTGAGTTCCAGATCAACAACTGTTTCATTCGGTGCGCGGCTGACCATGTTTGTCTATTTCCGGTCGTTTTAGTGCCGCCTCGTCTGCTGCTGGAGCCGCGTCATCGGCTGTATCGGCAGCTTCTTCTGCGTACGTCCTGATGCATCAGTGATCCCTTTTTTTGTACCTTGATTGACCAAATCTTTTGTTCCCCCCCCCTCAGTGCTTCTTCCGCCGCCGCTGCCGCCACTTCAGCAGCCTCTGGAGCCGAAGCTAACAGTGTCAAGCTCGGAGCTGTCGCTCTCGCCGTCCTCGGTGGTGCCGCCGCTTTGCTCTAAGAGCGTGTCTGACTGACACTTTGAGATTTCTCACTCGACGATCCTTAGCAGACCTCGTGCTGTTCCGATCATTCGTTTTTGTTTGTTTGTCAGTTAGTAATGGGACGGGATGTCAAGCGGGACGTGCGACATACTAGAGCACGTCTCAGGACGCACCCCCTGTGATTCATAAACCTATAGTATTTTATGCATATATTTTAATTTTCCCCGTCGAAACACCTCTATCGCACTTGCGCTACTTGTCTTTGCACGCCAGTCGGGCGAGTACTAACGGTGAACGGACTCAGTCGGTGTGCGAGCTGTGTATCCAAACTGGAAACTGGGTCATGCAATTTATGATTATATGTCTAACATTACGATGCCTATCATTACGATCCAACTGTAATGCCAAACCCTCGTAGCATTTGAACGCGGTCGCTAAGTTGGCTTTCGAGGTCCCTGCGACGGTACCCACAACCACGCCCAAGCTCCTAAAAATCGCAAGCCGGCCCCAACCCCCAAAGTACCGGCAGAGCCGATCTTGTCGACTAACGCCTTGCTGATAAAGGCGCCTAGGAACACCGCGAGAATAGACATGGCTTTATGATCTCGTGTGTTGACTCGCCGGAGCGCGAAAAGGAAAGGGTCGTTGACGAGTTCGACCCAGACTGTGGTCAAGACGACAGCAGTGGCGAATTGGGTATTTAATCGCTATAAATCATTCGAAAGAGGATATCAGCGAAATTCACTCGGGTGCAGAGAATTCCTCAGCTTGACTTACCTTTCCGATAATGCCCTAACCACGAGCACGGGCATTCAAGATGTCAGTCAGCCAGGGTCAGCCACGCTTCATCACCGGATCCTCAGTACCACTAACCTGAAGACCAAGCGACGCAGAGGCGAATCCTAGAGCGACAAAGCTCAGGGGATTTGTCCATGAGGGGTCTCCTCGATCACTGTTCAAGCCAACATGAGCTCTTCTCGTGCGTTGATTGACATTGTTCCTATCAACTTACCTGGCAACCCCAGACAAGCCGCCTAGGCAACGAGACAAGACAATCAACATCACATTCTACCAAGGGCCGGATTGTGAATATACTTACCGTAATGTGCAGTCAGAGCACTCGCCATCAAAAGCAACGCCTGGACTATCGTGGCCAGTATCAACCACTTTCTTGTATGCGATCCCATCTTGTCTCCCACTCGACCGAAACTTGTGCCCAGAAGGAAGCTGAGTAGACTACACAGGGCCTGCTTATCCGGCATATGGAATCCACGAATAGCGCCTGGTTGGAACGTCCGAGCAAGTGCTACGCCCAACTGAGCGACGTTGCCACTGTTTGAATTATGCATGTCAGTGAAACGCAACTCACAAGAATTCCTCTTGATACTCACGTTTGAAAGCCACACCTGACGGATTGGAGAGAGGTATTCTGTTGAGCGTCTTTGGAGATTGGACATCCGATATTTTGGCTCACCAGATATAGCATGCCTACGGACGAATGTTATCACTTGAGCGGTTGAGACGACGGCAGGCCGTCGAGTACTTACTGTAAACGTTACCGCTGAAGTGAAGCCTGTCAGAAAGCACGCATACACCATTGCAGATGTACACTTTTTGTTATCCACCTCTCCCTGTAGATGCGTCCGGGCATACTGGATGAAACGTTGCGGTCGATAACTGGAATGCGACGTCGAGCTTGCATCGACTTTCTCGATATCAGACTTCATACGTAACGAGGAAGACCAATGGGTCGTGAGATGAAAGCTGTAGTCGAACTTTGATAGCGTGTAGGATTGAATAAGGCGCAAGAGCTGGCGAGCGAGCGAACGAGATTGATGCGTGATTACGGTAGGGTACCCGACGAAGAGGTCGAGTGCATCAGTGACTGAAGCCTTTTCGAGAGTTGACGTAGGTTGTATGTGGTGTTGGTGGACGATGGTCGCCGCTATTGGCTCTGCTGAACATTTGTGCACACTGTTACCTATCGGCTGCTTGAATTTCACGATTCAACATTTCGCAATCCTTGTCAGATTGGCTAATAACGGCTCGCAGATTACCGTTTGAAACCTTCCAAAACGATCGCGTGCTTTATATGGCTTGATTCCTATCTCAATGTGAATTAATGATCAAGGCAGTAACGGAGCTTTGGTAATGGCCTCTATCAGCGGCGAGCTCGTAGATCATAGATGAACCGCTGGTAAGCTCGTTGAAGGCGGTAAACGTGATCGTATAGACGCGCATTTCGAACAGTTCGCAAATCTATCAACACGAACTCCAACATGATCTATCCCAGGCCGTACAAGTATAACACATCTATCTCAGCATTCCTCTTCCATCTATGGTGCATGTACTTCCATTCCAATTCCCTCAGTCAACCACGAGCGCAGCCACGGAACACACCACGGCCGCAACGTCGGTCCAAATCCTGATGCTGTTGACCCAGAGCCAGCTCCTCAGCGCCTTCTTCACCTCATTCTCGTCCTTTAGTCTTCCTTTGCCATCACAAGCCTTTTGCACATGCCTGACAATCATCAGTCCGAATGGTGCCAGATGAAGGATGCCGAAGAGACAGGTGAGGCCGTAAAAGGTGCGTCGTAGGTCGGTCGGAGCGAGTGCTTGTAGCGGATGAAGGGGTGATGCTTGATGAGCGAACTTCTCCGTGGTCGACAACCCAATTCCTGACGTTGCCCTTCTGTACCAGCTTCCTTCCCCTGAGCTCCCTAGAGCATACCACAAGTAGCCCGAACTTGCGATGGACGCGAAAAGATTGGCAAGGAAGGTGAAAGCGCCGTTAAAATATGCCCTGCGGAACACTTCGCTGATGGTTTTCGCTGATATCGGTGATTGGAGGGAAGTCAGCGGTGCCAGGTGGCATATCCATTCTGTGCTGTTGAGCGACACAATTTGTCAGCTGGTGTGATTCGAGAATGTCAACTTGCACGTACGAGATTGCTAGGACATTTGAAGCCGTAATGATCGGAATCAGAGGAAGCACTCTGGCTAGTAGAGCAGAATTCAATGGTGGTAGACTTGATAGGAAGGACATTCTGAAGAATTTCAACATTTCAGTATGCTTGTTCAACCTGAGATGTAATCTCTGCGGCTTACTTTGCTTGACTGAACACCTTATAATTTGAACAGGACGACCACGACGCGGTTTGACGGAAGTGACATCGATATAGCGGGGTAGTAGACTGATAGATGTTAGCTGTGCCTGGTAAGTGCAGTTGTCGACAGCCAGTGTCGTCTTGGATATATAGGAGCGGCTGGTATCACGACAAAACAAGCTCCTCCTTTCGCTTTCCTTTGAAATGACATCACACGGCGCCGATGTCGCGCATCGTCCGATCAAAAATAAAATAATACAGAAATTCCAGGATTGGCAAGCTAGAAGCTTATCAGAAGACTACACAGTGTATACACTGGAATGATAGTCCCGAGATCTTATCGCGGCTTACAACTGCTTTATGTAATAAGAGGTGTTATCCAGTTGAGCCGAAACACCATCATCAGTGATGATCTCTTAAGGAAATAAATGCTGGCCTCAATCCCAGTACGCTGATCACCAGCTAAATCACCTCCGTGTCGAATGCTTGGGAGAAGAATGCGATCACTTGGAAGGTATATCTCGGCCGAAACAACCCGGGCAGAGCTCTCCATGGACGGCCTGCTCTTCTTGTCGCAACGGGGGAACAGGCCACCGAGAGGACAATTACGACGATCTGATGATGTTCAGATGCAGTCATACGCATCCGCCACATATGTAGCGCCTTTTACGTGAGCAACTGAGTAATGAGCAGTGAGTGCTAACACTTTGACAGCTTATCGAATGCTGAAAATCACGATTTGCTCCGGCATATTGAAGGGACTGCCGGCTCATCGCTCGCGACTTTACAATCCTAGGACAGCGAGCATTTCCTGCGATGTACTCTCCACCACCAAGCCGTACCTACCCCCCCCCCCTTCCCCCCCCCCCCGATGTTTGAGCATCTCGCCACCGACATTCTCCTGGACACGGCGTGTTGCCAACACTGCCTGACCGTCTCAAGCAACCCTTCAAGCTCCTCGACTGCTTTGGACCTGGGACGCGAAATAATTTCCCTGCGATAAAAGAGACGTGCGCGACTGACTGACACTGGCTTTAGCTTGCGGCAGTGGGCCACTTATTGATACATGGTTGGGCGCCACGCCTTTTTGCGTAGAACCCTGCAGTAGTGGTACGATTAGAGCGAGTGGCGTGAGTAAACGAGCCGGTGTGAACAAGGCGCGAGCGACACACCATCTACTGTCTGGTTTCTTCCGGGATTGTCGACCACCGCAAAAACGGGCTTGTCGTTAGTGACTGAGGAACATTGGGTAAAGAAGCTATCACATAAGTAACAGGTGACCGGGTTGTAACGCGCGGGGACATACCGAAGCTTTTGGCATCTGACGTGGTGCTGAGTGTCGGACGGACAGCAGAACCGACAGCCCGGAGAGGATCAAAGCGGCCAATGATGGCTCCAAGCCTTATGAACGAGTTGAGGTGTTTGCTGATGCTGGAAACGGAGTCGTTGTCACTGTCGACTTCGATCGGAGAATCTGCACTCGATCCTACGGCTCCCATTGCCGCTGAGAATGAACGAGCATCGTGGTGGCGTTGATATTGATCTGCGCCTGCGCGTAGCCGATACATATACGCCCGATGTTGCTCAGCCTGCTGCACCTGCTGCTCTGTCGTCCGTGACGCAAGATGTCTGCGAGGTGCTTTCCCGCCCGTACTCTTTCGTGCGATTTGGTTCGTTCTTGCCATGGTGGATTGGAGTGACGTCAAAGATGATAGGAGATGGAAGAATGAATTCGTTGTAAGCTGTCAGTTGGCAGTCGGTGTCTATTCAAGGCGTATATTTATGTATGTGTGGATGAGGTCTGCAACGATGTGAGATGAGGTTCACAGAGGATGTACCGTCAAAAAGGAGCAAACGACCCTCATCCAACGAGAATTGATTGATGGGAAGGCTATGGAAGGATAGGAATGCGGCTCTGTTTTGAGTGCCGGAATGTTGCAATGCGACTGGTAGCCTCACCAGCTGCCCAACCTCCTATTAGCCCTCCACATCACACGGCGTTTCCCCAAAGGCAGCTTTGGATGCCGTGAACAGACCAGATCAGCACTATAGTCCGTCATCCACGCGTGCCAGATGCCACAGCCGACACCACATTGAACCTTGTCAGGCCGATTGAGGATGAAGCTCCCAGAACGAAATGATATGCGCCATCTGCCATCTCGGCTACATACTGATACATCCCCTATGTCCTGTGAATTTCACTCCCGTATGCTACCAAGGGTTATTCAGTGCCCAATCGTCTTTGACACTCTTGGCCTTATCAACATCCGTGCTCCATCCTGCCAACGTGGCGCCTGCTACAGCAGGCTCTGAGATTCTATTATTTGAGCTGGTATTCGACTCGTACTGGTATCCTATATCCCCACCGATATCACCCTCGTAGTCATCCTGACTCGCGTCATGATCGGACGCAGGGGCGGAATTCCAAGCCGCCGTCGTCTCTGGCAAGACGGGCGAACTGGAAGCAGAAGAGAAGGGATTCGCGTTGAATATTGACGCGGCTGATTTCAAGACGTGAGAGGGGAATTGTCTGGCGCGTTGCGTTGTCATCTCTGGTATAGGAATGACTTTCTCCTCTATCGGAGTTGTGTGGTCGCTTGATGTTGTACGCGAGAGAAGGGACGGTCGATGCGGTGCAGATTTCAACGAGGGCTGCACATCCGAAGAAGCGTTCCAGGAATCAACTTCTTGATCTATCTTTTCCTCGGAAAGCGGAGGGGCGGATTCCGATCTTTCTAGCGGTGCAGGCGCCTTGGTTATATGTGTCGGAACCGGATTGATCATCCTGGATTCTAGGCGCTTGGTACTGGCCGGATCGACGTCCTTTCCCAATACTTCGCCAATGGCTTTGAAATCGAATCCGACAGTTGCCGGCGGCAGATCTGACTCTTTGTCGGCATCATCGCTCTCCACTCTCTTTCCCAGTTCACCATTCACTATGGTAGACGTGATATCGCCAGAATCATCGACGTATTCTTCGATCTTGTTGTCCGTTCCTTGATTCGATGTGTAGGATGGCGGTGGGTTCACCGCTGTCTGCGGTGCTGTTGTACTCGAAACCTTGTTCTTGCGGAACATCCGCCACACTCCTTTATTATCCTTGCGTTTCTCAATCGCTTCTTGTTGCGCTATTGCGTCATCCTGCGGGCTCATATCCAAGTAAGGATCCTAGAAGCAGCGTTCGTCAGTCCCATGACAATCAGTCTCACAAAGGTCAACTCACATCTGGCTCATCAAACCAATCTGCCGTAATGGGCAGCCCAACTACTTCCAACAATGCCGGCATACAGCTCCTATAGCTAAGATGACCGGTAACCTTGTCCGTGACGTCGACATTCTCCAAACCAGGTACACCTTCCACAGGCCGTAGACCCGCTACCGTGTTCAAACCACCACTGGTGAATCTAAAGAGATAGCCCAAAAGCCAATCGCTCGTCGCAAACGCATTGACAAATTTCCCCGCGATCACACTCCGCACATTGAGCCATGTCGACGGCGGTGCGGTCACGGTGGCACCGAACAGGTAAACATCCTGCACGATCCCGTATGCTTTCCGTTTCGCCAGCTCTTCCAGCGCATAGAAGATGGCTCGAGCGCCAAGACTGAAACCGATGAGGGATATCGGACGTACGCCGGCATGTCGACTGATGAGAACGTCGGCCAGCACCTGGCCCGCATGCCACGACCGGTCCAGTGCGTTGGACCAAGGGTTGTCGATCAGGTATCCCAATTTGGTCAATACTACATAGAGAGGACGAGGTGAGCCGTCGACAGAGTAATAATACTAGAGTAATCCTGCCACATACTAAGTGGCCATTGAAGGGCAGTCAGCAAAGCCGTCATGGCGGTCGCTGCTAGCACTGTTTGCCCGACTTGCGTCAAGACCTCTGTCGTCAAGATTTTCAACGCATTACCCATCTCATTCATCATCTCGGGTTCCCACAGCACCGAAAACACATCCCCTACAGTCGAGTCGAGGGTCGAAAAGGGTAAACGCACATCGTCGTTTAAACTCGACATGAACCTGTTGCCGCGCCAAAAGGCATTTAGAAAAGTATCAGTGGGCTAAACGATCGGTGACGGACTCACCCAGGCACGGTAATAAAACAATTCACTCGTTTATTATTATGTATCGGCTTGAACTCGAACGTGCCGACGTTCCTTGTCCGTCGGGCCATTCCCTTGCCCGCAATCCGCCCACCGGTGAGCACCCCACCGGTGGTAATCACCGCCGCACCACCGGCGCCTGCCAAGAACCCGGTAGTACCTGTGATACCGACCGTCGCGAACGCCGCACCTAGTCCTGCGCCAATAACGGGTGCCAGTAGACCGGCAGAGAGGCCGATAACGAGCCCTCCACCAAGTGTAGCGAGACCCATCATGGCGTATCGTTTCTTCTTGCCCCTCTGCTGACGATCCTCGATGATAGTATCCTGCTCAAGCTGCTCGACACCTTCCTGTATCTCCAACGCATCCGTCACACGTTTCTCAAACCGGGTAACGTCCATCCACGTCAACCCCAACCTTTCGGCAACTCGCTCCAGGTAGACGCGAGAGCGAGAATCGTAGACGGAATCCCCTATCAACTGGAGGAACAGATCGCACAGCTGCAAAAAAAAACAAAAAAGAGAGGATCAAACACCGGTTAGACGGTGGTGTGTCGTTATCGCCACATGGAGGAGGAACTCACCACGGTCCACCGGATATCCAACGTGACATTTTTATCAGTCTTTGAGAGTGTAGTGGAAACACCAGGCAATGCCTTGCCCATCGCCAGCGGATCCTCGTGTTTCGGTTCAACATCCTTATATTCTGTCTTTATAGGTGCAACAGCTGATTGTGCTGCAGGCTCATCTAAAGCTTTCGGCGTAGCCGCTCCAGAGGACGAACCCAGATCAATCGAGCCGACGAGGTCTGCGATATCCGCTTCGTCGTTGTCGTTGTTGTTGTTGTTGTTGTTGTTGATCTCCGCAGCTGCGTGGTACAGAGGCGGAACGACGGGATGTGCTGCATCCTGTTTCCCAACCGACAAATCATCACTTCCTTCCGACAAAACCTTTTCCAAACCCACACCACGGGTACCTTCCTCCTCCTCCTGATGCACATCGTCAAGATCGTGTTCCTCCATATCCTCCCGCGCGGCGGCTTCATTCGGGTCGTATTCCGGATTATCGATCGTATGTGTCGTCATGAGCGCGGGAACCAAGTCGTCCGCCGTGACGCCATGTTCCGCTAGGGATTCAATCATTCGTTGCTCTACAGGGCATCAAGCAGGAAGTAGTAGTCAGCGTTCGTGTACACGATTGCTGCGTTCCGCCCCCAGGATTCGCGTGTGGCTCACCTTCAGGAGACAAATCCATATGCTGGTAAAGCCTTGCCATGATCTTCAACATCCACAGTCGCCCGCTCTCCACTACAGCAGGCTCATCATGTCCCTTGCCCCTCATCTTTTCCTTCTTACTCATGACCCAACCCCTACCCATATCTCTAATCATCTCCCTCGCAATCAACGCACAAAGCCCGACATAGGCAATCCTCTGACCCTCTGTCAGTAATTCCTTGGTCGCCTGCATCTGACTGAGCGGAGTCATCGCCTTGTCCTCGTTGAACAAGTACTTTGTACGCAAGTGCACCTCCTCGGACTCTTCATCCTCCATCAACCGTAATCTTGTATAATCACCTTCATCCTGCGTCGCTCCACCCGTCTTTTCCCGCCACTTGTGGTCGAGCGTGACATCGTTCTCGAGGTGGATGGCAGTACCTGTTGCGTTCCCGGCGGCACGTTGTTTCGTCTCGGGGTCCGGAAGATTTGTCGGTTGGTATTTTGTATGACGTGGGTCGATAATGTCGTACCCGTACTCTGCTAGCGGGTCCTCGGAACGAACGACGGGCATATCTGCGCACCCGCATGTTTTCCTTGTCAGCACACGCCTTGCAAAGAAAGCCCGCGTAGGAAGAAAGGAGAGGGAGAGGAAAGAGAGACCGAGGCGTACCTTGCCAACCGTCATCATCTAGATCATTATCCGAAAAACTACTCGAGAGGAGTTGCGGTGTGGATTGTGACCGCTGAGCAAGCGGTGGTGGGACCAGCATTACTTATAGGGTCCACAAGTGTAGGTGTGCGTGGCGTGTCACAGCGAGGAAGGACCCGGCAAAGGAGCGATCTTATGCGATATATTCACCACCACATTCGTTCGCATGTGTCGATCATCCCCGTTTTGCGGCTTGCTAGAGTTGTCAAGTGGAGACCAAGTGGCGTACTGTATTGGTTTCTGATAGGTGATAATGTAGGCGGAAAGGTGGCTAATAGGAAAACAAGAGTAACGGTCAAGTCGTAGGAAAGGACCGTCACTAATCTCTAGTTCGAAACGTTTGCATGACAGCAGCAGGGCTATCAGGACGATCGAGCATCTCTTCTCTACCGCCAGCCGACAAGCGCTTTCACGCGTCGGATGTCACAAAACTCGCTCCCAGAACATGGCAAGGGACCAACAAAGAGAGAACCTGCAAGAACTTGTAAGCTCCTTGTACTCTGCTTGCCTATATGAACGGCTCAAGTATCTAGCGTACGAGCTGTCAAAGTAGGATTGCAAACATGCGGCGAAGAGTTCAAATGACCGCAAAGCACAAATGATGTGCAAGTGCTCTTCTAGCAAACTGCCATAGCACAACCTTTGGCCTCTTGGCTGTCCTCGCTCTAATTTGCCGGACCACGGAGGGCCAATGCGATATAAGCCATGATGCCCCATGCTTGCCTTAGCAACAAGCAGAAAACGAGGAAGGAGGGTATACAAGTTGCCTTGCTTTCGTGCTTCCACACCCTTGCGACGTTCTTGTCAACCACCAACTGTCATTCAGGAGGTTGCCGCTGTAGGTCGACTGAGGATAGGGACGTGGTTTGCTACAAAGCGTTGAAAAGCCATGAAGCTGCGCGAGATGCTGTTCTGCTTTGGTGCTGGTCGACGAGCAAGCTACTCGAGTAGCTCACAATGGGTCACAAAGTAGACCCAATAAAGCACTAATATTCCAAAACTGCTAAATATTCCCGAGCGCACGCAACCGACTGCATCCGAATGACGTCATGAACTCGCCATAGTACAGTAGTAGTATTGTAGTGTTTGAACAGCTGTTTGAACGGCGTCATCGCCTTTGAGCGCATCTTTTCCTTGTTTTCCTCTGAATTATATATAACGTTGCATTCATTCCGGGTTTTTAGTCAGGCCTGGATTTTCCCACACCATATACTCGCACAGCCTACACAACTACACCACAACCACAACCACATTAACAATGTTCCGATCCCGAGCACTCACTTCCGCCGTCGCACGACGAGCAGTCGTTCAGACATCTGCAAAGGTATGTCTTGAACCTCGCTCTGACCGCCTCATAAACGAAACACCTAACGTCCTTCTTGTTCTTTTACGTTGTAGCGAGCATACGTCACTCCTACCACACCTCCCACGCCTGTCGCTCCTGGTACTGGCGCACCCTTAAACACACCCGGTGGTCTTCCGCGACACCCTGCGCCGGAACCTCTACCCACTCCTCAGGGAGGTAACGGCGGTAGCAGTGAGTCCTCGCTGCTTTCCTCTCTTGCTTGTGTGGATGATTGACTGATTCATGATTTTTTTTACGGGGTGGATAGACACTGGTCTGCTTGCCGTTATCGCCATTGCCGGTGCCGGCGCCGCCTACTACTTCCTCGCATCGTACGTGTCACTTCCGACCTTCCACCCAACCTACAACTAACCTTCGTCCCTTCCCTTCCTTTCTGATAGTGACCCAGAAGCACGAGCCAAAGCCCACGAACTCAAGGAGAAGGCCAAGAACGAAGCATCTGACCTCTCCGCCAAAGCACGCGCCGAAGCCCACTCCCTCTCATCCGACATCAAGTCGGAAGCACACAAGCTATCTGGTGACTTGAAAAACATTGGAAACTCTGCTTCGGGACAGACAAAGGGTGCTTATTATGATGCAAAGGCCGGTGCCCAGGATGCGCTTGCCCGTGGTGAGAACCGGGCGGGAGCGAGTTATGCGGATCAGGCAGAGGCCAAGGGCAAGAGTTTGTTGAACTCTGCTAGGGGTGAAGCGGAGAAGTTGAAGGGTGAAGCTACGGGTGACTACAAGGAGCTCAAGGAGGTGAGTTGTCGTGGTGGATATTTTGGTTGTCGTCCGATCCGTGCTGATTAGGTTTCCTGTGATGCAGAACGTCAAGTCGCTTTTCAAGTAGACGGAGTACCTAATGGCGGATGACCGCCACGCTGTTAGTCTATGCGTTTTTGGTTGTATATATACGAGACATCAAGAAGCAACAACTCGGAAAAAGTTGATATAATATAACAAGAGAACATCCTTTTACTTGATACTCGCGCACCTTCTGTGCAGTTTAAATTTCCTTTGCCTTAACTATTTACACTCTGAATCGATGCACGCTATAAAATCACACACGACTTTGGACCCCTTGCTCACTCCCGAACATCCAACGCCGCCGTCCTCTCTTCCAGCTCTCCAAACAAATCATCACCATTCTCCTGCGCGCGCATAACGGGGGGACGCACGTCCCCATCCTGCATCCCATGAATTGGCGCCCCAAACGCACCACTTCGAGGATCATCGCTCCTAAACACACGTTTACCCTCTGCCGTCTCCGGGCCATCCTTGACAACCGCCTCGCGTTCATCGGCGGTATCATAAAACTCGTCGTCGTCGCTATCGTTATGCGCTTGGTGTCCCTCGGACAACGGCGAACCTCCTGCTGCGGGAACACCCGTGGCGGAGGGCGTGTGGGATGCAAATCCACCAGAAGAAGCAGAACCAAACGACTGGAACCTTTGTGCGGCAGAAAGTGTCGCCTTTTTCCATTTTTCCGCGTTCGTGGTGAGGTTTCGGGAGAGGTGCGGGTGAAGATCGTGTTCCTGGCCACCGCCAATGATCCACTGCGAGCAAGGGAAGATGATTAGTGCCGACAAAGTGGCCGCGCGTGAGCGGACGACTTACAGGGTGGTGCAAGGCTTCGTTCGCGTCCAGTCTCTTCTCCGGATCAACAACGACAAGGGCCTTGATAAAGTCCTTGGCTATAACACCAGTGATGCGACGTAAGAGATAGCTAGCGAATCATGATCTGATCCGAACAATCTTACCTTCGTCGCTCACTTTGCTCCAGTACATGTCGTGGAAATCGAGCCGACCACGTACAGTCTCCTTCGTCAACTCGTTCGGGTCGTCAGAGCGGAAGGGTGTGTAGCCACAGAGCAAGACGTAGGTGATGATCCTGTAAACACATCCCCAATGTCTGGTCAGTATGATAACGCAACGCCACAGTGGGTACTGGATTCAGAGACATACCCAATGCTCCACATGTCGACGGGTTTGCTGTGCTCTTTGCCCAAGAGAACTTCGGGGGCAGCATATCCCATACTACCAGCTGCAGTTGTCAACGCATGGTGATCGGCATCTAGGTGTCGAGCGCTACCGGTCATCCATCATATCAGCTCGCGTCACAGTACGGTCGCGGATGGTAGGGCACGCCCCGTGGTTACTTACACTCCGAAATCGGCAATGACGAGGCCAGAGTGCGGTTCCCTCGTGCGGTACAAGATATTCTCTGGTTTAAGGTCTCTGTGAACAATGTCATGTGCATGAAGGTATGCTACAGCGTCCAGGATTGATCTACAGGTGAGGAACAAAGGATTCCAAAGTGTTCAGCGTCTTTACTGGGCGGGTCTGTCTCCGGGAAGAGGTAAAGATCTGACAAACCTGACCACTACGACCGCATCGGCTTCCGTAAATTTGCCTTTGGAGATTATTCGATCAAAGAGCTCGCCTCCGACAGCGAGTTCAAAGACGATGTAGTGCCTGCAACCTCGAATCGCGTCAGTGTCTCCTCGTGGATTCTCCATCGAGGATTACCTACTTGTCCCTGGATTCGAAATGATCGTAAACTTTGACCTGTGAGAGCATATTCTGGCAGTCAGCTGGTATTCGCCGAGAGCGATCGGCGTCCACTGACGATGTTCGGGTGGTCAAGACCCTTCAACACTTGAATCTCGTCAAACACCTGCTCCTCGTTACCCTTGACGAGCTTCTTTGGAATGATCCTATTCGAACAACATTATTGGATACAGATGTATTTTCATGAAGTCAATGGAAACTCACTTCAATGCTACATCTCGAACACTGGCTCCAGGAGGTGGTGCATTGTGCCATTCGGCACGGACGACCTTTCCAAAAGCGCCTACACCGAGGACCTGGTAATAATAAATACGGACGGACGATTAGCCAAAACGAACGAAGGTTGGTGTTTTTCGCGATACTTGCCCCTTGGAGCTTGAATTCCTTCTTCTTTGCTATTTGCACCAGTGTCAAGCTGAGAAGATGAGCCAGCTTTGCGGGCAGATTGAACAATTCCGTGACTCACCAAACGAAGGAGGCTGCTTCAGCAAGTGGTCCTTGATCATTCCCATTTTGATTCACGAACGTTTGACGTATAGTAGCGAGCAGGCGACACGGAGCAGGTAGGTACGCAGCACTGGCAATTCAGTAGTAGGTCAAGGTGATATATTGCCCAAGGGGGAAACAGCATGTGCTACCTCTCCATGACAATGAGTGAGTTATATATAAACCCTAAATCGGAGTAACTACTACCAATAATGACGAAGCCACGAGATAAGTGATCTCATCACGTGTTTGACCTCTCGGCAATGTCGGTGTCGGTCCTGCGAGTATACCGACGACCGGCCAAACAAGTGGTGGTTCCTCGTCGTTCGGTCATTGGTCCAAAGCTCTCCATATGGCATAGTGGAGCACATTCGAATATTCAAAACCCACACCATTCGGCATGTCATACGTCCCGCCTCACCTGAGAGACCGCTCTCTGCCCTCAACACATCAGGCCACGCCGATCGGAGCAAGAACTCGGCTACCAGATCCTTCACAACCTGGACCTGGACAATCCCGCAATCCTCCACCATCATCACATAATACAGGATCTTATGGCCTCGGCGCGAGTAGGCATGCCTATGGATCTTTCAAAGCACCGTCACCTCGTCCTTCGAGACGATATGACAATGGATCTGTCCTGGAGTCCAACCCAAATGACATCAAACCTCGTCGTCGGAATGTGGACGCCAACACATCCAGAAGCAATGAAGATCAAGGGTCGCTAGCAGATCGACTAACGACCGAGATGGAGCTGCTTGGGACGGTCAGTCGGAGTGGAGGAGTCGGCGATGAGAATGATGCGTACGTTCGACACCGCTTTCACCGTCCAGATACACGGGTTGACACTCGCGGAGTTGCCTTCTTGCACGGGTATAGTCTCAAGGATTTTGCGATCCAGCAGAAATACAGAAAATGGATACAAGCCAAGGTGCGTCAGGTGTGACTATGCAAATCAGCCATCATCTCTATCTAAGTTAGCCTCTGTTGTAGCTCGATGACTATGAAAAACGATTTCCGGAATACCACTCGGTGCAGATAGATGCTACGGCGAAAGAGGCACTCGAGATCATGAACAATATCTTGATCTACTTTCGTAAGCTTGAGCCAGTAAGGTTTTGCGTCTAAAGCGGCTGAGATACTCGACTTAGGAAAACTACGGGAAGGCCTGATAGCCAGTAGGAGACTGGACGAATTCGCTATCGAAGGTGAGCTGACCAGCGGTTTGTTTTTATTCGTGAGCTAAACTAGGCTTTCTGCAGTATACGAGACATCCGCCTTGTACGCCATCAAAGCTCGCAATCACCCTCAGATCATCTCCAGTCTCTCTGTACTGGTACCGAACGCTTACACTGTTGCAGCCAGATCGCAACGCACCACAACAGATGCGCAAGCAGCACTATCCGAAAGACTACAAAAGCTCGACATGAAGGATTCCGCGAATGAAGGACCAAAGCTCGCGCAGCCAGACCGTAGAGGTCTCTTCACATCGCTGCTCTTGCTGTACGACATCGTCTACAGACAATCACAAAGGGATTTCATGACGAGGTTCTTCTCCCTGACCGACCCGGAAATCAGTTCACAAGGGCGACGCCGACGCCGACGTGGAGAACACAACTCGCCCGAGCCCGTTTTTATCAGCGCTCATGATCCGCATATGCGGTACGCTTGGGATGTGCAACAGGCAATATCACAGACGTCGGCATTACGGTTTGATGCTGTATCCCAACCCACCGTGCGACTGCGGCGGACGAGTAATTCCACATCGAGTCAACAAGACATTTACGTCACAGATCCGCATCAACGGATTATTCTCTCTTGGGCGACAGAAACGATCAGGCAACAAGTGTGGGATATTGCTCAAAAGGCTTACCACCCACAACTTGGCTTGGGGCTGGAATGGTGTGCTAGGTTATTGCTGTTCTCACCGGAGACGAATAAAAGGGACGCCGGAGTAGACGACGTGGAGGGACGGGATTCGATCGTGGATATGCGTCAATGGATAACGTCTCATGGAGGTCGAGTTGAAAACGCCAAAGTCTTCCCGACTTGAATAGACAAACTGCATTATCGAATAAAGTCACACGTCCAAGTAAAAGTTGCCAAAAACACATGGCTATGGCTGTCGCTACTCTGGGGTGGCTAGACCCCCTTCAGACTGTGATCTAAGCAGTCGACTTTCGCTTCTTGCCGTTGGCAGCTAATGCAGAATAGATCAGCGTATGTCCATGACAGTACGGCAATTGCAGAAACTAACCTTTGCCGGTTGTCGATGCTGGTGAAGCATCCCTCGAATCGGTCTTGCCGTTTGCCTTGATTTCATCAACGGCTCGCTTCTGTAAACCTCGTTTGTTTAGGTCGAGAACTTGTCCGGATGAGATAATCTGTCTACATACCTTGGTCTTCTTTACCGTCGGCTCTGCAGGCTTTTCCTGGTCGTTATGCTCCTTCGTCAAGCACAACAGTAGTGTTTGGCCTCGCCTCTTCAACTCCTCTGGCGTCCTAGATTTGATGAACCAATCGAATCTGAAGCAAGACAGGAGTAAGCGATGTACGACGGGCTTGACTATCCGCAACGTATTCTTACCTGAAAGGTGGCCACTCTCCAATATCTCGTTTGATCTGATCGTAGCAATCCTCTTTGATCAAGCCATAGTAGTGCATTCGAACCAAAAGGAAACGATCTTCATCCTCGCTGTACTGCTTGCCCTTGTTCTGGCCGTAGTTGATATCGAGAGTTTGCAATGGTAGAGAAGTGTTTTTGATTTTGCGATCCAAAACGTCGATTTCAAACTGACGCTTCTCTCTTGCTTTCTCGCCGCTCTCGATACGATCAATCGTCTTTTGGTAATCTGCTCCGTTTCCGCAAAGCAGTTGAGATTTGACTCGAGTCGATTTAGGATGTACTAGCTTACCTGGTATTTCGGTTATCCGCTGCCAGAATACCTCGGCGTAACGCCTGGTGTCATCCACGTCCCTCTCGCATGTATGAGCGATTGCATCGATGTTGTCCCGTCCATTTTCGGCAGAAGCAAGCACAAATCGTTGATGTTCACGTCGGCTCCAGTTGGGGAAACCTTCCTGAACCGCTTCTTCCTTGTCAGCCTTCTCTTCCTCCGTCAATGGTTCAGCTGAACGGATTCGCAAGTCAGCCGATAATATCTGAACAAAAAGTTCGAGGAACCTACCGGTATCAATGAGTTCCTGCTCTTCTGCTTGCATGGCATCAGCCTGCTCATCAGTGATATCACCTCCAACGGTTGGTCGAGTGGCTTTGATATTGTTCTCACGCTATAGT
This sequence comes from Naganishia vaughanmartiniae, assembly GCA_030039245.1. Taxonomy (NCBI): domain Eukaryota; kingdom Fungi; phylum Basidiomycota; class Tremellomycetes; order Filobasidiales; family Filobasidiaceae; genus Naganishia; species Naganishia vaughanmartiniae. The sequence continues at coordinate 1,091,230 of JASBWU010000001.1, read as the reverse complement.
TCAAGGTCAGAAAAAATTGATCGTCATGCCGAGAGTTTACCTACGAACCTTGAAAACAGCTGTTTCTCGCTTTTGATATTCCGCTAGACGAGGGGGATAGAAATGCCACCAATTCCTGTTCACGAGTAAAGGAGTGAGTCGACGGTAGGAAGCGTACCAAGGGAGACAGGTACATACAACTCTGTCTGCTTCGGTGCCCTCGGAACCTTTGGTTTATCCTCTTTCGGTGCGCTAGTCTTCAAGGCAGCCGAGTAATACTGATCAACGGAATAATTCGTCGGGCCCCGTTCTCGCTTGGCGGGTTCGATCCAAAGCATGTTCCGAGGCTGAGTTCGCGACCAAAATTATTCCGTCAGTAACAGCACACTCGAAATAAAGCTGCGACATACCTTGTTGGTGGTGTAATCCTGACCTTCCCAAGTTTTCGTGTTAAGCTCCGTCTGGAAATTCGTGAGCGCGTCCAAGCTGAGTCCCTCGTATTTGCTGTTGAGAGCTGTTGTCTTTTCTGCGCCCTTCCGGATAATCTCGTCAATATCATCGTCTATGGTCATGCTTTCACGATTATTGATGATTTTGTCTGCGCCGTGCTGAATCATGTCGAGCAAATCCTCCTTCTTCTGTGCAGCTTTGGCGGCCTGTTGTGCTCTGCCTTCTTGAATGACAAGTTGGTCTAGTTTCAGCTTTTGCGTAGCTCGTTCGATAATTCGCTCCTCAATCGCATCCTGCGTTATGAACCTGAAGACATAAACCTGTTTCGTCTGGCCGATTCGATGGGCTCGGTCCATCGCCTGCAAATCAGCTTGCGGGTTCCAGTCGCTGTCGAATAGTACGACAATGTCGGCAGTCACAAGATTGATTCCAAGACCACCGGCACGGGTAGTAAGCAAGAAGATGAACTTGTCACTGTCGGGACTATTGTAATCGTCGATCGCGCGTGTTCGAGAGTCGTGGTCGGTGCCACCATCGATTCGACAGTACTTGTAACCTCGGAACAGACAGTAGTCCTCCAGAATATCGAGAACTCGACTCATTTGCGAGAAGATGAGTACCCGAGAGCCCTTTTCCTTCATGTTCTTTAGCAACTTGTCAAGAATGATCATCTTGCCAGCATTGTCAATGAGATGTTGATCGGTAGTGTACGGAGGTCCGGGTTCCTGATATAAGCTAGCTTAAGTAAGTCGCCTCAATACCAGTCATCCTTTCCCAAACTTACAGCACCGTCAAACACTGCATTCGAACAAAACATTGACGAAAGAGACAAAAGGGTCAGCGCGTTCTCACAGAAACAAGACAGCTCTCTTACAGTAAGGATGGTTGCAGCATTTACGCAGTTGCATGACAATGTTCAGCAATCGGGTCTTGCCCTCCCGCTTGCCCGCCGCACCTACAATTCCATCGTCAGTGCCCTTTGGACCGCAGTACAGAAGAAGTCTAACTTACCATTGACAGCGTCAATGTCCTTTTCCAACAACGACTTGTACCACTTTCTCTGCATTTCTGACATTCCAACGTAAAGATTGATCTCTTTCTTCGGTAACAGCGAATGTTCGACATCGGCCTTGACTCTTCTCAGGAGGAAAGGTCGCAAAACCTTGTGCAGCTGCTGGACGACGGAATCTTGATCCTCCGGGTTGTCGCCCTTTTGTTTGAACCAATTGTCGAAGTCCTCACTGCGGTTACACGGGCAACGCACATCAGTCTCCACATCGACAAACCGTACACATCGTCAGACTTACCTGGAAGAGAAGACATCTGAGGGCGCACAGCTACCAAGTCAGCTTGGCATCCCGGGAACACTCAACATTGGGAATATGGAGAACCGACATACCTGGCAAGATGAAATTGAGCAGCGCCCAGAGCTCCTGTAGGTTATTCTGCAGCGGTGTACCAGTGATAAGCAATCGACCACGACTGTTGAAAGATCGGACGATTTGACTGAGCAGAGAGTCGACATTCTTGATTCGATGGGCTTCATCGATGATGATGTATTCCCAACTAAATTTCTTGAATGTGGTCTTTTCTCGCAGACACATTTCGTAAGAGGTGACCATGATGTCGAAATCTTGCGGTAGAACACGCTTGTTGATCATTTCGGCCTGCGAAGCTGTTTGCATTAGTGGCAAATCGCTTGAAACAAGTGGCAAAATTATTCACTCGTTCTTCCGGAGTACCTTGCAGCACGATCGTTGAGAAACCAGGTACCCATTTAGCGATTTCCCTGTCCCAATTGTTCAGTGTCGACTTTGGAACCACGATCAAATGCGGGCCAGTGATATTGCAACGGAATTTGAGGTGACCCAGGAAAGCGATGGTTTGTAGCGTTTTACCGAGACCCTGATACAACGCAAGAGTGTCAGCGATTACATCTCAATGGCTGAATCGAGAATACTCACCATTTCATCTGCCAGAATACCATTGATACCGTTATGATGCAAGCTTGCCATCCAGTTCAGACCTTGAACCTGATAATCTCTCATTGTACCGTTCTTGACAACTGCGCAGAATTGTTTAATCCCAGACCGTTCTCAAATGCGAGCGGGAAACTCACATGGCGGGCTTTCATCGTAAACGTAAACATCGTCATCTTCTCCGTCCTGTAAAAGCTCGGCGTCTTCTTCCTTTTCGGATTTTCTGTGTCGGTTGTCGCTGTAGTAGATTGATCACTCTGGTTAGCTTGGGGCAAGCTTCTCTTACATCTTCGACACTCACACAGCCTTCTTGCCTTTTACACTCTCTTTGGCCTGTTGAGCTTCAAGCAGTTCGGCGAAAGCAGGGTCACGGGTTTTCTAATAAAGTTCCAACGTCATAGGTCAGCCGGCTGACTGAGAACATGATAGATCACGAGCAGACGTACCTTGATGTCCACGAAATGCTGGAACAATTCCGTTTGACCCAACAGGTAGGAGAATCGTTTCATCGAGTCGGCGAGCTATTGTTACCGAAAACTGGTTAGCGGGGACCGATGGCTCGTCGCTTCGTTGCGTGAATACCTTTTGTGCTTCCATACCACCTCTTTTGTGCTCAATCGCGTTGATCTGCGCTTTCCTCTGCTCCTTTACCTCACGACGACGATCCGCTTCAGCCTGTTTACGAGCTTTCGAAGGTGTCATAGACTGTACATTGAAAGTCAGTTCTGTGCATGGTAAACTTATCTACCATGAGATGTTGGTGACTCACGGGTGCACCATCCTGTTCGCCATCACTTTCCTCGTCGATACTCATAAGATCATCCTCTTCCTCGTCATCATCAGCTCCAGGTTGATGTTCGGAGACTTGTTCAGAGGCGTTGACTTCGTTGCGCAGATGTGATTTGGAGACGGCAGCCACCGGTAATGGTGAAACCTGGCAAGATATGGCAGTCAGCACCACTCTCACAACAAATCCTCAACGGGATTGCCTTACTGGACGGCTCACAGAGATGTCTCTGCTTGAAGGAACAATGTCAGAATACTGGTCGTCGTTCGCATTGTCGGTCTACAACAAGGCGTTAGCGAATTCCGAGAAGATCAGTTGATCAGCAGACGGTATGAGCCTGGCATCAATGTAATAGGCGAAACTCACCGACATGGCAGGCTCTCGGTCCTCAAAGTCACTGACTCCGCTAGTTGATGTACAAAGACGCAAACTGGCTGCTGGTTGATCCGAATGAGGAGCTGTTCGACCGCACTCGAGTTATGCGTTGGTAGATATTGAAAATGATAAGATGTAAATCCTGTGCAATGGATCGATACCTTCAAAAGCGGTCGAAGGCAACAAGTTATAGGCCATGATCACATCCAAGAAAGATTCTCCTGTTCGCGTTCGTGGACGCGGTTGAGAGCTGAGAGCAAGGGAGGTCGAGGCTACTTTCTCCCGCCAACTCTGGCACGATGCGATCGAGAGGCTTCAGAGCTGGCTTCAGTTATCAGTTATTCATGTCCTCGTTATGGTGTCATCACACGGGTACTGGATGTTCCTTCTACATTCGGATCAGCCTGACAGCCAAGTAGTATTCCAGTATTCGCAGTCGACTTCATCAGCAAGGAAAATCGACCAGCAATGAGTGGACAAAGCGCCTCAACTTCCAGCTCGAAAAAGGCTGTCGGTGGAATAGCTTCGACCGGTCTTCATGCGGACACTATTAACAAGCTCAATGCGAGAGGGATGCCGTATGCACCGTTCGTCGTGAGTAGTGTACTGATTACCATGGCCGCATCAAGCTTACGCGCTTGCATTCCGCAGACAAATGTAGATCACTTTGTCGGTGGACAGGAAGCTGGTGTAGAGGGAGTAATGAAAAAGTTTGAGGAAATGACAGCGTGAGTTGTGGTCACATGCTGTACCTTTCGACGTCAAACTAAATCGAATCTGTGATCGTTCATATTACCAGAAAATATCGATATATGGAAGTGAACCTCCAGCAGAAGCGCAAAGGGTTAGAGGTCAAGGTACCAGATATCTCGAAGACTCTGGATGTTGTACGGTTCTTGGAAGCAAGAAGAGTGAGTCTCGGCCATTTGCCGAAGTTGCATCAGGGTCTGAACAACTTCATCCAATGCCCTAGTGCAAACGACTTGGTACCAAACCGACGACAATACCAAAACAGCCAAAGGTTGGCGGCGAACAAGAAAGCGAAGCAGAAGATGATGATGCCGTGTCCGAAGCGTCAGACGATTCGGGGGATCTCATGGACGAAGTGGACGAGCTAGATGCAGAAGATGGCGACGAGGGAGAAGAAAGCTCGAAATCGCGAAATCCGCTCAAGACGCTTTACGAGTTGAACGATACTCTTTTTGCCGAGGCTGAAGTGGAAGAAGATGGGAATGTCGGGCTCTGGCTGGGTGTAAGTTTGAGTTGTGTCAAGTCTTACCGTATTGGATGTCGTCGCTGATGTTATATTCCCCAGGCCAACACAATGCTGCTTTATCCTCTCAACGAAGCCGTCTTACTACTTTCCGAAAAGCTTTCCGTCGCTAAGCGCTCATTACGCCATACAAAGGAAGATTTGGAATTCCTGAGGGAGCAGATTACAGTAATGGAAGTCAATTTTGCCAGGGTTCACAATGTAAGTGCAGATGTGAAGGGACTTGTCCACGTTCAGTGCTGACCCCTTCGTATTACTATGACTTGTGCAGTGGGATGTGAAACGGTAAGCGCGGATTTCGGCTAACCCCCCGTGGTATAACTAATATTGATTGGCGCATAACAGACGAAGAGACGCAAAATGATCATCTAGGCCATCCTGAGCGCAATGGAGCCGTTGTAAAAATTGAGGGAGAAGTCGACATCCAGGTGTCCGACATGTATTCTTTCCGATAGAATGGACTGGGCGTTAGTGTAAACGTCTTGATGCTATATCGACCCGCATGCTTTAGCGGCGTATGCCCAACATTATACAGCAAAACAATGCCTAATCTACTAATCTATCCAAATCGATCGGGATTCGGTGGACGCTGATTCTGCGGTTGATCCTGCGAACCGGTTGCGGGTTGCGAGTTGCTAGGGGGAAAGTTTCCCTTGAATTTGGGACGGAAGCCGACAGCAGGTGGAGGCTGGTTGGCTTTTGGGAAACCACTATTATTCTGCATACCGTGATTACGATGCCCAGGAAGATTCCCGCCTTGCGGCGGTTGAGCGTTTGGCAAAAAGCCAGCCCCGTTCTGTCTGGGACCTGCATGGGGAGGATATGCCGCCGTCGTTTGCGTCGCATAGGGATTCAGGGCCGAAACGGGACCTGGCCCGGGATATTGCATGGTATTGGGCGGCATTATCGCATGAGCAACCATATTGGCTTGAGGATAGAAGGTTGGCGCAGCCTGCGCGTAGGGATTGGTGTTGCGCATGGGATAGGCCGAAGCGGGAAGTTGTGTCGGTAGTTGCTGCAGGTGCTGTATAGGCGGCATGCTAGCTAGAACGGCATTGTTGACCATATGCGCCTGAATGTTGACCTGCGCTTGTTGAACGCGCTCAATTTCTCGGGAGCGTTCCTTTGCTTCGGCTTCCTCCTGCTGATCGCGGCGTTCTTTGCTGGCGTTCAGATGTGCGACTCTGTCGAGACGATGGTTTGTTAGTCAAAACATGCCCGTCACAAGTTGCATCTCGATCAAATGACTTACTCAGTGCGCGGCAGTGGACCTGGCGCCACCCAGAAGTATCGGTCATTCAGAGCATCTGCAGCTGGAATCCGTTTCGCAGGGTTGACTTGTAAGAACTTGTCGAGCAGATCTTTGAACTCCGTCTTGGCGCTGGATTCATGATAGCTTAGCATTCGAGTATATCACAACCATCTCAAGAACTTACTGCTGGTATCTAGAATCATCTCTCAGTATACGCTTTCTCGGTGTAGAAGCCATCTCGATGACGGGGATGGTCTTCCTGCTATCTTGCCCTTGGTTGTCATTGATCACTTCTTTATGCCTCAACGCCGTCTCAAAGCGAACGTAATCTGGCTCCGGGGTGCCACACAGGTCGAAGATGAGCTTCAATTGATCAGGATCACTCCTGCCCATGAACAAGACACGTCGCGTCCACATCTCGCTCAGAATGCAGCTGAACGGGAAAGTAAGCGCGATCCTTTCATTAGCGACCGCCAAGTGGGATATACCCATATGTATTCAACGTACCCGACACTCCACATATCCACCTCAAACCCGTATTGCGTCTCTCCCATAAATAGCTCTGGCGCTCGATACCATCTGGTGACTACCATGTTCGTCATGAACAGATCATCGTCACACTCGAAGGGGCCCGAAGGTACAGCTCGAGCAAGTCCAAAATCGGCAATTTGCAGAAGACCTTTGTTGTCAATCAAGATGTTTGCAGATTTCAGGTCACGGTGAATTATGTTATTCTGAAATGCGTTTGAAACAGATCAGCAAAGTGGTGTTGAGGATCATTCCGCTCGACTCACATGATGCATATATGCCACTCCTTCGAGTAACTGCAGCGCATAAAGCTTGACCAGGCGGTCCGTGATCTCGAGTTTTGGATTCTTCAATAGACCACACAAATCGTGGTCCATGTATGGGAAAACCAAGAACGTCTTCAGATCGCCTGGAGAATCTGCGAAAATGGCTCAGCGAGGGAGACGAGATCGGAAACCTGAGAGTTACGCACTGGCTTGATCTCTGTCAATCACTATGTCAAGTAATGGCACGATGTTTTCATGGTCCAAGAGCTTCAAAATTTTAATTTCTCGTACAGTCGTGCCCAAAACCTGTGCAACCAGAGAACGGATGGATGGATCAGCTTTCTGCGGCAACGCATTTCGATCGCGGTATAAACGTACCCCTGCTTTGCCTTGGCCTTTGGCTTCTTCTGGAGGTTGCAAAAGCTTCAAAGCTACGACCCGAGTATCGGCCTTTCTAGTAGCCCTTGTGACAACACTGACAGGGCATCGGATGTAAGCTGAGAGTATAGCAACGCGGTAAGTCAAACGCGCTTACCCAAACGTGCCCTTCCCTAATGTAGCCTCCTTTTTATCGCTTCCCGTTGGCATAATGAAATCATCCAGTTTGGTCACCCCGATCAACTGCCTTTCATAGGCCGCCGCATCGTCTTTTGGATCGAGCCGCTCGCCTTTTTTGCGAACAAAGAACGTTTTATTGGTGACGAGCGGTGTATTACTACCACTATGAGCGGGCGTGTGATAGTCGAGGAAGCTGAAAGTCAGGTTCGGGTTCGGGGTTGGAGCACGAGGTGGACTGCCCATATCTTGCATTGTGATGCTCGGGGCGCTGGGAGATACTTGGCCGGGAACAGGGCTGTTGCCTTTGAAGACTGTGCCTGGTGCAGGAGCTTCAGGAATATTTGGTGACCATGGCGGTGTTCTCGGGGTTCCCGTATGTGGCCTGGCAAACGAGGAGGGTTTAAACGGGCTAGCGATCCGCTCGGACGCAACTTCGGATTTCCCGGGTACGTTCAAAGTGGATGACCATGTTTCCGAGGACGAGTTGGCCACCAGGCGGGATTCACTCGATACGGTCGGGTCCGAAAACGCAGCACCAACTGGCAAGCCATTATTGCCGGACTTTATCGGTGAAATTTGGGTATTGGTATCCTCTGGCCCCAAAGCTGAAGGTGAATTTCCCGACGTCTGGCCAGTTGCCATCTTCATGGCATCGGTATGGCCGACCGCGACTTGAGGCGCTGGAGAAGGTGGGGCGGCAGGAATGTCTTCCTCAGCCGGTGGCTCGGGAGGAGCGTCGCGAGGTGGTGAAGGGATCACTGCGCTGTCCGCACTCTGCATGGCAACATCGGTTATTGTCATCAGCGGCAATGACGGCTCGAGTTCCACCTTCGCTTTTTTCGAGCGGCTACCGTTCTGGAAACGATCGTTCGGAGAAAGCGTTGCAGAGCCGGATCTCTTGAGCGGCTTGTGCTCTTCTCTGGATGATGAGGGTAACGGGGCATGGTGATCTGGTCGAGGCGAAATGTGTCGAAAGCCTTGCGCTTGTTCCCGAGCTGCTCCGCTCTTATACCCACCAAGACCGTTACCTGGAGTAAGGCCATGTGAGCCCTGATGTGTGTTTCTGTTTGCAGCTCCTTCGTTGTATGGCGGCCGGGCATCCCAACCCGCTGGACGCTGAGCATCAGATCCTCCTTGTCTAGTCCCGTGCCTGCTCTGACTAGAGTATTTTTCCTGATCCCTCTCCCGTCCTTGATCGTCGTCACGCATATTCCGGGAACTCGCAGACGCATTCGCGTTTTCCCAACCAAGATTTGGCCTAGTACTTTCTGAATACGTTGTTGTAGGTGACTGATGTTGATTCCGACTGCTATGCGATGGCTCGTGCCTTCTGCTGTTCATCTGGTCCTGCGATGACATATGCCTCTTGTCAGGAGCATATTGACGGTGGGAACTGTATCTTTCTTGTCCGTTGTCGGTGGTGTAGTTCTTTTCCGAACCATAATTGGGATTACGGTCAATGTATCCTCGGGATTGTGGATAGTGGCTCCGATTTTCGTAGCGATCGTTCCGATAGGAATTGCCACTTGGCCGCTGATCGCGGTGGCGGTCATATGTATCGACTGACCTGTCTGCGGGATGACCGTAATCGAGTCCTCCTCGCGTGGGAGGCATGTGATCCCGGTGCGGTGCGTAACGATCCTGGTCGTAGGAGTCATCTTCCCGAGACAACCGTCGCGAACGCCCGTAATTTTGGACTCGATATTCCGCATCTTCTGCCGAAGGCCACCCGTGATCTCTGTAGCTCGAAGGTCTTTCACCAGTTTCAGATCTATGAGGGGAAGAACCCGCTGTCCGTGCTGGCCGAGACAACGATCTCGTCGGTGATCGGTGACGATCCGAACGACCAGATGATCCTCTTGATCTGGATCTTTGGTGTGGATCATCCATATCGGTGGCTCTAGGCGTCTTTCGCCTCTGGGTCTCTTCCACAGCGCCGTCAAATTTGACGTGATCCCGGGTTTCATTTGATCGCCGGGGAGGCGGCGGAGATGAGCGTCGAGGTGGAGATGAGCGTCGAGCTGGAGATGAACGTCGGGGTGGAGATGGCGAATCATCCCTTTTACTACGTCTTTTGCTGGCGCGTTCCTTTAGTACTGAAATCTCGGTTGAGGGGGAAGGCTGTACTTCGATTGACGTCGAAGTAGAAACAGCAGTCACTATCATGCAGACAGCGCGTCAGGCCAAGGCAATACTGTAGAAATCAGACAAGAAATACACTTACGTCGCACGCTTTCCTCAGACCTCACTTGGGCAACGACGACCGATACAGCCTCTACTGGACCTTCGCTTATCGCCACGGTTTCTCCTTCCTCTACCTCACCTTCCTCGCCTTCTTCCATTTCTGGCGCGGAACGCTGTGCGAGCTCCTGGGATGGCGCACTACCACTTGCACCCCTGACCGTAAATCCGCCTCGTGATTCCGAGCCCTTGGAAAAGGGCACGGAAGGTGTAGGGGGTAGACGTGGAAGCGTGTGAGCCTTGGTGGGCATTTGAATTTTCACCGGCGTTTTATTTTCTACTGCACCCGAGGATGATGCCGGGGGGGTATGCTGGCCGGATGTTGATCTCGCACCAGCTCCCTTGACAGATATGCTGACAATAGGTTCGTCGAACACCAACGATTCAGTCGGCGGTTGAGCGTTGACTACCTTGACCGGTGAATTGTCGCCACTTGTGTCGTAGTTGACCAACCTTTCCATGTTGATGCGTTCCGAGTGTCGTAGTAGAAGCTCGAAAGCCTTGGCCGGATGAGTCGTGGCTTATGACGGACAGATACGTGACGAAGTAGACAGCAAGTTGATTATGCAAGACCACAACGGTACCGGTGCGATTGACGCGTTTCCTGCTCGAAAGTCGACAGCTGACTATTCACGGTAACGGAGCTACTGTCTTCCAACGTTGTACCGCAGGTTGATCATGTCTCCGGCCAAGTTGGGAAGCTTGATGCAAGGCGCTATGGAGTGTCCATTTAGAAGTGAATGGATCAATTCGTATGTGAATTGGCGAGTCAACCCGGCTGGAGCAGCGGAGCAGGAGAACCGATCGCTTGTCCTTAGTATTCGTTTGGGCGCACCGTTCTGCCTTCAACCATGAGCGCTGCCATGAGCCAAATCGCTAGGTAGCCAAATCAACATAAAAAGCTGTCGTCGCCCCCACTGCTGCAACGAACAAGAGTTCCACAGCTGGCAGTTGAGCAACGCAACTCTCTGATTTAGCCAATGTCCTTCCTTTGTCACTCCATCGCCAACACTTATAACTCATATGAGCAACGTCAGGCGTTAAGCAGATGCTGTCCGCCGTCTCATCTGCAATGCAATGCCCTCCTCCCGGGCCCAGTGTAACTTTAGAAAATCATGTCTATATCATCAAGGCACGTGAAACCCTACAAGAGGCTTCACATCGACTTGTATGATACAACGGTAGCGAAAGAGCTACAATCACAGTAAAGAGGCATATCGATATCGAACATGATAGATGTTTGCGGTGTGGTAGCGAAGAACGAAGTGTGTAAAGGTATGGCGGTAAAGCCGATCCAGGTGTATGGTGATTACCAGGTCCTAAATATTGTGAGGAATGACAGTTTAAGATCGTTCACCTCGGAGTCGTCGGGCGAGCTGCATGTCCTTGGGTTGAATGGTAACTCGCTTGGCGCTGTAAAGCGGAGGCACGGATGAGTAACGGTTCAATCTCGCACACGAAATGCAGGTCACTTACTGGATAGCAGCCAAGTTGGTGTCTTCGAACAAGGAGACGAGGTAAGCCTCGGAGGCTTCCTGCAAGGCCATAACGGCGGAAGACTGGAATCGCAAGTCGGTCTTGAAGTCCTGAGCGATTTCTCGAACCAATCGTTGGAAAGGAAGCTTTCGGATCAAGAGCTCGGTAGACTTTTGGTACTTTCGGATTTCTCGGAGAGCAACGGTACCGGGCCTGTACCTGTGAGGCTTCTTGACACCGCCGGCGGTGGGAGGGGCGGCCTTTCGGGCGGCCTTGGTAGCGAGCTGCTTTCGGGGAGCCTTACCACCGGTAGACTTTCGTGCGGTTTGCCTAGAGGGAAGATACGAAAGCGTGGTCAGTCATGGTTGAGATGCTGGAAATGATCACTAGAAACGCGATTTCAAACTATCTGATTGAAATGCGCTATGAGGGAAACAAGGAATGTAAGACTCACTTGGTTCGGGCCATTGTTGATGTTGCTGATTGGAGAGTTAGTGAAGAGGAAAATGTGTGTGGTTCACCGGGGTTTCACAACTGCACAGACCTTCTCTTAACGAAACTAATATACGTTGGGAGGTGGGAGGTCGATGGCGAATGATGCTCGCTGGAAAGGTATGCGTTGCGTTGCGGGCAGTAGCGAGGATAGCTGCGCTGCGAGGATGACACTGTCGAGAGTCGAGAGTCGGACTGTTTACGATTTGAAATGACACACGTGACCGATTCAGTTGATCAATCGTTTCATCACTCTTGTGCAGCGGTCAGCATTGCTTTGCTTTGCTAGGAGGCACATTTCACGCACCGAGAGGGAAGACTCTTATCCGACGTCTGTCGGTTCCGATCTGTTTTTTTCTGCTTATGTAAGAAGAGTCTGACATAGTCCTAAACGTTTTCTTTGAACCGCGGACGGAGCCTGCTCACGGCCTAAGCGATCGACAAGTGAAACCAGATAATGTCGAAGTGATTAGAAACGTCTTTCCCACAAAAAGGTTTCATGTTTCTGAGCAGGTTACGACTAGAGATTATCAAGTCGATTCCACAACATGCTAGCAGGAACCACTCGAGCTGGCCTTGCCGGTGTCACCAACCGTACCGCATTCTCCGGCCTTTGCAGCACCGCCTTCTCGACGACATGCTGTCAAGCCGCTCAACAACGAAATGCAGGTCGTGATTCGAGAAAGGGCGACTCGGACCGTAGTGCGTACGATATCAGTGGTATTCAACGATATCAATTCGACGATACTACAAGTTATGGACACATGATCTTGGAGAAGAAGAGGGAGAAGCTTGAGTTGATTCGGGCGATTGAAAGGGACAGAAGTTTGCTAGAACGTGAGTAGGGGTGCCAGTAGCTGATTGTCCTTGCGTCCATGTGCACCGTCAAGGTGCCATGTCTCATGTCTATGCTAATCCATCGCCGTCTGTCAGAACAACGCAAGCCATTCCAACCATCATCGCAAGACCGGTGCCTGCGTTTCTCGACCACGATCGATCTCGTCCTCTCGCCCGACGCATCCCCCCGTCAAACGGCACACACCCATAAATCTACCGTACACCTTCCAATCTCCCGTTTGCCGCTGAATGACGCCGCAGCTGTCCATCGATTCAAGCTATTGGCCGGACCGAGGTGGATACCGCCAAAGAGCGTCGTTCTGCAGCAGACACGCGAAACAGAGGGCGAAGATGAGCACGGCACGTTCAAGATGAGCCAGGATAGTTTCGGGGATGTGCGGCTAAACAGACAGTGGTTGATGGACACGATACAAAGGCTGATACAGGAAGCCAACGTAAGCCCCCTCTCTCTTGAAATCAGTGAACGCAATTGACGTTCTGGCCGTACAGTCGACAACATCCGAGCTCGCCAAGCAGGAGCTACCATTAGATTTGCGACATGTATATGCCCGTCTGCGGAAGAAGCGAGATCAAAAGACGGGTGATCATATCTGGGCGCGTGTGCAGGCTAGAGCCGCAGCAGGGAATGGGGGTGGGGTCAAAGGATTCCCAGAGGAGTGGTTGTAGGGCCTAGGACACGCCGAATAATAGTTATTGCTACTACAGAATTATGCATTTCTTGCCCAGTCATGTATTGCTTGCGCTCACTGCGCGCAGATCACTCACCAGATCACTCTGCTCTTTTTTTTTGGACTGTGAAATGCTTTATTGGCCAGCGAAGAATACCACGCATATTTTGGAAGAACCCTATCTTCCCTGTTCTTTTGATTATAAGGAGAGATACAACAAATCGATCTATACGAAAACCCTCACTGGTTTACATTGCCTGATTTATACGGCTTTTCTAGCTTGGCTTTGGCGGCGTCCACTCTAGCTTTTCTCCACGAAGGGCCCTTCTTGACCAGGATGATCGGCATCGGAGCAAGGAGCACGATAATGCCACTGAACAGCGTGAAAGCCCATCCTTCCCCCATGGCGCTGATTACTGGGTCGATCACAGAGGTTGCCCCTGCTCCAATCAAGCATCGTGTCAGGTTGAACTACAAAAGATATCCGATTTCAGTTTCTGATCACTCGTCTTTAGAGCCATCTTACTCACTGAAGCTGTAATGGAACCTCCCGCCCCTGGGAACAAGTCGACAAGCAACACCGAAGTAATACCCATGGTAATTTGCAAGCCACCTCCAACTTCAGTGCAAGGGGTTGGGCAGAGTCAGTGCAGGTTGGAACATGTTCAGTTACGCTTTCAACGTACTGAGGAAGTTCAATATGATAGAAACAGCAATGTGTGTACGACTTTGCAAGGCCCATCCGAAGCCTACACATGACACAAGGTAGACGCTGCAAAAAGTAAGGGCTGCCACTCAGTATTAAGAACGGAGCTGGAGAAAAGACAGGATATACTGACGCAACCACATAAGGAAAGACTCGGAGTCGCGTCTTCTCGATCGGGAAACCCTCGAGAGATATCGCCTCGTTGGGATTGAAACCTAGAGCCTTCTTCGCCCGTTTGAAATCCCAGTCAAGGAAACGGCCAATTCCAAACGCCATTGCCATGGCGCCAGTACCGTTTGACCTGCATTTCAAGGGTTGCAAGAAAATCGTCAGTTTTGGTAGATGTGCAGGCTAGCGTGTTGACTTACAGATAACACAACCCGATCTGAATATCGTTGTATCCGTAATTCTTTTTCAAAAGCTGGGAGTATACTGTTATGACGCAGTAGTACTCTGCATATATCAAACTCGAATATGTAAGCATAAGAATGACATCTGGGAAAAACAGCATTCGGAATGACGCAAGCGGCTTGAACTGAAGCATTCGCAGAAGGTGAGCAGGACACTACAGCGCGATGATCTCGATGCGATTACCTTTTTGCGTTGTAACGTTGCGACTTTCTCGGTAGGCAACACGCCCTTGCCGAATCTGTTTTTTGCCTCCTCCCTGAGTTTAAGACTTTCCTGTGGGCGTCTGTTGTACCAAGGTTTGGAAAGCGATCCATCGCCAACGATAGAGCGTAGAGTTTCTGGCAGAAAGCTAGATATGGAATCAGCACAGAGGTTGCTAAGAAAAGTAAAGAAAGTCGGGGACTAACAAGATAATCGCAACTAAGCTGGCTCCGCACCCAATTGCCAAAATCCAAAATATCCACCTCCAGCTCAAAGCGTACGACAGAATGCCTCCAAGAACAGGACCCTGATCGAAGTTGACTCGGCCAGTCAGCGAAGAGGAGAACCGGGCGCTTTCAGATACTACCTACTATTGCGGGTCCTGCCATACTTAAAGAACTGAACAGTCCCATATACTTGCCCCGTTCGTCCGGTGTTGCGATGTCGGACACACATCCACTTCCTATAGCTATTACGGCGGATCCACCAGTTGCTTGAACCATTCGCAAGACTAACAGAAGCCAATACGCCGATACAGGCGTCAGGGCGAGTCCGATACATGCACCAACGTATATCGCAAGGGTCATGATGTAGACCGGTCGTCTTCCAATACTGTCTGACATGGATCCCCAGAACGAAGGTGTCAGGCCTTGCATCACTCTAAGCAGCGGATTGTAATTGGAGTCAGCCAACGATCTTCTTTGGCGAGAAACTCACTTACAGATACAAAGTCATAGTTAAATTTATCTCCTCGCTTGACCGTTGAAACTGCTCGACCAGGACCGGTAAACTAGGCGCGAGGATGACACTCGAGATTGGGCTGAACAGCCCTGCTATACTTGACAATACAACGATCCCCCATTTCTGATTCTTTGTGAACGAGCTGAAAGGTTTCCCCGTCGTTTTCTCGTTCGGTTGGCTCTCCTGTTCGTGACCGGGAACGACGACCTGCTGGGAGGGATCTTGGTATATCACCGCCGTATCTGCTAGTGCACTCGTCGGTAGCGTCGGTAGCGGCTCCGGCGTAAGATCTCTGACCGTAGAGGAAGAATCTGAATCCACCGGTGAAGAACAAGCTTCTTCGGCTGCTGCTTCCTTGTGCAATGTATCGTTGGCGTCGAGTTGTGGCTGAACCGACGACTTGCTGAGTTGAGAGCCAGTTGTCATCGAGCTGGGCGACTGTAAACAGCGTTCTGGCTGTCCTATCTTTGCGCACGTTGAATAACAGAAATGTATTCGGGCTCCGAACTTTATAATCTAGTTGCTTGACCCCTTCAACATTTCAGATGTTGGTGACGCACTGAGCAACCTGAGTCTCAGAAATGCGGAGCGGGATAGCTAGCGGGATCCCGGAACGAGGGTAGAGATATAGCTCAATAAATTACTGGGAGCTTCACTGGTCACTCGAGCTGTCACTGGATCAGATTACAGCATGAGGGTATCCAATTATAGCGTAAGCCGCGATGTCCGGCAACTTGGAAGAGCTGAATTTGCCGGGAACGCCGATCGATAGACCCGAAACCCGAACGCTCACCGCTCACCTCACTTGTCTTCCAAAACAGTACCGACGTAGCAGCAGCTGAGGTATCCATTGACCAAGCTAGGCAGCCACCTCAGCTCCTTTCAAGGGCAACCGTTTCATGCTACCGCACAAATTTAGCATTTGATACTCAATGGTGGACACGAGTAAAGGTCGGGACCTATCGAAGGTACGGAGCAACCGGCATTGCTATAGCTTCTGCCTTGTGCTGTTTGTATCTCAATCATGCTCGGCCGATACATTGCGCGTAGGCGTCGGATTGGCAGCCAGGCCACAACGAATGATTTCCTGCGCCCTGCGTGCCTCTAAATCTAGTCCTTCAAACCAAGCCAGTGCCCCTCGCTCTGAGCGAACCCGCGAAGAGACTGGTGTTTCGGTCGATGCTTCTGCCAAGTCTGCGGAAAAGATAAGGGGATCTGAAGTCCCTTGTGTGGCGTAATACGTTGTGAACAGTGGTGATGTATCCCCAATGAGGCATTCCAGATAGGGTAAGAGAATTTGTTTCGGCGTAGGAGTCCCTCCGTCCACTATTGCCTGGAGATAGAGAATGACTATATGTGCAGACAGGTTAGCGATGTGCTGATGCGATGTTCTGTCAACTTACATTGACCTGTAGGGCAGCTTCCTGTCCCTGAACCCATGAACAACGCCCTCACTGCCTGTGATGTACCACCTTCGACGCTCGCCGGCGGAAAGACCATGAGGAACACATCCTGTGCGTTTTCCTGTGTGTGCTCCTCTTTCGGCTCTTCGGAATCTGAATCGTCGGCATGCTTATCCGCATTTGGCGCGATGGCGAGTTTAATTTGCGGTGGAAGCTCGCTGAGAATGGCAATACAGCAAGCTTGTGAAAAACGCTCGATATCGTCTTCCTTGGGCGCTGTCGCGTACGCGGAAACGGATCCGGTACCGTCTATCAGGACTTGGCTGGTGACGGGATCGTGGTGAGCTGGGATCTGCAGACTGATGGCATGTTTCGAGTCTTCATGAGTCCCTTGAGGAGTACACGTGAAATTGGTAATTTTGCTTTGCGGACCGAGAATGTACATTCCACCATAGACCGCGCAGGCCCTAGAATGGAAAAACAAGTCAGCGCTCCGCGAGGAGTAGCAGCGAATCGAGGGAAGTATAACGTACCTGCAGAATGCTTGTGTAATTTCACCTACTCCGCCATATTGGGCAATCAGGAAAGGAGAAGGGCCGTAACGGCCTATTGATCGGAAGTATCGGTTCATCCGTATCAACGCAGGTTTCACGGGCTCTAACGAGAGAGAGAGAGAGAAATTCGCCTCAGTAAAGGTGTCAAAGGTCATATTCAACACGTACCAGCAGGAGAGCTACAGAGCGCGATGCCGTAGACTATGGTATCCGCTAGTTCTGGTGACAATTGAAAGGCGGATGAGAGGAACTCCAAGAGGGATTGCGACTCCTTTCCTGAAAGATCGGGCAATGTATAAGCTACGTTGTCGAGAGCACGGAGGCGCGAGACTCTCAAGAAGACCCACCTTGGAGCAGCGGTTCAGAGTCCCAACCAGCTAAATCCCGCTCAGCTGACGCAAACATGATAAACTTCATCAGTCGCCGTTTCTCCAAGAGCGACAACGACGAGTCTTTGAAAATTTGATCCTTTCCTGCAGGTACTCGTTTCCATTTGCCAATCCCGCCAGCTCCTCCTGTGCTTGGCTTTTGGTACGTAGAGACACCATCAACGAGACGAAAGCTAACGTATTTTGCTACGTCTTCTGCTATCAATGTGTCGATGAGGTCACCTCGCGCTGGAAGGATGGCAGGAAAGATGGACAATGCGTACTGTCGGGCAACCCTGTTCAGATTACTCTCAAACTCGGGAGTAGGAAACTCGTAAGAGGCAGCAGTATATCGAGGTAGGCAGGACGCCTGAATCTCCTTGACCCATTGTACCATTTCGTCTACGGTAAGACTGGCATGACGATCGCCGTAGTATTCGTGTGGATCCAGGTGAAGCACACTATAGCCTTGCTTTGCTAGAGAACTTGGAAAGCATTCGTGCAGTTAGCAAGGAGGCAATGTAAAGGAGCTACTAAGGAAGAACACTCACGACGCCGCTATGGATTCACTCAACCCTGTTCCAACCACAGTGACATCAAAGTGGCTTTGGCCAATGTCGTTCTCCGGCGGCGGCGGCGGCGGCGTTGACGGTCTTGACATGTCAAAAGGACGAAAGTATTGCGTTGAGCCTGAGCTTGGCGTGAGGACTTGTTCCTGACTTTCCTAGCCACAAACACTGGGCAAGTGCATGTATGAAGCTATGTCAGATGTAGAGGTTGAACCAGCTGGTTGAACATAGTGAGTCACTCATCTTCAGGGACGAGTTTGCGCCGAACCGCCTACGGACAAAGGACATCTTCATTCCGCCCTTTCTGAATTCGGCTATCATTGTGTACCCGGTATTGTCAGATCGAGCATTCTTGACCTAATATCTATATAAAAACCATTCTACCTACCTTCAAGAGCCGTACATCTATAGCTTTGCATCTTCCAAGCTTTCCGAAAGCTACTTTACATATTGAACTATCACCACACATCATGTCTCTCGTACCAGACTGGGTCAACAAGCTCAAGCCAGCCGAGCCTCAAGGCGGCGACATTCTCTCCATCGAACGAGGTCGATCGTCTCTTCAGTCCGACAAGATGGCAACCTTTCTCTTTGGTAACGCCAAGCTCCAGAGGAAGAAGGAGATCGAAGACATCTTGAAGAACGATCCGGTCTTTGACAAGAAGAACAACTACTTTGACGGTCGAGTTGACAAGTTCAAGACGGCGCTGGCTCGAGCCAAGCGAAGTAGACAGTTGGCCGTTAAATATGGCTGGGATGACATGGACATGGAGATCGCACGAAAGCTCATGACTGAACCGGATCCCTATGGTCTTCACTCAAGGTACGTGCGACCCGCATAGCATTACAAGTGTAGGCGCTGATTGTACTTGCTTTACGTTGGCGTTTTCCCCCGCTAACCACAGCATGTTCCTCGTAAGTTGTGATCTTGGCTTGCTGTGATTCGCTCGCTGCCATGCTAATCCAACCTTCAACATCAGACCACCTTGCGAGACCAAACCACCGAAGAACAAAAACGGCTGTTCCTCGACAAGGCCGAGGCGTACATCTATATCGGTGCTTACGCTCAAACCGAACTCGGTCATGGTTCCAACGTTCGAGGATTGGAGACCCAGGCTACCTGGAATTCCGACCGTAAAACCTTTACGATGCACTCGCCAACGTTGACCGCATCCAAGTGGTGGATCGGTTCTCTCGGTCGAACCGCAAACCACGCTGTCGTCATGGCACAGCTGTACATCGATGGCAAGAACTATGGTCCTCATGCCTTTGTGGTTCAGATCAGGGACATGGAGACGCATGAGCCCTTGCCTGGTCGACATGTCGGGGATATCGGACCCAAGTTTGGCTACAACAACATGGGTAAGCCATAGTCCATTTGCCTGAAGAAACCATTTACTTACGTTCCTTCCTTTTCAGACAACGGCTTCCTTTTGCTCGACAATGTCGAGATTCCTCACGTAAACATGTTGGCACGTTTCGCCAAGGTCGACAAGGAGACCAACCAGTACATGAAACCGACTTCATCGGCATTGACCTATGGAACCATGACTTGGGTTCGAGCTAACATCGTCCTTGACGCTGGTTCAACCCTTGCTCGAGGTACTACTGTCGCGCTTCGATACTGTGCAATCCGAAGGCAGTTCCAGGATAAGGATGCTCAGCCTGGTGCAGATGAGAGTCCCGTACTGGACTACACCATGGTGCAATACCGTCTGTTCTCCAGTCTCGCCGCTGCGTTCGCTATGCATTTCACCGGTCAAGCCATGATGCGATTATACAACCAAAAGCAAGAATGGGTCAACAATAATCCCGACATCAAGGGCAAGCCAGATGTTGGCAAACTCTCGTCGGAGGATCGCGGTCCTGCACCTGAAGAGGTCCACGCCGGTGCCGATATCTTGGCTGATCTGCATGCCACGTCTTGTGGTCTCAAGGCCCTAGCGAGTATTACTGCCGGTGAAGGGCTGGAAGTCTGTCGACGAGCTTGCGGTGGTCACGGATACTCGTCCTTCTCCGGTCTTGGAACGTTCTACGCCGATTACCTGCCCACTCTTACCTGGGAAGGCGATTCATACATGATCACTCAGCAAGTGGCACGATACGTGAGTCGTATTGATGATCTTTCTCAAGCTTCAACCTGACACGCTTGCTCTCTATCAGCTGCTCAAAATGGTTCGACAGGTTGTTAACGGGGACAAGCCTAACAACGAGGCCACCGAAATCATTGCCGACTTCCTTGCAAAGGCCGATCTCAAGAACGGAACACCACCACCAGCACCTGAATTTGACATTATCGGTAACGATTATGACTTGGTAAAGGCATACGGCTGGAGAGCAGCTTCAATGGCTGTCGATGCTTGGCGACGTCGCGATGTCGAACACGTCGCATGGAACGCTTTGCTCATCGATTTCTGGCGTTTGAGCACTGCCTTCTCCCAATACCTTGTCGTCAAGAACTACTACGAGGCTCTGCAAATCGCCGCCAAGGAACGTACACTCGACTCCACCAGCATCGAGGTTCTGCGAGACCTGTACCGCATGTACGCCTTCTTCAACCTCGAAAACTTTGGACTTGAATTCTTGGCGTCGAGTGCAGCTACACCTAAACAGGTGGCCTACATCCGACGCAAGGGAGTGCCTGAAGTCATGGCAAGGATCCGACCGCACGCCGTCAATCTGGCCGACAGTTGGGCGTTCAGTGACTGGCAACTGGACAGTTCGCTGGGTCGGCAAGACGGTAACGTCTACGAGGACATGTTCTACCGCGCAAGCAAGAGTGGTAACAACCCTTTGAACTATCTGACTCTGGATCCGAGGGCAGATAGCAAGGTGTTGGTCAAGGTTGACCGAACGCCGAAGCGTGCTCAGGCAAAGTTGTAAGATATGGACCAATATCGTAGCAGGTTTAGACTTTGTAAAGGCGCAATAAGGTTGTAGCACAATGGAATTATCAAGTACCAAGAACCACATATGAAGGCGGCCGGAGGTGTCTTCCAACAATATGGCAGACTAATACGATATCATCGCCAAGTCATGCAGTCTCAAGTCACAAGTCATCATGGCGCATGGCGCATCTCTGTCAGCTTGAAAAACGTCCGAGCAGTCACAGTTCAAAAGCCGGTAGATCGGCATAGGTGTCGCATTTATCGTTTTGCCCGGCGAATCGCTTAGATAGATATCCGGGTGAAGGAGCTGGTGGAGAATAGCGGTTCAAGTGAAGTCGTTAATAGATGCGTCGTTGCACGAGCTGTTGAACGGCGAACAGCGAAGCAGCTCCTGGATAGAGCCGCCCGCGGCAAAGCTACTGGCGAGCTTACCGGCAGGCATTGAGGTGATTGTGACTAACCGAAAAAGTTCCAAGTGGAGGCGGCAAGTCAACATGTTGAATGACGCAGCTTATCTTCGGAGGTAATCAGGACTCCAACTTTTCCCAAGCGTCGTCCGGAAACATGGCTGGCGTGGTCCTGTCATCCTGTGAGGCTCTTTCCGTATAGCTTTTTGTATATAGAGAGGACAACCCTCGTGCCGTCTGGCTGCTGAGTTGTTTTCCGCGGTCTATTACAATCTCCACAAACCACTACCTTTTGCTTACCACAATGTCCACCACAAAGACCGTCCTTGTTACCGGTATCTCCGGATTCGTCGCCACACATGTCGCTCTCCGCTTCCTAGAGAATGGATGGAACGTCCGAGGAACAGTTCGATCCGACGGCAAAGCCAAGAAGGTGGCCGACCTTGCTTGCTTTAAGCCTTACAGCAAGCAACTGTCTTTCAGCATTGTTGAAGACCTTGTTTCCGGAGACTTTAGCGAAAGCGTGAAAGACGTGGACGCTGTCGCACATACTGCAAGGTAGGTAATGTCGTTTGGCGCAGGAATACGTATACTGACTGTGACGTCGTTTGCTCTTCGTAAGTCCCTTCCACATGGCCGGTAAAGATTGGCACAAGGACTACAAAAATCCAGCGGTCGAAGGTACCAAGAACGTTTTAGAGGCTGCGCAGAAAAATCCTTGTAAGCTGTGATGAGACCCGGGTTCATTCCAGAGCGCCAACTTCAATTTATCTAGCCATCAAGCACGTCGTCGTCACATCGTCGTTCGCCTCAATCGGCGACTTTAGCAAGCCTGCGACCGAGCAAGCTGGCAAGACTTACACGGAGGAAGACTGGAACCCCCTCACTAACGACTACTGTGAAAGCCTGAAGGCGGATGATCCAACGGCCGGCGGCACCTGGTACACCGCTTCCAAAAAGTTTGCAGAGCTGGCTGCATGGGATATTGCAAAGAAGGCATCTTTCAAGCTGTCCACCATTTGTCCCCCAAGTAAGCAGCAAGCTTTTTGCAAAACGCGAATAACTTCCAGTTAACGTGATCCTTGTAGTGATCTTCGGCCCTCCCATACACTACGTCTCCTCTCTGGATGCGCTAAACACTTCTTCAGCCGCGGTCTACGCGCTGATGAAGCCCGACGGATCCAGCACGAAGGAAGTTCCAGAGACCCAGTTCCCGGCGTACGCTGACGTTCGAGATGTTGCAACGGCGCATTACGAGACTGTCGCTCGGGACTTAGAAGGTCGATACTTGATCTGCAACGGTGTAAGTGTCCCTGATAGAGTATTGGTTACCGAGTTGAATCTAAATACCATCTTCTTTCCAGGCCTACGACAACCAGCACATCGTCGATCTGATCCGAAAGGAGTTCCCCGAGATCAAGGCCAGAACAGCAGAAGGCAAGCCCGGAGAGTACCTGGACGACAAGGTGTTCCGTTTGGATGCCTCCAAGTCGAAGAAGGATTTGGGTATCAAGTACCACAGTTTCGACGACTGTTTCAAGGACACTGTCAAGGAGCTTTTGGCTATTGAGAAGCGGGTGAATGCTTGAGGTCCGGAGTTGCGGCTTAATGCGGACGATGGAAGCCGATAGAACACACTGAAATATAGTTGTACCTAAACATCGGCAATGAAGCCATAATATAAGATTGCAGTCAGGTCGCCTTTCAGGTCTCGGGACTATTGGCAAAACGAGCGACTGCATCGTTTTTGCCCTAGCGAGATTTGCCCTACAACTTCCCTCATGGAGACAGCCAGCTAGACAGTCCCGGATAAGTCCTTGGCTGCCTCTCCTTTGGGTTACGCCTAATCCCGCATGCGTGCAGGTACGAATCGCCGAATCGTCACCTCTCTCACGCTATACCGACTCAACAGCCTCTCTGGACGCATCCAGTCCTCTTCGGTAATGCTTTCGACAGGTGGAATAGTGACGTAACATAGGATAAGAGTCTTTCGTGGAGAAGGATTCCGTCAGCCATGCTACAAACATTCGTGGTTTACGAATATGCAACGCTCACCTTTTTCACTTGTGTGTTGACTCGGTTGACCGTATTCAACCATTGCCACGTCATGGGCTGTTCATTGTTTAAAGCGAACGGACAGGAATTGGCGTCCTGCGGGTCCTGATGATGAGGAATGACGAGTAATGCGAATCTATAAAGACGAATCCTGGTTAGGTGTCTGGTAAATTTGGGAGTAGAAAGCCTGGCAGCGGACTCACTCGGCATGACTAAAAACCATTCCTTTCTTGTACAACAACCAGTCCACGCAGAACTTGATACCCGTTTTGACGACCCATCCGAGCGACCGATAATGATGGTATGCGATGTAGGAGATCAGGAAAGGGTTGTCTGGGCGTCGCAATTGGCGGGAAGCCATGTACGTGGAGGAAGGCGGTGGTGGTTTGAATGCCTGCGTCAGGGAGAGGATGCGTTGGAATAGGTCGTACGGAAGCATCACTTGGTTCTGGATCGAACAAGCGCACAGGTATATTCAGACGTGGGTTAACGGGAGTCAAAGGAAAAGACATGTCTTACCGTCTTTGGGTCGACTACTTCGAGGCACCCGAGTCCCCAACTGAGAAAGAATGCTTCCTCTAGATTCAATTGAAGATGCTCGAGATCTTCTATCGTCTCGGGGTCGACCAGATCTTCTCCGCTAGGTATTGAAGAAAGTGCAATCTGTTCACTCTCGTTGGGAACTCCCACAATGTTACTCGTGTCCGGCAAAGTCGTTGAAGCCGCCATCGTTGCTGGCGTCTGTGGCTTCCGTCCCTTTGGCTTCGCATCAGGGCGTGTTGGACGCTGAAGGAACGTCTGTGGCGTGAGCCTGGTGACACCTTCTGGCAGGACATGTGCGTAATCTTGCACGCCCGGGACCACTATATCAGGTTGAGTACTGCTGATTCCTTCTGCGGACGTGTTGTTGCTGCGCGTTGAATCGACTCGATGCAGAGGTGATGAGCCTTCGGTGACGTCTACTGCTTCTCCTCCATGTTGCTGTATTGATGATCGTAGAACAGCTTCTGCTGCCAAACTAGCATTCAGAATCGCCTGAGCTCGATCAATCTTGAACTGTTTCCTCTCCTTTCTCCTCTCGGCTGTGACCTCTTCCGCCGTCTTCTTCCCATCTTTCTTTCCACCAGCAGCAGCCAGCCCTGCAATTTCCTGCAAAAGCTTGACACGTCGAGTCTTCCAACTGGCTTCCGAACGTGACAGGTTGCCCTTTCCAAAGAAACCACGGTCAAAGAGGATATCACGGTCGGCGGCGGACGTGACGAATACTGAACGTGTGAGGGGGTCGTACATGCCTCTGCAAATGGGCACGATAGGATCTTTTGCTGACGATGTTGCAGATAATTTGGAGAGAAGTTGAACCATGAACGCTATCGGTGTTTCCCTCTTGTCATCTTGCAAAGGCTCCCCACGCTCTTTGGCCTGCGCTCTTCTCCTAGCCAACACAAACTCTGGCACTGGAGGCTCAATATATGCTGGATGTAATGGAGACGCAGCGAGAACGATAGGAAGAGGTGTTCCGTATTTGAGGTTGTTGGCTTTGGTTCGTGCGTAAGACGACGCCTTTCCTCCTCTATTCCCACGGGAGGATGGTGCACCACGAGCTGGTGGAGGAGCTGACATATTATTTAGTGTAGACTGTCTGAAGGTGGTAGTAAAGACAGATATCAGTACTGTTGGCTATTCAAAGGCTGAAGATGACTGAAGGTTGAAGCTTAGAAATGAATTCAGGTTGAGAATTCAGCATACGATCGAGATGAAGCCCCCCAACTATTTCAATTTGAGCCCCTGCGCTTTTTTTAATTGAAAAGGCTCTGATTGGCCGTACTTAGCGCATGGCTAGAGCGATGCGATCTCGCGGGAGAAACATCGCTCGGGACAATCAGCATCGACAACGCTTCACACGGCGAATGCGTACGTTGGTGGTGTGTAGAGGTGTTGTTAATTGGGAGGAGCAGATCGGGTTTCAAAATTGCAGGCCGTTTCACACTTATCCATATCAACACCATGTTGAAGCACGCCACCTCCAAAGTTTTGGCTTGTATGTGTACACTAGAATCTATACCGTCGATTGCTTTACTCACTTTTGTCATTCCATACAGCTTCTGGAGCCAACACCACCGCTGCCGCCGCCACCTCGGCCACTCGAAGGTCGCTGGCGACTGTAGCCGACCCACCTGTCAGGCGTTATGGTGGACTCAAGGATCAGGACCGAATTTTCACAAACTTGTTCTGTAGGGGTGATCATGGGCTGAAGGGTGCTCAGGTGAGTTGCAACGACTCCTTCCGCTCACCAACTAGATCAATCATGCTTACGCTTTCACTGGCTTGCTCATAGTCGCGAGGCGACTGGCACAAGACCAAGGAAATCCTCCTCAAGGGTGATTCCTGGATCATTCAGCAAGTCAAGGACTCTGGTCTTCGAGGTCGAGGAGGTGCCGGTTTCCCATCAGGTCTCAAGTGGTCATTTATGAACAAGCCAGGATGGGAAAAGGACAAGCGACCGCGGTACTTGGTCGTCAATGCTGATGAAGGTGAACCGGGAACATGTAAAGATCGAGAAATTATGCGAGGTGACCCGCACAAGTTGGTAGAGGGTTGTTTGGTTGCCGGTCGGGCTATGAACGCCACTGCTGGTGAGTACTAAAAGTCTGTGTGTAAGGCTTTCCGATCTGTAACTCAATTTTCCATGTTTCCTTCCCAGCCTACATCTACATTCGAGGAGAATTCTACCAGGAAGCTTCGCATGTTCAGCAAGCCATCAGCGAGGCCTACGCCGCTGGACTAATCGGTAAAAACGCGTGTGGATCCGGCTACGACTTTGACGTCTACCTGCATCGAGGCGCCGGTGCATACATCTGTGGTGAAGAGACCGCATTAATCGAATCCATCGAGGGTAAACAGGGTAAACCCAGATTGAAGCCTCCCTTCCCTGCCGATGTTGGTCTCTTTGGTTGTCCTTCGACCGTCGCCAACGTCGAGACTGTGGCTGTTGCCCCTACTATCGCTCGACGAGGTGGTTCCTGGTTCGCATCGTTCGGTCGAGAGCGAAACCACGGTACCAAGCTTTTCTGTGTTTCCGGTCACGTCAACAACCCAGCGGTGTTCGAGGAGGAAATGTCAATGCCATTGCAAGAAATGTTGGAGCGACACTGTGGTGGTATCCGAGGTGGATGGGAGAACCTGAAGGGTATTATCCCCGGTGGATGTTCCGTCCCCGTCATCAAGAGGGATGTTTGCGAAAAGGTTCTTATGGACTACGACTCGCTCAAGGATCACGGAACGTCCCTGGGTACAGGTGCTATTATTGTCATGGACCAGTCAGTGGACATGATTAGGGCAATCGCCAGGTTCTCGGACTTTTACAAGCACGAATCGTGTGGACAATGCACGCCGTGTCGAGAGGGTAAGTGATACGAAAGTGCACGACTGCAGAGAGGCATGCTGATGGCTTGATATCTATTCCGATAGGAACAACATGGGTCACCAACATGATGAAGCGAATGCAAGAAGGTCGGGCGCAAGAGCGAGAAATTGACATGTTGCAGGAACTTGTAAGTGTTTACCTTGTACCTCTTCTCCGAACATTCGCTCACGGGACCCATCTCCGTAGACTAAGCAAATCGAAGGTCACACCATCTGCGCTTTGGGAGACGCCGCTGCATGGCCCGTCCAAGGCTTGATCAAGAACTTCCGACCGGAAATGGAAGCCCGAATCGCTGCATTCCGGGAGAAGAACGGTGATGTCTTGTTCGGTGGCAAGCTGGCCAAGGATGTTGACATGCGATACGCTCTGCCGGACAACTTGGGAGCAGACGCAAGGCGACCTGCGCTCGGTGCGATCTCGGGTCCTCAGTAGTTTTAGCTAGCTTCTAGTATGGGGTGCTGTCTTTTTCCTGCTCTCTTCAAGGTGTTCCCGCTCACAGAATATCTTGTAATGTATTATATATTTGTGACTATTAAAGTGAATTCCAGCAGTTCAGCAGGAGGATGGATGGGTTGACGAGGAGGCTTTTGAAGCTTTGTTGCTCCTCAGTTGTTATTGCCAACTCTGGCTCCGTCGCGTAGGCGGCAATAGGCTTTCTTATTGATGATCGTGATTCAAATTGAACAACTGCTGCTGCTTCTCTGTTGGAGTCGATAAGACGATAGTTGTTTGTTCATCGTCAGCATTGCTGAAACTCCCATACGTTCATTCGTTTGGCAATAACGGACACTAACAGGGTCAACTTCGACAGGAGATGTGCTGAAAACGACTCGCCTGGCGATGTCACTGGTGTATGCGACTATTCTCTAAGTGTCTACTTCGATTCCCATCAATCGACGTCAGTCACCACAATACCAGGATTCCAGCTGCTTAGAGGAATTAGAGGTCAGTAGGGTAGGGAGGTGGAAGCTCTGTCTTCTTGTCTCGCAAAGAAAGCGCAGACCGGTTGGTGTATGAGTGAGTACAAGCAAGTAGATCGAATAACGACAGGATTCACTCGGCTGACAAACACATCGATCCTTCTGGTTTGCTCAGAGTTTATCCAAGCAGACCAGGATGAGAATAACGCAGTATCCCGAGCCGGGGAAGATCCACAAGTTACCCAGTACGCTAGATCCCAATTGTCTACGGCTTCT
The DNA here is from genome assembly GCA_030039245.1 of Naganishia vaughanmartiniae. NCBI lineage: Eukaryota > Fungi > Basidiomycota > Tremellomycetes > Filobasidiales > Filobasidiaceae > Naganishia > Naganishia vaughanmartiniae. Next base: position 1,063,125 of record JASBWU010000001.1, on the reverse strand, counting down.
GGAGCACGACTACAAAGCGATACCGGGACTGACCTTGCATCCCCTCACAGTCCAAATATATTATAATATTCCTTCCTCGGACCACACTTTCGTTACGACCCTGGATGCTGCGCAATCGGTGTTCGTTCATTCCGCCATTGACAGTCAAGCTCCTCAAACATCCAGGGCTGCCAGATCCGAGTCGGTCTCGTCGCGCCGGGATGTACATGCGTCCGGGTCGAGAAGCAGAAAACGCCGCAAGCTGGATGACCATTCTGAAGGCTACACGCCAAGCAGGCGAGGAAGTGGTTCTGCAGAAGAAGGAAACGAAGAGGTTGGATCAGATGGTAATGAGGACGACGATGAATCAGAGGATGAGGATGAGGAACGATGGCTGGTGCTCGGGAGTACGAGTTTAAAAGCTGTGATGGAGGGTATTTGCGAAGCAAGGCAAGTGAATCTCTTTGGGTAATCGGCCATGAGATCCATATTTTGATGCGGAGACTTTATTTCAGTCCGGAACTCGTTCCATCCGCAACGTCGCCAGACAGCTCGATTTACATACCTGTCCAACAGCCTCGGGCTTCTGGCAGTACAACACATGCTCTCAATACATCCTCGAGACATGCTTCTGCTACGCCGGGACCTGCCATGTTGGTACCGAAAATTGAGTCGCAGGATCCTGTGCAGACTGTGGGATCAGGCCCTCGGTCATATCCATTCGGTGTTCCTCTTCACTCGCCGGCGACCGGACAGTTCATCTATTCCCATACGCAACAGCCTCAGCCTCTTTCTGCTGTCAAGAGAAACAATTCTACGACGAGCACACAGCAAGCGAGCACTCCTGGAAGAGCACCGCCGTCGTCGCCGTTGCCACAGCGTACAGTCTCCACAGGATCACAGGCGCATACTCCGGGAAATGCGGGCCTTCAGACCCCTACTCAAACTCACGCAAACATAGTGAATGCGGCGAGAGGATCTTTGTCCAACATGCCTCCTCCGGCGATGGGACAGAGAACGGCAACGACGACAGGAACGCCTGTTCCTGTAACGGCACAGTATCCACCTCCTACACATGGCCAGCCTCATGGGTATCCGTATCCAGCGCCTTACGGGGGCTACCCAGGACACCCACAGTATCCAGGTTATGCGCCGTATCCGCCACATATGCAGTACGGTCATCCGGGGTACCCGCAGAATGGCATGCCTGTTCCTATCCTTGTGCCCATTCCAGGACCGCAGTCGCATGGTCAAGTCGCCTCGTCATCAACCCCAGGTCCCACATCATCACCTTACCCGTTTCATGCCATGCCAAATGCATCATATCCGCACGCTATGCCTGGTTACCCGTATCCTCCTGCCCCCTATCCGCAGTTGCGTCCAACGCAAAGAGATCACCGGACTTCGGACCCATCGGGTGTGTCGAACACGCTTGGCATCCAGAGCAACAATGTAACATTCCAGGGAAAGGGGTTGCTGTCATGGATTCTGGCCGAACGTGGTGATGGCAAGACGCTCGTCAAGGGCAAAGTAGTCAGATGCGACGGATGGGATCGGCTGTTTGGATTGGGCGCTGTTGAGGATTCTGACCAGTCCGATGATGATAGCGAAGAGGATCATGACGATGACCACGCAGATGCCGAAGGCGGTCTTGAAGCTCTAGTGAAGGCCGCGTCCCGGCGTAGCGAGCGCAAGAGGAAACGTGAAGAACGGCAACATGGTTTGGCGGAACATCTGGATCGAAACGGCCCGCAAAACGAGCGAGAACCCCGAGGAAATACAAAGACCCGCATTCGATGGGGCGTTGAAATAAGGGTCAACCTTCGACTCATGAATGGATCATTGCTGAGCAAGGTCGCCACAGATACTCTTGGAAAGTCGCCGACGGTGAGCAAGGCCACTGCGTCCGTCTCTTCAAGGTCGGTCAAGAATGCGGTCAGTTTGCCTTCTGCAAAGCCAACAGCATCTACTGCAGGAAGAGTCATTGCAGGACTGTCGGCATCTCGGGCGCCACCAGGTGCTTCTGTTCAGAAATCTGCTGCGATAACGTCTGCAAGGCCTTCTATGGCTACAACTTCTGCGGTGGGCCAGACAGCATCGGTGAAACAGCCAGCGTCCCTCATCAATGGTTCTCTGCAAGACTTGGGCTCTTCACGTCCGGCGCTCTCGTCGGTTTCCAAACACCCCGCAACTGCTTCAAAAAGCAAGGGCCCTGTCGCTCTAGGAGATTCGGCGACCCAAACGTCCAATTCGAGCGCGAATCTTCCACCGTCTGCTTCATCGAACCTTTTAGCTTGCAAATCAGGGGGAATATCAGGAGCGGTCGGACGCACTATCACACGGCCTCATGGTAGGGCTTCCGCGCAACCTACATCGCAGACCTCATCGCTAGCGCTTCGACGTGTTCACCAGAATGTGGAAAACGGAGGTACGCCGAACGACTCGACCCCGGGATCCACGCCTACGCCGTCGATATCAATACCATCAAAAACAGGTATTACGCTCGATAGCGCGTTAAAGACCCCGCCTGAGCGCTCTTCAGCAATATTGCAGGGTGGCAACAAAACACCCAACGGCAAACCGCCAAATCCAGCGCATACAGTTAGTGCCGATCGGATTGACCCCCTCCGGACTCCTCGGCAAGGAGCCCACAGAACGGCCTTGTCTACCCCCAAGTCGTCGCCGGCTACTGGCTTGGCATTGGCAAAATCGATTCTGCGCTATCCCGCTTCTCAGCAAACGATTGAACTGGCTCAAAAACTCGTCGGCAAGGAGATTTTCCAAAACATTGTCTCTGAGCTGGGCTTCAATCCTGCTGAAATCGTCCGAGAAAGTCCAAACAAGAACAAATTATCGAAATTGTCGGAGAATGTGGTTATCACAGCCCGTAATCCACCTGCGCCGACCAGAGTCAAAGCCATCAATTCTCAGGAGAACCCACTTTTGGATCAGGCGGATCAAGCTCGCGTTTCTGCAAGCGGTTCCCTTCCTTCTGGAACCGCAGGCAAGCAAACTGCATTGGGTAAACGCGTGCCAAGTCAACCTTCTGAAGATCCTGGCGCTGCGTCCAGTGCTGTTGCGCCAAACACAAAACCAAGGATATTGTCATGCGACCACTGCAAAACAACAGAAACACGGGTATGGAGGGTCAAACAGTTACCGGGTGGTAAAGAGCGTCGAGTGTGCGATGCTTGCGGACTTTACTTTAACAATACCAAGAAAATGCGGCCCAAGGAACTTTGGGGAACTCAGAAGATTGAGCTTCCCGGCGCTTCCGTCAAAACGCGACAACAAGTTGCAACCGTCATAGACGTTTCCAAGGGCAAGGAGAAGGAAATCAACGGTGTCAGTGATACGACGATCAAACCAGCGCCGGTCACAGCGAATCACCCTACACCGCCATCCGCGATGCCAAAAACGTATGACCTCAATGCTTCCCCACAACGCAAGGCTAGGCCGTCGACTAGCAATGCTCCCGACTCTGTCAATTGGACACCTCGACGATCTTCTCGTCTTAATCGAAATGCCGACCTGTCTCCAACTGGACGACCTCCGGGATCACATCACAAGCCGGCGCTCGATGAGATTTGCGATGCGGCCATGTCTCCGAGACGCAGTACTAGACTTACTCCCAGAAAGATTTCCAAGGGCAAGAATAAGGATGTCGAGATGGTTGCGACCGGAAAAGCGCAAAAGCGGCTGATGGAGTTGACCAAAGATACTTCGGCGTCTTCGCCCCGGCGCTCGTTGACTCCCGCGTTGGCCGCTGTAGCTGGCACGGGTACACTCGACAGGCAAAGCGGAAATACGACCAGGGAAAACATCTGGGACGACAACGACTTTTCATTCCTCTTGAGCGACAACATTGACGAGATCCAGGAGACTGGTAGTTTTGCCACCGACCCGATGGCTAGCAGTAGCGGCCTTGATTTCGAAATGGAGCAGTTTTTGTCGGTTTCCGATCAACGGACGGCTGCCAACGACTTTGATCCAAACGTGTTACTCGATCAGGGCGAAAGCGACGACCATGAGCCTAAATTTACGCAAAAGGAAATGGAGCTATTGCTCATGCTATCGGCGTCAGGAATCGCCAGCGAAGAAATGGGACTAGATGTTGAAGAGAATCTGGAGGTAGAGCCGCTGAATGCGGTAGCTGGACCTTCTAGACAGGGACATATTTTGCTCGACGGGACTGAATGGGCGGACGAGTCGAGTCCTTGGGAGATTTCTACGCCGAGTGCGGCTCAGTGGAGGTTGACATGACGGGCATGGGCGCAGAGGGGCTGTACATTTACAAGCATATCCATTACCAAGTCTACAGAACATCAGCGAACCTGTATTGCCGCGAACGAGTCCCTGATCTTGTGAGTTGCTAAGAGCGATACTATGCGCATTGAGGTCTCGTTCAAAGACAGGCATTGAAGAGAGTGGTACTGCAAACTGATTTTGACGACGAACCAGCATCAGGGAAAGGAATGGAAAGCGCTTGAGGAGGGCAGGACATGTGACGGAGTGATAATTAAACTTGATGTATTTGATGCAATGCTGGCTTCAAAGGCCTCTAGATTGTACATGTGACGATGCTATACGATCTCTGAAAAGCATTTACTGCTTGCCACCCTCTCGGCCCAACTCGGACGCTCGCTCTCGGTCGGCACCGAAGCCGTGTTCAGAAGAGGTCCGCTTGTCAGGGCTGTTGCGGAAGTGAGGATGTTGTTAGCAATCTGGCCTGTCTGTATGGATACTATCTGCAACTTACGTTCCGTCTTCCTTCAAGCCATCGTGCTCTGCAAAAGGGAGAGAGGAAAGGATCGATTAAGCTCATGTCATGTGTCTTCAGGGGCGAAATGTGCTTACCAGAAGGCTTGTACTTTTCGGCAGCTCCGCCGGCCTTGCCGGCCTCGGCGGCTCGCTCGTGGTCACCACCGAAACCGTGTTCAGAGGAGACTCGCTTATCAGGGGTTCCATCCTTCTTCAATCCATCGTGCTCGCTATAGGAGAGGCGCGATATTAGTTGAAAGTTGTGGATGAGGTACGAGCGAAGAAGTATACGTACGAAGGCTTGTAGGTTTCACCAGTGGAAGACATGTTGTTTTGGTTCGGGTTTGTTTGTTGGGTTGTATTGATTGGGGAGTAGGTGGATGAATAGTGGTGGGAGGAGACGAATTAACAGAGAAGATAGCCCGTATATATACCTTTTCGCTCCCCATGCACCGACTCCTGTCGGCCTTCCGTCACCAAGTGCAAGTACCCTGCGGCAGCTTCTGCGACCCTGCTTCTTGCTGTTGACATGACATCACAACATGTGACGTGACGAACACCTCATCTCGTGATAGTCGTGAGCATCGAAATACATCGAGAGCAGCAAGGTGATCACCATGTGCCAGCTCCGCAGCCTTCCTCCTCACTGTGCCACCGCCAGCACTTTCGGATAAGCGCTATTCGTCCTCCAACTCCTCTCTTCGTCTACACCGCTCTCCTCCTCCCCTTTCCCTCGGTGTCTTTACCGAGGTGGACCAACAGCTGGACCAACGACCCCGTTTTAGGAAATTGTTTATCTTATCACAATACAGCTTGCGTCATGGTGCTTCTAGATCCGGGGTTGAAAATGCAAGCTGGATTGCTAGCTGGATCGAGGTTGAACGGTACTCGGTGGTGGGGGGACGCGATGAAGTCATACTGGTTGCTCGTGTATCGAGGGAATCATCGAAAGACGCAGATCGGGATCTGGTGCTTAGCTTACCCTAATGTGCAGAGTTTAATGATTTTCTACTTGCCTTACCATCCTGCTGGGCAAACGGCTGCCCGGAGTAGCACCGCTGGAGACGAATCCACTCGATTGTACACTGGAAGCTGGATCGGAATATTCTGAAAGACGATCGCGCGATTCCTCTATTCCAGCGATCTAAATGAAGCAAACGTCATATACGCGTCAGACTGTTAATCTTCATGTGACTATGCCTAATGAGCGTAATGAACAGCAGCTGTTCAAGAAGGGAACCATCACACAGGAAATGCAGGAATAGGAGGGCAGAGAGCTGGACGGCCTGAGAGGAGAGGTTGCCGGCACCTACGCCATTCACCAGGATTCGCCTATATATACCGCCATGTTCGTCGTTGCTTTCCCTCGACCTCGCCATCGTTTACCCACAAACACTATCTCCCACATCTCCACCACACCACAACACAAATACACACAACATGGTTCAAGGATCAACTGAAACTGGCGAGAAGTACAAGCCTTCCGAGCACGATGGACGTACGTACGAATCTGCTTCATCCCGCACCGATCATCTTACTGACTCGTTGTCGCCTTTCTGTGCATACAGTCAAGGAGGATGGAACTCCTGACAAGCGAGTATCCTCTGAACACGGCTTTGGTGGTGACCGAGAGCGAGCCTCCGAGGCTGGCAAGTCTGGTGGATCTTCCGGCGAGAAGTACAAGCCTTCTGGTATGTTATCGTCCCCGAATACTTTCTCGCGCGATGTATACTGATTCATTTCCTTTTCATCAGAGCACGATGGCTTGAAGGAAGATGGAACGTGAGTAATCGCAACTGCTAGTGTCCACCTATTATCGTGCTCACTCCCTTCCCTCATATCATAGTCCCGACAAGCGAGTGTCGTCCGAGCACGGCTTTGGTGGTGACCGAGAGCGAGCCTCCGAACTGGGCAAGCAGGGTGGTAGCCACTAATCGCATGCACATGCGCGCTGTCCTTGGAACCTTTGGAAAAGAGTTGTACAATCTAGTGGCCTCGAAGCCTGTGCGTTTGAACGCTGTGCGTTTGAACGTGGCGAACAATGGAATCATGCTTTCTCAGTCGTCCAAGGCAGTTCGCTTGCTGCGTCTGATGCGACACCTATCCTGAGGAGTACCTTCGCGTACCTTCGTCGCAATGTTGCATCCTCCATGAATGATTAGCTGCATCTCTCGTGTTTAGCTGCATCTCCCATCAATCTCGAGACCATGAAAGCATGTCTTTCGCATCTGAGACCCATGAGAGCTGTACACGCTTCTGGACAAGTGACACAACGCCAGTCTCCGCAAGCGCCGAGTTTGACGTTTGTAAACCAGTGTATATGTGATATTTCGCTTATCCCTGCCCTACAGGTATTCATCTGCGACGTTTATCCCAATTCGTTCGTCCAAGAAACCGGGGCCTAGGACTCTTCTATCCATTCGACGCTACCCGCGATAGCAACGCGCGAAGGCAGTCTTCCTGGACTCGGCGTGAGTAACTCGTACTTGCGCTTTGCGGTGTCGATTTTGGTGCTGTGCGTCGGAAAGACAAGGTACCGTAAGCACATAGACCCGAGGAGCGGACGGGTTGAACGACAGTCGGTTACGTACATTGTCAAGAACCCGCACACTTCTCTCCACCCGATTTCTTCCTTCCAAATTGGCTCCTCGTCCTCGTCTTCCTCCTCGTCATCAGCCTCTGCACCGTCCTCGGTCTTGACGTGTTTCCCATCCTCCTCTTTTACTGCTGCATCAGCTTGCGCATCCGTCGTCGTTGTCGCCGGCGTCGCGTCGCCGTTCTCCTGCTTTACCGCTTCGCCCGACGTTTTCACCTTTCTGGGCGGCAAGTCTTCCCGTTTGTCCGCATCGGAAACAATAACGAGACCCAGTACGGCGTTGTGCAACCTATGCACGTTGGCAGGTGCCGATGGGTCAACTCTTGTCAGCCTGGTCGCAGATAAAGCACGCGTAGATCCCATCGGTAATGCCGAACTGGGCGCCGCCGTCTCTGTAACGCAAGAAAACGATATGCAGGTCGTTATAAGCACTTCGCCTGCGATACACACCTACGTCACGGAAAGACTCACCTTCACCTATCCGATAAATCTCCAAATCATCCCATGAGACGGTGAATGAATGCGGGTGCAAGCTCGCTTCTATCGCCACCATCCGCCCGGGCAGATTTGTCAAGAGAGGGGGTAACGGTGGTTCGCCGTAGAAGTACGTTTTCGTCTGCTGGCTCTTGATTCGGTTGCGGTAGTGGTCGTCCAGTTCCACGACCTACATTGAGGCAGACGAACGAAGCGTGAATATTGTGTCTGGAAAATTGTTGGGGAGTAGAGGATGGACTTACACCACCCGATTTGGGCGCGCTGATCACCGTCACCCCATTCTTGCTGAACAGTTTTTGCATCTCAATCGTCAATTTCTCGTTGCCAATCACGATCAGCACGTCCACTGCATGGAGAAGGCCCGAAAAGGGTTTCAGCGCCGTCCCGAAGCGCAAAGTTTTGCCTTTTCCCGGGGCTTACCATCAAACGCCTCTGCGACTTCTCGTACGAGACCATAACGCACGGTCGATCCCTTGGCGGCACCCAAAGTCGGCAACGTCATCGAACTTGGCGTATCGATAAACAGTCCTGATGATCGACCTATCTCCACAAGCATTCCGAAATTCAGCAACACGGCCAAAAAAAAAAGCAGGGAAGAAATAACAGCGTGTCTAGCGTACAGATTTCATCTTTTTCCCTTCGTTGCTCCCATGCGTCCTGCATCGACGCAACAATCTTCCTCCACAGCGGGAAACACGTCCTCGTCCCCGTCCCGCCAGTCCCACTAAGCTCGGAAGTACCGATATACCATCCCAAGGTGGGTACATCGGAAGCGAGTGTTGTTGCTGCTGATGTCGTCGGTGGCGATCCGAGGAAATGGGACGGGTGGTGTGATGGGAGGGTTTGAGTTGGCGTGGAGAGGGAGACACTGCCTGGTAGGAGATGCGGCGACTACGCGGGGTATGGGCACAGAGTAGTCAGCCAAAGGCGTCCTCGCTTTCTCGCGGGTTGAGGCGAGGAAAGAGAGCGACCGGGACGCACGTTGCTAGGATCCAAGCTAACCACCGCTGGCGCCCACCCCATTCCGCTCCCGAGAGCGAGATTCACCAGGTTTTTCAACACGGTCGATTTCCCGGCATTGGCAGGTCCGAGGACCATCAACCGTGGACCGGACTCGGCGTCCATGTCGATTTCACTTGGGCCCCCGGCTCTGATGTTGTCGACGGCTGTGTGGTCGCCGTTGGACAGGTGTGTGGGTTTGCCTCCACGTTGTGCTTTTCTGTTGCGGATGGAGCGTCGTGCGAGGATCCGACGGCGTTCTAGTGCCAGATGAAGGGATGTGATGAATGGGATGGTACTCGAGGATGAGTCGTAGCATGTTGATGGCGCAGAGGAGACTATTAATCATCCAAATAATACGAAAACGCAATCAGCACGTAGTCGGAGATGATGGGTAGATTGCTGGCACGGCACGCACCCTCTATTCGTCCTCCGGGAAGTGGTGACCAGATAGCAGCTTTTAAATCCCCATAGAGCGGATACCAGGTGTTTGGTGGGATTTCTTGCGAGTTGATGAATATTGGATCGGGGGAGAGGACCTGAATGCGGGGCGGAGTGAGGGGGCGAGGCGAAGTGAGAGGTTCGGCGGGAAGAGGGGAGTGAGATGGTTGAAGCGTCAATTTTTTTTGTTTCTGGTTGGTGTTTATGTGCATGATTTCAAGAACAACGATAACGAGGAGGAAAGGGTCCGGGGCTTGTAATAGAGTTACCCCAATTCGGTGGAGATTCATGTGCCTGCGATGCAGCTCTACGTTTTCTGCATGGTTTTTTCCGGACCAAGTGTATTCCCCGAGAGCAGCATAGTTGTTTCCCGGGTCGAGAACACCACCGCTCGTCTTTCTCTTCCCGCTCTCTCTGTCTGTCTGTCTTTTCGAGTCGCTAGCGTCTCCCGATGGTAAGCCTAGTGATCCCGAAACACACAACAACCAACCAACCAACCAACGAACCAACCAACGCCAAAAGACCACAGCTGCGTGCGTGTGCCATGTTTGCTTGAGAAATCGGCCTTCCCGCAAGCCTACACGAGTCTAGTCGATCAGACGCTCGGCAGCTACGCTTCGCTGAACGTGGGGAGAAACGGTGTCCAAAAGACGGCGCAGAACATGTCTATTACAACAATGTGGACCACAAAGGCATTTACACAAGATTTTCCAGCGGATGAGATTGATGCGATAGGATTCGAGTAGGGACAATGAATGAAGAAGGTGGTGGAGGGAAATGGACGACGGCGAGGCAGGAGGACAAATAGGATGAAATGGCGGTGATATGACGTTAATCGTTGATCTTGACCCCCGGTATTTAGAATAGCGAAGGACCACTTACGGAGAATAAAACACAGCTGGGACATTTCAAAAACTTCTTGGACTTCCCAAACGAGTCGACATTCTTCCGGTAACACACCGCAACCGCAACGACAACCCAGGACAAACAAAGGCAACGGACGGACCAACAGCAGCACGACGCGCGGAACTGAAAGACTCACCCTCACTGCGATCGCTTCATTCTCTTCCAACTCGAAGCGCCACTCTGTACGTTCTGCCAAGTCATAGATCACGTTTGAGGAACCTGATGATTGTGTGTGTGAGTTGTCCATTGTGAAAGGTCTTGTTCACTGGGAGTGTAGGACACTATATGTAGATAGGTAAGTAAGTAGGTAACAAGGTAACAAGAAGATGAATGAAATGAATGAATCCGGGCTGAGCTGGCTAGTGGATAGGCTGCGCCTTATTAAAAGGCGCGTTATTGTAATCCAGAGTGGGGATAGAGTAGAATATTGATGAACCGTCTTGGATGGAAGCATCATTCACCTAATAGTAGTCAAGTATCTGCTAAATTCCATTCAAACCCTACACAACCTTGTCTCCCTCCCTAACATTCCACAATCATGGTCGTATCAAACATATTCATCAAATCAACAGAAATACTCGCACCAGAAAGAATCCTGCATTTCCCTGCCAGTCCAGCGTTCAGGCATCTTCCAGCGGATCTAGTGCCATTTGCCGAATTTCAAGGGAAAGGGATCTACGTACCGCTTGCGTTGACTGCTAATGATGTCGACCGTGGTGAGGACAATGTAAGCGGCACACAACACATCCATCAAGACCCGCCGCCATCTTGTAAACTAACCTTTCTCTCTCAGCACCCATCAAACCTTGAAGAAATAGACGGCCAAGGTATCCCTACTATCCACCTCCGAACAGACTCCAACGATCCATACGCACCACGTCCATTCCACACGCGACTCGGCGTGATCGTTCGTGTGCCCGTGGAAGATGCTTGGAAGTTGGGTAGGGATGAAGGCTGGGTTGAACCTCATGGAACGAGTCGCTGTGCGTTTTCGAGGTGAGTTTTGACCCGCGGCCGGGTGGGCACGTTCCTCCACTGTGGGAAGGAAGGCGGCTTGTGTGCTGAATTGCGTTGGTTTGTGTATGCGTGTGTGTGTGGTAGTGCTGAAGTACCGTGGGAAAGAGGTACGTCCACCATGCCTTCTCTCGTCTCCATAAAAGGAATTCATGTCTCCCAACGATACATCTTTCGATTTAACAACCCTGCCGACCCATAGTGATGCGCGCGTACACCCAATTCGTCGCTTCCCGTTCTTTGTGCTACGGACACGCTCATATCTCACACGACGTACAGGTAACTGCTTTCTCTTCTCTTTCCCAACGCATTACCATAATCAAGCAATCCGCACACCCCAACTGATGCATTTCTTGCGGCGTCGTCGGTTATTGCGCGGGGGAACAGTTCCGCACAATCACAGGCTTACGACACGACGCTTCCCGGCTCCCGCACCTCCCGACAGGCACACATATCCGAAAATCCGAACAAACAGACGGGGAATGGATCATGCCGAGCGAGGAGGAGGAGGTCAGTGCGTTTGTTCGGGATATGGAAGGCGCTATGAAGAGGTATTGGGTCAAGGTAATGGGTGAGGCGCATGCCAGGAGGTGAGTGCGCGAGCATCAGCTGGCTGATGTGCGGGTTTCCTCTATGAGGAATTCCATAACACGAAGAAACTAGAACTGATGTCGACTTCTTGCCGTCGTTTTTTTTTTTTGCGGTAGCCACTTGATCACCGCGAAAGAGAGTTTCGGTACGTTTTTTCCCACGCGCGCGCACCCCGCGATGGGCACCACGATGGTCTAGTTCCTGATCGTGTCAAGAATTTTTATAGAAATCGTCAATACGTTCCTCCATTACCTGTTGCACCACCGTATCTTCACCCCAGAGGAACCATACTTCCTCTCCTCCCTCACCAACTGCATCGCCCTCTCCACTCGCATGCTCGAACAAATTAAAATCGCTCAACTCTTATGCAATGTCCTACCAGGCACCAATGAACCACGATCATGGCATGCCTTTGCGTTACAAGCCTGGTTGAGGATCCCGGCAATCCGTTCGGATGAGGAGTGGACGGTGAATGGCGAGTTGATGAGGTTGAGGATTGAGGCTGAGTTTACGGAAGCGAGGGAGGAATCGTTGGCGAGGAATCTGGAGGAACAGCGCGAGTGCGCCGGGAGGGTTCCGGGTGAGGAAGAGCAAGTGAACGTGGTTGAGCAAGAGGTGGAGGAGAAGTCGGGAGTGGGAGAGGACGGGTATACGCGCGGCGTAAAGTGGACGGATGAGGATGTTGCTGTGCATGCTGCGGATGAGGATATGGGCGAGACGGATGTGGTTGATGTCAATGTTGACAGTGATGGATGGCACGTTGAAGGATATGCTGCACGTAAGTTTGGAGCGTTTGCTTTGAGAATGCCGCTAGACAGGGAAGTGCGTTTGCTGATTTGTCCTTGCTTGACGACGGCTGTTAGTAAAACCCACAGATGAACAAGGTGAGCCTCCCTTCCAGCCATTGCTCTTCATGAACCTCTGTCCACTGAAGAGACCCGGCGCTCACACATATTCATGCTTGCTATGCAGTAATGGAAACGCTCACCAAAGCCATCGGATCCCCCGTCACCGAGTTCAGTATCACAGCGAAACGCGAACCCGCAATGTACACCATCACCCATCTATCCCACGATCGACCTGAATCGGTGGTGACGCGGGCAGGGCAGCGGCTGGATGTCAAGTTTATCGAGTATGCACGGGGCGTAAGGGCTGGTTCTTCTTCCACTACCGATGGCGACGTTGCAGGGCATGAATTTCTCTGGCTTACGCTTACCCCGCAGCTTAGCGGCGAATCATCGAAATCTAAAGGTGATGCCGCGGCGGAAGAGGAGGTGGTCGTCCTCGTTGATGCGTACGGGAAAGGTGGATCCTCGCCTGTTCAGCAGATGATGGACAAGGAACAAGCGCGAGGAATGGGGATAAAGGTTGGGTTGATTTGTATTGGACGCTCGGGGCAGGATCAACGCGAGGGGACGTGGTTGGTTGATACGTTGGACGAGGTTGTTCCGCGGTTCTAGACCCTCGTTTGGAAGAGCTAGCTGGAAGAGTGTTGTGAAGCTTGATCTGGGAGGGATGTTGTATCGCGCCTCGTTGCGCTCGTTTGCGCTCATTGAAAGCGCCCGTGTGATGAAATCTGCATCAATTGTTGAAATACGTGTGCGGATCTGTTGCACGGGAGACCGAGGCATCTTGATTGGCTCCCGACGACCCGTTGCTGCAATATCTAGGTGATTGCGACTGGGACTCGTGATGAATAACACCAGCGGGTTCTTGAACTCTTTTGCATCTGTCGTGGCCAGCGGAAGCTAGCGCTGTTCTGGCGTTCCAGGAATGCGAGGTTTATCATCTGCTCCGCTTCCTGAACCGCACATCGACGTGTGTAACGCAAGTCGAGCTCGGAATCGTTCTAGTGCACAGTGCAGCTGTCTACGTACATGCGAACATTCAAGCATGCTGAACTTTTACCGAACATTGTCAAACTTGGGAATAGAGCCACGCAGCCGTATACAACATACAACGAAGAAGAGAGAGGTTGCACACTGTCTATCCGACGACCATGGCGTTCGCACCCGTCGGCTCCCATTTGCGACGATCTCCGCCTCCGCCACCGCCCCTACCTCGAGAACTACTACCTCCTCGTCCACGACTTTGTCCTCGTCCGCCGCCACCGCGCCCGCCACGTCCACCGAAATCGCGCGGCGGCGGTCCGCTTCCCTCTGTGGCAAAAGTACCGGCTTTGCGTGCTGCCCATCCGGATTTCTTTGGGTCGTCTTCCGGTGCGAGTGCAGGGCCGGTTTCTTCGTTGCCAGTCTATAGAAGGCGGAGGGATATTTTGTTAGATGGGTGATTCCAGATGAATTGCGGACAGTGGGCCAGACGTACCTTTTTACCACAACGTCCGCCTCGAGCCTTTTTCTTGTCCGATCCTTCTTCTCCCTCAGCAGCATCGCCTCCAGCCTCCTTCTCACCATCCTCCGTGCCATCCGCCTCTCGTTTCCGTTTCCTCTGTTCCCCAATCCGCTCATTCCTCTCGGCAATCTTCTGTTTCCTGTCATCCGTACCACCACCGCCCCCAGCCGTGAGCTCGACATTGATAAGCTTTCCATCCAACTCGGTATGATGCAGCCGCAGACCCGCTTGAAGGGCTCCGGAACTTGCAAACTCGACAAACGCGATGCCTCGTGATCGGGATTCCGAGGCCTTGTGGTACATTGTTGCTGGTGTGCCCTTGGTCGTTAATAGTCGGACAGAGGGTTTCGTTCCGATTTCTTTTTCAAAGTGGGTAGCGAGACCCGCGGCCGTTGTGTCGTAGCTCATGTGGCCTATGTGAGGGATGACGGGTCAGTACGAGGTGATGAAACCCGGCGGGAACAAGGCCTGGAACTCACCAACGAATAGGATGAATCGCTGTTTGACGTCCTTCTTTGTCTTTTTCGCTTTTTTCCCCTCTTCAGCATCAGGTTCCCCAGTCTTGACTTGCTCGCCATCCTTGACAATCTCCTTCTCCTTGCCCTTTGCCTTTTCACTCTTTTCCTTTGGCAGACTCTCCCCGGCACCCTCCTTCGCCAGCTTTTCCTTTAGCTTCTTTTCCTTTGACTTTTTACTCTTGCTCTTTGCCTTGTATTCGGCAGACTCTTGTTCATCTTCGTTGGCGGCCGGTTCGTCTTCGTTTGGCAAGACATCTTCTTCGGGAAGGTCTGCTGGCTGTTCACGGTCCTTTTTGCCTTTACCAGCTTTAAAAGCCAGAGATTTTTGTTGTTTCTTTGTTAGGGCTGCCATGATGCAAGTGAATAGTGGATTGAAGAAGAACAACAAAGTTCAATAAAATGGAACCATCATGTCGCAACTTGCAAGAAGAAGGAGGGATGTCTGAAATTTCAGATTCCGCTTCCGCATATGCGGCCGCCGGTTTTCGGCCCGGAAAGCGCCGTCGCCGTTTGTTTGTTTAGGACTGAGTCAAGAGCGTCCTCATGCTGCTCCGATGAGACTCTCCGTGGTCTACTTGAAATACATAACAAATTTGGCCCAAACGCACTCACCTGGTCAACGTGTATCACGCCTTACGAACACCACCATGACCCTCTCCTCACTGCAGTACCGCCGCGTAACAGATGCCGATCGAGAAACCCTGCTCGCCATGCGTAAATCCTGCGGATGGGGCACAGATCGTATCGACAGCTACATCTCGGAACCATCTTGGGTTACTTATCTGTTCTTTCGGCCGGTCGAGGAGGAGGGCAAAGCGGAACAACCAGTAGGAATGGGTTGTCTGGTTTTTGATATTCCTGATGATCCGGCCATGGCGAATCGGGAAGAAGGAGTCATTGCCATAAGTGAGTCGCAGGTGATTACCCTCTCGGTGAGAGCCGCGCAGGTGGCTCATACACAATGTCGGATTGTGCACCACAGCTAGCCTCTTTGTCTTCCCCGAGAGCCGTGCTTCGGGAGTCGGTAACCAAACATTCACCATGCTCGAGCAACTAGCCATCCGCGAATACGGAGCCAAGACGCTCGCGGTCGACACAAGGGCCTACGAGATCGCATGGGCGGGCGAAGGTGAATCGTCTTACCTGAAGAAATGGTATGAACGTCGGGGTTACGTAGAGTTCCGTGTATGTACCCACTTTTACATGATCTCCTTGTTTCATTATCACTGGTTGCTCATACCTGCATCTTTCCCATACCCGCAGCCACCGATGCGGAGGTACGCTCAAGGCGACCACCCAGATTGCGTCGACAGCCCAGACAAGAGCGTCCTACTATACGCATGCTTTTTACGGAAAGAGGTCGGTAAATCGTAGAGCTGCCGCGCGCTGTGTGGAGAGAAGTAGCACCGACGGCCCACATAGGTACCTGTTACTGTTGTATACATCTTTTTTACGGACACTGGGTAACAAAGCTATACAGCTGTATTTTTTATGGCGATTCGCGCGCCAGCTACCAAGAGGTGTGGTGGAACAGAGCCACCGGTATATGATACCGCCTATAGTAGCAACTTGATTGTCCTCTGGTAGTTATCGATGAGCTATATCAGCGGTCTGACTGCAGCAATGCCGATACGCATTTTTCAAAGAGGCGGAAGGGTGTAGCCAAGTGGGTTGTTGCGGTGATTAAACCTTTACTCGGGATTGACGCCCGGTCATCACCCAGATGAGCGGCTGACACCATGGAGCCATGATGACGATCGCTTGCCACACCAATGTGGTACTTTGACGCATAAGGCTTACAGCTACTGTGAAGGAAACAAACCACCATAAGCAAATGAATGACTGCGCCGCGCGCTACTGAGCAACCGAGTATTCCACTCACAAATTCATGGTGATGCGACGCGGACACCGCTACCAGCGGACCTTCCTGCTCCTGGTGTTGCTCCCGCCGTTGCGACGCTCTTCCAGCATTCAAACTTGTCGTCGGTTTCAACCCAAGGTACTCCATCGTAAACACCCGCAAGATCAGATTCCAACGCTGCATCGTGGGTAGATCAAGTGCTGATGCGTCGTCCTATAACCATCGGGGTACGGAAAATATTAGCCATAGGTACAGAGCGATGGAAAAAGACGTTTGAGTGCGCCCGGATGGGCAGGGGAGAATGTGTGTGAAGCGCAGAATGGAGAGATGTGGATGCGCGGCGGCGGGACGTACTTTGATTGTATGCCATACCGTCGGGAACGGATACGGAATAACGTGCAACACATTCACGCCTCGTTCGATAAACTGTCAAAGACGCAAAAAACAACAAAAGTAATCGTATCAGCTATCCGACACGCGACGTAGGGGGGGGGGCGAGAGGTGAAGCGAAAAGAGAGCCAACTAACAGGCACTTGATCGTCCTCTATCGTCCCACTAAACGAAAGCTGACTAAACCACTCTGGCCCCTTGCCACCCTCCCCAAAAACCCCGACCGCGCTTTCCCGCAACCTCATATCCGCGCCCCTCATCTCGTTAAACAACCACCCAGTCTCCTTGTACCACTGCATTACTCTCGGGTCCTTGCTCCCCAACAAGTCCAGCAAGACAAGATGCTCGATCGTGGAGAGTTCTGTCGGTGTTGGGTCCATTCGACGGCGTGCGAGGGGTTGGTATGCATGTGAAGGGGAGAGGAAGGTTGATTCCCATTGGGCTGCTAGGTGGCTGTTCTCAGGCGTAGGTCAGCGAAAGGGACAGAGTAACAGGAGCGAAAGGGAAACGTACCGAGAACCGTAGATGGAGTCTGTTGCAGTCCAATCGTGGAACGCCTCCTCCCCATCAAAGAAGACGAATTGCAGCGTCGTGGATGCTGCTTCCTCTTCATCGAAATCATCATCCTCGTCGTCGTCGTCGTCTCCAGTGTTCTCGTCATCATCTGCACGAGCGGCAGCAGCAAGACGTGCTTTCCGTGCTTTTAGTGCTGGCGTGACCGCTTCCGCCAGATCTAGCAACATGGCACACGGCGCCGCTGAATCCGTCGCGCCGACAAACTATGAACCCAGAGAAATAGAAGAGAGGATCAGGTATGATCACCGAGAAGCAAAAGGCGTGCACGGCGCAAATTGATTACAGGGACAAGGCGGAAAAATTACCTGATTTGCTGGATAGTCGGGGAACCACTTTGAATCGTGGTGCGCTGCCATGACGAGCTTTGTTCCCGCTCCGCCATCAGGGTTAAACGTGAATATCAAGTTTGTGAATTGGATTTCACCTTGTGGTGTCTTCCCCGTGAATGTGTCCTGCGCAACCGGACAGAGGTCAGAGTCAGTGCTCGATGAAAGGTTGCAAGGGACCGTGGTTTCGCGTGACTTACCTCTTCTGTATGCCATCCGAGGTTATCAAATACTGATTTTATGTACTCTCTTACAATTGTGCTAGTCGGGAAAGCAAGAAGATGAGCAATCTAAACGATCCAGCTGATGACGGCTGAAGGGACATACTTGTTCTCCGAGCCAGCTGGCGGTAAGGAAGCAGCGGCACATCAGAACAATCATCGGTTCTCGGAGAGACGCGGTCACAACTCACCAGCTCTGGGAACCAACAGCCTCTTCAAATGACCCTCTGCCACACCCTTCCACGGTTGAGGATTCATCTGAGCGACCAAGGATAGGTCGTCGTCTTCCAGTGTCGTAAATGAGCGTTTACGTTGGCTGTCATAATGCGCGGAGGAAAAGGAGCGTGCCTGTGTAGTGAGGCATGATGATAGGAGTAGGAGGATACCGAGGAAACCGAGGCGTGAAGGAGGGCGGGACATTGCTGGCTGCTGGGAAATAGAGAAAGAGGTGGATACTATGTAGGTATAGAAAGATGAGAATAGACAGTTCAGTAGTAGTTGTCGAATAGTTGTAGACCCTGGTGGAAGCGGATGAACGGCGATCGGGTTTGGCTTAGGTAATAATACGCAATCAATCAATCCTCTTCCTTCTTCCCTTCTCCTTCTTGAAATTCAACAAAGAGTAAGAAGTGCAAGTCTCTCGAGAAAAGAGCAACAACGTCCCTCGAACAATTCCATAATGTACCGCCTTCCTCGGATCAGCACCTTCCTCCCACGTAACGTGGCAATTACACGACGTCCAGTGCCGCGCTTCAGCGTCGCCAGCGGAGTTCGATGCCTATCCGCACCGACGCATGCCTCATCTACAACGGCGACAGCAACGGCAACAACAAGCGCCCAAACGACGAGTCCGATGGTTCCTGCTGCTGAAGCGCCAGGCAGTGTTCAGCCATCCGTGACAGGCGAGTAAGTCACACTTGGTCTCGTTCCTCCCATTTCTGCCATCATGTGCAATGTCCGGTATTCATATACGTCAACCTTCTAACACGTCCCATTCGATCTCTCCGTGCCTTCTTCGTATCTTCGTGTAGCGCCCTCTCTGTGCCGCAATACGAAAAACTAGCAAACGAGACCATGGAGAACCTGTATGACGCCCTGGAGGCGCTTGTGGAGGAATGGTCGCCAGAGGGCACGCACGGTTGGGAGATTGAATACAACGTGAGTCTTTCGACGTTGCCTTCCCTTCCCTGGTCTTCCCTGACCGTCTCGTCCTATCAATCTTCCCGAAATTCCAATCGACTGATCCAACAACCCATCCTCGACTTGCGCATGCGTGCGTGTGATTCTGGGGCGGGACAGTCTGGCGTTCTGACGCTAAGTCTCGGACCACATGGAACATACGTGATCAACAAACAACCACCAACGCAACAGATATGGCTGAGTAGTCCATTCAGGTACGCTGCTCGCGCCTGTTTCCCTCATCCCTTCACCCCCGATCTTCCCCTTTTCTCTTATAGCATGGGCTGTAACTGACTGGCTAACTGATGTCGCGTCGCCCTTGTGTCCGTGTGTACAGCGGACCTATGCGGTTCTCCTACATCGCACCGAATGACAGCACCGACATCGCGGAGGGAGAAGGCCCCGTTTGGTTCTACACGCGCGACAAGATCACCCTCGGGGCCTTGCTCGAGCAGGAGATCCGCAGCGTCTTGGCTGCCGAGGTAGGGGAAGGGGAGGCTGGCTCGTGGCCTGGTGTCGCTGTTCGGTAGCCGGAGAGGCGCGGCGTTTGGTCGTCAGCAGTCATACCTACCTATTATATTCTGAGACGTATATGTTACTCACATATAATATATACAGACACGATCCTTGTTTCATGCAGGCGGCTTTATGCTGAGAATGCAGGTAGTGTGGGTTGTCCGTTTGGTGCTGCTTGCTTTCTTTCTTTCGTCGCGGACCGCCCAAGCCGCTGCAGAGTCCCGCGAAAATACTTGTTTAGCCATGCTTGTCTTTGACAGCTCACTTCAAGATCCCTGACCATTAGCTGGAACCATATCGCCTGTCCGTGCAGACCTGGTGTCGAAGGAGGCGGATCGGAGATGACTAAATCAAGTGCCAATAGTGGGGCATGCATATGATGGTTGACTACTTTGCTTGCGGAAGCAAATGAGTGCTTCATCCTTCTTCATAAGCTGTGTTTCATGTGGTGCATTGATGAAACGCGGTATAATAACAAAGTGGAGGAAGGGCTGATTCAGTTAACCGCTCAAAGCCTATTGCGATCACCTGAGGCATAGGTTCGAACAGCTGTTCGAACAACAATAAGGTCGCCTTGCCCTCACAAAGCTCCTCACAAGCAAAAGAAGACGCACTTTGTGCAAGAAGGAAATCGAAAAGGTGATGGAAGCTAGCGCTCAAAGTTCTCTTCATGAATCGATCAAATGATCAAGGGAGGAATCGTGAATCAGCGTCATGGGGCCCATCAAAACAGACGTCTTTCACTCGAGGATGGTATAAGGATCGAAAAGTCATCATCCTGTCGTTTGAAGCCCACGTTCGAGGTCTGTTCTCAAGAAGCTACGAAGAACTCGAGCGCACTTCGTTCCCCGATTGGGCATCTGCTTATTGCTACATCAACCGCAAGTCTCGGACATGGAACAGCCCCAGGGTGAAGACGCATCAGAGACGCTTACGCCAAAAGGTTCCGACTTTATTCACAGAGGTTTCAACGACTTGCTTGCCATGTTACCTACCGGTTCAGGAACAGGCGCTTCAGCGTTTTTCACCTCGACCCACGACGGCTCGATCGACGGCAGCGCAGAAGATGGAGCTGCCAGAGACCTACCTTCTTCGCCTATCGAAACTCCATCATCAATGGACAAGAGATCGCAGTCAAGTGCGTGGTTCTGGGGTCATATGATGGGCGACGCTGCAAGAGGCGACTCGAGTAGACGGGATGCGACCAAGACGAATCTTGAAAAGGTGACTACGCATCAACCGACGGTCAAGCCGCTGATGATTCCTTCTCAGATCGATGGAGAGATAATCGCGACGACGGAAGGGTTTGCGAGGGCGACAACAGCTCTACGGGAACTCCCTGCGACGCCGACGACCGCACGTACTTCTGTTTCAGAAACCCCGGTGACTCGACAAAGTCCATCTCGATCATTGCCTGTACCAGGTGTCTTCCCAACAAGGCCTTCGTCGACACTCGTTCGCTCGCCTCTGTCGCCATCCATATCCTTGACAATGGCGCCAATGGCGACGCTGGAAATGAAATGGCCTGCAGCCCCCAAGACCAAGAATTTACCCCGGGTTCCGATACGACAAGCAATTTTGGAGGAAAGCGCTTGCAGCCCACTAGTGGCGGACCTTGTTGTTCAGTCACCCAAGAACATGAAGAAGCCTGCAAAGGAGAGAAGATCTTTCATTCCGGAAGGTGTATTGGGAAGCCCGATGGTGAGAGGAAAGCGTGCTACAGGAGCAGGAGCAGTCGCCTCGGGAAAGATCGACAAGAGGCTCATCAGCTGGCCCATGGATTTTCGGTGAGTTCCTTCGGCTTACCCTTTCCTAGAGTTGGAATATGCTTACTTTTGATTTCAAAGACATGTTGTACATGCCACTGATCCCGAGGAAGCTCAATTTCTGTTGATGAGATGGTCTATCGACGGCATGGGAAAGGTGGCAGGTGAGCTATATATTCCGATCACATGCTCAGACCATAAGCGACTCAGGAATTGATCCTTGATGGTTTGTGCAGATCCCGGCTGGGCGAATTAATTTAAACTTTTGGTCCGACAGCGTGCAGCAGATCAACAAGCTAGGGCTATCGCTCAATCACTCGTTGCTCGTGAACACGGAACCAGACTGCAAGTAGCTTCTTCGTGGTTGTCTTACTTTGCCATACGTATCGCTGATACGTCTCCGGCATCTCTAGGGAGACACCTTTTCAGACACTAAGAGTGGTCAACGGGATGCCGTCATCCGTGTACTCGCCCACGGAAGGCAGTGACCCACGTATAACCACTCCTGGACTGCTTGGAAACAATTCCGCGAAATCCCCGTTTCACCAAATTCCAAACCCATTCGAGAGCGCTTTCTCTCGGCCTACGTCTCAGCATGCTGCAGCAATGGAAGGTGGATTGGCAGAGAATAATATGACATCACCCTCAAAAATCACACCACTGCGTGTCAAGGCTAGGAAGCCGGTGCCTCCCGTAGTTACTGCCACATTCCCCCTCCGACAGCCCATGACGGTCGCTCCTGAGGAGATTGATGGTTTACCGTTTCCGTCAACACCGACAATCGTCAGAGAGGAAACCGAAATCGCCGATGCGTCGCAATACCCCGCAGAGCGGCCGCGAATGGATACTACGCTCGAAGGATTCAGCAGTCCCGCATTCATCGCTCGTGTCGTTCAGCCTTCGCTGCCAACGTTGGAGAAAGCAGCATCGACTGCGATATTCTTTGAAACGCTTTATCATGCTCTACTGAAACCGCCTCAAATGCTACAAGCTGCCCACCCCGATAACTATGCTTGTGCCCGTGAAAGACGACGGCTTGCACTGGAAGAGGAAATGAACAAACGAGGACTGCCAGAGCAGGACAGGGAGACACTGCGGAACAAGTGGGCTGAAGAGGAAACCGCCAACCTAAGAGAACGGCGGAGAAAAGTTGGTCTGAATAGCTTCACGAAATTGAAGGTCATAGGTCATGGTGAGTTGAAAGAGAGATTACACAACTGTAAGAACTCACTCCGGATGCCCTGCCGTGCACAGGCGCATTTGGAGTCGTTTCGCTTGTAAAGGCAAAAGAGACAGGAGCCCTTTTCGCTATGAAAGAGGTTGGTACAATTCTCAATGTTTACCAGAAGATTATCAGCGTTACCAGGTTGACCAACGTTTGCACGAGTTTGCCTTGATAGCTACTGAAGAGCGAGTAAGTCACTCAGGACCTTGCCTCAGCGGAAGTGCACCTTACTGCTACGAACTTTTCCAGCATGTTGAGAAAAGGACAGGAAGGGCATGTGCGAGCGGAAAAGGACTTGCTTGCTGCTGCAGCCAATGCATCGGATGCCACGTCCAGATGGATCGTCAAATTGCATTACAGTTTCCAGGTGGGCCCTTCGCTGATCTATTCCAGACGATATATGTCACCGCCGGCTGATTATAGTCTACCATCCACGAGAAGGACATTGAGCGTCTGTATCTTGTAAGCCGCCCATGCCCTTTACCTTGTCCCCAGATCGACTAGACCTTATGTTCTTCGTGCGGTAGATTTTGGATTTCGAGGGTGGCGGCGACTTGCTGAATCTTTTGGTCGAGCGCGACACGTTTGACGAAAATTTCACGCGGTTTTACGTTGCAGAGGTAGGCACATGAGCCTATAAGATCCACCTAATCTTGAAAGTTAATAGTCGACCGCCTCAGATGATTCTGGCTCTCGAAGCTACACATAAGTTGGGTTTCATTCATCGAGATGTCAAGCCGGATAATTTCCTGTTCAGCAAAGACGGCCACCTCAAGATCTCCGATTTCGGTCTGGCGAATTCTTTGCATTGGGCATATGACACGGCTTGTGAGCAAACCTTTCTCTGGCACACAGAACGACAGGACCACTCAGCTGTTTGTTTGACAGATTACGACCAACAACGTCGAGCATTACTAAAACGCCATGGTATTGACCTAGAGGAACCGTCAAAGACCAAAGTACGAACTCTAAAACGACGAGAGGTAGAAGCTCTACTCGGTCAAGAGTGGCTCGACCGAGGCCAAGGCATGCTCACCTGGCGGGACAATAAGCGAAGAAAGATGGCATTCTCGATCTGCGGGTAAATATGATGTTCCTTGCTTTCAATATTGTCAAGCCGATATTCTTTTTCGACCAGAACCAATTCCTATATGAGTCCCGAGGTGATCAGAGGCATGGGGTATGGCTTCTCCTGCGACTGGTGGTCTCTGGGCGTCATAGGTAAACGGCGCAAATGGGTCTGGATCGGTGACGACACCCTGCTGACACCGTTTTCGAACACGCGCTTAGCATTTGAATGTCTCTATGGATATCCACCCTTTGTTAGCAACTCTGTACGTGTTTATGCCAACTCACAGCGTAGCATCTGTGTACTAAGAGCCGAAAATCCACAGCGCCATTTGACAAGGCAAAAGATGTAGGTTGCCGTTGTCGTTTCTCTAGCGCGAACAGCGATGATCAAGCAAGACTACGAAGCTGATTCGACTGGTATCTAGCCTCAACTGGCGTGATACCTTGCGTTTCCCGACAAAGCCAAAAGTTTCCCGGGACTGCACCGACTTTTTGACCAAGTTGCTTTGTGAGCCGGAAGACCGATTAGGTAGTATGGCCACTTCGAGTACGAATCGGCCAAACTCGATCATGTTCAGCGAGAGGAATCCCGAGTATCGGACGAAGACTGCGGATAAAGTCGGGTTGGGGGATGATGGTGCTGCACAGATTAAAGCCCATCCTTGGTTCAAGAAGATTTCCTGGGATAGTGAGTGGCGCGTGAAAGGAATAACGACACAAGAGAAACTCTCGATTGAACATACTGCGTACCAGGTATTCATCTGGAGATGGCCCCATACCAACCGAACTTGCGAAAAGAGGATGATACCCGTCATTTCGAAGACGGCATTGCTGATGAGGTATGTGCTGCATGCACTGGTCGATAAGTCATAAAAAATGCTCATGATTTGGTGTTAGCCGCTCTGCGCTCCTGGCGGAGGACCTGCGGACGTTACCAGGGATCCAATGTTGGCGGACAAGAAACACGGAGCTGAACTGTTGCGCCTGCGTAAAGGGTAAATGACGGTGTCGAAAACGATCTGCGACGGTGACTGATGATATCGTTCCCCCTCTTAGCATGGCATTTGCTGGATGGACTTACAAAGCGAATAAACAGATCGTTTCCGAGTAAGCACATCAAGCGACTCGCCATGATCTTTCGAGGTGTTCTGACTTTCAGGTCGATATCAGGCAATTTGGCGAGCTGGTAAAGACCGCCGGAAACACGCGAGAGCGCGATGCTGGTATTGGAATGGCTGGTTCACATAGCGTTGAGCATTCTCGAAGTCGAACAAGGGCCCTGTCTTTTTAGGAGATCCCTCCTTGTCCTGCATTATAGAACGAAAGTCGAACATGACTGTTTGATGTCGAGATATCGGAAACATGATTGTATAAGTCGAAGAATAGTCCCGAACAGCTGGTACAATATCCATTACCACCACCTATGCCTTGCTCTGCTTCACAGCCGCTGCGATCTGCGTCATCAACTGAGGTCGATCCCTCAGGTAGTTGACCTTGGCCCTCCCTGGATCCCGCAATGCACCAACATTCTTTCCCTTCTTGACAGCCTTGACCACCTGGATGTCTTTGACCATCGGGCTGCAGATCTTGAAGCTCATTTCGACACCGGTCTTGTTGACGATATTACGTAGGGTGAATGCAGTGTCTACTCCACGACGACGGATGCCCATCAATACGCCTGAAAATGTCGAAGTGTTTGTCTTTGACGGATTGTTGTATGACACGACAGATACCACGGATCCGGGCTTTAGACGGTTGGGATGCCTCCTCGAGAAGAGCGTTCTGCGAAGTCGATCCGGGTCATAGTTTTGCAAGAGGTTTTCGTTTACAAAGTCGACTACTGCTTTCCCGTTGCGAGGCGTTTTGAGGTGTCGCGGAATAGTGGTTGCGCCTTCCGGGATTGGGTATGATTCCGGTAGTTTGGGAAACGTTACCGCGTTGGACAGCGCGTATGTGGAAGCTATAAGTGTCCACAGCGAATCAGTATAAGAAATGCGGAACCAATGTCAAGACTACGTACTCTGCATTGGTGTCGCAGTAGAATAAAGTCGAACGGTTTGACGTTGACATATGCGCCGGAGTGGTGTCATCATGTTGAACGACATGTTGAAGTGATTTGGTTGCAATCAAGTAACGGGCAGTAAGCACTGGTTTGGACCTCTTCAACAGCTCTTCAAGGTCTTCACCATGTTGAGCGAGCGTTTGAGCGTTCGATCGATATCTGGCGGATTAGAGCAAAACTATGTCCGTAAGAAAAGGACCGAACTTTGTATCCGCACTCGCTGAATAGAAGGTGAATCAACAACAAAGAGTTACAAGCAACAAGAAGGGCTCAAAACAAGGATCTATCATACAGTAAGTACTTGCGGTCAGTCCTCTCGTCCCACAAGATAGCCTGCAAAGACTTGAGAATACACGACATGAAGACGAGGTAGCATTGCAAGTACCAGACACGCATAAACATCTTCGGGTTGAGAGTCATCGACTTGCGCTATGACCGCCAGACCAGTTAATCGGACAATGCTCGGATCGAATGGCCAGTTGGGTATTGGCGATTCAATCATGATGCAGGAGAAGGCCAGATACGAAGAGTGTAAGTGAGGCTGCCCTGCGTTTGCACTATGATCTGACAAAGCTTCCTACCAGTCCGACGTCAACACGCAAAACAGAATAGAGATCTAGTCCGGTGAGTTTTACTTGATTACCATGTGAAGACACTGTTTTGACAACTTCTATGCGTTCGACAGAGTCAACACTCAGCGCCTCGAAGAGATACAGAATTTGAAAGCCGAGAAGGATGGGTTGCAAGCCATCATATTGGAAGAAAGAGCTGAAAAGGCGGCGCTGGCGTCAGAGCTAAAAACGTTGAAGCAAGAATTGGCTCAGCTACGAAGTAACGTAAGAATGGATAGCTGATCGGATTAAATACGACAGTTACGCTGACCACTCATCTTCGCTACAGTCAACTCGAGAAGCTCTAGATGCGATACTTGCTGTCGTACCTACATTGCGTCAACTGCGTCAGAAGCTCGATAATAGTCCCACAAGTCAATTCGAGCAGAAACAGCTGGCGGCGGTGAATCGGTATGTGCGAGTCGATCCCTACGAGGATAGACAATTCGTCGCTGCTTCTGGTCAGACAAATTTGGCGGACTTGACAGAACGGACAGAGAGGGAAACGGAGAGTGACTCTGGTAGCACGCCAGGCGCGCTTGAACATCGTACAGCTCGGTCAGTAGTTGCGGTCTTAGGTTCTAGCAAAATTGTGCTTACCTGTCACACTACACAGCGCTCACTCAATTTCAGCTTCACCACAGCGAAATACAGCGGACATCGCTGTTCATCGACGACGTTCCGTTGCAGCTCAGGAAAGGCCGACACCTCCGGTGCGAGCGGAAGAGAGTCCGGCATACGTGGAGCCGATACCACTACAGATGGAAAATCGACCAGTGATACAGCCCCGAAACAGAAGAATAAGCGGAACAAGAACACCTCGAACGTCCTCTGTACCGTTCGACCAGTCAGCTTCTGTCTCGCCGGCTCTTGCAGTCGTCGAACCAGTCCCGGAGATACTCACAGCGATTCCGATAACAACCCCCATAACAACACCGATACTGGCCTCAATCAAGCGGCAGCGAACTTCTTCAACATCAGGCAAGCAAGTCGTACCCAGAATCAGCTCCGCAGCGGAACCCGAAAAAGTCGAGCCTATGCAGAGCATGCGTTCGCCAACCAGTATACCCGCAATGGTCACGTCTGCAATTGCAAGAGAAAACAAGGAAGAATTGATTCTGGAAACAATGGAACACGTTGAATCTGAATCCGAAAATCAACAAGATCGTGAGTTGGAATGACATGTATTGCCAAGTACAACAGCTGATGCGAGACCAATACGAATAGCATCGTCATCGAGACGAAGGGAACGAACCGAACATGAAAGCACCCTGATCAACATGGCAGGTAGAAAGAGTGTCGAAGCGGCCGAGGTGGAAGAGGTGAATGTCGACGAAGATGAGGACGGCGAGAATGGAGGAAGGCAGACACGCCGGGCGAGGAAGAGTGTAAACTACAAGGAACCGAGTTTGCACACGTGAGCGTCTCGAGCAGGGCAGCAGGGGCGCCAGGTCTCTATCGTTCTGACACTGCTGCTTTTCTTTCTAGGAAAATGAGAAAGCCCGACGGCAAGCTAGCAATTCCTCCGTCCAGTGCCACTAAATCCCGTACACCATCCCGACACCGCTCGGAAAGCGCTGAAACACCGACGCCTCATATTCCTGCACCAAGCTTTGCGGTGCGCGCAGTAGCGAAGGAACAGGATGAGGCCTTGACGGGCTTGATGAGGTTGCAGGAGAAATTGGCGAGAAAGGAGATTGCTCATCAGGTCCAGTTGACGCAAGCGGCCGTGAGACGGAAAAGCGTATTGCCAAAGTCGGGCAGGGAAGGCATACCGGTGAGGGATTCGGGCAAGGTCGCATTGCTTGCTGGGCAGAGTCGGACGATCCCGGTGTATAATGGTGTGAGTGTAAGTTGAACGGTTTCCCCTATCCAAAGTGTGTCTTTTGTCTAAAACACGTTGAGATGATAAAGGAGGTCAAGCATCACGAAGAAAACGAATCCACAACGCAAAACGAGGCTACGATTCTAGAGTCGACATCCTCTCGTCGACGTTTAGCCCAGCTGTCCATCAACAACGTGCCCATGTCGGAGGACCGTGCCAACACAGCGAGGGAGATGATGGAGAGCAAGATTGCTATGGGCGGCACATATAGCGCGCCTAGATTAGGCGAGGAGAACGCGGCGGATTCAGTAGCACAGAAAGCAAAGCTAGGGAGACGACGTTCCAGCCTATTCAGGCCGACGGACATTTGATAGTTGGATATAGATGATACAGCAAGCAAAAAGTCGGAAAATATTACATTTGTAAAGGGTTACAAGACGAAAAGATCTATTTTGCACTCGGGAGCAGGCGTGTATCGTATACAAAAACAGTCTATTCGTCGAAGCGGTCTATAAACAATGACCTATTAGGCAATGACGCAGCTGCTAGGCTGGGGTATCATGTCCATCCAGGACATTGGCTTTGCCAGTCGTTCCGGAATGACGCCTCCTTTGCGGCTGATCTCGATCGTGTAGGTAGCCTCTCCCTTGGCGGGAACGGGGTAGAACCATCGTAAATACTGTCCTTGGGTTTCCCAGCGACCCTTGCTTGCAGAGACCTCGAGATCGAGAACGAGACCGGAAGACGATTTCGTGGCGGAAGATTCACTTGATGAAACGCTGAGATTCTTCATATCGTGAATAGCGCTATCCACGGAAGCCTTTGCAACTTTGCTCTTTGACGCCTCGACACCGTCCAAGGAGATTGCGGCGGCGTAGTGCACAAAGGGCAAGTAGATTTCAGTCATGACGGAATCACTGGAAACGTCCTCGGCGTTGACAGAGACGCATAGTTTGAGAGTACTCGTCGAGATGTCAAAGTCTAGGCGCTTTGGCCGACCGACGGTTCGGATGGGGTAGGGCCGACAGAATGCGGAAACTGCACGCGCGCCATCCAACAGCAGTTCCGCCGGGATCCTGGCTCCCTCCTCGACGATTTGGGGTGTGATTCGACCTATCAGCTCGTTGTTGCTAGAACAAGACTGCTTGCCGGGGGTTTGCAGGTCATCGGGACTCCAGATGGACAAGTCCTCGAGGTTCCTGCCACACATCGACGAAAAAGAATGATCAACACTAGGCCGAAACGAGGGAAACTCACACGGGGGGGGGGGGGGGAAAGACTTACCATTGATCACCCCATTGATGGCTATGATCAGGCACATACGTCCACATTGTCCAGTTGAGCACGTTTTCCCCGTCGCAGGCATTCAACGATGAATCCAGTGCACGTTGCTGCACAGAATAATCACCCTTGCCCTTGCCGCCTTCCACGTAGCCGTACGCCTTTTTGTCGTCCTGCACAGCCAAGAGAACAGTAGATGAGCACACCTGGAAGGATGAAAAATGAACACGCCCGCCAACTCACCATATCGTACGGAATACCGATTTCTCCCATCAACGTCGGATACTGGCCGAGCACCTCTGATGTATCACCCTTTAAGATCGCCAACTGATCCTGCATC
Source organism: Naganishia vaughanmartiniae (assembly GCA_030039245.1). Taxonomy (NCBI): domain Eukaryota; kingdom Fungi; phylum Basidiomycota; class Tremellomycetes; order Filobasidiales; family Filobasidiaceae; genus Naganishia; species Naganishia vaughanmartiniae. The sequence continues at coordinate 1,033,223 of JASBWU010000001.1, read as the reverse complement.
ACTCGCCTGATCGCCGGTTCGCCAACCTTGGCAGCGGCGACGACGGTCGAATACTGACCACGCATCGTTCCTACCGCATCGGCATTGAACCAGTTCCAGTGTCGGGTGAGCAAGGTGAGTCCATCGTAGAAATGTGGGGAGAGGCACATTCGTTGCGCGATCAGTTCTTTCGGGAGGGATGGTGGTTTCACAAAGACGGGCGGCTGGACAAAGTGGATTGCCTCTGGGTGGTGTTTCCTCACGAGCGTGGCATACGCGATCCAATGTTCTTTCCAGTAATGCGGGACAAATGTTGCCTTGTCACCCTTTTGCGGCGTCTTTGCGAAATAATCAGGTCTGATCAATGTTGCCGTCTCTGGATCCCAAATCCCATGTTGAGCCCAGACGCATTCCCCGAGTTTCCACTTGGTGGCTCGTTTCCATCCCCATTTCGTGGAAACGCCATTGGGTTCCGCGCCCGGGTCGAGCCATGCTTTCACGCCTTGAGGATCGACAATGATTCTCCCGGCCATGCTAGGGCCCGTTGAACCGAATTTCCAGTTTTGGACTTGGACGGCTTGACCCATGCCGAGTTTCATGCCCTGGAACGCTGTGGGCGTGGGACCCTTTTTGAGTGCCTGACCTTGCGGGATGGAGGAAAGATCGGTATGCCCGATCAACCCTTCCCCAGGCTCATTGATACTATCCCACCCAATCACACATTCATCCAGTAAATCTCCAGCATCCACCAGCTTCTTCATCAACGCCTCTACTGCACCCAGGTAGTGCGCCTGCAGGTAATCCTGGATATTCATCCCGTCAATCACACACAGCGGCGCGAAATCCCTACCGGCGAAAAACATGGTAAAGATCGTCTGACATGCCAACCGGGTATAATTCGTGCTCCAGATCATTGCTGGGAAATCCTGGGGGCGTGGTGCAGTGGCATCAGGGTACTCGTTTTGGATGTAGGCAGCTTTGGTGGCTGTAAAGTTTCTCGGTTCAAGCCCGCATGCGTGGATGGTCCATAGTGGCGCTCCGGAGCCGCCGCAGAATCGTGACCACTGCGGGTATCACGGGGAGAGTGTGGTCAGTTCCAAAGCCCCGGGGGGGAAACAGATAGTTTCGGAACCTACTTACGATATCTTGATGCGGGTCCATGAATACCTAGAAACGCGGATTGTGAGCGTGTCTACTCGAACGAACGTCCGCCAGAGACAAGGACGGGACGGGACGTACGATGAATCCGTATTCCTTGATCTTTTTCAAGACCCGTACCACGTAGTCCAGGTAATCTTGATCAATCTTTCCACTGTTAAAGGTTTACCGTCCGTCCAAGCCATCATCAGCGATGGAATCCCCATCACCTGCGCGGCCACCGGGAGGTTTGCACTCACGGTCCAGCATGTTCGATTGCCTCCCAGGTGAAAACAAACCTGAGGCAATTGAAACCCCAGGCACGTAGACGACCGAGATGGACCTAGGAGTATTGGTTTGTTCAAGCGGCGCCGCGCGCACAATAAATACAGGGGTCAGGGGACTCACATCCGCCGATCCATCCTCCAAATCCAACGGCCGTCCAATAAAACTCATCTCTCCCGTCTCACCAGCTTGCCAAAACCCATCCAACTTTTGCGCCGGGACATGGACGGGTGCCTTTGCGCTCCCTGACAAGTTTACACCCCGGAGGATGAGTGAACGGCCATTCGTGTCTCTAAAGTAGGCGGTATCGGCATGGATGTAGTGAGGCGGGATTGAAGCACCTGTGACGTGTGATTTGATTGGAGGTGGTGCCATGTTGGATGGTTGTGCGGGTGGCGGGTGGCGAGAAAGGATAAGGGTTAGGGGGAAAAGGTATTCTAACCCCTAACGCCCAACCAACTAATAAGGCAACAGAGGGAACATCAAGTGGGTCGATCTTTCCACGCGCGAAATTCCCAACAAGTTACGTCATTGAGGCCTCGCTCGGTCTTCGGCAAAGAGGCGGGTATCCTTATGTAACCTTTTACAAATACCAATATTCAGTTACGACTTGTTAGGGCCGTCAAGCTAGGACATAGGACATTTCATTATATTCCGGACAATGATAGCAAAACGTTCATGACCGCCTAAGATCAACCTTGGTGCTATAATGCTACTCTTATATTCCATCGTCTCTTTTCACCGACACCTTTATTCGCTCAACCTGTCCGATTAGACAGATTCACACTTGAACGTCCTCTTTACCGTCCACGCAACTCTTGCCACACCAAACCCAACACCTATCACCAAAGCGACATCCACCAGGAGCAACACCACTCCGGCCATCATGAACCGCGGTGCAAAAACCTTCCATACCATCAGATGACGTCGCAGATACGCCGAGAAGAGGGCAGACGTGAATGCGGTTGTGGAAAAGTAGAGCGAAAATCCGAGGGCTGCTTGTACCGTATCACCGATGACTGGTGTTCGCGCCGCCGACGACGGATGCGGCGAGACGTTCCATAGTGCGAGTAGAGGCACGGCGAGCGCAACAAGCATAAACGGCCCAAATGTGTTGATGGCGACAAGGAGGGGCGAGACAGGGTACACAACGGTAGCAACGCCGATAAAGGCCGTTTTCCATTGGATGGTGGAGAGTACCGCTTGATGGCCAGTGGAGAAGAACAAGACATGGGCGAGCAATGCGAGGAACGCGAGCTCGGTGAATCGTGGTGGTAGAGTGCGTGTGGTTCCATCGACCGCCGCCGCGCCGCCGTCGAATTCCCCAGGTGCAGACGAGCCAGAAAAGGCAAGTGCCATGGATTTGGCATCCCGCTGTGCGTCTACTGATTCCAGATGGCACAGGATACCAACTAGTGCGGCGGCGAGGACGAGTTGTGCGGTCGGTTGCGAGAGGAGGAAGAGGATGGCGAATGGGATGCATAGGAATAAGAGGTAGGACGCGCCGTACGAGTTTGCGAAACCGTACACGATTACCCGTGTCTCCGGTTCCGGTGGTTGCTCGGTCGTGAGCGGAGGAGCGGCGGCGGCGGCGGCGGCGGTGCTCGGAGCCGCCAACAAAACCTCTGCTTGATCCTCTGCGACAACCTCCCGCTTGACATCTATACACAACGGCAATTGAGCCCACACGTACGGCGCCGCACCACTAAGTACGCCCAATAATACCCGCGCGAGCCACAGTTTGATGAATGCAATCATTGGCCTTCGGGCCGGCTGAATACCCGTCCATGTTTCCGCCCATTCCAGGTTCCAATACGCAGCGCCGGCAGTCAATGCCGCTCGTAGGGCCGGAATGAGTGCTGGTTTAGCAGGGCCGGAGAGAGCGCGAGATTGGGCGAGAAAGAGGCCGATGATATTGGGGAGGTACCAAGCGACAGGTAGAGTGAGCGCAAGGACCGAGGTGGGCGCGACGGGTTGCGTCAAGTGGGCGTAGAATGTAACGGTACAGTACGGCTGTTGTTCTTCCCTACACACCGTGCTCATCCCGATGATCCGCACAATCACAGCGGTCGCCACGCTGAATCCAAAGATCTTGAGTCGTAGTCGCGGTGTGGGCGCCGTAAGAGCCTTCAACATCGGTAAAGCGGCAAGCGAGCACGCGAGGAAGAGCGTTGCTCGATCTTCCCAGATGATGAATGAATTAGCGGCATACGATCCGGCATGAAGCAGTAGCATCCCGGCTCCGGCCATCGTTGTCAACCTAGACGACGAAGCGGACACACTACGCACGATGGAACTCGCCGTCCGTCCGCCGAGCGAGGTGAGCAATGTCACCTGTGAGACCACCGCGGCACCCGTCACACTCCACGCGATCGCCTCGCTTGGGACACGGGTGTAGGCACCACGGACAGTCCCAATGATACATCCACCTACGAGTCCGAGCGAGAATGTCAACGCGAGGATTTCGCGCATGAGCGGCTGCCATGCCGAGTCTGCTGCACGACGTGTGTTGCGTACGGCCGTGTACAAGATGAGCGTTGTGGGTAGAGTCAGGAAGAGGATGAACAATCCGAGTGATATTCGTGGGACAGAGAACTGGGCCCAGAGTTGACGCAGGTGGGCGAGGGTTTCGTCCAGGAATACTTGGGCTGTTCCCGTGCCGTCCGAAGAGGTTGAGGCTGTCGTGATGGCAGCGTAGGATGCGTTCAATGCACGTCGATCAAGCTGTCCCGTATAACTATCCAAGTATCGTTTCACCTGTTCCGTGTTTCGCGCCATCGCCAGTGTGAGGTCATCGTCATCTGCGCTTCGGAAAAACTCGGGAATGACTTTTCCGATATTGTTGAACGGAATCGGGACGCCGAGCGCGAGTGCGAGCGTGGGTACGAGATCAATCTGATTCACCGTCCGAACTTGTTGCGTGTCGTCACCCAGCAGGCCGGTAGTGTGGTACTTTATCGTGCGGTCGGCGAGAGGCACGATCGGTCGGGATTTCGAATACATCCAGAGGGCCGATGCCGTTTCCGCCGTTCCATCACCGCCATGATCGCCGCGCGAGTCCATTCCATGATCTCCAAGAACGACGAGAAGCGTATCATCATCCATCTCGTCGACAACACGAGTCAAGACATCGTTCATCTGTGCGAGTTTGTCGGTCATAATCGATGATGAAGGACCGACACGGTGTCCTACGTGATCCACACCGAGGAAATGCCCAATCATGACGTCCCATCGTGAGCTGTTGGCGCGGTCGAGGTAAGGGAAAAGATGCTCAATCACACCCGTATCCACCGTATGCAAATCCTCGACGTTGAACGAATCAAACGGATGACTCATCCCCGGTTCGAATAACCGCGGGAACAGCAACGTCCACGTCTCATCACCCATAAACGCCAACTTGCGTTCATGCGCATGTAGCTGATGCACAAGTGAATCCTCTTCAATCGCCGACGAAGCGAAATTAGCACCAGCATCGATAAACGTGGGGAGTGAACCCGTGGTGAATCCTTTAATACGCTGCATGGTCGTCGTCGGCGGGTCCGAGTACGCGTTGTACAGCACGGAGCGAGTCGGATCTTGTGCCGTCAGTTGGGCAGGGAGGGTGAGTACGTCGTGGTAGTATTCGTCCACCCTGTCGTGCGGAGTGATCAGAAAGTCCGTCCGTAACGCATCGATAACCAAAACGATGGCTTTATCCCACCGCGCGAGTCCGTGTACTGGATCGTCCTCTGCATAGGACGGCGAACGAGTATCGAGTGTGAGTCGGGTGAGGAGAAAGCCGCGGGTAAAGTGATACAGTCCGATTGCGTGAAGAGCTGTCAGATAGACGAGGACGAGGCATGCAAAGGACGTTGGAGACAGCCGGGCAAGGCTCTGTAAAGCAATAGTCAGGCGATGTACTCGGTGAAAAGCAATACCACTCACCCTCCTAATGTACAGAATAATTTTCGACGGTGACGTTCCTGCGTCTCCCATTGATTCATTTCTACCACCGACCATGATGTCTCCTCGAGTTGGATGTGCAAGCAACCGGACCTTGCAATCCAAGTAATCCAACGAGATGTAAACTCAAAGCTGAAGAAGAAGCTGCACCCTGCTGCTGCTGGCTGGTGCTTTATTATTCGCTTCCGGAGAAATGTGATCGGAAATTCCTGTTTTCTAGCCGTTTTATGCTTAATATTAGCCCGAAGAATGCCGGTCCTCGTCGTTGTTCACTGATTTGCTCGCCTCGTGGACCCAAGAGGCCAGGAGAAGGGAGAAGAGGTCATGAATGATTAAGACATCCCGGTTATATTATATACCTTGTTTCCTCCTTTTGCTTACTCCCTATCTCCTATATTCAAGATGTACAACCTCTGCCTCCTCCCGCACCTTTTCCATATCCCTTGCCGTCCATTTCTCATCCTTCCTTATCTCGACCTCGACCACAGGCCTTGCCTCTTGCGCACTCGTACTCGCAATACAGAGATCTAGTACACCGATACTGAGTTCCGGTAATGGTATCTCGTCATCGTCGTCGTCGGGGTCGCTGTGGGGATTGTGGCGTGGGCGCCATAGCGCGGTAGGCATCTGGATGAGAACGCTGATTCCTAGTGGTGTTCCTTCCGGTATGGATGATACGTCTCCTCCAGGAATGAGTGATTTACTGTACGTCGTCATTGGTTGTAGCTGCAAAGTTGGAACGAGATTAAGCACTCTCGGCCGCAAATACGCGGATCGCCGCAACTCACATGAGACGAGAGCAACTCTCCTTCCGCACCACGCTGCTTCTCCTCACCAACCTCAACATCACACTCAAACAACGTAGGCACAACCCAATCCTCCCTTCCTGTTTTACCCGCGCCCCCACCAGCACCGCCCATAAACCTCCTCCCACCGGGATACCCAGGTTCAAAGTACAAAAACCCACTACTTGCATTCCGACCATTCCTCGCTCCACTCCCACGATGCTCGACAATCGAGAAAAAGACATCGATCCATCGTGGTGCTGTACCGCCTGCTGCTTCTGTTGCGCGTCGACGGGTGATGTACATGCGCAGGAAGAAACCGAGAGTGACGGCACAGAAAGCACTGGCAATGAATCCTAGGCCTGACGGACGGGAAGGGAAAGTTTAGTCCGTCAGTGGATGGGCAAGGAGAAGAGATCAACGTACCGATGGAGAGGACCTGTGGTGGGACTTGGATCCCGGTGTTTGATGTCGCAGATGGTGGTTGGTTTGTCGCCATTGGCAACGCAGAGGATTGTACAGTCGTTGTCGACATTGCGCGGGTCGTAAACTTGATTCTTGGTTACTTTGCACGTAAAGAGTTCGGAGCACCCGTGGCATAAGATACTCATTATTGAAGATACTCATTATTTGTTGAAAGCGAGTCGGACAGGTGATATCTCGATCTCCTAGGGTCGCCCCACCTCCGCCTCGGGCTCAGGCTTGGAGATGAAATTTGTTTCCGCCCCTCCGGATTCTATTTCCGTGGCCTCTTTGGTAACCGGTAAAAGTGCCGAAATTACAAAGGCTGTACTGCGAAATTCGAAAGAGAGTGCTGTAGACGTTGCGCAACTGAGCTACTTGCCATACCACATCATTCCAAGTGAGTGTCAATTCTATAGCTTTTCTGCTACAAAAGATTACCATACATGAGATATGATATTCCACCTACCACACATGCCCCTGCCGAGTTTAACAATATACAACGATACAATTGGGGAATGTCCCGTCCAACGATGCTCGAACCCTTTTACTGCGGTAGCTACTGCTCGTTGACAAACACTCCAGCAACACCCTATAACAGACCAAAAAGTCAAGACATAAGCACTCACTCCATTTATCCCGAAACAGGCGCAATCGAACGTACCTGACCAGTTCCAACACACATGGACGTAACAAACACTTTGTGGCCCTGCCTCTTTGCCTCTGCAAGACCAGTAACGATTTGTCGTGTACCCGTGCAACCGAGGGGATGACTGCAGCAAGCGAGGGTTGATGAGCTTGCGGTTGGGACATGCGACAGCGGGTTCTGAACTTACCCGAATGCGATGGATCCGCCCACGGGGTTTACTTTTACTGGGTTGATCTTGAGTTCCCGTACACTGTATGCTGCTTGCGATGCAAAGGCCTCTGCACATACGCATCACAAGGGTCAAGCCGTCAGTGACCAGGATAGCGAGGAAAAGCATCGCCAAAAAAGCAACATACCATTAATCTCGTAAAAGTTGACATCCTTATCCGTCAACCCGCCAGCATTCTTCAACGCTTTCGGGATCGCAAACGCCGGTCCAATACCCATCACATCAACCTTGACACCCGCCATCCCAATCGTCACAAACTTGCCCAAAATCGGTAGACCAAGCTTCTGCGCGACTGAACGACGTGCGAGGAGGACCGAGGCAGCGCCGTCGGTGATTTGCGAGGCGTTACCTGCATGTGTAGTGCCGTGCGCAAAGAAGGCGGGTTTCAGCTTGGAGAGGGATTCGGCGGTGACGCCTTCCCTGATTCCGTCGTCCTGGTCGACAACGATACGACTCTTTTGGCCAGTCTTGGGGTCCACGTAGTCGACCTGATTGCACGCGCACAGTTATCAGCAAACGGGAGAAGAATGTATTAAAGAGAAACTTTCGGGATGGGAGGAACGCACCTCGACTGGGATGATTTCACCCTTGAATAGACCCGCCTTGTGCGCCCTCAGTGCCTTTTGGTAAGAGTTTGCTGCGAATGCATCTTGCTCCTCTCGCGAGACCTTGAAGACCTTGGCGACATTCTCCGACGTGATACCCATAGGCAAAAGCACGTCCTTGACTTCTTCGCCCTTGAGGACTTCCTCGCTCATCTTTGGCGCCAATGTAGGGTTGTCCTGTCCTGTTGACATGTGTTCGACACCGCATGCGATACCGATATCGATCTGGCCCTGACTGATTTGGTTGGCGATCTGATACGGGAACAGTTAGCACTGTCATACCGAGAGCAGTCTCGACGGAACTCACCTGAGAGACGGCCATGAGACCAGACGAGCAGAAACGGTGGACAGTTGCAATACAGGCACTATGTTATTGAGGTTAGCATCTTACACACAGTACATCTGTCTCTTCAACTTACGTATGCGGGATGCCAGCGTGAAGCTGCGCCATTCGAGCCATGTTGGTTCCGCCAGCCTCGGCCAAAACGTTTCCAACAGCGACATCTTCAATCAACTTGGGATCAATGCCAGATTTTTGGACGGTCGCTTTCAGCACGGCAGAGAGCAGGTCCTCGGGCAAGGCATCTTTGAATCCTCCCTTCTTGTATCGTGTGAGGGCAGTTCGGACAGAGGCACAGATGACGACGTCGTCTGCTTGCTTTCGGATGATGTTTTCTCGTGCAGAGGACATGTTGAAATGCGGTAGAGAAGGATGTAAAGTAGGATAGAATGGCAGAGGACGGACAATGGCAAATACTGAACTCTATATAGTTTGACCTGAGGAATGCATACCCAGCCTTGCGCCGGCAGAGAAGAATAGCCTGAGTGTAGTTGACAGTTACCGGGGTGGCTTACCTAAGTCGGAAGTGATTCGACCGGTTTCCGCCGTGGGGGAACATGGCGGGGCCGAGGCACGGGTCGGCTTCTCGGTGATGAGCACCGGGAACACACATAAGCGAAACAGGATAAGGTTGCGCTGAGCTTTTGTCTCAAAAGATCTGGGCTGACTCGAGGTGTGTTATATACCTCATGTTGAACGTGTCGTATCATTAGATAATTGGCAGTCAATTTCCCTTTCTTAACCTTACACACCCAAGGCGTCACATCACCATGCACATCTACAAATCAAACTACCCCTCGGTTCCGATCAGTGACGAATCCCTAGTCGAATTTCTCCTCGCCCTTCCTCTGTCTTTGGCACGACGATCCAGCGTCGACTCTGTCACAGGCGAAACAAAGACCCGGGGTCAGGTTTTTGACGAAGCATTATCGCTCGCTCGAGGTCTGATTATTCGCAAACATGCAAAGCCAGGTCAGGTCGCGTTGATCCTTGGCAAGACGAGTGTCGATTACCCTGTGGTTGCGTTGGGGTGTATGGCCGCTGGTCTGATTCCCAGTTTGGCGAGTGCAGCATGGTAAGTCCAGTCGCGTTCGGGCGTGATAGGTTTCAGAGCTAAACCTAGAATTTAGCTCCCCACCCGAACTTCTCTACCAGCTACAAGACTGTAAAGCATCCTTGGTCTTTGTCGACCCAGAACTGCTCCCTGTCGTCCTGGAAGCCTACAAAATTCTACACAAAAGCTCGACCCCGTCTCCGACCCCATTTTCGGACGACAAGTACGCACTTCAACATACTATCCTCTCCCGACGGCAATCCGCCAGCTTGCGTGCCCTCGAGGCCGCCCAAGGCGCAAGCATGGGTGCAGAAGGCGGCGGGGTCCCTTCTGACACTTCGTTCGCGAGCTACGTCGATCTTCTTGTTCCCGCCCACAAGGCCACCAAGAATGTTGTCGTGCCCGTTCCTCTTGGGCCCGAAGGATCGCAGCAGACGGCTGTGCTTTGTTATAGCTCCGGCACGACGGGACTGCCGAAGGGTGTCGAGCTGACACATAGGAACTTGACGAGTGTGCTCAAGCAGTTCAAGCTCTCCATGCCGAAATGTGATGGAGAAGAAGATTCCACGCCTGCTTTCTTGTAAGCATGGCTACATACCTTCTTGACGCTGTGAAGTTGCCTCTAATATATCTTTTCGACTACAGACCGATGTACCACATTTACGGATTTGTGAAACTGGCCCTAGCACCGCTGCATCAGGGGTACTCCATTATCGTCATGCCCGTGAGTTCTACCTTCCCCTCGTTCCTCTTCACTTCGCGCCGTACTGACAGTACCTGGCTGCGTAGAAATTCTCTGTCAAGCCATTTTGTCAGACGGTCGCGAAATACAAATGCACATTTGCGCTCGTCGCCCCGCCTGTCCTGGTAAGCGCCCTTGCACTTATCTTCAGCCCCTCACTTGGTGCCTACGACTGACCACTGACTACTTCTCTCAGATTGCTGTTTCAAAATCGCCCGAGACGGATCACTATGATTTATCCTCATTGCGCTGGTTTATGACAGGTGCTGCGTGAGTGAACAGCCTGATTCCTCTACACAACGGTATCCGCCTAATATAGCTTACCCGCTGTACTTGTCTAGGCCATGTGGTGAGAGTCTGACTTTGGAGGTAGAGCAGAAGTTTGCAAAGCACGGCATAGTCGTAGTTCAAGGTATGTGCCGTATATGACTTTACATCTTCCGCACACGCTGAAGCCCATTCTCACTTGTTTGCCTTCAGGCTATGGCTCGACTGAGACATCCCCAGCATCGTGCATCCTCGACACGAATTTTGCCAAATCACACCGAGGATGTGTGGGTGCGCTCTGTCCCAACATGGAAGCCCGTCTCGTCGATGACGACGAGAAAGATGTGCCGGTGGGTTCCTCCGGTGAACTATGGGTTCGAGGTCCGAATATCATGAAGTGAGTTTCCTCGAATTCTTCATAGGTATTCTAGCTTATTGAAGATGCATTGTAGAGGTTATTTGGGCAAAGTAGACGCCACGAAGAACGCACTGACTTCCGATGGATGGTACAAGACTGGAGATGTCTGCACTATCGACGAACATGGTATCTTCAAGATTGTTGACAGGAAAAAGGAATTGATCAAGGTGAAAGGGGTGAGTGATAACAGCCATTTCCGATCACTTGTTCCCTCGCTCATACCGCTGTTCTCGATAGTTCCAAGTCGCACCTGCCGAACTCGAAGGCATCCTCCTCGGCCATCCAAAGATTGCAGATATCGGTATTGTTGGCGTGTGGGAAGACTCTCTCGCGACCGAACTTCCAAGGTACGCTTGGCACGTTGCTCTTCCTTGACAAACCCAGCGCGCTGACCCTGCAAGTCTTCCTGCAGGGCTTACATCGTCCCGGCAGCTGGCATGGCGAGCCTCGAGTCAGAGAAAGCCAAACATCACCTGGCGACAGAGATTAATCTATGGCTCAAGCCCAAAGTGGCTCATTACAAGCAGTTGATCGGTGGAACAGCATTCGTGGAGGAATTGCCTAGATTGTAAGTCGCTTCTTGAATAGACGGGGTATTACTAAATGCTAACCGCTACCGAATACAGACCATCTGGCAAGATTTTGCGTCGAACGCTGCGGGACATTGCTAAAGCGGAAAGAGCGCCTGTCCTTGCCAAGTTGTAGAGATTCTTATAAGAGTCAAGGCCACCCGGAAAAGTTGTATAGGTTTTTTATATGATCAATTGATGCAGTATGAAGCAAAAGCGTACTGCTCCTGCTGCATACTCGACCTGTGTCCTGTGTGTGCGATGTTTTATCACAATTCCGGGCAAGAACATTTCATACCTTTTACAGCTTGTCACGTGATATACATGCGAGTGAATACTGCATACCTGTGTCCTTCGGATTTGCATCCTAAGATCTACCCCACACCGACGAGCTCTACTCGGTCTTGAGGTGACTTCTTCCCTTGACGTCCTTCTTTCCCTTCGTACCACCCTTGACGACTTCCCCCCCTGTAGCGACCACAGTCTTACCATCTGCACCTGCAGCAAGATCTCCCACCTCTTCCGCCTGCCCATGCAATACCTGTCCGTACTCGTTTGCTCGGGTCGGGTCAATACGGTAGATCCATCTCTGGTAGAGCAGAATCAAGAAGACAACGTCATCTCGGAAACATGCAAGGCGGTGGACTGTAGGAAAAGGTGCAGACTAGGCTCAGCCTCCTCGCATGGGTATAGGCTCACGGTGCACTTACGCCATGGCATGTGAATGACGAAACTGGCGCAGTCGTCCACGATGGTCGTCAACGTCTTGTATACCCTGTTGAAGGACCGGAGCATCAGCTCTCTCCAAGCGGATACCACGTTGTTTTAAGAGGCGCTTACATGGCTTTCATCCTGTCATTCCCGGAAAAGCAGCCAACTTTAGTAGAGCTGCACCAATGTACAAGATGGACGATACGTACGGCATATGAGCAACGGACTTCAACTTGTAGTTGATGATCAATTGGGGCACGAGCTGTGCGAACCCGAACCTATACAACCGTTGAGAACAAGATTAACAAATCACGCATAAAGCATTGATGGAAGCCGTGGAACGTACATGTAGATGGCTTGAGCAAGAGTGGTGATGACGAAGGAATACCAGCCTTTATGTGTCCTATACAGAGGGACGTATCAGCACATCTGAAGGACGGAAGCATGTCTGGAATTGTCTCACTTGTAATTTACTACCCTCGGTAAACCAGGGAAAGTATCAGCAATCCCGAGCGTACATACATGGTCAGACGGGAAAGACAACTCACGAGAATAATACGTGTATCCGGCCATGAGCGGAGCAGCAGCATACCCAACAAGCTTGAAAGCAAGCTTATCGTACTCTTGAGTCTTCTTCTCATCTTCTGTCAATTCGTGCTTGTCTGAAACGGGCGGAATGAGCATATGGGAGGGCGCAGCCCAACAATCGGGCGGGGACTTACCCTCGATAGAGATCTGGTACGGAATTAGCGACCCGGGAGCGGGAAGAACCTTGATATCCACAACTTTTGTGATTTTCCATGCTTCCACCAACAATCCCCTATTATTAAAACCATCAGCGCTTATACCTCATAACCCGCGCAGCAGACACTCACATTCCCTGGGAAGCAAGAATCATGAACGATGTCTCTTCCGCCGAATCGTGGAGATAGAGCAAGATAATGAGTTGCACGACGACGTTGGTGACGATCGAACGCAAGGAGACGCCGACGAGGTCTCTATCTTTCTTCCTCCAATGCGAGACGTCGGACGAGAAAGCAAGGAATTCGAATCTGCGCAAGCGGGCAGGGGTTTAGAGACTGGGGAATCGGGTTGGAGAGTAATCATAGCGAAGGTACTTACAGTGTGTGCAAAAGCGTAACGATGATGGTAATGACTAACCAGTACGGATTCGCACTGATCAGCATCTTTTTCAATTCATCCAAATCCGCTCCACCACCACCACTTGCACCCAACGGTCCAGCAGCACCAGCAGCTTTCGCCTCTGCCTGCTGCTCGAATGCGGCGTTCATATGCGCATAGAGGTTGAACTTGAACATGCTTGTTGGGCTGTATGTTACCCGCAGTGGAAGCTCGGTGGGTGGGTTGTAATCAGAGGAGCAGGTGAGCGGAACTAGGGCGTCCCGGAGATGCCAGAATTCGTTGGAGTAGAGGATCGGTAGGTATTTCTCTGGCTCGTCCGAGGCCTCAGCGGCGGTGATAGAGTCGGTGAGGGATTTCAGCAGCGGGATATGTTGTCTGACAGTGGGTGCTTGCGAGGCGTATTTGAGCGGACCACCGTCAGAGACCAGGGTGAAAGTGAGATTGGGCGACCAATGCGAGATGACGGGTTCGATGACAAGCGGCAGAGTCGCATTCTCTGCTTCATCCGCGTCGGCCAATGTCGAATTTCCGAGCAATGATACCTCCTTGCGTACCTTCTTTCGAGGCATGTATCGCGTCAATGCCTTTCTGATATGTAGGGATTGTTGCTCTGCACCCGCGGAATGTGTTCCTGCAGGGACGAGGTAGACGTCTGCCCAATACGACGCATTGCGACATCTTACGCTCTCGGGAACGGCAACGAGCACATCCGCCGTGCGGTCCTGCTCCTTCCATTGTCCGTACGTAAGGTTTTCAAACTTGACGAGCGGAGACACGCCTTCGTACTCTTGAAGAGAAGGGGAAAGAGTCGAGTCGCTGGTGTACACGAGGAGCGAGAGAGGTGTACCGGGTGGCCAAGCGGGAAGAACGGTTTCCGGGAGAAGGGAGGTGTCCTGGATCGCTGCTCCTTGTTGAGTTGGATTAGGTATGGAAACGGGACGCGGTGTGCTCCTGGGACCGAACTAGAGTGACGCAGAGTGAGGTTTCGGGTTGAAATACAAAAGGCAGGTCTACTTACACCACTGGTAAGTTGCTTGATCACCAGCTGTCCTCCAACGATGAGTGCCGCGAACCTGACGGCCTTCCATAGTCGACTGGAATTGAACAAGGTCAGTACCTGCCGGCTGGTTCAGCGAGAGGGAACATACTTTTCCTGCGCAGCGGGAGCTGCGGCTGGCTGTGGGTCGGACATTGTTGAGAGTAGTGTTGGATGTCGAGAAACAGGCAAGATTGATACACCTCAATCCAATAAATAACTGCGACAAGCATGAAAGGCAGCAGCAGCAAGGGCAGCTGGCCCGAATCCAATATTGTCAGGCCTCGATTGCTTTCTGGCATGCCAAGAAGGTTACTAATCACAAGGAAGGCTACCATGCATAATACATCATATTAGGTCGTGGCAACAACCGACAGGCAACACCCTATCTCGCTATAATAGACTTCAAGATGCCATTGATCGCCACAGCGCAAGTACACTTCTCGAACCTGCGTCCCTCGACATCTGCTGAACTCTACTTCTTTGCGCACGAAAAGCAGCTATCCGCATGTCATGAACGGCCTCTTTGCGCCCGACGCAAAACAGCCCGTCTTCCTCGTCTTCTACTCTGCTATTACTCCATCCACAGGGCAAATGTGGTGTCCGGTACGTGATAATAAATGATCACACCCCTTTCTGGCGGAATGAGCTAACCAGGGCTCGACGTGGTGGAATAGGACTGTCGAGACGTCGAATCCGCGGTCAAGACGACGTTTGACGGACCCGACAAGCCGAAAGCCGTCATCATTTGGCTGGAGAGGGAGGAATGGAGGAAACGGGACAATGAAGCTCGAGTAAAGTGGAATGTTCAAAACTTGCCGACAATATTGCGGTTGCAGGATGTGAGTTGGATGGTATTTCGTGAGTCTGAATGACCGCTGATTTCCGTCTTTGTCTGCAGGGGAAAGAGACGGGAAGACTGGTGGAGTCAGAGATTCTGAATTCGGCAAAGCTTCAGGGGCTTGTACGGAACCAATAAAGACCGAGTGTTTACGTCCCAATGACATAGACTCAACGCATATACAGAGTGGACACGATAACGAGGAACGCCGCTGAATAATTCATTTGCTTGCCCAGTTGGTCGACATAGCATGCTCGATTCGCCTCCAATCCCTACGTGGTCTTCCTTAACCAATGGTGGTTTCGAATACTCATCAGACAGAGAAAACAGGACGAGCTTGTATACCCACTATGGTTGGCTTCTGACTATTGATGCGACCTCGTCTACAATCCGCTTGACGTCTGCGAGTACGATGTATTCCCTCCTTTTTTCAAAGTCGTTGACTAGTGGTCGGAGCTTGTTATGTATGTACTCGTCAGAAGGCCGCAGTGTTGGATCTGTGGGCGGATTCTGAATAACAATACAAGAGCGTGTGACAATTAGCTATAGCTTGTTTTCGCATTTGGAATCGAACGGTGAAGCATACACTTAGGTTGTACAGAACCATCGACCAGAATCCTCGTAATCCCCAACCGGCATCCATTTCCAATAGACTTTGCACCTGTTCAAACCATTCCCTCTCCCAAGACAGTGTCTCCTCGGCAGTATCCGTATCTGAGGATCTTGCCCTTTTGAAGGCCTGCTCCTGAAGCAATTCCTTGACATCGGAAATTGCGTCCTCGACTCGGCCGAGGGAATGCAGGAGATTATAATATATCGTCGGCATGATATGTGAAGACGCGAAATTTTGATTGATGGAGATGCACTGTCAAGAATGGGCCATGTTGATCGCTGACGGCAGTACACACTCGCTCGAGGAGGTCACTTACGAAATCGAGGTTCTCCACTTGATGATGCCATCCGGATGGCACGAATATCGTCTCTCCGGCATGTTGTTCCACCACGAGCACCTTGTCCACCCACAACGCCTCGTCAACTTCTCTGATATCGAAAACAAGGTCGTCCTGGCTGCCTTTGATACGGAACAAGTCCGTGTGCCCTGGTGGGATCAACCACCATTTTTTTCTGCCGACAATGTTACTAGACCACGAGTAGCTACCATACACGTCCCGGTGGACAGGTGTGAATGTTCCTGCAGGGCCTGCGTAGGTGAACCGGTAATCATCTGGAGGAGAAAGCGATAACGCGTGGTGTGTCATCCAGTCGTCTGACAGGAAGGTAACATCGACATCAATGACTTGTTCAGAAACGCGGACAAGTCCGGAACTTTTCATCACGAGGCGAAACACACCTTCGAAAATATCTGGAGTCTTGTATAATTGATCCTGCCTTCCGTCATCCTGCTCGAGCAGCAAGGCTTGATGCCAATCCTTGACGTAGAGGCGACCATGTTGACCTCCTTCCTGTTCCCAGATATCCAGGATTTCACTCAGTGTGCGTTCCGACCTCTCGAATTCGTTAAACTGTCGGACAGAGCAATCCGCGACTTGAACCGGGTGATGACCGTAGCGTCGCAGTGCAGCTAGGTTGGGACCGGTTCGTGATCTCCATTCTGACAAGCATGGCCAGGATGCAGTGAGAGATGGGCCTATGATGACAGGCTCGTTGAGATGTGCGAGGTTGTACTGAGAGCCTCGCCGGGTGATGAGCGCTTCTCTTGAGCAGGAAAGTCCTCAGGGATGCTTACCTCGAACTCAGCGTATGTTATGGTGTCATAACGATGAATTAACATTCCGATCTTCAGAGGGCGGCCGGATGGATATCAAACAACGTCGGCTGTGCTGTGGTCGTTGGAGTTAGAAACATCGAAGGGTCCATCATGATGGACAGCTGGGTCAGTTCCTCCTTCTTAGCGATCGGGTATGTCTCAGACGTCAGACGAAGCAGAAAATGCAACTACAGTAGATGCGACTGAAATGAAATAATATATTGTGTCTGTGATATCTGTACTTGTACATTGACCTGGAGAATTTCCTATGCCATCATACTTTACAACGTGCAATAGAGAATATGAATACTACGTCCCTCTTCATCTTGTCGAAACCAAACTAAACGTACTCGACGTGATCACTGCGCTGCTTGACGTCGTCTTCGTCCACGGCCTTCTCCTGCTCATCCGACGCATTTTCGGAGTTCCTAGCTTCCTGAGCTGAGTTGAGGCGGCCCATGACGATGCGGTGAGCCTGCCACGGCTTCAAAGAGGGGTCGAATAGTTCATTCATGGATTCTAACGGAATGTGCGACGTTTCTCTAACGAAGAACTGTAGTAGGGTGTTTATCAGCAAGCCGTATCGGCCAATCATGAGAGGAAATACTCACGTAGACGTAGGCGATGGAGAGGATCATGAGAGAGGCGAAGAAAAGGTAAACACCGTATCCCATCTTCTGGAACATTTGAGGCGTGAATCTGGCGATAAGGAAAGCGAATAGCCAGTTGGACGCGGCGACGAAAGACTGAGTTGCAGCTCGAATGTAGGTAGGGAAGATCTCGGCGCCGTAAACCCAGGGCTATTGGGGAATTCAGAGTTAGGGTCCACGACGGTGCTTTCGGGCGAGAACACGACTTACTGTGCCATTCCAACTTGGGCTGTAGAATACGGTCCATAGGTAGAAGAAAAACATGGCCGAAATGCCCCCGGAAGATAGCTTGCTGGAGGGATGCAGTTCAGGCTTGGCGATGGCGATGTATGCACCCAAGTAGTACATGCTGATGGCCCCTCCGATGGATCCAACGAAAAGCATGGCTCGTCGGCCGAATCGGTCGACCAGGAAGAGCAGCCAAACAATTGCGCCTAAAAACTTGATGATACCGAAGATACCGGTGGTGAATAGCGAGGTGTTGGTCCCCGTAACTCCGATAGACTTGAAAATGGTCTGCGAATGGAGAGCAATGACTCAGCGGAATATCTTAGATGGGAAAATAGAATGCAATACGTACGGGAGAATAGTAGTTGATCGCATTGATACCGGTTCCGTTTTGACAAGCGAATAACATCACAGCAATGCCCAATCGTCGCATGTAGGCCTTGGATTGGAAAAGCGCCTTGATGGGGCCGGTGAAACCAGCACCGGTCACGGCTCGGTCTCGCTCCAGTGAATTGTGAATATCAGCGATTTCGGCCAGCAAGTAAGGGTGTTCAGCGTCGAGGCCTCGAATGATAGCGAGATTTTTGATCGCCAGGCCGTTTCGATCCTTCGAAGCGACTAAGGAATAGACGGATCAGTTGGAGTTACATTGTGACCATTTTTGGGCCTACACCTACGCCACCGAGGAGATTCAAGAAGGACAAGGCAACCGAGACCCAACAGGCCGGAAGGAACCAGTTGCACTGCAAAGGAGATGCGCCACTGAGTGTTGCCGTAAGGAATAGTTCGATTGATACCGTAGTTGATCCAGAAACCTGTAGCAGCACCGCCAACATCAGTAAGGTGTCCCAGTAATTTGAACACGCAATGACCTACCGACTACTGCGCCGACTTGCCAACCAGCTTCGTACAGACCCATCAGTCGACCACGAATAGCAGGAGGCGAGATTTCGGCGACGTAAACCGGCTAAGGAGAAGGCGAAATGTAAGGGACAGAACCTTTGACTGAGACGTTCCCACTTACTGTCAAATTGCTTGCTACACCGACACCCCAACCGACGATTGCACGGCCCGCATACATGATACCAAGGCCAGTCTTTTCACTTGAAACGACCTGCAACACCGCTCCTACGTTGAATACCATCGCTGCCACAAAGAGCCCCCAGCGGCGACCGAGGAAGTATCCCATTGGGTAACCAGAAAGCGCTCCGAAGAAACAGCCCGCCTCTGAAACGTACATAGGATTCTTAGCCAGGACCGCATACAAATCAAGAGACGATACGCACGATATGTGGAAACAATGTTGGCGGACAAAAAGGCTGAGGTTGCCTTATTGAGGCCGAATTCGTCTTTGAAACTCGTCAACGAGATTGACGTGCCGATAAAGGCGGACTGGAGTGGGGGTAAGCGTCAGGACTTGGGAGAGCTTGGGGTCAATAATGGTAGTGTTGACTTACATCATAACCAATCATGACTGCAGCCATACAGGCAATCATGGCCAGACTATAAACCTTCCAGTTGTTGATCTCCTTGGGAGCATTGTTGTCGTGAACGATCTTCATGATGTCTGGTGAGAGTACTGGGTTGGACTCCGGGGTGTGTTCGAGATGAAGACAGTACTGGAGGAATCTGGAGTCTCCACTTTCAGATGATCGTCATATATAGAGAAACTTCATATGGGGAAGCAATGGGATCTTTGCCTGCGGATCAGATCATTGCAGAACAGCGGAGTGGACAAGCAGTGAACGACCAAGGAGTACAAGCGAAAAGCGAAAGAATTCCGACAAGAGAATGCCTTGCGGCGAGAGTATGAAACTGTAGCGAGTCAAAGCTCGGGTCAATAGAATCAGAGGAAAAAGAAACTAAGTGGAGAGCGGATTTACAGGCTTGCCCAGTAAGCTGCCCAGCAAATCAGCTAACAGCTAGCAAATCCCACCCGAAGAAACGGCAGCTTTTAGGCGGTTGGCGGTTGCACCGTTTAAGCTCAGGTGCTCCAGCTGGGGCATCTGGGGCAAGACCGGAGGGGATACTTACTCCGCATTCCCCGATGCCCCACCCCAGCTCCCACCCCCCATAGCTCCCCTCAAACTGGTACACGTCAGATGATTCAAATGCCGGAGACCAGAGAGCTGGCCAGAAAATCTTGGTGAATAGCACTGTGCTGTGACTAATCATCATGGTAGCTGATAGGAGTATGATCACTCACCTCGACTTCCCAAGTGAGAGAGCTCGTGAGAGTGACTACCCCATGAACGGAGACGACGCTTACGTAACGTACCTGTTGCGGCAAGACGACGTTTCGCCTTTAGGCAGTATTCAGACTTCAGCTTTTGTCGCGGGTTATGGAGTTGGCTGCAATGTCAATTGCTGTAGAGCCTCAATCAAGTATAACCGGGTTCATGATTGGGCGGCTAGCTCATGGTTGGCTCAGCCGCCGCTCTCAGCCGGATATTGGGGCCGAAAGAGAGTAGACAGCAGCTGAGTAGTTTATTATGAGGAGCTTGATCGAGAACCGAGGTATGTAAGCCAGTTGTACGAGCCTGCCTACCACAGACTGACAGCAGGTCTGTACGATTTAAGACCTAACGCCAATTTCATTGTAGATCAAAGATCCGGAGCCAGGCATGTCCTATGTAAACATAAAATACAACAATTCCCAAACACCTGAGCTACACCTTGGATACGAACTTTCGGCAAAGAAAGTCAATACCATACTCTGGAAAGGCGTTCAAAGTGAATATCAGCAACGGTGTTTCGTGCATTGACCTTGAGTGTGCAGTCTCACCGTATCCTGTCACTCCTAGTCCAGCGATCACTGCCATAGCCTTGTCAGACAGATACGAGTGGTGACGAAAGGCTTCTCTCGAATGTGGGTTTGATACATGAATCTCGATGAACGGAATCGATACTCCCAGGAGAGCATCACGTAGACCGACAGACGTATGGGTCAGAGCACCTTGACACAAACGCAGGGACATCAGCATGTGAAAATTATACTAGGACAGTTATGTGCCAACGGCATACCTGGATTGATCAAGATCCCCTTGACACCCTCTTCACGTGCCTTGTGGATACGGTCAATGATGGCGCCTTCGTGATTTGATTGAAAGGTCAGGACCTCGACATTGTGTTTTGAGGCCGTTTGTTTGGCGAGCGAGTGAACGTCGTCCAGCGTTTGGCTACCGTAAACAGAGGGCTCCCGGGTACCTAGGAGGTTCAGATTCGGCCCGTTGATCAAAAGGAGACTGACTTCATTGTTGGCGGACATTTTGACGAGGACAGAAAGCTGGCCAGATAAGATGACATACGCTCGCGGAGGCCAGGCCAGAACGACCAAGTACCATATATACCCAATGTATCGCTGCGGCTCGGTAAAATCCGACTATTTTAATCACCCACCGGCCCCGGCCCACTGCTCCGCTTTCCTCCCAAAGCTCGTGCAACTGAGATGTTGCTAGTCAGGGATTGGGACCCGCGTCCGTTCTGGCTCGGCATCTGAATATGTCTAGCTGGTTTAGACGAACAGCCGAGTTGACATGACCAGTTTGTGATGTGACATCATGACTGACCGCTGCATCGACTTTGATAACAAGCCCAACGAGTTGCCGCGCTCTTGAACTCTTGGTCTTGGGTACAACAATACCGGGCATCTAGGGTCATAATACAACGATACGGGTAGCAACGATAATTCTGGAGTGCAGTGGTGAAGAGTTGATCTCTATTGCAGCGGTGGTTCAGATCCTGTGGCCGAGTCCTGAATAACTTGTTGTGTGACATGGGCGACAACCTCTTGCACCGGCAGCTCGTCCTCTGAGCAGTTGAGCCATATTTTTTGTTGCTAATCGCAATTACACGGATAAGCTTCGCCGGTATCTATCGGATCCTGTAGAGACACTCACCTCGATTCCCTGCCAGATCATCGCTTGGTCTCCAGTGACCACTTTCCAACCGTTCGACTTGAAAATCTTTGCAAGGTCTGTCCAAGGTTTAGGTGCATAGCACATCTCCAACATCACGCCTGGTTCGGGCTTGTTCCTGGGGACGAAGATGAACTTAGCTGACAACGCATGATCGCTTCTAAATTCTGCAACTTACATGAACGCTAAGACGGTCTCTCTGGCAGCAACCTCCGCTTCAGTTACGGGAGGGAAGCAAGGTACAGCCCCGACAACATAGGCTATGAGGAATTGGGCAAGAATAGCTGGTCAGCGAGAGGCGCGAATCGACAAATCCTGAGTAGACTCACCGACCGCTTCCAATTCCTGAGCCTGATTCGCAGTTCTCACGTGCACGATGGTTGGCTCAAATCCAGGTATTGGTGATTCGGTGAAACCTCTGACAACGGCTGCAACTTCGGATTCGTCTCGGTTCACAATGTAGATTGTGGAAGTACCGAACCAAGTGTGGAGTCTGGAACATGTTAGCAAGAATAAAGTCAGACAGTGTGACAGCGTTCCTCGTGGGCCAGGCGACCTACGCATAGATTGCTGCACGGACCGTTCCACCACCACCGATGACCAACGCAGGACGGCCTCGCGAGCTCTGACGATACTCAGATGTGGTGATAGATTCCAACGCTCTCCTGATACCCACGCAGCTACGAAGAAGGCCAATAGTATGTTAATGGGGTCGACCTTCACTCGCTAGGGCGAAACGCTCACTCTGTGTTGTGTCCTACCAGCTTACGAGAACCGTCGTCAGAAGTCTGCCAATATACTGTATTGCAAGCTCCAATCGCACGACCCTCTGGCGTCAGATCGTCCAGGTGTTTCATCACGGCAACTTTGAATGGCCTGAGCAGTGACATGTATTAGCTTTGGCGACAGGCTGCATTTCATTGCTAGGGACTCACATCGTTACAGCGGCTCCGCCGAAATCATTCTGGTGGACCAACTCGAGAAAACGGGCGACGCCATCTTTGTCTTCAACTTTGTGATATGTTCGCGGCACGCCGGCGACGCGAGTCAAGGTGTTGTGTAGAAAGGGCGCATACGTCCTCCTCAAGGGGTATCCCAAGAGGTAAGTCTCCTTGTGGGGGCCGTTCCTAGCGTCTTGCAAGGTGGGAGATGCGGTGGTAATTGTGCAGGTCATGTTGGTAGCGTTGTCGACAGGATGAGTGACGGGTTGGAATCGATCTGATGCGCAAGGGGCACTTATTACTTTCAGGACCTGTCGAGATATATAGGGTTTGCCTATGGCGATGTCACATTGGTCTCTGTCTGCGACTACAGCATATGGCGCTGAAGATGCTGTACGACAGCTTGGACCACCTTACGCTAACTAGCTCGCTAACTTTACACTTTACTCGGTCCGCCACCATCTCACAAAATCAATAAACGGTTCGGGGGTTTGTTTCGAGAAGCCATGGACGAGCAGCCGCGGCATCCTGCGGCAGCAGCCCATCTTGCGGGCCATCCTTTGACGCTCGGACTGCTGTTTCCTGTTCCACATGTACCAGTACATGTACTGTATCAGGCTCTGTCGCTCCACGTGTTCCGCAAATCATCCTCCGCAGCCCGCAGCCACGGCTGCCAGACTGCCAGCTGGACGGAAGCAGAAAGAAAAGGGCAAATGGCAAAAAAGAGCTCAAAAAGGCTGCTGTTGCATGTTGTAAAAGGCTCGCAGAAATAGCGGCGAAAATCGCCTTCTTTTAACGGTCACGGTCAGCTGCCTTCTGCCTTCGCGTGCCTTCCTGTTCCGTTTTCGCCAACTTTCGCCCGACGATTGTAGGAAGAAGTATGGCTGGCACCAGTTTGATGATTAATAACTGGTCTGCCTTGTATGACGTTGAGATGGCGCCTGCGTCAGGGTTATGAGGGTCTGACATGATGTGGGGTTGACTTTGCGAAGCTCTTCTTGTCTACCTAAAAGGTCTGTCGATAGTCAAGAAGCTAGATCTTCCGCGCTGGACTGTTTTTACTAATGGCCTGCTAACAGTTAGGACTCCGTGACCTCTATGACGATTGCCGCTGATGTATCATTGACTGCTCCTCTTTCGCAATTCCTCCGCAACCGCCTGTCTGATAGCCGCTTTGGGCGCTCTACGACCAGTCCACAGGCGTATCTGTTCGAATCCTTGTTCCATCAACACTTCGACTGCATCGATCATCATCCATTCCTTGTCTCGCATCGATTGCAACTGCGTGGTCAAGAGGCTGGTGGGGTTGGGTGCGTACGCAGTATCCAAAAACATCCCGCGCCTCTTCTGGAAAATGCGGGAGAGAGGAGCAAACCACTCCAGGTCGTTGATGTTGTCCAGCTGTGGTATTGCCGATACCACGATATCGGGCGGATTCCAGTTTTGGCCATGAATCGCTCCTGACAGATTCGTCAAGACATTGATTTTGAGTTGAGGGTCGATCCTTTGTAAGAATTCTGCCATTGCGTAGGCTCTTGGTGGATTCCGGTTGATGACTTGTATGTTGACCAGTCCCAAATGGAACAGCGCATAAACGGCTGCCCTGGCCAACCCTCCGGCGCCAATTACGAGCACCGACAAGTCTCTATGCGGTATACTGTCGTAGCCGTTGTACGATAAACATCGGAGGACGCATGTGTGGATTGAACGCCAATCTGTATTTTCGCCAACAGGTCCAGCTGGTGAAGAGATGATAGTGTTGACCGCTCCGATAGCTTCGGCATGCGGTGTGAGACGACTAAGCATCGATAAGATAGCTATTTTGTGTGGCCCTCGTATGCTGGCTCCGCCAAAGTCGTCGTCTGCAATAGCTTCTGCGTACGCATCCACAGTTTCCGCTTCCTTGGCGCGGTACTGATGCGGCAAACCTAGCTGTCGAAAGGCCACAGAGTGGATGAGAGGTGAAAGACTGTTGAACAGGCCTTTGCCGAAGAGATAGAAGTTGCGAGACTTGAGAAGGCCTGTCAGGTAGAGAAGCTACGTTCGTGGCAACCTCGATCAATCGAGAGGATCACAGTTCAGATATGGATAGTCACGTACCTGTTGAATTTGGAGATATGAAAGTTGCCCCGGTGCAGACGTTTTAGGCAACAACGCGTGCGACACAGGCGTCAGGTAGATGTTCCAGATTCGCGAGAATTGGCCCTGTCCATGCATGAATCACGATGAGCAAACTACAAGGGAAAATCGAAACTATCACTTACCACGGCACCAATGTTGAAAGCCACCAGAGGCACGTCTTTTTGAACATGTTGACTGAATTTCCGAACATCCAGGTTGTCCTCGTTATCCTTTGCCGTATTAACCATCATAACGACGTCCGCTCCCATTTTTACAGACTCCTTGTAAAAGCTGTAGGTCACTGGCGAAAGCCAAGAAGTCTGTCCCGAATAGTCATGCCACGACGCGATGATTTTACTGTTGCCCTTCATGCCGAGCAGCATACCCTTGGCCTCGCGAGGCACGACATTGTTGACGTCGACGTACTCGATACCCATCTTCAAAGCCAACTTGAGGATGTCGGTGGTGTAGGCTGCGACTTCTGCGTCACGATCAAGATCGGGCATTGTGCCTCCTTGAGACCGTGTCCGCAGCGCAAAGATGACTGGCAGGTCGGAGAATCGTCGTAACAAGGCGAGCTGATAGACGACGGATTCCGGATGCTTATCTCGTAAGAGGTCCACTCGGAGTTCCCAGCAATCGATTCCGACAGAGAGTTCCTGGATGTGCGGTATGGCGAGGGCGATGTGTTCGTAAGTTAACGAAAGGTAGTACGACCTAAATGATGTGTAGGGTACGTGATTGGTGTACGTCCCACGAATGAATTTGAGCAAGCGAATAAGGTCTTTGTTGACGTATGGCAGATGTGCCGGGAGTTGCTGAGCTGTCGTCAGGTTGTTGTGCAACGTGGAAGACAAGGACGGATGTCGGTCGATCGTATCCTGACCACCAACGGTATCCTCTAGCGACATGAACAAAAATGTTGAGATATCCCTGATTTCTGCTTCACGATAAGGCCATTCTCCAAGAAATCCTTCTGCATCAAAGTCTGGCATTGTCGTCCGTAAATATTCGGCAACGCTATCGGACCGACGTGTGACGTGGATGACGGGCCCTTGAGTGGTACCGTACTCGTGCAAGAATCGTCTGACCCGAATATGATCAAGCATATCCGCATGACAGACGATGACTTTCCCTCTGCCGTTCTCTCGTATTACGTCCGAGAAGGCTTCAAACCGTTTTTCCAGTAGATCCACTTCGCTGAGTCCACCAGAGGTATTTGGCAATTTGTACCCTGTTTCGATTAGCTGCCAATGTAAGGCTCCTGCCGCCATTGTGCCTATTGTCGACTTTCCGACTGTTGTTTTGCGTTGTCAAGATCAGTGAAGACCTAAAGCGACAGCAACCTGGAAAATAACTCACCACCGGCCTGTCCCACCAGAATGATGGATGAATCTTTATCATACCGCTGTCCGGATGGAGACGACGGACGCGAGTAGAACGTCGGCAGTTGCGCTGGAGGGAGATGGGTCATCATATCCCGGACGACGGTTTTCCCTGTCGGTCATGCACTATTGGTTGACCAGTCGCCGGCGGTGATGCATGTACGTGGACGAGATGCTGATGGTGCAGTACAGTGAAGCCGATGTTAATGCTGCTAGGAAGTGAGAGCAACTGCACTTTGCAGAGACAGCGGGTAAGACTCTGAAGCAGTGTCGACGATGGAACGAGGTAGTTAGTTGAGATGTCAAAGAGGCAACTTCAGCCTCATACATTGCCTCTCCACCACCTCATCATACCTCATTCTGCTTCGACTCACCAGAACTCCATCCAGAAAGAGTCAGAATTCGCGACGACCCGCGACCCGGCGGGGCCCGCCAAGTCAAATACGATCAGTAGTTCAGTATGATAATACTTGTCTCTCTAAGTACTGACTGATGAAGACTACGACATTTGCAGCTACATTGGCTCGATCCACTGGTTCGTTCAACAAATTTCCGCCCGCCTGGATAGTGTGCTGCTCCTTCCGTTGAGGCGAAGCTCGAGAAGACCTGGAGCCTGTATCGACACGCAGCTCAAAACGATATTATCCTCGTTTGTTCCTCACCGGTGTCCAACGATCACTCGACAGCTGCGACGAAGACTCAAATCCTCCTCAAATCTCGGTCCATGTCGAACGTGTAAATGTCTGAACCTAAAGAAAGGAATGCGGACGAGTCTGAAGAAGGCAGCGATGTTGGGGATGCCGGGACTCAAGGCGGTACTATCCGGAAACCAAAAACTACGATTGGTGAGTATGTGCATCTGTTTCTAGTAAACGGTCTGCGTAGCTGATGCTCTAATGTTTAGCTTGTGATCGGTGTCGCTTGAAGAAGAGAAAGGTTCGTGTACTTCTCGATCCACCGTCGGTATGTGCCGCACGGAAAGGTGAACTGATCTCTACACAATCACTCTCCTCGACAGTGCGACGGTCACAAACCATCATGTCGACATTGCCGCCTAGCAGAGGCACATTGTGTGTACCCGGAGAAGCCTAGACAAAGAGGACCGGTCGCAGGGTACGCCAAGGAAATGGAGAAACGCCTTGCGTGGCTCGAAGGGTTCATCGTTTTCGTGGACCAGAAATTACAAAGCGCGTCACAGGAGGTGCCGATCAGGCTCAATCTGCGACACCTCACTCAGACCTACATCGACCATAGCATTGACCGAGACCCAGAGGAATGGAGCAGTCTGCGGAATAGCTTCCAGCAATGCTTTGGGGATCTGACAAACGCGGCCAGGGAAGGACCTGAATCACTCAAATCGTCACGTGGAAGAAAACGATCACACAGCCAAATCATCGATAGACCGCCTTCCTTGCAATCAACAAGCGATTTTGGCCATAATCTACCGCCGGCAAGCCTTGATACTCCTAAGCGCCATGATGAATCAGGGCAGGGCGATTTCGTACCTGCAGACACGGATGCTATGGCCATCCATGTCAGCGCGCAATCATCCACACTTCCTCAATCTTCGTTTGGCGCGATGCAAGATAAAATACATCCACCGGTCGCCGATTTCCAGCCTCAGGACCTTCTTGCACTCAGCCAACCTTATTATCATCCCAGCGCCAGATTGACGTCCAACGATTTCGGACCACCTATCTCTTCCGCACAAACTTCCAGCCACCTGGCAAACCGTATGATCTCTCCCAATGGCTTTGGACCGACACTCGATGGCTATAATATTCAGCCTGCTCACACAGTAAACACGCATTCTCTCAATGATTTCCGTGAAGGACAAATGTCAGGTAGCGCTCGGCGGGGATCTCAATTTCTCGAGCATACTCCATTCAACCCAGACGCATCGACATTTTCGACGTCCATTTCCCGTCAAGCCTTTGATTTGGATTACAGCAGCAACCTCCGGTAAGTTCAATCTGCTCGTCGTGCAGTCTTTGTGGTACTGAATCCTCGCGTTCGTTGCCATCTAGGCGTGAACTGGACATTGACGATGTCCTGCGCATAGGCGAAAATGCGGTCGACAGTCTGCAAATCCAACTGCCGCCCCCGGAGCTCCAGTCATACTTGATAGGGCTTTACCTGGACCATACCGAAACCCAGTTGCCATTCGTACAAGCAGAACCACTACGTGCATACATCACGTCGATTACCTCGAAATCACTAAAGCGTCAAGAAACATCGCCAAACAGACTTCTCATCTTGGCAATATGTGCTTATGCCTCATGCTGCTCATCGGCAGTAAGCCATGCTTTGGCGCCGAACAACGGTATATCTCTCAGCAACATCACGAGCGACAGTCTAGGAGAAATCTGGGCAGGAGAAGCTCGCAACTTCTTGTTGACATCCAGTCTTCGAAGACGGAGCGATATTGAAACGGTGCATGGTATCATGATTCTTGTCATGAGGGATATGGGCTGCGCCCAATACTTTCAAGCTTGGCTTTGGCTCGGTAAGTCGCGACCCGTTCCCCGATCTTGATGGTGTCAAGGTGTTTACCAGCTGTCAACATCAGGTATCGCCGTCAGGATCAGCCAGGACATCGGTCTGCACGTGTCCTCAAATCAAGAAAGTACTGGTCCGGAAGATGACGTTCTGCGAAAGACTTGGACAGCTCTTGGCCTCTTGGACGTCATGCTCTCACTTCAGCTCAATCGCCCTACGGCAGTTGACTTCTCCGTGTATGGGCTCCGAAGAACAGACACGAGCCGAACAACGAATACAGCACATTCGACTATCGACGAGGCTATCCTTCAGCTGTGCGGCTATTTGAGTGACGTTCGCAAGATGTATGCATCTTCTATTCTTGATGTCTCTTCGTTGGGCGAAATCAGAGATGGTCTGCAACACTGGAAAAGGAGGATCCCTTCCGAATTTCAGCTTCATTACGATGAAGAACAGTCCCCCTTGGTGGTGACCATGCATATGATTTACCATGTTGCAATGGTCCTCCTACATCGTCCATTGTAAGTTGTGATCTCCTTCGAACGGCTACAGCCGACCTGACGAAACTTTGCAGTCAAAACTCTACAGGTGTAGATACGGTGCGACCGATCGCTACCGCGACTGCATCGTTCAAGATGCTACTGGACAGCATACGACTTCCAGTACTAGGTGACACTATGCTTCACTTCTCCCCGATACTTATATACCCCTGTTATACTGTCGGTATAGCTTTGATCACCTCCGAAAGACGATCGAATCGTATGGAGCAGTCCATGTCTTCATCCGCCAGCCTGACCCGTCAAGCGTCTCTCTCCGCCTGTCTCGAGACGCTCGACACCATGTCTGCGACTTGGCCGCTGGCCAGGAGGTGTCACATGATTCTGCGAAAACTGTCAGTGGACGACGATCACAGCATTGGTGCTATCGTTGATCCAGCAAATCTGGCCAGTCGGAGTCAACAGCAACCACAAAATTTGGCAAACGCGGCCGACGATCTATCTGCGTTCACGTTGCTAGGTGGTACACTTCCGACGATCGGATACAGCAGCAATAGCGAGCAAGACGACTTACTTACGCTTCTCATGACCAACGACTGGACGGTCGACAACGCAGCGCGTTCTGGGGAAGGAGACATGCACGAAAATATGGTTGCTCGTCATTCCAACATGATGTGATCAGTGATGCATATGAGAAAAAGCAGAGAAACTGTCTTTTGAAGTAAAACAGGTGGACCAAATATACCACCTGGTTATCGATACCAACGAATATGAGGGAATGATGGATGATGGATGATGGCTATTACTACCAGACACAATTTAGCTAGATAGCTCAAGTAGTTCCCGGTCTACAATGCAGAGCCAGGGATGAAAGGGACGGGGCGCACTTGACGCATGGAGGCACCCAGAAGGGCTACTGTCTCATGTCTACTGTCTTCAGTCGCCTACCGCCTACAGTATTCGCATTTCATATCCGATCTTATTCGGCATCTCGCAGCGGTTCTCGGTTGCGATAGCTGTTAAAATCCCCGGCGCAAGCCTTCACCCACACATGGCACAGCCATGGCACTCTCAGCTGCACTTCCAAACTCTTCCCCGGTCACAGAATGTTCACCGTACTGTACAAGCTACCGTGCACCATACACCATGAGCGGGCTGACTATCTCCGAATGGTATTTCAAACTAGTTTAGATGACCATCCACACTTTGTCTGCTGGCCGGAATTTTGTTGGCCCTGCTGGTAGCGAAGAAACGTTGCTTGTGTGACTACTAGACGCTCATAGAGTTCATAGAGTAGCCATAGGGCCCATTTCTACATAATGAGCGCACCACAAAGTACCATTGCCATCGCATCACCTGCATTCCTTGTGACCTCTATCTCTCGATTATTGGCTTAACCGCAACAATGATATCATCGATCCCGAAAAACACTCCCGTTGGCGATCTCCCTCTCGCAATCGCATCCATGTCGCTAGGTTTGTCGGATCATATCTTAATCTTCTTGCTTCCTTAAGCTGAGCTGTTTTATTCTTTCCAGGTAGGGCATGGGTGCAAGACTTGGAGGGAAAGCTTGACGCGGCCGGACAAGCTGGATATCACGGCATTGAAATGTACTGGGAAGATTTGGTCTACGCCGCCAAACGTTTCGACCCCTTGGCTACCGAAACATCCCAAGAGGCTATCATTCAAGCCGCCTACTGGGCGAAAGAGATCTGCGACCGCAATGAGCTCGAGGTTTTGGTAGTCCAGCCGTTGATGAATTACGAAGGAACCCTGGATGAAGTGACACACGCGAAGCACCTTGTCAAGCTTCGGCTGATGTTCAAGGTCGCCAAGATCCTGGACACTGATTTGATTCAGATACCATCACAGGTGAGTCGAAAAGCATCCCGTTTGTTGGATCGAGTGCTAAACATGTGGTACGTTTCAGATGTTGAAAGAGGGAACGACCGGTGACTATGACAGCATCGTCGCCGATATGAGAGAAGTAGCCGTCCTCGGCCTGCAACAGCAGCCGCCAATCCGTTTCGTTTACGAGGCTATGGCATGGGGAGCGCATGTTGATACGTAAGCATGATTTAAGTCCCTCTGGCTATATACAGCTGATCAAGTGAATTGCAAATAGATGGGAAGACATTTGGAGGGTCGTCGAGGCTGTGAACTTGCCCAACTTTGGTATTCGTGCGTAGTTTCTCGAGACAAGTCCTGTCAGAACTCGGATAACTTACCTCTTGGTACCGTCTTATGTAGTACTCGATACATTCCAGATCATCGGTCGTGTCTGGGGAGACCCAACATCTCCGGATATGAAAGTCGCAAATGCTGATCAGGCGATGGCTGACTCGCTGGAACGGATGCGACATACGCCTGGTCTGGTCGAGAAGATTTTCTACATCCAACTCAGCGATGTCGAGCGACTTGAGGAGCCTCTTTCAACCTCACATCCCGTCTGGAAGGATGATATGCCACCACGGATGCAGTGGTCACGCAACTTTCGAACGTTCCCCTGCGAGGATAGGAACTGCCTTGCGCCTTTGACCGAAACCGTTCGTACATGGTTTCACGATATGGGTTGGCGCGGCTGGGTATCTATGGAGGTTTTCAACAAGTCTATGGAATCGCCGTCTTCCGACGTTCCCAAATTGCATGCGGAACGTGGAACAAAGTCATGGCATAAGTTGCTGAAAGAGCTGGAACGCGCGTAGGAGGGCATCGCGGAGAGTGCAAGTCATGACGATAACGACAATAATGACGGGTAGTGTTGTACACGGCAGGTTTATGCCATCCACAGACTGTAACAGGTGAAAATAGCAAAGTCAATACCCTTACATATCATTCCTCCTCCATGGCTCAGAGCCAAGCTGTGTGCGATGCACTACCGTAGGCCTTTGGCAGCAAGTGTAGCAGGGATTGAGGGAGACGCCGAGTCATCCACTTCTGATATGTGGATATGAAGAGGCATACGAAGCGAAATATATATTCGGGTCCAGACAGAGGTCGTGGCAAGCTTTCCAAAGCCTCGCCTGATCTTGCGTTGGTCATGCAGCTGCTGCGAGAATTCGATATACTGCTTCGCAACTATGTCTTTCTAGTCATGATCAATTGCCCACAGCAGTACGACACCGTTATACTAGGCGGCAATCCGCAGTATGTCTGTCTGCCTACCACTATGGATTCTCGCGAGGAGCGGCAACCACTGAATCAGGGGTACGTTTGCGGCGTGCGATTGGTGAAAGTCGGACACGCATCGATTTCACGGCGACAGAAAACAAAACGACTATATGAAATATGCTTGAACCTGTATTGTTGTTACAACCTCGAGGGCTTTTTAGGATGCCTTGTGATATTCGGCGAAAGCAGCGGCGCGCATCAAGCTGGCGGGGGCACGTCGGTTGGTCCAGCCTTCAAACTGCACAAACGCTTGTTCACAAAGAACTTCGATACCAGTGACTTGATTCCATAGAGCTTCTTTGTGGTTCTTCGCCAACTGAATCAGAGCGGTGACATTGGGTCGGTAAGCCATGTCCACTACAACCCCGCCGGCACCAGCGGAGAGAAGGCTCGGCTTGAGGTGGAGCCCCTCACCGTTCGCATCCAACGTCAAACTTGCGCCAGGCACAGTGGATATGATGACGGATGGTGGCGGTCCTGGAAGGCGGTCAAGATCGGTAACGCATTCAATGTTAAAGTCCTTCGGGAAGCTTTCCTTGACCTTCTTGGCATTCTCCAACGTTCGGTTGTAGAGGAATATTCGCTGAATGCCCAACTTGTGAATGGCGTAAACGGCGGCCCGACATGTTCCACCAGCACCAATGACCAGACCGGTAGTGGAGTCCAAGGCGACTCTAGGTGGCAACTTGCGTTGTACCATCAGGTAGATTGCCCTCCAATCGGAATTGTCGCCGTATAGGATTCTTGATCCATCAGCTCCCTTCTTGACGGTGATGGTGTTGACAGCGCCAATAGTTCTGGCGTCTGCAGAGACCTCGGTCAAGTAGGGCATGATGGCGATCTTGTGAGGAATGGTGACGGAGGCTCCACCGAAATTGGGATCCGAGAGTAATCGAGTGACGCCCATATTGATCTCTTCGCTTTCATGGAGAGAATACTTGTGTGGAAGACCCATAAGCTTGAAGCCGGTGTTGTGGATCAAGGGTGATAGCGATGCTGAGATCGGATGGCCGAACAGGTAATACTGCCTCGCGGGAATTTGACCAAGAAGATGCAGCGCTTGTTGTACGGCTGCATAAGACATTTGACCGGGTGCCGCAGCAGACGGCAGCAAAGGATGGGTAACGGGCGTAAGCACAGGGTTCAAAATCCTTGTGAGTTGGCCTTCAGCTCCCATATTGATGGCGAGGAAAGGCTTTTGCGATCGCTTTCGCGCTTGCATACGGAACATGCCGAGCAAGGTATTGTCGTCCGCTGTTACAGCCGTTCCCACGATCTTCGCGACATCGCCCAAGCTAGCCGCTTTGTTGAATTTTTCCTCCATGACGTGTTCATTCCACTTGATTTTTCCAGACCAGTCGTGCCAAGAGGCAAGAACGAAAGAGCAGCCTTTTTTCGCCACGACATCCTCGACTCCCTCTTCAGGCATGTCGATCTCGAGATCCACAAATTCGCATGCAGCTCGAATACCCAAATGAACCAATTCAAAGTACTCGTTGACTGCGAGATCCGGCAAGGATCCACCTTGGCTTGCTGTACGGACCGAGTAGACGATGGGTAATGAAGTGTGGTGTCGCAAAGCGGCCAATTGATGTGCTACAAACGTTGTGGGTGGAACTTGAGGGTGGTCTGGTGCAGTACCGGATGGTGAAAGCAAGTCCACCCGCAATTCGATGGCGTCGACACCAACAGTGATGTGATCCAGGACGTTCAGCAAGGGCGTAACATCCGGAACAGTCAAAGATAAGAAGGATGTGCGATTGGGGGCTTCGAGGCTAGGGCGATTCGAATCGACACCCGCGATGAACCGGAAGAACCGCAAAGCCTCCGCTTTGGAGCCTGAACTGGGTCGAGATTGATTGTCAGCTACGACCGCGCCAGTGTAGTTGACATAATCGTATGTCGAGCATTCGTAGAACCAAGGCTGCCGTCTCTTGAAGACTTCGGCTGCAGGCTCACCGAGTGAGGGCCGAGTGGAAGTGTTTTCGCCAATTTCGCCAAAGTACTGCCTAATTTCGTTGATCTCGCGGACAACGTGGATGACGGGACCGGCAGTTTGCGAATAATTCTTGAGGATTTGCCTTGCCTCAGGGGTCTCGACGATACCCCCTCCAAGCGAGATGATATGACCTTTGGGCTTGGTCTCGATCAAACGCTTAAGAAGTTCGGTCTCCTTTTCACGGAAAGCAGGCCAACCGTTTTGTGTGACAAACGCCATGATTTCCACGCCGACTTGGTCCACGAAGTACTCATCCGCATCCAGGAATTGTCGCTCCAGGACTTGAGCCGCCAGGCCTCCAAGATAGGACTTGCCCGCACCCCGCATGCCGATGAGGAACATGGTTGCGCTTTCGGCATAGCCAGGCCGAGCGCCACCGCTGTATCGGGCAGCAGTCGAGCTTTGACCGGTCATTTCCGCTAGATCTACGCCTTCAACGGGGATACCGATCTGTCGAATGATATAACAACGTAAGGAAGGGGACCGAGAAAGACTTGACGCGCGCTACTCACGATTCGACTCAAATCATCCCACCAGTTTGGCCAGGTCTTCTCTACACATCTCTTTTCTGTGATAATAGTCTCTGGGACGACGCAGGACAAAACGGAGAACGCCATGGCAACCCGATGATCGTCGTAACAATGGACATCTGCGCCGCTCTTGAGCTCGGTCACTGGCTTGCCAAAAACGATGATACCATCATCAAACTCGTCGGTTTCCACTCCGAATTTTCCTGTAGAATAAGAGGATGAGCATGCGATCGAGAACGCTGATCTGACCATGCTTACGAAGTTGATCTCTCATTGCCTGAATTCGGTTGCATTCCTTGACACGCTGATTAGCGATACCGTAGATTCGGGTAACATTTTCGCCCAACTGGCTGTCCTTTTGCGAATCGATGGGAGGTCGAACCGCGACAGCTGCTAACACAGTGGCTGTCAAGAACGCGTCCGTCATAGTCTCCATGTCTACGTTGTGAAGGGCTCGAAGTTGGCCCACCGGAGGACCAGTAACAGTTGTCTGCGTGGCAGTCTGATTGACCTTGCATCCCATAGGCTCCAAGACCTTTTTGGCGAAAGCGGCATCACCTTGCAACGATGAGGAACCGATGTTGGTGATGGTACAGGTGGTACCCGTAATCGCGGCGATTGCGAGAGGGTAGGTCGCACTTGATGCGTCTGACTCGACATTATAGATCGAGGGGTTGACATAAGACCCCTGGGGGATCGTGTACACATCCAGCGCCTTGCCTGAGGCGTCTTGCGCTCGAGAAACTTCGACACCAAACTCCTTCATCATGGCGATGGTCATGTCGATATAAGGTTGCGAGATTACTTGTCCACCAATCAATTCGAGTCTGACTTCTTGCTTGGCGTAGGGCGCACAAAGAAGAACGGCAGAAACGTACTGACTGGAAACACTAGCGGCGAGTTTGACGTGCCCTCCGTGGAGGCCGCCCGACTTGATATCCAAAGGCAAACATCCTGTCGATTCCAGATATTTGATGTCGGAACCGTTCTCCCGCAGAGCATCGACTAGAGGCCCAATAGGACGCTGCTTCATCCTCGCGTTACCGGTGATAACAGTAGAACTACTGTCGTCTTCGGCTTGTACCAAAGTACATACTGCCGTCAAGAACCGGGCAGCAGTTCCAGCGTTGCCAAGATATAGTTGTTTACCTTTTTTGGGTGGTTGGAGATTTCCGGCCCCACCTTGAACAACAAGGGTGTCCCCGCCATCCTCCCAGGAAAAGATGGCTCCCTGTATATGCAAGTCGAGTTAGAGTGATAGGACGAGGGAAATCGGTGACTGCCACTCACCTTCA
The DNA here is from genome assembly GCA_030039245.1 of Naganishia vaughanmartiniae. Classification (NCBI taxonomy): domain Eukaryota; kingdom Fungi; phylum Basidiomycota; class Tremellomycetes; order Filobasidiales; family Filobasidiaceae; genus Naganishia; species Naganishia vaughanmartiniae. Next base: position 997,028 of record JASBWU010000001.1, on the reverse strand, counting down.
GATCGCTTAAAGCAGCCATCATAACCGCTGTATCATCCGAGTGCAACAGGTTGCGCATGCGGCATGTTCCGTTTCCGAGGGCTGCGAGAACAAGAGCCCGGTTGCTGATACTCTTGCTTCCAGGAGTGCTCATCACGACTTCCTTGTTTCCCACAGTAGTTTCCGCAGGGTCCCGGCTTTTAACGGTGACGGCTTCGCAGAGGACTTTCTGAATGACAGAATCGTCAACGGAAGTTGCCTTTTCTTCATAGGTCTTGCCAATCCTGCTAAGCAAGACGACCTTTTTCTGATGTCCCGAGTTCTTCTTATCGACTTTCATGATGTCGAGCAGACGCCCTACACCTAGCATCTTGCTAGCGGGCAGGCTGGTAATTCGAGAGTCGTGTAGAGAAACGGGCAAGCCATAGGCAGCCAGACATCTAGTGAGTCGTCCGACGGCAACTTGGCTGAGAATACCAAGCTGTCGAGCGACTTCGGCTTCCAGTATGATACCTATAGAGACGCATTCCCCATGCAGCATCTTGGGCGTGAGAACTGCCTCGACGGCATGTCCGATAGTATGACCAAAGTTGACTAGATTCCGCAAGCCGGTTTCTCGCTCGTCAATGGTGACGATGTGGGACTTGACGTAGATACTCCCGGTTACGACCGTCAAAAGCAACGATTGGTTTTCGGAACGATTGGCTTCGAACCGACCGAGCTTGGAATCCCGGGTGGATCCCGATTGAACTGCTGCGATGATCTCGTTTGAGCGCGATTCCAATAGAGCAAAATCGTCGTCTTTCCAAATGGCAGCAGTCTACGTATGCACAGAACGTTAAACGTGAAACCGTGGTGAACGAGGTGATGAAGACTGACCTTTACTACTTCCGCCATTCCGTTTGAAAATTCCCGCATACCGAGGCTTTCCAAAAACGACAAGTCTGCGAAAATGAAAGATGGTTGCCAGAATGCTCCAATGAAATTCTTTCCGTGAGGCGTGTCAACAGCGGTCTTTCCTCCAACAGCGGAATCCACCATAGCTAGCAGAGTGGTTGGAATTTGAACAAACTTGACACCTCGCATGCTGTTAACGATATGGATGTCAGGATTATATGGTGGTTGCGTTGCAGAGACTTTACTTACTAGGTGGCAGCAACGTATCCAGTAAGATCGCCTACGACTCCACCTCCTAATGCAAGAATAACCGTATCTCGCAAACACTTGTTATCCAGCATGTAATCTTCAATCAATTCCTTCTGCTTCCTGCTTTTGGCTCCTTCTCCCGGTGGAATCTCGTAGTTGAGCAATCGCGGAGGCGGGACGCCATCTGGTCTCGTCAACTTGTTGCTTTGAGCGTGGAACTCTTTGGCGAGAGATGGGAGGTAGAGCGATCCTAGATTTGAGTCGGTGACCACCATATAAGTGGTCGAGGGTAGCTCCGTCAGGATGGTGTTGACCATGTAGGGAATGAGGTGGAAACCGACATGAATGGCCTCTTTACCCAAGATGGAGACTTTGAGGACATCGGGCTTGAGCGGGTCAAGCTGTTTTTCTGAGCCAAACATGGCAGAGGTTTGTTGATAATGTTTGAACCCTGCGACTACGAGTGGAAGGGATGAAGGCTCAAATTCCGACGTCAAGATACGAACGATCTAATCATTTCCAGTTTTTCGAAACGACTTGGCGGGGGAGGAGGAGGAGGAGAGTGACTGCCCAACAGTGCAACAGTGCAATCGGGCTCAAGGTCACGTGAATTCAGTCAATTCGGGTTAGAGAGTGAATGATCCGATCCGATCGTTATGGATTCGTGATGAGGAGGATGTCGTCGCTCCTCCTTGCTTCCTCCTTCACATCGTGCTCGTGCAAGAATGGACTACGCGCGGGAAAAGCTCGCCATTGCTTCTCTCTCGCACTTACGTGCACTCTCGTAATCAGCCATTTTCCAATGTCGACCGAAACGCCGCCGGTCGTCCGAATTACGGAGGAGGATGTGCCATTCTACAAAACGGTGAAACGGGTAAGTCTGCTTGACTACCATCATCCTAACAAGTCTTTTACCCTTTTAACTAATCCCTCTTGAACAAAAGTCTTTCAAGGACGTGCACATAGAAGGTGGTGTTCAAACGGACCAGTTCTGCGAAGCTTGTGATGCAGTCATCCAGTTTTTCGGTGAGTGATACCCCTCGTACGTCTCTCCTGCACAGGATTATTTGCTGACTCCTCCTCTACATTCAGACTTGTTCAACAACGCGGCATTTTCTATAGTGCAGAACGATTTGAGTAGTAAGATTGCAGTGAGCATCGCTTCGTTTTGACCGCCGCTTTCGGGAAAATGGACATGAAGGGAGTGTCTCGTCTATCGTAGAAAGTCAGAGAGCGTTTGGCAGCCAAACCGGAAACTTCGCAAACCCTGGAACAGCTCTTGATAGATGAAAAGCAGGAGAACGTGCCTTTTGCTACTGGTGCTCTGACATGGTTGCTGCGGTCAGTCTTTCCGATTTCTTGCGAATGCTGGGGTGTCGCTCCATTGTCCTGACCGGTGTGGTTGCATTCATAGGAGCCTAAAGTTCACGACACTGGGCTTACGTCTAAATATGGCAGATCAAAAGGAAGAACTATCGACATCAATGACCAAGGCCTACGAGCGGACTCTGAGACCGTACCATGGCTTCATGATCAGACCGCTGTTCAGGGTACGGACATAAGAATCGTGAGATTCGTGCGCACGCTGATACCTTGCCTCTCAGCTCGCCATGAACGTCTGTCCTTATCGTGCGAAGTTCTATCCGTCTCTCGGCGAGCCTGAAGACGTGGTGATGCAGGAGCTGGACCAATGGCTTGCGGGACTGGAAGTGATTTTGGACAGGATGACCGGATTCTACAAGGCGGGAAATTACGGATCGATATAACGGGATATACTGTGGCTTCGAAATAGCAAGAAGAGAAGGTTTACGACGAAGCTTCAAAAGGTTGATATACATGAACAGAACCATGTTTCAAACACGGCTGGAGAGTAATTCATCTCTCGCCTGTGAACACAATCGGATCAGGCGCTCGAAAGTGAGTCATCCATCTTCAACGGAATCTTTAGACCATCTTCTGGTTGTGGCGCAATCCAAGGATTGCGGACGCATCTATAAGGGTGTGGCACTCTGCTCACGGATATATGCTATGGATACAAAGTCTATGTCTATTTTTCATGCTGGTAGCAAAAGCATCCGGTTCTTCGCAAACCGGATGTCTTTGCTGGGTATATGATATGCTTCCGTTTTGTACTTCTCTATGATCTATAATGCAGTTCCTCCTAGTTTGGTGGCGGAAATCCTATCTGCGTCCCGCGAAACAAAATAGCGATAAAGATTCGCTATGTGCACTATCACACGTCAGCCCGGGACAGGCGTTCAAGCAAGATATAGTACTCACGCTCATTGGGACTAGGTGCAGCCGTCCTTCAACCGGTTCTTCGGCCATGGATAGGCAGTGTCAGACCATACCGTTATGTTTGGGCTAAGAGTGCGACGACGAGCGATCAGATCTGAGCGTTCAACACAAAGGAAATAGGGCACGCTTACTCGCTGTATACATCGATGTGGTCATTGATATATTTCTCGGTTGGTCGATGCGAGGGAGAGCATCCAACACCTCCGTATTCATCGTTTATCCAGACTCGCACGTAATCTATAGCTAATAAAGCAGAAATACGTTCCGATTCAGGATCATTTTCTGGTTGTCACATTGCTCGAGCCAAGGCTTACCCATTCTGTTTGGCCATTCCAATTGAGCGAACGTCACCGATTCGAAGTTGTTTGATAGACCTTGAAAAGAGCGGCGGGGAGCAAAAGTCAGGACCAAAATTCTGGTCGAACCACGTCGGACAGCTCACCAAAGTTCATGATCATGTACATCGGTTCTTCTGAAATCAAGCGCTGCCCGATGTCGGCACCAGCGTCTGGCCCGATGGCCTGCGCGGGTAGTGTCCAGCTAGGCTTTCCGTTCGCGACCCAAGTGATATAATTATCGCCCCTGGTATTCTCGTTTGCGTACGACTCTACCCCAAAGACGCCGTATTCATCAGAGTTGTCTCGATAATAGTCGTTATCAACGTCCGTAAGGAAAGAAGCCGCTTGCTGGTATTGTCCGCCCCAGTACGAGTTCATCGAAGTAATCGTCTCGTCGTCGACAGAAACAGAGCTATTATCGATCCGGTAATATCCGTTGAAAGGCGCAACTTGAAAGCTCTGGCTGACTTGACCGGTGGCTTGCGCCACCTCTATCTGGGCCTCTATCAAATCGATCTCGGGTACGTTACGGCCTTGGGGAGCAGAACAAGTCAGTTTCCTCCGCTCGTACGTGTCTTCTCGATTCACAACGAGGTTTACCAACCTATGGTGATGTTGGGACCAGGATGCTCGGTTTCGTATCCGGAACACGTGCAGCTAGACCAACGGTGACCTGGGAGGAAACTGAGAGTGCTATCGCCACCGCCACTGTTTATCGCAGCCCAAGGTCCGGTTCCGTTCGACCAAGTTTGATTGGGCAGAATTCCGGTATCACAGCTATCATATGTGTAACTGAAAGATCGAAAAATCAGTTAAAGTCCTGCCTCTATGAGCCGCCAAAGCGACATACGGCCATGTCTGATAAATGGACGGGAACGCGGTTAGTGAGGCTAGTATCGATCGAGGTCGCTCCGCTGACTTACACCATCGGTAGTACCAGTATATCCAGCTCTACCAAGGTTGCCGAAAGTCCAAACGCCAGGCCAGAAACCTCCCACTCTATTGTTGCCTGGCAGGGATACTGCGACTACAAGTATACGTTTCAGTAATAAAGTACGTGGCGTAGACTATCGAGTCCGCTTACCCTCAATATACATGGAACCCCAGAAGCAGATCTTATTCCAACTTTGTAGCATACCAGACTTGAAATTCAATCCATGAATAGGCTCTTGCGTCTGGGTGATAATCAATGCTCCGCCTTCCGTATGGAGAGCGCCTATGGTGACAGTTGCTCCATGAGTATCTCGATGCAGGGGGGGTTCAGTAAAGCGGTACTGACTGGGGTCGTACCATTCAAAATCGTTTGTGCCTATCGCAAAAGATGAATTAGCCCAGATCAAGATGCTGTGGGGCGCAACTTACCATGGTAGTGGAGATCGACTCCTTCCCAGAAGGGATCGTCACCCTCGAAGAAGGTTCTGCCTTCCTCGTTGAACTCGTCGGAAAACGCCAAAGACCAAGATTTACCGTCAAATCCGGTGCGTTTGTAGACTTGGGTAGGCGTATCTGGGTCTATCAACTCCCGAGGCCGGGCTGCGATCTGGCCAGTGGCGTTGACACCGCCTAAATTATAGCTCCAGCCCGTGTTATTTTCTTGCTCCGCTGCTTTTTTGTCGGCCTTCAGCTGAGTTGTAATAGGCAGGACGGCAAAGATGCATATCAATCCTGCTAGCAAAAGGAAAATCGTGCCGAGATTGATGAGCCCTCTCCACGAGCACCAATCCGTCGCTTTATCATCGTGATTTTCGCGTTCCCACGGTTCGGTGTCATTATCCTCGTCTAGGCGGTTCAGCATCTCTTCCATAGAATTGGCTGCGAAGCCAGGTTTAGAATGGTTTGGAGTAGCCGAACCTAGAAAGGAAGACCTCAGACTGTCTTGGTACGACATGTTACGCTCGCTGAAAGGAGAAGTCGGTATCAGCCTCTAGGATTCCGTCCGTTCTGTTCCTGCAAATACGTACGAGGGTGCTAGGTCGGGAGTGTGTTTACTTTCCGATGCCGGTCGCGAGGAATCCAAGAATGGCTGGAAAGACTCTCTACTGTCGGATCTGTTGACCTGTTTATGATAATGAGATTGCCCGCGCAAGAAGTCGGGTTTCTTTATTGCGTTGAGTGGCAGTCATTTCTCATCAGCCGTGGGCTCTGCGCATGAGCGAAGGCGAAGGTTCGTCAGAGCGCGAACTCACCATGCCGTAACCCAGTCGAGCACTAAAGTCTGATCCCAAGGGCTATTGATACCAGTGATGTGCTGATAAGTGATGTCGAAAGGAGCAAATGGTAGAATGGATCGAGCAGAAGAGGTGATGAAGCAGGTTATACTACTGCACCAGTGGCCAGTGGAGAAGGAATGTCTTCAAGCTCGCAGAGGAAGGGGAAACTTGAATCAATCACCTCGCAATGTCTTGCGCTACTGCAGAGAATCTTTTTGATAGCAGGAATGAGACTACGGAGGAACGAACATGCCTGCCCCATAGATAACCATGTATGACGAGCTGTCCGAGTTTGTAAAGCTGTTTGTAATACCGACGAGAGAAGGCTGTGCCATCTTCAAGACCTCTTTGAAAGGTTGTTTGGTGCGCTGTTTTCATCTGAACATGGTGAGGGCCTCGATATTACCGACCGACAAACGCAGTCACCCTGGTCCGAGGCTGGTCCCGAACTCCACTTCTGTAGCGATGAAGGTAGCAACGAGTTAGCGACTCATCAGCTGCGACGGGGAGATTACAGTAAAGGCAGGCTGGATAGCTCACTAGATCCACTGGCCTCGTCGGATGTACCGATTGTTGCTATAAATACCGCACGAGGGGTAACCTTCATAAATAAATTTCACCTTGACGTCGCGTCGTCGAAAGGATCCGTACAAGCTCCCAGTGAGTGTGTACTGGCTGAGCTACTGGCCGCCAACTTCATGGCTCATAAAGCGGCTGCGGAGAGCGGAGAGCTCTGCGAAGGTGACACTGTATTCATAGGCACAGGGTCGGCAAACGACAAAGATACTTCGTAAGAGCTTTCGTAGGAGATGGTACGTCAAGCAGCAGCTGCCAAAGAGCAGCTCAAAGAGCGCAGCGGCAACTTGACCCATTAATTATTTAATGACTAATTTCGCCGCGGCTTATCATGAATTCATGAACTCTTTCAGCTACCGAAGAGGCTGTCTATTGGTTCTATTGACTATTTGAACATCTCGACTATTGATTGTCTTTCTTCGTTGATCATTTCTCATCAACGCCTTCCTGCTTCACTCCAGTTCACTCCAGATGCTCTGCAGCTCATGAGCAGTATCTGCTATCGTCAATCGTGTTTATTTCGCTCAACGCATCATCGCTTTGCACCGCTCACAAATTTTCTCGTCCAATCTTGTTGCTGCTTCAAGATTTCAACAATCATACCTCAACGCTTCACGTTCCTTTCAGCGGCCACTGCTCATCGATACTGTAGCCTCGGACATTGAACATTGGCGCGCAGGTGATTCAGAGGGGATGCAGAGGGGATGCAGGGGACACCACCCGTATCAAAGGAGCTCGTAGGCTTGTGGTACTCTGTGTTAGTAGCTGTATTTATGTATAGAGCAGCTAGCAGCTGACAGCTGGTAGCTGGTAGAGCGATCAGCGGCGAAGGGCCATGGCCTAAGGGCGCGCCGTCGTTTTCCGGAACATATTAGCACTTCTTAGTGGACTTTTAGAACTTTTGAAGCCTTTTCCCCACCGAAAATCTGCTTGGATTCTGTTTGCATAAAAAGAGGCACGTGACCTGCAACAAAAGTTGAGAGGTGAGAGGTGGAGCAGTATCTGGGGTTCAAGAGAAGCTTCACAAGCCATGTGAACTGTCTGTCAGAGCTGCGCGGAAACAATCAAACTTGATTCTATCTTCACAATGGCACCTTTTCAGAACAACAAGAAGAGAAGTGCACCGACGTCGGGCAGTTCAGCACAGGCTAAGAAGCCGCGGGTCAACGATACCAAGTCAAAGCAAAACTTCAAGGACGTCAAGGGAAAGGGAAAAGCTCCTTCTGCTACCAAGAAGCCAATCAAGAGCAACCGTAACACTGAGGAGAAGTCAGCAGTAGCACCCAAGAGGAAGCAGCCGCTCACGGCTGTCCGCGTACCTCAAGAAAATGATGAGGAAGATGATGGCGAAATGGACGTCGATGAATCAGAAGATACATCGGAAGATGTCGAAATGAGCGCCAACGTGGTCGAAGCAGGACCACCGCGAGAAGGTGCTCAGGGGGGCGAACCTAACAAGAGGCTCTCCAAAGGCAAGTTATAACAGTCTCGAACGGCATCTATGTCTTGTTAATTTCTATATCAATTTCCTGCACACAGCCGAGAGACTAGCATTGCATGCGACTCAGCCGCATCGTACCACCAAGCTCCCATCGCATCCTCTGCTTCAAGAAAAACTTCTCCCTCTGTGGGAAGAAGCTAGAAAGGCGGATATCACCAAGGAGGAAAGGCAAGCTGCCATCAAACAATTGTGGCAGGCTGTAAAGGGGCGTGTTGGCGAGGTGGCAAGGGGTCACAAGGGTGGTCGAGTGTTACAGACAGTATGTCACTTGAACGTAAATATCCGCTGTCAGCTGATGCTCTGGCCGTACAGATCGTCAAATATGGTGGCAAGGAGGAACGAGACGGTGTAGCGTCTGAACTCGAAGGACAGTACAAGACGATGATGCAAAGCAAGTATTCAAAGTTCTTGATGTCAAAATTGATCCGACACAGGTAAGCCATCCACGCTTTCGCCATGCAAGACGCCTGCTGATCATAGTCCTTGCTATGTTTAGTCATACTGTCCGACCGAAAATCATCGCAGAAATTACACCGGATGTGCCCCAGCTTCTCTTCCATTCGCATGCATGTGGCCCGCTGGCCGATTTCTTCGAGCTATACGCCTCGCCCAAGGAAAAGCGTCTGCTGGTTCGTGGCTTTTACCCCAAGGAGGTTTTGCTCTTTGACGGCGTTGGAGTCGGCAAAGAAGCTGCAGTAAACGTAGTGGAGAAGGCCCAAGAGAAGGGAAAGGAAGCGAGCGAAGTGAAGAACCTTGAAAAGGTACTAGAGGGTATGACAGAGGGCAAAATGCGTGAGCGAGTTCTTGAGGAGATGAACGAAAAGGTTGTTCATGTGTAAGTCTATCGTCTGATTTTTCCCCAATGCGACACTGATCCACCCCGCTTCGTCATAGTTTCAACTCGACTCAGAAGGAGGCTCTGGCTCAAGAGATTTTCCACCGAGTCGTGCTTGAGTATCTCACTTGCGTATACAAGTTCCTGAGTGCGGAAGAAGCCGACAAGAAGATGCATGATCTGCTGGAATCGTAAGTCATTGCGTTTCCAGTAAGCGAGCTTGTGATTTGGCGGCCAATGATTGATCACGTAAATACTTGCCTTAGGTCGTTGGAGTCGCTACCCGATATCATACATACAAGAGACGGATCAGCTGTGGTACGGGAATTTTTGGCACGAGGTATCGCAAAGGTATGTTCTACCGCCTGACGAGTCTTTGTTTTGTATTCTTGGCTATCTTTAACAGTTCCCTCTGACTGTAGGATCGAAAAAATATCTTGCGAGTCTTGAAGCCTCATTTGGAGAAGATTTGCAAGGATGGTGAGGCTCAAACGGTTCTGTTCACGGCCTTCGACGTAGTCGATGACACTAAGATGATGGGCAAAGCAATTATTGCTGTAAGTAATATTCATTTCGTTCCCTCTGTGGCTAGCAAATTCATGTTTGCATTCCATCCTCTAGGATATCGGTCAGATGGCAGGGGACCTCGCGCTAGACAAGCACGGACGAAAGGTTCTCTTCTACCTCATTGCGCCTCGATCTACACGTCACTTTATTCCATCAACGATTGCTCAACTTAAACAATCCGATGAATCAGCGGCCAAGACAAGTAAAAAAGACAAAGATATCCGACGAAAAGAGTTGAAGGCTGTCATGAGCCCAGACTTGCTAAAGCTGGTGGAAGATCAGGGAGAGCAGCTGTTACGTGACACTGGTGCGAGTATCCTAGTAACAGAGATTCTTTTGAGTGCCGATGGAGGTAAGACCGATTCCGAATGGGTGAAGTTCGAGCGTCGGCTGACAAACATATTGACGATAGACAAGCTTAAAGCGCTCGAAGCCATCGCTCAGCCATTATCGACGCCATACCCTAATCCTGCACCTGCTGAGTCCGACCCAGACCCTGCTACCTCGCACATTTTGGACCTTGGTTACGCTGTCCGAGCATACAAGACGTTGTTGGCAGGCGGTCGATTTTCGACAACAACAAACGCCGTTGAGGAGCAAGACGCAGACTTGCAGAGTCGGTTTGCTCAACTGTTCTTCGACAACATTACTAGTCCTGAAACGGGTGGAGCGCAGAACTTGGTCAACATCGCTTTGGGTAACGCCACTTTTGCATTAGTAGAATTGCTCTCGGCACTTCAAAAGGACAAGACGAGAATCGGTACTATCAAGCAGACCCTATGTGTGCCGGACGTGTTGTTGAGCATTGAAAGCGGATGGCGAAAGGGGGCGAAGCCATTGTATGAAGCTCTGAGCAAGTTGTAGTTGTCGCACGGGCGTCTTCTTTCTTATTTCACATCGCCTCAACTCAGATATTGGGGGCCTGTCTACGCGGTCGTCATCACTTTTCGTTCTTCTGCCGTCGCAAAGGTCAAAACAGATATTCTCGTGAGGTGTACTCGGCCCGCACGACATTCAGCTTCCGTCTGATACTGCAAGTTTATCCAGCTTCATATTCCTGAGGATGTGCTGTCCATCTATAATTACCCACATACCAGCCTGCTAGCGAGCGCTGGGATCTGTATCGCGAGTTGTTCGTGACTTGCGCAATATGCTAGATGAAGCTTTCGAATCGCGTTATTTCCCACGAGTTTGGGCGGAAATAACAGGAACACTATATGAATGCTGATGATGATGAATACGAGTAGAATAGCCTGCTTGTAGCTGCGTGCAGTCTTTGTGACCTGCTGATAGGCAAGCTCCAAATATCGCAGTCAACATAAAGCCTACAGCTCAGCGTCCAATACACGACCCTTTCCTTCACACTTTGCAACTGCATCTGGAGGCTATGTCGACGGAAGAAGATCGCTTACGCCTTGCGACTGCATTGGTCGAACAGAGTCCTCCTGGCCAGGTCAATGATGTCCTCAACGGTAAGCTCATCTTTCGCTTCTCCTCCTATCTTGCTAGCATCATGAACATCTCTAGATTGACCTTGACCCTGTTAATGGCAGACTTACGAATAATCCTCGGTGATGAATCTCCCGCTTTACGCCAATATTTTCTTGAACATCTCCGTACCTATAATCTGGAGCACCTGCAGTCGGTTGTGCTTCCTGGGTCCAACGATCAAGTAAGATCCACTGAACATTAGTCTTTCGTTCAACATTGATGAACAGCGTGATTATAGACTCTGCTTTGCAAGGCCGCTGTTGTTCCTCAGACAGGTCTGGATCCCAGTCAGGAACGCTACGTAGACCCCAGGTCGAAGAGGACTTTCCTTTTCGACCATACTACTCACGTAAGTTTTATTATCCTTATACCTGATGCTATCCAATAATGCTGTATAGATATCTGATTCTTCCCCATGGTCATCAGGAAGTGTCGCAACTGGAGGATTACGCAATTCCCGAGGACGATGAAGCCTTCAGGTAACGTCGATTGCTCGTAACAGTCTCACAGCTGTTCGGCTCAGCTCACTTGGCCGCACTCACCTTTCTACAGAGCTGAGCTCGACACCTCACTTCAGACGTACATTCAAGATCACTTTGCTTCCTCGGCGAGTGCATGTGCGGTTTTTAGCTCGTCGCCGCCGGACGTGCCTGTATCTGCGGCGTCTACCATAGCGACGGAAGACGCGGAAGAGGAACAAGCGATATTGAAGCAGGAAGACGAAGCTTTGGAAGCCACGCATGATGCAGAAGAGGGAACAGAACCGAGTGGCCAACCTGAGGGAACGGCAGCCGACCCACTCGATCCATCTGCAACTGCCGAGACTGGCGACCGGGGCGGAGCAGGGGGCGAGTCACTGCTCACAATTGTGGTGGAAACCATCAAAGACGTTGTTACCATTCCAGCGGAATCTCAAAATGCTGAAGGGGAGGGCAGTGACACATCGGTGGCACAACCTATGGAACCACTGGAGCAGGAAACAACACCGGAGAATCAGGGTGAAGACATCATCGAACCCCAGCAAGGCGAATCGGTGCCTATCATCACGCCAGACGTTGAAAATTCTGGTCACGAGCAGTCACTACAGCCTGAACCATCTGTAAAGCCAACGTATACCATCGCGATTGTTAGCAACAAGTACAAAATTCAGAACTTCTGGTACGCAACCTGTTAGGCTATGTTACGCTGTCGACTAACATCCTTGCCTCTGCCTTCTGGTTCGTCAGGACGGGGCAATGGCGCAGTACGTACTCTGTCAATCCTGGAGATGGGTCGATTGACGGGACAATCCAGGTGGACGTGCACTATTTCGAAAACGGAAATGTAAGCTTCAGTTTTCAATGTGGCGCGGTACTGAATGGAAACTTGAGAGCTTATAGACGTATCTTTGCATCAACAGGTTCAATTGGAAGCGAAAGAACGTGTCTCTCTATCGGTCGATCCGCAGTCGGATAACCTGGCATCTACCATCGTCACTGCCATCGCTAAGAACGAGCAAGCTTACCAAATGCAACTCAACTCAACTTACGATGATTTGGGTGAGAAGAACTTCAAGTCGTAAGTTCAGCAGTATCTTTCCGACCCTTCTGGCGTTTCTGACAAAAGCTATGCGTCCCCTAACCCAGTCTCCGTCGTGCACTGCCCATAACAAGGCAAAGAGTTGAATGGGACAAGATTGCCGCTTACAAAGCTGGCGGAGGGCAACTGAGCAAATGAAAACTTGTCGGAACAATGGACTTATTCCTTCATATACGGATTCTTCTGAAACTGAATGAAATTCTGAACTTCTCTTACCCATAAATGTTCAACTTCAGAGACTATCAGGCTGGGAGCTCAACCCTTACAACGAATATATATGCTTAATTGACATGCTTTGGAATTCCGTGAACTATGACGCGTTTGTACCACTCACAACCACTGATATACCTCGACAGCTCTAGTGCGCTATGTCTTCCCATCCTCGACCCTTGGTTGCTTTCAAATTCTCGTCGACTTGCGCTTTACTCTTGCCGCTGAAGTACCCTGCAGCGATCTTTGCGTGAATTTCTACAGCCGAATCAGGTGGCATCAATTCCTCCTGGAAATGATAACGACATAGACTATAATGAGCTCGTTGAATGCATGAGTATGAACTAATGAGCTTACGGGCAATTCATATCGGTTGATGACCTTGCACCCAGCATGCTCGATGATCGCTTCATACTTCATATTTGACTGCAGGAGCGACCACCAGGAAAATTGATCAGGTCAATGCGCAGCCTTGGAGAACGCGCAGCTCACCATTGAAATCAGATTGTCAATCTTCTTGATGCCCAACCAAGCGATTGTATCGGGCAGCGAGAGGGCTTGGAAGCTGATAAGGAGGGATCAACGATGTTAGCGTCTACCTGAGAGGTGCGGAGGATGAAAAGCCTCTTACCGTTGATCTTTGACGCCAGCGATCAGCTCGGTAGACCTAAGAATGGAATCGGTCAGCGACCCGTCGGATCCAGCGCAAAGTGGAAACCTACTTGAAATATCGTTCGGCGGAATCCCCTGTTCGTTTCCGAAGATTATAGACTAAGTATTTGGTGACTTCGCCAAGCGCTGAATAAAAAGCACGTCAGTGAATACATTGTGTTCAGGTATCTCAATGACCGAGAGTGCAGCTTACCTCGACCTTCCTTTCTAAAGTAGATCAAGACTCCTACTCCGCCTCGCTGAGCGCACCTGATAGCCTCCTGTAAAACAGCACAATAGGTTTAGTGAGGTTTATTGCAACAAAAGGCACAGAATGCCAGTAGAAAGTACGTACTTCAATACCAAAGATCAAGTACGGTCTGCACGTGTAAGAAAACTGATTAGCAACCGGAGCGTTCAGTGTTATCCTACCAAAAGTACTTGCCTACATGTGCAAATGTCAGAGCCGAAGACGTCGGATCCATTACATTCATCGTGCGGCCTTTTGATTGCAAAATCACTCATGCCAATCAGCGTCTTCCTTACAAAAGATGGCTGAGCAGCACGAAAGGGGCTTACCTGAATGTCAATTCCTTGGTTTCGTCCGACAGATAATCTGGGTTTCCAAAGATGTACACGGTTTGGCCGCCGATGGGTGGCAAGAACACCTTGAGATCAGGTCGCGTGAGGAGCTCAGGATACATCCCTCCAGTATCTTCGAATAGAGCTCGTCGAAGTGTTGATTCTTGTACACCGAGTCTGGCAGCTACGCCAGGGAGGTACCAGACAGGGTCAAGAGCGGCCTTTTCGAAACGAATGATTGCGTGAGTGCATGTACTTCGAAGGCCGGTACAGTCGGATTTTTCCCTACCTTGAAGCAGTTCACCTCTATACCTTGATGGACGCCAGGGAAAGCCGGAAGTTCTGGAGACCTGAGACGTGTCGGAGGTAGGTATTAGTCGATCTTGATCTTTACGGGAAAATCACGTTACGTCTCACTTGATCACGATATTACCATCAATCTTGAGCTTTCCAGACTTGTACAGCTCGTCTATTTCTTGAATCTTGATATGAGCTTTCGTTTGCGAGATAGTGGGCCGGATATCAATCCCGTCCTTGAATTCCTGTAAGGCAAGATGGGTCAAAGGGGCTTGCGACCAATGTTCTCCTGCCATGGAATACACATACCTTTGCCCAGATTTCTTGAGAAAGTGCACCCCAAGGATCCAAGCTAACAATCCTGGGTAATCCGTTCTTATCCTTTCCCGTCCAGGCTTCATGCGGACCAATCTGGAAAGGAGGTTCCGTGTCCGTTAGGTCGGGTCGCCAATTTGATGGCAGCAATTTCATCGCGATTGACAAGGCCCGGTAGATGCTGTATGAGCCTGAATGAGCTCCGATAGCGTTCCGAAGCGGAAGTGATGTGGGAATTCTGCTGCAGATGATCGGTCCACGGGCCTGTGCCGTCTCAGCGCCCCATTGAAGAGGAAAGGGAGCGATACCAAATGTGTTGGGGTATGCTATAGCAAGGTTCAGCTACGGCAATTCCGTATGAGAATGGAGTACAGGACAACTTACTGGTAAGAACGGCCCGTTTGGGATAGAGTTCCTCCATGGACCCCGGTTTGATGTCACTACTTGTCGTACCGTTAACCTTTTTTACGGTGTCGTTTACTTTCCCCGGTCCATCACCACCAGCTTGCGCGCCTTGTAGAGTCTCAAACATCTCGGGAGTTGATGCGCCTTCCATCGTTGGGGCTCCAGGAAGGTTGGACCCTTCTGATGTAGGGCTACTCGAAGGCATGAATCCCTTGATCGTGTTTCTAGCCGAAGCCGCAACGGATGATATAGTGGTAGATGGAGAGAGGGGAGCCAGTATTGAAGATGTTTGAGGAGATGAACCAGAACCTCTGGAATTCCGGCGAGCTATTGAAGACACGCGTCAGTAGCTTGTTCCATGCTTGCTGACACGCAAATCAGCACACCTTCCATCAGAGCGCCAATACCTCCTCCTGATCGGAGGCTTGGAGAGCCCGAAAAGGTTGAAAAGGAACTGCTAGGCTGGTCTACAATTCTAGGTGAGGCTGGGCGAGGTGAGATACCTGTCAAGACCGATTCGAGCTGGTTCATTCAAATGATTGACAGGAAGAGTACTCGGTTAGTCCTCGTGGCAACGTGACAGACAAGGAGTCCGGACAAACCTTTTTCTCAAGATCTTTCTGTCCCTGGGTTAATAGCTCTAACCTCTCTAGGATCTTACCTAGAGTATGGGTGTCAGCCATGATGCTGATTGATCAGTAGTATCGGTGGTTCTGAAGAAGAAGAGTTGAAAGGATGTCGAGTGATATGGTGTTATGCGATCCTGAAGGTTGAGGGATGGAAAGTATGTTATTTCTATGTCGGCTGGTCCGTGAAACGATAGGGAGGGGCACAAGTTGTTGACTCGTGTTATTCCTACGATAGGGACCCGCCGCGCAATCATCAATCATCAATCATCAGGTTCATCCGGACAAATCCGTGGCGAGCAGCTGATAAGGCCACAAACGTGGGGACCCCGCTGAAAAGGTGCATCCCCGTCAATAAAGCTCGTCAGCCACAAAGTTATTCAAAAATATGTGATCGAGGGTTACCTCGTTGAACCTTCCTTGAAGACTGGAGCGGGTTTTGAACTTCTTGAACTTTCACACACTGCCATTTACTAGGCGAATTGCGTCACATGCTTCTCTTATACAGCATGGATGATGGAGCTCATACGAACTCGTCCTCGAGTATGACATCTCTCGTTCCTCGCAGCGTGGTCAAGCGGAAAAGTAAACCATTGACCAGCAGCAATGTCCGAACTTCAATACCCAAAGACCTACCTACAGCGTTCGGGCTGGTCGACGCAGACGATGCGAAATCAAGCGACTCGAGAGACGATGCTGCTTCTTCCAAGCTATCTCAGTCTTACCTTGAATTTCTACTGTCACTGATCACAGTTCATCTAACGGAATGTCTCATATCGGATGACTTTAAAATAAAACTTCGAACTCCCCAAGGCTGTAAGCCCATGCTTCCGAGTTCCTCGGTCTACCTGACGTCAGACAGCTCACCCTTGGTCTCGCCGTATTTGCATCTTCAGTTACCAACATAAGCTCACTTCTGGAACAGCTGCAAACCGGCGCGATATACACACCAGCATCCGTGGCAACCGGGTTGTCGCAATTTCCCGACTTGTACAAAGTCAGGCTAGCAACAGCCAAGGTACTTCCGACAGGGCAGTCGATGAGATGGGTCGTACAACCAGACAAAGCAAGTCATCGGAATGACACTCAACTTCAGGGAGGCGGTTACGAGGCGCAATTTCTGGACGGCCAACGACGCGCCAGGATTGCGACAGAAGAGCACGAGCAGAGCTCGATATTCTTGGTGAGTCTACTCCATCGGCTGTCTGATGGTCTGTATGTGAGTCTAAACAATTGTGAAATCTGCAGGACAATGTCCCACCGCTATATGCTTTTGGAAAAGAGGGAATACTGAAACTGCTATCCGAAATCGCTCCTTCGCTCATTGGTCCTAATATCGTTCTTGGCATCGGCGGTATCGCCTCCAATTACAAGGGCGACACCACAAGATCTTCCGAAGGGTCTCTTCCAATGCGCCATGTCATCATTGTCTTCGGTTCGAAAGCGAATGCCGAATTCGCGCTTGGAGCGATTTCTGGCCATGACGACCAACGATTTGGTAATGAAACCCTGTCTCGTCTTGGCAAGCTGGGTTGCGTAGCAAAGACCATGTAAGTGACACAGGTACGGAACGGAGTATTTGCTAATGGTTTCTATTGATCAGAGGCCAACTGCAAGATTTGCGACTGGAGTATCTGCGATACCAGGCACGTGTCCAGGAGATCATGCATCAATCTGTCCCATACTCGAAAGACCAGGAGGAAGACGCTCCGATGCAGCCGATAGATCAGCAGATGTACAATGAAGAGACCGTCACCGCACCACCCGACAGGTATCCGTATCACTGCTTGATCTTTTTGCGTAACCTACCGGACAGCACGAACAAGACCGAAATCAAGGCGAAACTGGATGTCTACTTGGATGGCGATAAAGTTGACTATGTAGACTGGAAGAAAGGGCAGATTACGGTAGGTGTGGAAGTTACCGCTCGACGAACCCAGGCTGATCTCCCCCATGTAGGCATATGTGCGGGTCTTGCGTCCGGGGCATGCAATCAAGATAATAGAAGGCTTGAATAATGAGGAGAGGGCCGATGCCATGAAAGCAGAGCTGTTGCTGGACAAGCAAGAGGAGATTTACTGGATGAAGTTGCCAGAAAAGGTGAGTGGCTGGTACAAGGGCGCTCTATCGGTACTTTTGGCTCATACCCCTAATCGCTTCCCAGATCCGCACAGCAGCGCTACAAGTACAACAATAGCTGTATTAGGTGGTCACGAGACGGGATTGTTTGTTGTATAGTAGTTGAGTTGCATAGTCATGAACGCAAGTTGACGTTTTCCCCTATCTAAGTCTCGCTCAGCTGTTTCAGGTGGTGATTGTAAAGTGATCGCCGCGCCTAGATAAAGGCAGAAAGCCAGCTCTGTCAACACTTGACTAGACAACCCATTTGCCACTACTCGCCACTCATCACCTTGGTAGATGCACGTACAATTTGTGTTTGCAGATGGAAACCTACTTTGAGGACGAGGTCGACATCACGAACGCTTCCTTCCACGAACTGGAGAAATAATGCCTGCAAGAGTATGTCTCCTATCGTTCGAGCCATGATATATTCTCTGAACCTCGCAACCTTCCTCGCAGAAATCCATTCCACGACGCCTCGATTCGACCTATGGACCTGTATCTCACGTAGACCTCACTCCACCATACTGCCTAGAGCTGGAAGATGCCGAATTATCACGAGAGGCAGCGGAAAAAAAAGCGATAAATCTAGTCGATAGAGGAAACGAATTTGTGCAAGGTGACGAGAGGCTTGACGACGATGGAGGGCTTGATGTGAGTAATGCCAGGTTAGGTTGTCGGTGGGCGGATGCCGGATCCATTCGTATCTCGGTTGACGCGAACGATGTACGACGAATCCATCTCACTTAGTACCCCTTTGTACAGGTGCAGTACCCAAACACAACCGAACAATCCACTCGACAGTCCGACGTTGCCAGCCTCAACTTCGGAAATGGTGCAATTGAATCTGCAGGTACCGGGAATCAAACGTCTCCGTTATCAGATCTAGATGCAATGATTAGAGAAAAGGCGAGGAAAACACCAGTACACACGTACATGAAGCGCCCTAGGACGATGCTGGCCTCCAAGGACTACATGCAAGTAGACTTGGCGCTCGGGAGACATTATGTGGAACAAAGACCTGGAAATGGTGAGGACCAGGGTGGTATTCTAGTCGACCCGATCTGATGCCTTTGACCTTCGCTTTCTTTGTTTGTTGTGTAGTACCGGACGCGAAATCTCGAACACTAGCAGGGCATTCGGATACACGATATCGGTTACAGATGGTTCCCAATGTCAATTTGACCTTCAAGATGGATCATCCTCCAGAGGATGCCCGAGTCCGAACTCACTCTCGTGTCACAGCTCAGTGGTCTCAGGTTATCGACTGCACACTCCTTACGACCGAATCTGAAAGCAGAGCTGGCCGTACCGTTTACGCTAAATCGTACATGGATCCCGATCTTTGCGCAACACCTCTTCGTGCACCTTTCACTGCCTTTAACAGCAAGCAACTGCGGGAATCGGCGTCGAAAGCAGGCGAAAAGGAGTTGTCCAATTTTCACCCAAGCAAGAAAGGAGAATCCGATTCGGTCAGAGTTTACGGGGCCTTGCGTTTTGTGGAACTTGACATATCAAACAGGGATTTGATGCAGCAGGGCATTGGAGCCAGCACTTCTTCCAAAAAGGCCAAGCTAAAGCACAGTGCAGACAAACGTGACTTACAGCCCAGCACGAAACGCAAGACAGTCCGACTTGGCAAGGGAAATGATAACGCTGGCCTTATCTCGATCAGAGCCGTCGGACAACGACACGATGGGCTCTCAGCAGCATCCCCACTAGCTTTTCATAGCAGGAGACACACTGTTCGACCACTTGCTACTACCCAGGCTGCTGCGGATTTTGCTTGCGACACGTCGATGAATCATGACCCTACGCCGTCAATTACGACAGACGAAACGCCGCGTGTCATGGTAGCTGAGCCAACATCTCTGTCATCAACTGAACATGGCTCTAGAAAAGGAGTAGCCGCACCAACGATTATTGCTACAGAATTTGTTAATACCAAACCACTATCCACAATGATTGGAAACCCCGACAATCTCCTCGGTCTGCTGAAGCGAGTGGAACGTAAGTGAATTTCATGGGCTTAACGACTGCGGGCAACGAAGAAGCTGAACATCTTCAATGGACGTCAAAAACAGAGTATGAAGCCAAAACGCCAGCCGGCATACCACTCAGGCGTCCGAAGAGAGCGAAAAACAACAGTACCCACCCGGATGGCCAAAGCTCTGAATATGCCATCCCGCCAGCCGCCACTCTTTCTTCTCACATCAACTCTCCAACCAAAGCTGCGGTCGAAATTGGCGGAGCGTCTCACATCCCTGCGTTCAACGTGGCAAAGCAGTGTCCAGTATTGCCGAGTTGTCTCTCCTTGAATCCGCCCGGCATTTTTGGTACCGATCTGCCAGATCTGCCGGAATTATTTGCTCAAAAGTACAAGATTTTACCTCTGCCTTCTATGGACCTGGAGATGGAATTATCGGAAGAACAGCTTCCTGCTGCTGCTGTACCTTCAGCTCCACCCAAAATGCAGTTCGAATCACAGAAACATACTCAGCTGATCACGAAAATGCATACACATTGTGCGCTGGACAAAGGAATCACGTCAATGAAGTCGTCTACCCACTTCGCTGAAGTTCTACCCAACAATAGTAAGTGAAAAATCCAGCAGATTGGTAAGTAGCTGTAAGGTTCACAATAAATTAATCTACGCACTGCCGCATTGATAGTTTGCCCACCGATAAGACCTGTCTCCCAACATCTTTCTGTATACATCGATCCGCCAATCAGCAAGAAACGAACACGCACTCAAGCGCAAACCACGGTCACTCAGGGGCAATCTGTCGGACATGTACGGCCCATCGCTTCTAGTCACCATTGTCACGAAATCGCCATTGCAGCATCGCCACTGCTCAAGACGCCATCGGAGGCACAACACCGTCAAATTGGCTTGTCTAGAAGCACAAAGAGCCTTCATGGACAAGCATTCAGGTCTCCGTTGAAAGCGAATCGAACGGCTACTTCCCGAAACATGATGTCCTCGCCAGTCCCTCGTTTGCATTATGAGTGATTTGACTAGTTTCCCCGACTTCGGAATGAACACAAGCACTCAGGGACGGAAACCTATCGAATCTGACATCGATTACTTCAGCGGTATTCAAGAAAAAGATTTTATAGGACCTCATCGTCCTTGGCAACAGAAAGGGGACAGAATCGATATAAAAGTTAAAAAGGATACAGTTTATAGCGAAAAAAGTGATGGCAAAGCTCGAAGGATGTGAAAAGATATGGCATAAGCCAAGCGTCCGAATGACATTGCTTTTCCAATCGTCCACCTCGCGAAGCGCACTGACGGTGACATATTGCTTCTCTGTCTATTGCGTCTAAAGGAAGGCCAAAGCACCCAAACCGACTGCAGCAAATGAGAGGCCCCATGCAACGATGGATGTTGCTAGGCTGTCTCCCCGTGCGGTGGCACCGCTGGCCAACTTGGCGTATGCGGAAGATGCTCCGGCATTGACCATCGACATGTATTCCGAATAGTCTTGGATGGTTCCGGAAGGAGCAGGTGTAGCCGAAGAGATAGTGGTGAAAGTCTAGTACAGATAGTTCTTGTCAGATGGAAGCCCGAGCATAAGGCAAGGCAGGGTAGTGCTCACGGGTTCAAAATACGTTGAAAATTCGACCCCGTTGCTCTGTATATGAGAATCGCAAATCACGGTTATAAGTCTCATGTGGGAACCGCACGCGTCCTTTCTGGACGTACAGTATACCAGTACCAAGAAGTCGAAGTTTCGGTGTTAGCGGCAGGCGTGTACTGAACGACGGCACTGTGGAGATTGAGGTGATACGACAACGTTGTGATCAGCTATCGCCTTTTCGATTACACTCAGGCATGCAGACTCACGGCTGTGTAGTTGTTGGGCGACGGCTTGTGGTGGAAGTGGTGGATCGAGTGCCTGTCGGGGTCGCAGTCGCAACGCCTGGTATAACAGCAGGAGTAGTAACCCTAGCACCGGTAGCAGCTAGAGTAGACCTGTTTGAGAAGTCGGAATGCCGATACAGTTGCAGAACATAGAGGATCAGCCGAAGCGACACAGATGCCTTTGACGCATATTAGGGCAAGTGAAGACCATGGACACGTACACAGTCTGGATAGCGATCGTCCTTCCCAAAGCATCGGTGGACTGACTAACGATGACGGTGTCTCCGTCGATCCAAGGCAAAACTGAAGTGAAGACTTGTGCGAAAGTGGGCGAGCCAAAGGCGAGCAGGAGAGCAAGGAGCGGATATACGGAGAGCATGGCGGTGAGGTGATGATGTTCGTATGGAAGAGTAGGAGAGGCCGGTGGTGCGATGTAACTCTCTGTAGTAGGAGATGAGAAGTATAGTTGATATGGTGCAACAGCAACAGGAGATGGGAGATGCTGACTCCAATCCGATTGACGATTGAACGTTTTATTACGCCCG
The DNA here is from genome assembly GCA_030039245.1 of Naganishia vaughanmartiniae. Taxonomy (NCBI): domain Eukaryota; kingdom Fungi; phylum Basidiomycota; class Tremellomycetes; order Filobasidiales; family Filobasidiaceae; genus Naganishia; species Naganishia vaughanmartiniae. Next base: position 974,889 of record JASBWU010000001.1, on the reverse strand, counting down.
CGCTTGTGGATTGCTATGCTGCGGGCGGCGTCTTACAGCGGGACGGGACGCGTTGTTGCATCCGAGCTCATGCATTATTTTGTTTTGACATTTGGGCTGCTAGCTTTTGGGCTGATGGTCAACAACCTTCTTCCACTTAACGAGCTTGGATGTATCTTGGCAAGCTGGACTATTAGTGTCTGAAAAACGGCTCAACAATAGACAACGCTGCTTCAGGATTTACCTCGCAGAGTCCAAGATCTGGTCTCTCGACGCGGCACTTACATGCGTGAATTACAAATCCTGCGTGTCAACAGCTTGAAAGTGATGCATGTTATGAAGGACCATCACGACGGCCTCGCTGAAGAATCAGGCTCAACCTAGCGAGGAGAATAACACTTCTCTTCTTCAATGAGGGTGTCCCTCTTGCGAAAGGCAGCTTGCCGTTACTGCAAAGGCCTGTGGTCGTTTCCAGCAAGTCCTTCCATTGCCAAGCGGTTTATAAGTGATACAAGGATATACTGGATGATACAACCGTGGAGAACGCGCATGAAGATGCGCACCATGCATGAATTCAGTCCGCATGTAGAAAATTGACCTACACCCGAGCCTTTGGACAATACGTAGGGACAGTGGAGGATCACAATCAGGTCAGGTTGATGTCGTTCAAAGCACAGCAGACTGCCGCTCTACGAGAATGTTCAGTAAGAGACTTTAGCACACCTTCTTTCTAGAGATCTGCTATACTGGCTTACCTGTGATGTCCGCTATACTGCCTGACGGTTTCTCCTGAATTCAGATCCCATAGTCTGGCGACATGATCGGACGACGCTAAAGGCGAGTTAAAGAGGGTTTCAGATGACGGGCAAAGATATCGGATTGTCCCTTGCGCATCTCACCTGTAACGAGATATGCAGAATCCGCACTGAAAGCCGCATCCCAAACCCACCGCTGATGGCCTTCCAGGGTGCGCTCCAGCCGATATTCGTAGTTTTCTGTGGACCAGATCTTGACCGTCTTGTCGGCGGAGCAAGTGGCAAGATGTCTGCGAACAAAAGGTAGTTGAGCGGCCTCGTCCAAGTCATGTCGCAGGAAATAGCTCACTTGGTATCGGGACTGAGAAGACATCTTGTTAGATATTTGTTGTGTGCCTGGAACATCGTCACAGGCTGCAAGTCTACCAGATCGTTCCCTTGTTTGATTTTCCAAACAAACACGTTTCCCTAGAAGGCATGCAGATTTTCGATGCCAGAGGGTTTAGCATACAAGTTATGCGGAATATCAAACTCAACAGATGAATGATATGTACCTTATTATTTCCAGCGACCAATGTCCCTCCATCCGAAGCTATACTGACGCTCCTTATTGGCACGTCTTCCAGAGGAACCTATGTAACGTGAATGGATGAATTTGACTCCGTGAAAAGTGCCAGACGAGACTTCGACTTACAAGTTCGTGCGTACAGCTGTTCTCGCCCAAATCCCATATTTTCACGCTACCGTTCTGATCGCACGATATCAACTCTCCTTGATTTGGATGCACAACAACATCGTTTACGGGCGAGCCGTGGTAGTAATCGCGCTGGATGCCGGCCGTCCTAAAAGCAGCGTAGATCACAAATATGGCTCAGTATAAAGGCCGCGCAACGTCGCATACGTCGCATATGGAGTGCAGCCTACCGTGTATCCCAAATTTTGATGGTGCCGTCCTCACTGCCTGTGGCTAGCCATTTTCCTTCACAATGAAATGCTATAGCTGTGACGTTTCCCTGGTGTGACTCCAGCGTTGCTATCTGGAAGATTCGTCAGCCGATTTAAAAAAGCGAAAGGTGGAATAGATGGTAGGACATACTGGGTTATTGCTGGCTCTATCGTTGATGTCGTACAACCGCACGGCATTGTAGCCTGCTGCAGCTAGTATCCGTTTATCCGGTGATATTGCTAAACGGTTGACTTGTTTCTTAATGTCCCGCCATGATCGATATCAGCGATACCGAGCACGACTTGATTATCCATTGAGACCCACCCAGTGTGGCTGTTGATTGATAGTCCTGCCACATATGCCGCTCCAGGCCTCCCAGAAACGAATGGTATGGTCGTCTGTACATAGGTGGTCGATCGCGGCAGCGAGATTATGCTCAGCTACAGTCAGCGCTCGAATACACAGAGATTACTGATAGATGTCAAACTCACAGCCTGCAGTGACCAGAATGACGCTCATATCTTGTTGCACCGGTTGGGTCGGTTCTCCTTGCTGCATCGAAGGTGGTTGCTGCTGAAACTGCGACATAGTTGCCTTTGAGTGATAGCAGAGGCACCGGTGGCTCTTCCTGCTTTTCAGTGGTTGTTTGAATTCGAGGTGCAATGCGATCAAAGCAAGGACTTGAGACGTATCAGATGGGCAATTGGAGAAGCAGCTCGATGGACATGACCTGGACTGAGGAGGTCGAGGATGAGGAAGCGAGACGGGAGAGAGATGATGAATTGGGTGCGCCCCGCCCATCATTCACAAAGTAAACACCAATAGCGGAAAACAAAAGCTGGATGTCCTCCGTTCCCCGTTTAGGCATACAGCTATTTTAGCGTCTGGGAGGCTGGAGAGACGTAATCAATCCAATGAGCTGTAAACGGAAATTAGCGCAAGTTGATGACGACATTTATTCGCGGGCGCATCTTGGGCTCCCCTTTCGGTCAGGCAGCTGCTGAAGCTGCAGCTGGTCCAGCATATATTGGCACCCTCATGTGATTAGCAGGAGACCCGCTCTTTCTTCCTCTCAATATACCTTATTGCTATTGACTCTCTTCTTTAGACAACCATCCCATCCTCGTCTACTCAAACACTCATAGCAACAATCAGCGTTCACCTTCACCATGTCTCATTACGGCGGTAACAACGATGACGCCATGTCGCGCACCACCTCTGTTTCTAGGAGACAAGGCTCTACCATGTCTAGGAACCAGTCCTTAGTGAGTTGGTCGTTCCATTCGACCGTTATGATCTATCGCTGACAACCGAGTTGGCCCTTTTACAGATCAAGAAGAACACTGCTCCTCATGAGCTCAAACCTTCTGACATTTTGATTGACCGATTCACTGCCTGGAAGCAAATCGTCAAGATGCTCATTGGTGAGTGCATGCCGCAGTCATAATCGCGATGGCAAATGGTCTTACCTCTATGCTATTTTAGCCTACTTCGAGGGTGTAGCAGACATTGAAGCCAACACTTCCAAGGAGTTGACCAAGTTGGGAGCTGTTATCCAAGTCCCATTCCGAGCCGGAAACCAGTTCTTGGGCGAAGGCGGTATGCAAGTGAGTTGATTGTACGCTTCTCAAGGACGAACGCCGATTCTGATCGTCTGTTCTCACGCACCAACAGGATGTATTCTACAGCATTCGAGACAAGACCCGAGTCATCGCCGACTCCCACGCTTCCCTGTCCCGAACTATCGATTCTTCCATCGTTCAGCACCTGCAGAAACTGCGAACCGAAATCAAGGCACACATCAAGAACGTGCAGAACGACACTGGAAAGTTGGCTGCTTCGGTCGCGAAGGAACGTGAACTTTCCACCAAGGCAATCGCAGACTTGGCCCGAGCCATCGGTGCCGTCACCAACACCCCTATGAGCGTCACTAGCAAGGAAGATCCTTTCGCAGTCAACTTGGCTGTCAACAGGCAATTGCAGAGACAAGTAGGTTTTGTGGAACAAGCCTTTGTGAAATGATCACTGACGAGTTTCCCATTCTTCCAGGTCAACGAAGAAAACGCCTTGCAAAAGTCCATCGTCATCATGCAGCAAAATTCGGCCCACTTTGAGGAAGGCATTGTCCGATCGATCCATTCGGCTTGGCAAACTTTCGACGAGTGGCAGTCACGAATGTCTGTCAGCGTTCAAGAAACCTGGCAGACTCTTGGTGTCAACATGGCTCAGCTTATGCCTGACCGAGAATGGGTCGCATTCGCCGCCCGATCCGACCATTTGCTCGACCCGGAAACACCTTTGAGGAATCCCGATTTGATCGACTACCCCGGCAAGAACGACCCTTCCGTCCAGCCCGTACACGTCGGTCTCCTCGAACGAAAGAAGCGATTCACCAAGTCTTACAAGGAAGGTTACTACGTCTTGACTCCCTCTGGTTACTTGCACGAATACGCCTCGTCGGATCCTTCGCACTCTACTACCCCTATTTGGTCCTTGTTCTTGCCTGCCTGCACTCTTGGCCCACCTTCGTCCGCAACCACTGCTCAGTCCCACAAGTTCCACATTGAAGGCCGAAAGGATGGAACATCTGCATACGGCAAGACTCCTGGATCTTCCGGAGGATTCCTTGGCAAGATGAGCGGAAAGAGTGATACCGCCTACACTTTCCGAGCTCGAAGCCACGAGGAGCTCATGGAATGGTGGAACGATCTTCGAATGTTGGTAGCCAGGTACCTTGTTGCCAGTGAGCAGATGGAGCGAGATGGTGTTGTTGCCCAAGCCGTGCGAACTGTTGGGTACGTTGACTAAATCGATAGACGCTTGGCCGAGTTTTGCTAATTGGATGTCTTTCGCAGTTACCGATCCGAGGATGAAGAGGATGAACTCGAGGAAGAGGAAGACGATGATGGATCTTCTATCGAAGAGGAAGAGGAGTTTGAAGCCGCTCAGGGACAGTCCAGCAGTGCGGTCCATCACCACGAACATGCCACCGCTGGTGTCGATCTCGGTCCTGTCGCTGGAGCCGAATCTGTACCGGCTTACTCTCAACCTGGCAAGGGTTCCAACATTGAGGTCGGCCCCAACGGCTTTGCTGTAAGTAAAAAGGTCTTGGGTAACCGATCTGAAACTGAGACGACTCCTTTCTTTGATTTTTCAGTTGGAAAAGAAGGTCGGTGAACACGCTGGATCTGACGTCCCGGCTAGCGACGTCGCACACTCCGCCGTTGGTACGAACACCAACTTGAGCCGCCGGGAGGAAAAGGCACCTGCTCGTGAAGACGCCGAATCGTCGGTCGCTGCGGGTAAGTAAAGCTGAACCCAGGTTGTCTTTCATCAGCTGACTTTCTTCCTCTACTATTCAGCCGAAGAGGAGTCTGAAGTCGGCAAGACCACCACCGCCTAAACTAGTCCTTTTTCTATCAAGCTCTGTCAGATCTGGATTGCTCAGTCGGATTCACTGGGATAATAGTTCTCGCTAGTCGTCTGTAAGAATTAGCTGTAAGATTTGGGCAAAGACCCAATTCACTGTCGAACGCATACTATAATACCAACCTGTGTAACACAATGTGAAGTATCTGGCTTACCACAGGGTGGAGGGAAGTATTAACTTTAAGAGGGAAGCGTGCTTCGCCCTCTCGCCTCCGGTGAGCATAAGGCAGAGTCGGCGACGAGACGCGCGGCAACTACATACGCCTTCGGAACGTCGGAGCAGGTCACTGCCGCTGGCGCGGGTGTGATCCTCAGCTGCATATTTCAAGTGGGATGCTCCTCTGGCCTCGTTGGTCGTCGGAAGTAAGATCTATCAGACGATAGATTTCACTATTAAAGGTGGAAGGTTGTGGTATCGGATACATCATAATTACTGAGTGTGTATGGTAAACATTCTGCCGCGCTTCATACTCCACAATTTCCCATCCTGCGTCATTCCTGCAACTGGTTCGCGAACTAACAAGCTACTTCAATGCCCTCGATGGACGGAAATCCTCTGGCGAAAGGGATAATGTCGACTGTCAGCGTCTCTTCAACATGAATTGCGGCGCCTTCTGGACTGCATTAGGCAGGAGACTGTGTGGACTGTAACAGACCGACTGTAGGAGACAAGCACTGATGCGTAATTCTCTACAGTCTTCGGAATTGTGGGTGGAATACTGGTCATCGATTTGGCAATCTGGTCTTTGAGAAGGCAAAATAGGCGGCGACAAACGAGAGCGCATGATTATCATCCTTCAACAGTACTGCCGCATTGAACGATGTGAGGCGACTCCACTATAATCTGAAGTGGGTCGCCGGAGGAGCCGTTCATCTGCAGCGAGAAAGTTGCCGATTTCGACAGAAAGGCAATGTAGCGTATTGATATGTACTAGAGTCGCATGTGTTTGAACCAACTAGAAACTCGCAAGGTTATTGAACAAGATGAACCTAATAAGCCAACAATCAAGGAAGAAGATCCCACGAGACGGTCGCACTCTCGTCATGCCAGCCAGCGCTTCTGGTCTGGTCCACATTCAAGGCGCGGCGCGGGCCCGCGTCGTCTTAATTTATTATTTATTGTGCCTCCAATTCTACAACGCGTTATATAAACCCGACCTGCCGGGGTAAGAAATCAACACGATGATGTTTCACCCTCCCACATTTGCATAAGCGCAGTTTTGGCAGTCCCCGCATTACGTAATAAAGTTGACGAATCGACCATTAATCATGGCTTCAAGGTAAGTTGATGCATTTTCTATCTTCTATCTTTAGTTTTTGGAGTCAAGCGGACACTGTTACTGAGTTCCTGCCCTATCTAGATTGGAGCGTATTGTTGCTCTTCTCGAGACCGGATCGTCTCCTGCCGTAAGACAAACTGCAGCAAAGCAGTTGGGGGACATAGCACATCGATTCTTTCCTACTGCAGAAATCAAAACGGAATTCGTTAAACAAGAACTCAAGCATCTTACCCCGCACCATAGATATGCTCGGAGTACGTACGAAGATGGCTGGGCAAATTCGGTTGCTTTGGTTTGTCGGATCCTACCATTCCTGGCTTCCAAGTCTATGGAGACACGCCTAGCTGCGGTCGACGCTATAAACCACATCGCAGAGGCAGTGCCTTTATGGTACCCGGAGACACACAGCGGGGACTTGGGCCAAGCCATGTCTGAATCAAAGGCCGACTTGCTGGCTATACGCATACAAGACGTGGATGTCCAAGCGCTCGTCAAGTCGAACAGTAAGCGTCAGCCCGATTCAGTACCGTTTGCGCCACGCGGCAAAGTATCTGTCAAAAAGCGACGTCTTAATACGGAACCACTGAAAGACGATTTTCTGGGCAACCTCGGAATCGATTCGGCCCTTGTCAAGAACGAAAGCCTGAGTGACGTTGACGTCGACGACGAATTCGATTTCCTTACTGAAGCACGATCATCCTCCAAATTGTCAACGGAGGCGCAAGCGCATGCCCAGGACGTGAATCGCAAAGATTTTCGATCTGAAAAGTCGCCGTCCCGCAAGAGGATCAAGCTCGAAAGTGGCGATGTTGATCACAAAAGAGAAATCGCCCTTCCAGATGGAGGGCAGACCGTAGACGTCAAACCACCACCTCGGCGGCCAGGAAGACCTAAAGGAAGCAAGAACAAGGTTCCTTCTGCATCTCTCCCGTCCTCGCCATCCGGTTCTGCCTTGCTGCCGGACGAAAACGATATATTTTGTGGTTTAAGTGGCAGACAGGTTCTGATGCTCAAGCGGAAACTGAAAAGTAACGTTATAACCCAGGATCAAGCAAAGGATGAAGCAACGAGGTCAGTGTACAATTATTATGTTTATCCTATCGCCGCTAATGAAAGATCTCATCCTCAGGATGCGATCGGGCGGGGATGCTACCAGCTCACCTGTGTCAGTCGGAGGCCCCACTTCAGTGGTTGACAAGAGGACCCCCAAGGGCGACACTGTACCGCCAGAGATTGGCAACGATGCAAACTCTGCATCCCAAAGCGCCACTTCTCAATCTCCAAAAGCTGAACCAGTCGCCATCACGAATGCCCCGTTGATAATATCGCCGAAACTGAATGACCAACTTACAATGGACTATAGCCGATCGATTTGGACATCAGTCATGCAGTATCTTGTTACCCAGCTACGCCTTGGGGAGTGGGAGGCCCGTCATGGGTCCTCCTTGGCGTTGAGAGATCTCGTTCGACTGCATGGCGAGTCATACGGGATGCAGGACGACTGCACAGAAGCCCAAAATAAACGGCTTCACGAAACAGCTCTTGGAAGCGTAGCAGCCGTGATACTCGAGATGCTGGCCCAAGACAGATTCGGTGACTTTGTCGGCGACCAAGTTGTTGCCCCCGTTCGTGAAGCGGGCAGTCAAGCTTTGGCGAGTTTGATGCGGCATTTGGATCTGCGGTCAATCGCAGACATACATTCTGTGTTGCTACATATGATTTTGCAAGAGTGGATCAGCAAGAGGGCTGCCGAGGGCAACCGGAACGTTCCCGCGATCAGATATATTTGGGAACTGCGTCACGCCGGACTTTTGGGACTGAAATATGAACTGGCTGTCCGACCTGACCTTATCAGTGGTGAAGTGCTCGGAATGGACGGTGACGAGTCACAGGCGTACATGGATGGTGTTTTGCAGAGTAGCTTGCTAGGGTGAGTGGAAGTGTTCGAGATCATCGAGTAGTCCGGCATCACTGACGCGTTCCTCATTCTCTAGTCTCGCAGACGCTGATGATGATGTCCGAGCGGTTGCCGCTGCGTGCCTACTGCCGATCGCAGATATAATCACTGAAAGGCTGGCTCCGGAGGGCTTGTCGCAGCTCCTGGATGTGCTGTGGAATACCTTTCTGGAAGATTCCGACGAGCTCAATAGTAGTATCGCCTCTGTAATGGAACTTTTGAGTAAATACGGCGTGCAAACTGCATCTTAGGCTTAAGCTAATCTTTTGATCTTGCTAGGTCGACTGCTTGCTACCTCGCGGGTAGTCGTAATTTATGTGAAACAAGAGAATGGCTCGTAAGCATCGGTTTCAGTCTTGTTGCCCAATGGACACTTACCAACCAACACGCTGTGTATGCAGGCGGTCTCTGCGGCAGTTGATTCCCCGATTGTTTCCATACTTTCGACATACAATTTCGACAGTAAGGGCGGCGGTGGTACGGACAATCTCGGCATTCCTATGTGTTGAGAATCTCCCGAACGAATGGATCACAGCGCAAATCATGCATCTGTTATTCCGCAATATTCTTCTAGAGGAGCGACAAGATATTCGAAAACCAACGATACAAGCGTGGAATGATGCTCTGCGGCTGGCCAAAAAGTCGACCTCGGGGAAAATTTGGTTCGAACCGTTCATTCAGGAATGGTTTAATCTCGCTCTTATTCCGACTATCGACGGGTATCCCACAGGGGCATTTGCTGCAGCTGAAATTGGAATTAGGAGAGCCACCGAACTGCATAATGTCGATAAAGGGGTGATGTCTTCCGACTTCAGTCTGGTTGACGAAGATATGGTATTTCACAATCGCGTTGATGCGATCGTGGCATTGGCAAAGATAGCTGAGATCGGGGACGCCAATGTGAGCTTGCGAGACGGCTTGCCACGCCGTGTACACTGTAATGCTGAGTTCACCTCCTTTTTCGATGCAGATCACCTTAGCCAATTTGGTGTCTAGCTTCTTGATGTCAACAAGTTCTCATCAGTTGACGTTGTGCGGAATTTTCATGCAAGAATGGGCACAGGTCGTTGAACAATACGCTGAGACACCGTGCTCGTTCATGGATATTTTACCCGAAGCCTCCCGCATTGTCACCGCTCTAGCAGAACTGACGGAGCGAGGAACACCAGAGGCATATTATGAGGTCGCGAAAGATCTGACATCGATCAAGCAGGAAACGACAGCGATCAGACTCGCTTTGGAAAACGCCAAGAAAGCATCGGATACATCCTCATCCTCGCTGGAGAACGGAGAGACATCGTTGGCGGACGTCAAGAATTTCCTCGGTACTACATTCGATACTTTGATGCAAACTTCGTTACGGCGGTCTCCCTTGCGGCAACAGCTTGTAGACCGAAAGAATGGGCTGGCAACCGCTGTCCTGCAATTCGAACGATCCAGAGTCGAAATGGATAATCGCGTTGCTACGTCAGCTGCTGCGGCTTTGATATGGATGAGGGTAACCCCTCCCAGATTGAACCCTATCATCCAAAACGTGATGAAGGGTATTAAAGTAAGATGATTGCCCCAGTCCGTTGACGATCATTCACTAACACGATAGCCTTTGAACTTCTCCAGAACGAATCAAATCCAAACATGCAAAAACGTGCTGCCAATGCCATCGCAGTGTTCATTGAGAATTGTCTCGACCCGAAGACGTCACTGCCTTCGACGCCCGTCAGCAAGATAGTCGATAACCTGGCGAGTTTCATCTGTCAAGACTCCGTCCGTACACCGTCCTTCACTGTGTCAAGGGCAATCTCCGGCGTATATGCTCTTCAGGAGGAACGAAAATTGGTCGAGAGCAAGAAGACAATGGCTGATACCGCTCAGTACGCTGGAGTCACGTTTGACGAAAAGGCCAATACGGCGTGTGCATGTGACGGCGCTGAGCGAGCCCTGGAAGCGATTGCGCGATTGTTCGGAGACAGTCTCTTCGAGAAAGTCCCTCGCCTTCTGGAAATCATCAGCTCGGCAGTTTCTGGTACGAATGCACAAAATTGGGGTAAGATTCTGTGTATTGGGTCATGTTTCGTCAGCAGCTAACGCACAGTACTGCTTTCTAGGTGGCCTGTCAACGGAAGCTGGTCAAGCCATCATCGATTGCTTGACTGTTCTGCAGGTCCTGCTGCCCAACGTATCTCTTGGCTTGCACACACAGCTCTCTGCTTTGCTTCTACCTCTGCTAGATGTTCTCCGCGCTCCTCAGTCAATACTGCGGAATGTCGCAGCCAAGACTCTTGCGGTCATGTGTGAAATCATGCCCTCTTTCGGTATGCTGTTTGTTATCGAAAAACTGCTACCACTCTTTGGTGATGCGGTAAATGAGGTAAACAGAAGCGGCGCAATGGAAGCAATTCATTGTAAGTTAAACCCATATCGTTTCCGGTATGCGTAGCTGACTAGAGTTTTCGATCCGCAAGATCTCGTACAAAGACTACAAATCAAGGTGCTGCCGTATATCTTGTTCCTGATCATACCTGTGCTTGGGCGGATGTCGGATGGGTCAAATGACATACGTTTGCTCGCTACCAGTGTGTTCGCCACGCTAATCAAGCTCATGCCTCTTGAAGTACGCACCGTCATTCAACGTACTCTTCATCATCGTTCACTGACCTCTCCTTTGCATCTGCAATAGGAGGGCATACCAGATGCAGAAGAGTTACCACCAAGACTACTAGCTCATCGTGACAAAGAGCGCGAGTTCCTCAAACAACTTATGAACAACCGCAAAGTCGATCCTTACGTCATACCTGTCAATATCAAGGCAGAATTGCGTCCGTACCAGCGTGATGGCGTTAGCTGGTTAGCATTCTTAGCCAAATACCAATTGCATGGTATACTCTGTGACGGTAAGAGAAATCTTTATCTGACTATTATCCGGCGCTGACCCCTGCGTAGATATGGGACTGGGCAAAAGTTTACAGACTATCTGCATCATAGCCAGTAAACATCATGAGCGTCGTTTACTTGTTGATTCGACTGGATCATCCAACGCACAACCTATTCCGTCACTCATTATTTGTCCACCAACTTTAATCGGTCACTGGTACCATGAAATTCTGAAATTCGCTGAAAATCTCAAACCTTTTAAATACTTTGGAACCTCGAAAGATCGCGAGAATCTGCGGGACCAGATAACTCGACACGATATCGTCATCACTTCGTACGAGGTTATACGTGCCGATATCGACGCCTTGAAACGCATTCCTTTTCTGTATTGCGTGCTCGATGAGGGGCACATAATCAAAAACGGCAAGAGTAAACTCAGCATTGCCATCAAGACTCTACAAAGCAATCATCGTGTCATTCTGTCGGGAACGCCAATCCAGAACAACGTTCTGGAATTGTGGAATCTTTTTGATTTTTTGATGCCGGGGTTCTTGGGATCGGAGAAACAGTTCAACGATAAATTCTCCAAGCCCATTTTGACCAACCGGGAAGGAAAGGCGTCCGCGAAACAATCGGAAGCCGGTGAGACGTCGATGTCGTGTGTCGAAACGCAAACAATTGACTGACATTGCGATGTTTCCTCAAACAGCTACTCTTGCATTGGATGCGCTCCACAAACAAGTACTGCCGTTCCTCCTGCGAAGATTGAAGGAAGATGTGTTGGATGATCTCCCGCCGAAGATCATTCAGGATTACTACTGCGAGCTTTCGAGTGTTCAGAAGCTTCTCTATGACGAGTTTCATGTTTCTCGGGCTGCCAAAGAAATCCAGGAAGTGCTCGTGCAGGATACGGACGCACCTCGTAAAGAAGACACCGACGAACCAGAGCCACAACGGCACGTCTTCCAAACTCTGCAGTTTTTGCGAAAGTTGTGCAACCATCCGCTCTTAGCGGTCAACCAGGATGTCGCAATTTATCGACAAAAGGTGCAAGAAGCGTGGCTCAAGGACAAGGAGCATACGCCGAAAGACCCATTCGATCTGGCACATTGCCCCAAGCTTGTAGCACTGCAGTAAGTACTTTGTGTTATGGTCTGGTAGTACGTTGTTAACGAAACATTGTTATCAGGCAACTCCTCCTCGATTGTGGTATCGGACACGGTACCGACGTTGCGGGCGAGACATCTGCCATCGACGCCACTGCCAATCACCGAGTGTTGATCTTTGCTCAGACCAAGCAAATGCTTGACATTATTCAGAAGGATCTCTTCGCCAAAGTGATGCCTAGCGTGAGCTTCATGCGTCTCGATGGCTCAACGGAGCCTCTTAGTCGCCACGACATTGTTCAAACTTTCAACAATGATCCGAGCATCGATGTCCTGCTTCTTACGACCAGTGTAGGCGGTCTGGGCTTGACGTTGACCGGAGCGGATACGGTGATCTTTATGGATCATGACTGGAATCCCATGAAGGACGCTCAAGCTATGGATCGAGCCCATCGAATCGGACAGAAAAAGGTCGTCAACGTCTACAGGCTGATCACGCGGGGCACTTTGGAAGAGAAGATTATGAGGTACGGTAACGTCGTTTGACTAGAGGTTTCTATGGATAACAATAGATACTGACTTACTGCCCTTGCATTGTAGCCTGCAAAAATTCAAGCTGAATATTGCAAACTCGGTCGTCAACGAGCAGAATTCCGGTCTGGACACGATGAATACCGACCAACTTTTGGATCTATTCGACGTCGACACAGGGGAGAGCGCGAATCAAGATCAGCCGTCGCATGCTGGAGCTCACTCGGCGAAACCTCGTGCACTAGAAGGGTATGTCGGGCCTTCAATCTTGGAATCTTCACCAATACTAACGAAAGCCACATCTTCCTCTCGACAGACTTTCGAATCTTCCCGCCGAAGATGAATACGAAAGCCTCTCCTTGGATAATTTCTTGTCCAAGTTCTGAGGCGCGTGCATTGCGGACGGAATGTGCCGGCATCACATGTCGCTTTCCTTGTGTATTTGTGCAGTTGTATACTACCCAGTTGTATTTATAGTGTGCCGATTCCTAGCAATAATGTGTGTATCAAAGCACGATTGCAGCTAAACATACGTTCTGCGATTGTATAGGAGACCGTGAGAAATTTCCTCGACGGAAAGACACCTAGGTTCGGGTGTCATGCAGACTACTGAGTTGCTCGGTGAGCGGTAGTCTGCCAGGCATTCATATGCTTTATTTGCTTGTTGCTTGCTTTCCTTTATTTACTTGTGACTTGTGACTTGTTTGACTTGTTCATTTCATTCGTCATCACGTGGGGCGAGGAGCTTATCATTATCGGGCCCCATTCCGCTTCCGACGATGGCACAGCGGCGGCAAACGAAACAGGCGTAAGTAGTCACAACAACAACAATAATAACAAAGCAGCGCCCCTTCCCTCCTCCTCCTCCTCTCCCCGATTTACAAACTCGTTCCTCTTCAACCAAACGACCCTGAGTACAGTCTTCAGACCATCATTCAGCTCTCAACCACTGCTTACTCGATTACACACACACACAACACACAACACACACACATACACAGTCAATCGCAGCCGTTCAATCTGGTACCAGACTCGATACAAACAAAGCCGCGTCGAAGTGGCAACATCGAGTCTATCTCCCACCCTCGTAATACACAAGACGACAACAGCTACGATACCTCGCCGATGTCATTCCCACAACAGGACTCACTCAACGAGGGAGGCTTGGAAGACGATGTAAATCAGTCGTTCGATGCTAGCTCTTATATCAACGATGATGGAGATTCACCGGAACCCTTCAACTCCCTAGACCCGGAGAGCGATGCTGGAGTTCACGATATCATGGGAAATATTGAAGGTACAACGAATATCAATCAGTTTCTCGGTCATTCGAACGATCACTCGGGCGTAATCACCTTTATCCCTGAACCTCACGAAGACACCGCTTTCGGCACAAGACTGAGCGCCAACATGGACGCGAGCGATGCTCGAAACCTCGATGAGAATTACGGAATGGGTACCGTCAGCATGGAAGCTGTCGGTTCTCGTAGGATTGGAAATACAGACATGTACCACGAAGGCAGCGAATCACCTTCGACCGCCGATATTACTCCACGTGCCTCTAAAATTAGTGGAAAGTCTGGCATGCGATCTATGGATCAGCAACGATACGCAGCAGCTATGCAACAACACCACCATGTGAACGGTAATACACCCTTTACTGGATCGGCTCATTTGCCAAAGGCCGGGGACGTCACCTCTCCGCGATTCCCCTCGACAGCTTTGTCACGCCCGCCCAAGGAGGCCGGAGAATTCGCTGAATCGCAGTCGCTACACGCATCCTCATCCGTCACTCCATCAGAAATGCAAGACAGAAGGATATTCTCCCCTGCCAACTTTGATAGATCGCCTGTAAAGCGCGAGCCTGATGAAGACGCATCTCAAACGTTTGGAAATCCCGGAACGACCGCCTCAACACCGCTTCAGATTCAGTTGTTCGAGCAGTTTGAAGCAGAAACTGGACAAGAGGACGATGAGGAAGACAGTAAGTCAGGCCGCAATCAAACTTCCGACGCGGGAATTGAAGACTCTTTTCTCCAACAGCACCGCTTACAGGATCCCAAAGAATACCAGTAGCTCAGCTGGGCACCACAGGCGCAGAACGCAGCTCCGACTCGAGTGCCCCCCCTGAAGGCCGACAAGGAAAGAGGAGTGACAAGGGAAAAGGAAAGGACTCGTCGTCCGGTCTGGAAGGCGATGAAACGGAGGCCGGCGCAAATGCTGAAATGGATGCCATGGGAGATGCAGACGGAGATGACGAGAATGCGCGGCGCAAAATCAAAATTGAATATATCGAGGATAAATCCAGGAGGCATATCACGTTTAGTAAGCGAAAGGCTGGTATTATGAAAAAGGTAAGAAACTTTCTGCGGCATTCTTCCTGCGAGATCCCTGAAATTCATCTTGCGCCCCGGTTACCACTAGGCATACGAACTTTCCATCTTGACGGGCACACAGGTGCTTCTCTTGGTTGTTTCCGAAACGGGCTTGTGTTATACGTACACCACGCCCAAGATGTCACCAATGGTAACTCAGCCGGCAGGTCAGCAGTTGATACAGGTGAGCATGACCGGCAAAACGTGATACGATGCACAAGCTCACGCTGACTCTTTGGTTTTAGGCATGCTTGAACGCACCAGAAGGCTTCGGACCAGATGGCGAAGTACTCAAAGTTCCCTCAGCGCCCACAGGCAGTAAGAAGGATAAAAGCGAACTGGCTATCCGACCATTGAAGTTGAATGCGGAAGAATTGGCCAACCTTGCGGCAGCATCTGCATCGGCTTCTGATCCAACTACGCCCAAGAAGAAAAAGCAAGGTAAACCAACACTCGACGGTAAAGATGGCAAGCCTGGAGGTGCGGGAGCAGCGCAAAGCCGACGGAGAGCGAGCGAAAAGGTCAAGCGCGCGGCGAGCGGAGCAGCGAAAAAGGGCTCACGTGTGACATCTGAAGGCGGCATGGCATCATCCAGCAATAGGCTTTATGCGGACCACGATATGGATGTTCATCAGCAGCCACCTCCAGTCCCTGCCTTGCCACCGAACGTTCAAAGGATGGCCTCGAATTACAATCCGACGAACAGCGCGAACGGCACCAATACAGTCATGCTGCATCACAATACCCAGCCTGAAATACAGCCTGGCGTCTCACTAGTGTCGCCGATATCAAGTGCTTTCCCAATGTCGCATCGTCTGCCAGCACCCCCGCCTCCACATCATCTACAACAACACCAGTCTCAACCAAATGATTATCCCGAGTACGGCCAACAAGTACCGGGGAACGGCTCTCATTATTATCAGGCGCAATCAATATCTATTCCTCACAATCAGCAACCGCCGCCGGGCTCAATGGTCCCCGTCATAAATTATTCGTATCCTACTCAAGCGCCACATTTTATGAACTCCTCTCCAGCCAACAACCACCAAATGCAACGGCGGCAGTCACAGCATCAGTCGCAATCGCCTCATGTATCGCACCCACACCAGCATTACACCCAAAACATGCAGGATTCTCGCCCTTTCGACCCGAACGCACCACATCCCAGCCAGATGCTTGCTGGTCCGATCGGGATGAGCGGACAGATGTGAGGGATATGGGCTCGCCAGTTGACAGTTTGTGAGGCTGTATCTAAATCAACAGCAATTTCGCATATGTATTATACGCATTTCCGGTTGTATACGAGAGTCCGGACCATGTATCCAAAACCTATGTATATCATGATGTTCTTCACGAGATGCTTTTTGCAATCTATAATCTACAGTGCCGTGATTGTGTACTCCAGAAGGAAGAATATCCCTATATTTGTACAGTGACAACATATCATCAGTTGCAATGCTTCCGTTGTTACGGCGCCTAGAAGATGTGAACATAGGGCCGGTTCTCCCCTCTGACGGCTCTAACTGTAGCTTGCAAGGCAAATGGATTGCCCTCATAGGCAACCCAACTGGCGTCTTCGGCCGCGGACCGTGACAAGCCGAGGAGGTCCTCCATATTGGATGTCACAAGTTCAAGAGCCGAGGCCTTGGTAAAGACTCCTGCAGCGTTGGTGTATTCCCAAGCCATATCGAGACGCGTGTTCCTTGCCATCTGTGTTTCGGCATAGGGAATTGATGGTCAGCTAACGCTGCGTGCGAACAGATCTTGTGTCGTAACTTACCCATTCTTCGTTGATGCCCAATCCGACCTTGATTCCGTGATCTGCCAAATATGCCGGTAAAGACATATTCGAGAGGGGTAACCCAGGCAACGAGCGTCTAGAATCCCAAGTACCAGGGAAGGCTTTTGCGGGATTGACAATGACGCCGATATCGGCCTTTTTCAACTCGGAAGCGAGCAGCCAAGCTTCCGCCGCTCCATCGAATACCAACTTCATTCCGGGAGCGGCTTCCTTCTTGAGATTGATCAGAGAAGCCATCAAGTCTGCGCGATCGACGGCGACTACCAAAGGTACTTTGCCCAATGCAATCTTCTTGAAGTATCGTTGCAGATCCGACTTTTCAGTCTCTCCCAGGAGCAACTTCCGAATAACACCGATTACCGCAGCGCTCGAAAGTTTGCTGCCCTCGGAGATCTTGATATGGAGCGCAGCTTCCCGCTGAAGGATTCCACCATCGAGCGCATGACGAGCAGAGGGGTCATATGCATAGGAGATCCCTTCAAAGACGCCGCTTTCAATAGGATGCACGACTCCCCGGGTGACGCCGTTCTTGTACGCAATAAGCTGATCTCTACAACACAATGTAGCCGCAAAGCATTGTTAGCGTGAAACAACCATCGAGATTTCATGGGACTTACTTTTGATCAAACAACGCTCCATCGGCACCCTTGGGAACAATCATGCTCAAGTAGGCATTAGACTCTGTCAATGGATCGGGGATCTTGCCGTCGGTAGTCGAAGGTTCTTGTCGAATCTCCATCAACCCGAGGTATGACCCGTAAGTCAAAAGACCCGCGGTAATGACTCCGCCTTTCAAGTCGATGAATTCAAAGTCTTTTTCTTGCTCCACGGCACATTCTCCGACGCAGGCAATTTGCCCATTTCGAACAATCACTCGCTTCTCCTTCAGAGAATTGCCCTGGACGTGCAATTCACGAATTTGGTCTTCGGTTCGAAGGTACGTCGATGTCACGCCGGTGAAGATGACATTTTTGGATTCGATTTCACTTCGAAGCGGAGGGTCGCCTCGAGTTTCGAGGGCAGTTTTCCAACCGTCGGCGCTACCGGCCGGAGGCACATCTTGCAAATGGGGCTTTAGGACGGTACGTGGTTGTTTCAACTGTGCAATTCCATCGATATAAACTTGAACCGGCCTGGCACCCAGCTGCAACGGCATCGAATCCCATACCACAATGTCGGCATCGAATCCAGAATCGACTTTGCCCAACCGATGGTCCAAGCCGAGAGCTTGAGCGGGATTTCCGATCACAGTCTGAAGCGCTGCTGATACGTTCAAGCCGTACATGTACGTCTGTTGAGCCTCGAACAGGAGGTGTTGAGAGTTCAAAACAGGGTGGTCCGAAACGCAGGTGGTAAGGATACCAGCCTCTGTCAGGATATACGGCGCGTACTCGCTACCTCGGAAAGATTCGAGCTTGTAGCGTGCGTTGGTGGCGAAAATAGCGGCAGCGGGTGGTCCGCCATAGAACTGCTTCAGTCGAGGTATGGTCAGATACCCTTCGTGAGCATGGTGAATGGTGCTGATGTGAAACTTGAACTGGTTCGTGAGCTGGGCAAGATTATTGTAGTCCACGGTTTCGTATGAATGCGAATTACTGTAAAAGATGTGTCAGAAAAGGAATATGCATCTGTAACGTAACAGTGTACTCACACGTTCACCTTGCCTCTGAGGATATCTACAAGGAGCTCTTGTGTGATATCATCCGGAAATTGGTCGGTGTTTTCCTCACCTCTAGCGCACCAGTCATCTTGAGCCTGTTTGAGGTTTGACGCTTCCTGAAACTTCTGGCGAAGATGCCAGATTGAATCAAGTCGAGTTTGGGAGAATACTCTGCTCGGATTTTCTCTGCACATGGTAAACCACAGTCTTGTCAGTATGGAGCGACAGCAAGAAGGCCATTACCAGGGCTCGACTTACCCAAAGGCAGTTTTGACAAATCGCTTGTATCCCGTCCGAACAAAGCTTTGGTTGGCCGTTCCATCGTAGACAAAAGGTGGTTCTACCATAAGAGCTGCTGGGCTATCGATCTCTGTCTTTCGAAGTTTAACGACAAATGCTTGTCCGCCCATAGAGGTAGCACTGCCAGGCAGGATGAGGTTGGTGGTCACACCGCCTGAAATGATCCACTCTGCCGCCGCATCGTGAGTGTTGAATCCATTGATGGACATCAAATAAGGGTTAACATCTGCAGCCACTGAGTTGGTATCGTCCGATCCTCGCAGACTAGGCGAGGCGTCGACACCAGCATGAGAATGCCTGGGAAGCGGTGGTCGGATGAGTATCGGTCGTCGGCCGGATTCAGAGCCAAGAAAGGAGATTAAGGACTTACATATCCACAATACCGGGTGTGACCCACCGACCTTCCACATCAATCTCCTCGACAGCGCCGTGCAAAAGACTCCTGACGTGGGTTTCCGTTCCAACCGAGACCACTACACCTCCTCGTAGGTAGACTGAAGCGCCGTAAAGGATTTCCTCGCCGGCGTCTCTACCAGTCCAGACTGTTGCATTCTTCAGCAAGACTGGCTTTGCGTTCTTGGATTCGAACCGGTCGCTAACAGTTCTGTTGACCCTGAAGTGGGTGGTGTCCGGAGGCATGATCTTTATGGCTTCACATTGCTGAAGACCTCGATTGACGACGTCGGAGATCGGAGGCTTGGGAGTTGGCCCAGGGTGAGGAAAGTAAGGAATATGGCTGAAGTATCCAAGGATTAGAAGCGAGATTGCCAGACCTGACAGATGCAAAGGGGAGTTCCAACGGGATTTGACTGGATGGTCTTTGGTAGTGTTGGGAATCGGCAAAGATTCGACATCGAGCTCCTTCTGTTGATCCGAGGAAGAGCTGAGGTGAATCGGCCCTCTCTTATAGGGCGTTGACATGACGGGCTAGGGAGATGTTGTGAGGCGACAGCGAAGGTAGTCCGGCAAGCTCAAGCAGCCGTCGAGTTGATGCATATATACTTGTAGTCATTGCCCGGAGGAATGCCAAAGCCCACATGTATGTCGACTCTTGAATTTCGCATAAGGCCGGATAGCGTCGTCGTATAACTTCTTTTATTAGCTCGTCAATAATAATTGCAATTTGGTCAGTAGCGGTCCGGTTTCATTGGTTGTCATTATTTTATTCACGGACGTCCTTGCTACTCTATATATCAGGACATTTCTACTCTTTCCAGTATACAATGTACAATGTTCAATCATCACGAAGAACGGAGAAGATTCGAATGATGAAGAAGAAGAATTGAATTGACGGTGGTTACAATGACGAATCCGGGTCATCTCCTCACTCCTCATCTGCATCTCCAGCTTCTTCGGCAAGCTTGTGATGATGGGCCTGAATGGGCTATGATGAGTCCGTCGCTCCATCTGTCCTACTCAGTCAAGCTTAACCCAAGTCTTTCGTGAACGTCAGTGACTGTGGTTCCCGTCAGCAGAGCATACTGTTGAACAGGACCGACCGGTGGTAGTCCCCGTTATATGGACGTGAATGGAAAAGTGACGATGTAGGCAAAGAAAGCAAATGCAAACGACAGGACCTGGGTATGATCAGCGATAGCGACCATTATATCGAGAAGGTTCACTGACTCGGCCAATAAGAGCTTGAGCCCCATCTCTATAGGCAATACGTTTTGGAAGGGCATCAGCATCGAGGATTATGAAGGGCTCGGCGGAGCTTGGAGCTACCAGGAAGATTGACTCACTTGACCTCATTGTACGTATGCAAAAGCTCGATGTGACCCTGAACCACCTTGGCAGCATCAACCCCTCTGTCCGACAATGAAGGGATGAGCGATCCACTACAGACGGAGATAGTCGTTACTGGCGATATCTACTCACCCGAGTTGCCTTTCCAAATCCGCAATTTCTGCCTGGAGGGCCTCCTTTTTAACTTCCAGAGATGCCGTTCGACTGGAAGGGTTCTGGTCGAGGAGATCGTTTCGGTCGTCAGTTCATATCCATGGCCGCCATGGTCAGTTTTGGTGCACCTGATCGTTCGTGAGCATCGTCCCAATGCGCCGATGTTTGTCTTGATCTCACGCTTGTAGATAGGTAAGGATAGGTACGCTGTCGAAAGTGTGCGTTGAAGCTCGAATAAGGAATGCGGGTCAGAGTGAAGTGTGTTAGACTCGTGTCAGGTAATGTGTAAGCTCCTGATGAAGATGATGGGTTCATGAAAGTGACCGTATCGAGCGAAAAGTGGCGATCATCGCCCCTATCCGGTTTCTCTGTTCGCATGTGATGACTTTTGTGCAAAAGAAGAGATGCATTATTACTTGGTGAGCAAGGTGAAAGGTCAGGTTGTTAACACTGAACTAAGAGAACGCTGTCACATTTATAGCAATGAGCACTGTCGACGGCAGGCGTCGAGTTTGGTACGCAAAGAGTTTCGCCAAGGAACAACAATACCAGCCATAACTATAGATTCACGTCAATCTGCTACTACAACAGACATTCTTCTCACACCGAATGGTGCCTCACGCCTCCTGCGCCGCAGCCGCCACGCTTTCGGCCCTCTTCAAATCTGATGCCCGACGAAGCATCTCTGTTTGCCTAAATCTCCAATAGCTATCCAGGCCACAAAAATAAGAAAGACGTGAGCGAGTTGCGGCAACTGAAGAAGAGAAAAGACGCACGTTTTCCTCATGACATCCCATCGTTCAGCCAGCTCGTGGTAAAGTCCAGCCGCATCTGCGTAGGCATCGCTACTACTTTTGGCCGCCGCTTGCTCAGCGTTGCAATCCGCCAGCCACTCTATAGCGAATGGGACGGGCAAGGGCGTATCGGGATTGGCTGGAGTGTTGACTGGTGGTGGCTTTCGCGGTATGGACGAGGTGACGGACGGAGCTGGTGTTGTGCTGAATGGAAGAATCGCCGGAAGAGACTGGGATAGTGGCAGCTTGAAATGCTTATGAATTCTGTTCGTCGAATTGATCAGTATCAAGAGACGCGTGAGCATTCTGCGGACGAGACTCACCCGCGTAAATAGTTCCAAGCCGATGCGTTGTGCGGGATCGCTCGAATTTGCGACAATGCGTATCTTTAGAGCTATGCTAGTCAGAACGTCGGGTCGCTTGTCAAACCGCGGTCAAACACTCACTCTAGTTCAGTTTTAGCATCTAGTTTGGCGCCTTTTCTCGATACTACGAGATACCACCTCCAACTCCAGGCCGAGTTATTTCGCCCATCCCCTCGACCGATAACGTGTTCATCGACCTTGTCGTCGCCCGAGAGCAATTCAACCTTGTCACTCAGCCATTCATGACCCTCTGTTGAACGAGAACGCGAAAATCGATAGTTGCTATCGAGCATACGTTCACACCACGCCAATTCCGCCATCCAAGACTGGCTCGAGAAACGATCTCCGCCGCGTTCCTCTGGCAAGTTTGAAAACGTCGAGTATAGCCAATTCAGATAGGCCCACGTATGATAATTCTTGGGGTCGGGCATGAGAGAATCGTGAATAAAGTCGATTTCTTTCGTCAGTTCCGAGAGTTGTGGTTCCATGTGAGTAATGAGGGTAAGACGGTGGTGCCTAGTGCGAGGACGAGATTCAGTACAGAGGTTGTGTGTCGGATACAGACAACTCACCAGACTTGATAGCTTTTCAAATTCTCCTCTGCAAATTCGTTCATCAACTGGAGCTCCTGCTGCAAATCCTTTTGCAGCGCCAGCAAGGTACTCATTCTGTACTGCCTGTGGGCGAAAAGACGTACTTTTTTTAGTGACAACTACAACGTGACTCGCGCATGGCTGAACATACCAGACTGTGTAATGAGCAGGATTCCGACGAATGATGTGCTCTGTGAGATCCAGTACCCTCTCTGAATACTCTTGCGCTGAAGCAATGGCTCGGAAGTAGTCCATGGCATCGGAATCTGGGGAGGGGAGGGGTGGGTTTCGATCGAACTTGGCTGGATGTTCTACCACTGGCCAACTTACATTCTCTGGAATATGCAATAGGCACCAGGCCATCTTGAGCGTCCTGTTGCGGTACCGGTTGTACATCATTCCATTCAGGACGCTTCCCATATGGGATGTACGCTTCTTCGCCGGACTGCCATTCAATACATCGTTAGCATGTGCCTCAAATCACTGCTGAAAGCTAGACTGACCATAATTGACGATGGGCAAAATATGTAACGTTGTTCAAGTTGCGGTTGGCGGTTGCTGGATGCGATTGAACGGGACTTCAATGTGTCGTCGTGATACTCGAGTACGGTCGATGGTATAATAGTGAACCAAGACGTGCACTGTACAGTGCCGTAAGAAAACAATGAAGCCAGGGTCGACGGCGTTCTGCGAGACCGCTATTGTTCACCGATCGCCCCTTGTATCGCAAGATTATGAATATAACAGAATTTACATGAATACACATTGCCACATAGTGTAGCGGTTAGCACCTTTGGTTTTGAGCTCCCTCAAGCATCAACGTCCAAATAACCCGGGTTCGAATCCCGGTGAGGCATATTTGCTTTTTTTTCTGCTGACGGGACACTATCCTGCGGGCCCGTGATCCTGCTGTGACTTCGGCGGACCCCATCTTCACCTTTTTGCTACATGAACGGAAAGTCTCCTCGGTGGCAACATGCTGCCGCGGTGACGAGCCAGCCACGATCAGCCAGTCATCCTTCTTTGCACACCAAGAAGGACACATGTCGTGTCTCTGACGCGCCCACTGCTCTCCTCTGTGTATCGTGCTCAGGTCACATAATGTCTGCAATCCGTTTCCTGACCTTTCTGTTGCTCCGCAGGTCGAAGGACGGCGTCTCCTCACCAATGAGGTCATTTCAGCTTTAGTTTTTAACAAAACCACAGCTGCGTCGTGGAAGTTCAGCACCAGAATCTGCTACTTTGCGTGCCCTTTATCTGTCATCTACTGCAATCACAGCAGTGGCAGCTTTCCTGGTGTGCTGCGCAAAGAGGGACCTATACCAATGCGATGCGTCAATGAATCAAAAGGTCGAGGAAGACTTCCGAAGGCCGCCACAAAGACAGACCGCCTGCGACCATATCATAGCCGAGACCTTTCGTCACAATTTGGGCATGTGGCAGGTCCAGGTTGCATGGACCTTAACTTGGTATCGTTTCAAATATGATATCGCGCAGTACCGACAACAATAGACGGCTGATCGGCCAAGAAGGTCTGCGAACTGTTTGCCCTCCACGCTCTAGACATGTTCAAATTGCTAATGTCGCTTCCATCTGCTGAACACCTCCACTCGCCGTGGAGTCTGCACGATAGAGAATGTCATAGGATTTTATTGCATATAAACCATCCTTGTTCGAAGCTCTTCACTCGTTCATCAAGATGGCATTCAACTCTTCCTTTCGGAAACCGCGACACATACCCAAAATGAGCCTTCGAGTACGGTCCTTCACGCCCAGTTTGGCTTTCGGTCGCATACCTAGAAAGAATGTATTGATCTTGAGCGTTATCAAAACAACACAGCGCAGCGCTGTGTGCTCGGCTCGACTGCGACCCTGCATGCTTGCTCGCCGACATCAAGGGATATACCGTATCACACCTGGAGCCGAGATCTTTCATGCAATGGAGCGCTCACCTACCACCTGTTGTGACCCGAGCCATGCGGTAGATCGACTTTGAGAACTATTCATGATGGAAACTGCATACTGCTTACAACACACAATGTCCACAAGGCAACTACCAGCATCGCCTCCAGCACTACCGCATTCACCCTAGAAGAACCGCCAATAGATGAAGACAAGCATGAAGAATGCGATTCCTGCCACCGGCGCCCATTTTCGCAACATGGCTTGTAGATTGATATTCCGCGCGGCTTTGCGATACTTGGCAGATTCCGACCGAAGCGAGGTCGACAATGTAGACATACCTAAGAACAAGGGGATCATCTTCATCAGCTTCTACAGCTGCCCGCCTTGCCGGTGGCCAGACCTACGATCCAAGCTATCTCCTCTCCATAACAAATCTTCCATATTCTTGGTCATTATCCGAGTAACATCCTGTAGCTCTGCATTCATCTTGTCGAGATTCGAGGATCCCGACTGAGTGTCTGTTGAACCTTGAGCCAGGGCATTTGTTTGTGCTGTTCGGGTGTCCGCATAGAGTCGCGTTGTTTTCGAGATGAAGGTATCTATGATTTTCTATGGTGAGTAATGGTTGAGTACGAGGAACTCGAAGAGCTTACCGAAACCCCTAAAGCTATACGGTCTATTGGCACTGGCAATCTGGCTTTCATACGATCGCTGGAATTCCTTTGATAGCTCGTCCAGATACGAAAAGGCCAGTTTCCTCGGATATGATTTATCGCATATCGTCAAATACGCAACTTGATTCACTAGGAGATAGCTGACGACGGATGACAGGTCAGATTCACACTACCAAGGCAAGAGCCGTATATAGCTCACTGAATCAGAAAGTTTCCTGTTTCTATTGAACACGCTGGTTCGCTCTTTTCCGTCAGCCTTCTGCTAATCAGTTTCGACTGCTGCTTCGGTTCCGCCAGCTGCTGCTCCGACTACGGTAGGGAATCAAAAGGTCAACTTTATAGGATTGTGCTGGTATGAAATCCTGCATTACATACCCCATTGTCATCAACACTAGCGGCCAGAGGCAGGCCGTCGGGAACCCTGAAAATCATTGTGGACCGAACCATATTGTTTTTTGAATACGCTGCTACTGACTGACGAAAGGTGGCGATGGATATGGTAATCGGCTATCCTGGTGAGATGACGGGAATGCAAAGAATAGCCGTCATGAGGAACTCCACCTAATAGACTCTACATCATCATTCATCCCTATTCAAACAGGACCACCGCCAACAAGCCCACCAATAATCAGCGCGGCCGCCGGAGCCGATCAACAATCAAATAACATTATTATTATTGCATCAAAGTCTGAAACAGCAGGGGCTCTTCTACTTCATGCGTATCTATCCTCTATGCATATCCGCTACATCGCCTGCATCACCATACAAACTAGTTAATATGCCCAAGTGAGTCTGCACAGTAATATCGGCAGGTAAACGCGAGGCTCATCCCGGCGCACAGGTCTCGAAGTTCCTCGATATCCTCAAACGAGCTCTTTGAAGAGCTCGAAAACAACATCGAACAAGGAGAAGGCAAAAATGATTCGGCTTTCGACTGGGGAGCGTTTAGAGAAGCTCGTCTGCAGCAGATGGCGGATGACATGGAACGTACAAAGAGTTTGCAGCGACAGGGCGGAACAGATGGATGGTATGGATCTTATAGAGAGATCACGGAAGAGAGGGATTTGATACAGCGTAGTTCGTAGGTGTCATTTCACACAAATCGACTCGGTCGGCCTCGCTGAACTTTACATTACTATCAGCAAGGAAGAGTTTTGCATCATTCACTTTTCCCATCCAGATTTCAAGCGATGTGCAATTATGGACAAGCACCTGCAAGTGAGCATGTCGAAACGTTATTTTGAGAGGTTTCTCTGACATTGCTTGCAAACAGACTCTAGCACCGAAACATCCGAACACTCTATTCTTGCGAACTTCGGTAGATAACGCACCTTTTTTGGTGACTCGGCTCGGCGTCAAGGTCTTGCCATGCGTGATTTCGTTCATCAACGGAAATGCAACAGATAGGTTGGTATTCTGGTCAATCTGCTGTACGACGAGCTACCGCTAACATACTGCGGGGATACTGGCAGACTTATCGGGTTTGAGGAGCTTGGTAATGATGACAGCTTCTCAACGGCGGCTCTGGAGTTCCGGCTCAAGCGATCAGGTTAGTCTCAGGGCACTGCGTTATGCGAATCTGGCTGATGGGACGACGAGGGACTTGTGTGTATAGGCGTCCTACCTCCCGCCGGATACAGAAAAGTGACCAAGCTGGAAACTTTGATTCCAGGCATGGCTAGGGCAGACAACAGCGACGAGGACCATGACTCGGAGGGTGACGAGAGAAACCTCAATACGCGCCGCCAAAAAATAATCAGGAGTGTCAGAGATAACAGGCGGTCACGCCGCGGGAAAGCGGGCGACGATAGTGATGACGGTTGGGATTGATGGAGTGACCTCATTTGCCATCGAAAGGCTTGTATACAGTTTTATGTAGCGTTGTAATGGAAAAAACAAGTTCCTTGTGTACAAAAATCATGGTACTTCATGTACGAGTTCAGTATCCAGCGGCCGAAGCTTGATGCGCGGGCGAGTTGTAGTAATTTTGTAGTCCGTAGTGATTCGGGTTCTGGTTGTCGTTCGGAGGGATGAATCCCGAGGGTCGGGTATCGTCATACCCCCCCGAAGCGTAATTCTGCGGGTATGGCGGGCTGGTCCAAGACGATGTCGGGTCCGAGTAGTTGCGCTGATCGGTATAAGTTGAGGGCGGGGCCATGGGCGACGGCGATCTTATCAAACTTGGTGGTTGAGCAGATGCTCCTTCTCCTACGCCCAAAGACCGCAGATAATTCCTTCCTGGTCTCGAGTCTGGCTCACTGGAAATCCAGGCTGAAGACGGGCCGGGTTGCGTTGGCGGCGCCGGCGGATAAGCAGACGTATACGCTTGCGGCTGATGATGACCCGCCGTTTCTGGGTAGGAGAGACTCGTAGGCAAGATCTGATTCGCCTGTCCGTCGTTTCTCGATGGCGGCGGCGGATAACGCATCGCTTCTCCAGGATACGCAGTGGAAGCATTCGATGGAGGTACTGGCCCGCCGTACTGCATATGCGCTGGCAAATTGGAGGAATTCGACAGAGCGGAATTGACCGGCATTGAAGAAATGTGAAACGAGGAAGTCACCGCTGATGGATAATGTGTCGAAGTAGTAGAGTAAGGTCGATCCGGAGGTTGCGGTATACCCATCGACGAAGAAGGCCGATTGTCGATAAGCGGGTATATCGGTATATTGGTGGAAGACGGCCGCGCAAGTTCCTGTAGATGCCCGGATTCGTACGGATACGTGGGTGCAGCAGGCTGGGGTGCGTTATGGAAAGATGTCATGGGCGACGGTGTGGGTGCATACGCATACGCCATTGGTACGACATTTGGAACCCCGGGCGGACCGCCCGGCCACATCGGCGACGGTGTAGACCTTCCGATTGGCATTTCGACAGGCGGTGGCGGTTGTAGTGGTGGTAAAGCTGCGGCCATGTCTTGCATATGCGGAAATGAAGAAGACGGTGGAATTGTAGCTGTATATTGAGTTGTGGGCGGTGCCGGGTATCCCAAGGCGGGATTGAACGGCACTTGAGGCGCATGTACTGGATATAGAGAACCAGTCGGAGGGAGTCCATACGCGTCCTGAATCGCAGGTGCGGCTAAGGCAGCACTTCCTGGCATCTGCACATGAGCAGCGACTGGGTCATGTTGCCAGGTGCCATGTTGAGGTATCGCTCCGGTCAGGGAATGCCTATGCGGATAGGAGTCAGCCATAGCTGGCCATCCAGAAGATGGCACGATCCGAGCAGGACCAGCGGTTGAAGGGCCGCCGGAAGCGGCTCCATATGAGATTCGAGGCGGACCGACCGTGGGGTTTTGCGATACGTTTCTGCCAGGGAATGTCGGTGGAGGAACGTACGCTCCAGGTTGGATACCGCCTTGATTGAAAGCCCCGATTGATCCTGAAAGACTACCTCGCCGTGGGGCGAATTCCGCTGCCAGATTTGCTGGACCAGCGGGATACAGGGCTGGGTCGAAAGGTCGAGATTCTAGGCTACTATGTCGAGCAGGACCTTGAAGCAGAGCACAGTAGGATTAGGTCTTTCCAAATGCATTCTGGGGCCGCAAAGGAAAATGCAAAGCTCACCTGGAGGAAGTGGACCTGTAGTTCCATAATCCATCCAGCTCACGGGTTTCGATACCTTCTTAGGTATTGGTGGCGCATCCTGTCTCGAAACTGCTGAGCCTTTATTCGGGAATACGAGCCCGATGAAGAGGGACTAACATTGATGAAATACGTCATTTCCAGGTAGATCTCGCCGGCAAACATGTCCTTGTACTTCATTTCGAACATATCTACAAACAAGTGATCAGAAACGGTAGGAATGGACGGCCGAATGAAGAACGTACCATCATACTCGCACTTTTCAAACACAGCAGTGAGGTCAACCACGGTTTCTCCGACCAATTTGGGTTCCTTGGGATCGTCCGCGAACACAGTCACAACCATTGACTTGTTCTTGGGTATTCTCCGACTCTTTCTAGCCTTGGTAGAGTCTCCGTCATTAGTATCGGGCCTATCCACAATGTCCTCTGCGTCTTCTGTTATTTTGAAGCGGACTTCAGCGTCAAACGTGGGGTGTTGACCGCCTCTGCGACCGTCAAAAATGAATTCCAGATGAGCATTCATCAATCTCAGTCGGACATGAACGTACTTTTTGACTACTGGAGTCTTTGTCTTTGTATTTCCATATTTTAGTACCACATACGGATGATGCTTTCCAATCTTGCTGCGATCTGACAAATGTTGCTATGACGATGAAACCCGCGCAGCTCAAGTTTACCTTTGCGCGATTAAAAGTCGAGTCAGGAGGATACTTACAGCTCGAATGACTACTACCGCAAGCTCTCCTAGCAATCTAGCATCTACAGACTCTGCCATGTTGTCCTGACAGTCCACGTGTGATCCGCGGTGACGAAGTTTGTTGGGCGGGGTTTACGTCTACAGTCAAACCCACATACGTAAGGTGCAGAGTGATGGATTATGGCGAATGGATACCTGACGGTAGATGGAAAAGTGTTATGTTAGCCGCATGACAGCGAACGATTTGAGCAGCACAGCGTCAATCATTTGACTGAAACGACGACAACCTCCCTTCCTCCCTGCTAGATACTGGATACGCTTCCGCCGCCTTACAATAATTGTCATTGTCGGGCCCCGGTGGTGAGTGTTCGCGTTTGTTCCAACGACTCTTCCTTCTCCTTTGACCCTCTGTCAAGTCTTAGCATATGCATGTTCTTGACCATATCCAACTGCCGTTCAACTCTCTCGTTCGACATACCGCTCAAATCAAATCCTGCTAGACAACTTCTCGGAGCATCACGCAAAGCAAGCAAGCATGGCACACGTAGTCGAAAGACTGGATCATCCTTCCAGTTACAAGGATAATCACGCACGAGTGAGTCTTCTGCCTGTTACTTGACTCGCTGGTATACATTCTGATATGGACGTCCTACCTCTCTAGGAAAGCAGAGAGGAACGTGAAGCCAAGTTGGCAGACTCGAAAACACTCTACGTCGGTAATCTAAGTTTCTATACGACCGAGGCTCAAATCTATGAACGTGAGTATAAAAGTCATTCGAGGCGGACCTTTGTAGGCCTTGCAGCCTGCACGTTTTTGTGATAGCTGAGGCCGATTGCAGTATTCTCACAGTGCGCGGACCCTACTTTGGGCGGAGGAATCAAACGGTTGGTACCTGTTGTCGAATCCTTGACGGCTAGTCTTATTGACTTTTCCCCTCTCACGCAGTATCATTATGGGCCTAGACAGGAACACAAAGTAGGTTGCAGTTCGGTCTGTCGACCTGACGCCGCTGACGGGTCATTCTTTTCTCTCCTGCAGAACGCCGTGCGGGTTCGCCTTTGTCGAATATTACCTACATTCTGAAGCTTTGGCATCCATGCGATATATCTCGGGAACAAAACTCGATGAGCGTGTGATTCGTTGCGATCTGGATCCCGGTTACATAGAAGGACGGCAATTTGGCAGAGGCAAAAGCGGCGGGCAGGTACGAGACGAGTATCGAGAAGAATATGACGGCGGACGCGGAGGCTGGGGACACGATGTACTGAGACGGCAGGATCAGGCCGAGAAGCGATTACAGGGACATTACGATACATACGCATCGGAAGCAGGCGGCTTGGGTATGGCTGGCGCCGATGTTCCCACCGGTGAAGGATACGAACGCGACAACCGCAAGCGTGGTCGAGATGACGAGGACGAGGGAGATGACAGGATAGTGAGTGTCCATGGTAGTGGACTATATTGTCGGCAACGCTTGTTCATTCTGCCTGCTCTTCCTTTTCAGGCACCTCAGTTACGTGGCGAGCGGGATGATGAAGAAGACGAGGAGTAACGAATTACCATGGATGACGGGAATGAATGAATGTACTCGCCACAGAAGTAGGGCGAGGATCATTGATGGATGATGCGCTGTACGCGATGTCGTTATCAGCTCCGAATTATCGGCCCAACCTGCCGGGGGTGGAGGTAGAGCTGCCTACCGATTACAAAGCGTAAGTCGCACTTGTAGCGAGGGTATATGCGATTCAGAGATGGACGGTGCCATCTGTTGATGCCGACACGAAAATGAGCTGGCGAGCGAACTTCACTACAAGCGACTGAGCGTTGGCGTTGCCCTTCCTGTGACCTTCCGATTCGCTCGACGCCCCGCATTGGCTTCGCTGCCTGTCCTTCGGGACGCACCAAGCACACCGAGGTATCGGCGCCTTGCGGCTGACGCATAAAGCGCATTTAAACTATCTTGGTGCTGAACTTACACGACGCAGCTGTGGTTTCGTTAAAAACTAAAGCTGGAATGACCTCATTGGTGAGGAGACGCCCTCCTTCGACCTGCGGAGCAACAGAAAGGTCAGGAAACGGATTGCAGACATTATGTGACCTGAGCACGATACACAGAGGAGAGCAGTGGGCGCGTCAGAGACACGACATGTGTCCTTCTTGGTGTGCAAAGAAGGATGACTGGCTGATCGTGGCTGGCTCGTCACCGCGGCAGCATGTTGCCACCGAGGAGACTTTCCGTTCATGTAGCAAAAAGGTGAAGATGGGGTCCGCCGAAGTCACAGCAGGATCCCGGGCCCGCAGGATAGTGTCCCGTCAGCAGAAAAAAAAAGCAAATATGCCTCACCGGGATTCAAGCAGTTCAGGCAGCTGCGGAGGGCGTACTGTACCATTGCAACGTTCTTGAACGACCGGCCGAGGGACGACCACAGTTGATGTTGTGAAACGGTTTATGAAACGTGGCTTACAGTATGGCACACCTTCTGTCTGGGACAATTCCGACCTTGTGCGTAGCACGGTCCAGTTATAATATGATGGCGTGCAAGACCATGGCATATTGACACTATTCACTATTTAGTTCTACAGCATTGTGCTGTGCGGTCATTCTGTTTC
Organism: Naganishia vaughanmartiniae; assembly: GCA_030039245.1. Lineage (NCBI taxonomy): Eukaryota > Fungi > Basidiomycota > Tremellomycetes > Filobasidiales > Filobasidiaceae > Naganishia > Naganishia vaughanmartiniae. Next base: position 942,772 of record JASBWU010000001.1, on the reverse strand, counting down.
AAATTACATCTACTTCCATCAGGCTAACCAAGTCAACCAAGAAGACACATCAGACCATGCTTAGTGACGCAGATACGGTCTCCGATGTATGCTCTCACCACGTTCATTCCTGCCTGGTGCGCTGGTGTAATATGACAAGTAAGAGGTGGTGATGATAGGGCAGCGGCGGCATGGGAGTAGTACCAGACAGTGGCGAACAAAAAACAGAAGCCAGCCCAAACCATCGACGCTCGCTATAGGTTGTTACAGATATCTCTTTTAGTGATGGAAGGAGGAGCGGTCTCGTCATATGCTCAAGCATATGGCAGCCACACCCCATCTTGCTGTGGTGGAACTGTAAAAGAGGAGGTGGTAGTGCATCTCAGCTCGTTTTAGACTTCTCAAAATACACGGTGCGTGGAGAATGGGGATTGTAGAATAGCGAATAGAATCTTATGACACGTGCCTAGCCCTAATTGTTCCGACAGTTCTACAGAAGATGGACAGGGTCAGTTGCCTTCCTCCTCCGTTCTCTCAGATGAAACGACGTCGCTAAAAGTGGAAAGACCAGGAGCGGAGGCAGCAAAAAACTACTGCCATTTCAACGCAAAAGATGTAATCGGCCCGGTCTGGGATTTGAACCCAGGACCCCCCGCAAACGTTTTGTGTTCAGAGAACCCAAAGCGGGGATCATAGCTACTAGACCAACCAGGCTTTGATGATGGGCAACGAGCCAGGTTTTCCTATAAGTATTGCTATTATTGTAGTCAGGCTGGGGGAGTAGGCCCGTCATTTTTCGATTGATAAATGCCAGCGCACCTTCTTTCCCTACCACAAATCGGAGCTTGTGGCTTCTGAATGAGGAGTGAGTAGTCATCTGCCAGTTACCTGGTTCTATCATGTGCTGTATCTCTTCACCTGCAGCACCCGCATATTCGTGTTCCGCAACCTCAAGCCTGTCCCATCGCAAGAGGCCGAACGTGGTCTTTCGATTCTTTTACGGACCCTTGTTACTCTTGTCAATTGTCCTACATCACGTAGCCAAAACCGTGAGTCTCCACAAGTATCTTTTCATAAGTAAGATGGGTGTAACATACACACGTCACTAAACGAACACCGACATGGCAAAACACAGTGGGTTTACCTAGGCTAGTTACCTAGTAACAAGTTCCGGGAAAAGTAGGGTACGAGAGTACGGCCAGGTAATGCGTGTATAGACCCCACAGGCATAGCCTAGCGATGACAGAGGATGATCAGCGCACTGCGAGGGGAGCAGCGGGGCCGTATCGTGTGAGCCCATCTTGTGCTGCGTGATGACATCGGCTCTAGTGTGAAAGTCTTGACATCCCTGCCAGACCTTTCTTCGACCAAAAGAGTAAAAAGCAAGTGCATTCCCCTAACTGAGACTTGATCTGAGGTTCCTCAGAGCGCTTGATATGGATATTCGTTCTGTCTACTTCGACTAGCACGCGCCCGTTTTCCGACTGAACTGACGTCACGCTGAACGAGAATCTTGCAAATCAGCCTATCGCATCCGTCAAAGCTGTCATGAAAGCATCATATTTGTCTAAGTCCCAAAATCTATAGTCTCGGGAAAGCGATTATCTGTATCGGCTTTGACCCTTGACCCTTGACCCTTGACCCTTGACCCTTAACCATTACTGAAATTTTCCTTTGCTCTTGCCTTTGTCTTATAAGTACTTTGTACTTGTATTGTTTCCTTAATGTTACTTAGTTAGGATCGAATGGGATAGGGATGGACATTCTTTTTGCTATGTTGGAACAGATAAGTCAAAAGCCAGATTCGCTGTTAGTAGCTTCGAAGATAGTTTATTGCTTAGGTTGTACATTTATCCGTCAGTACTTGTGTGTGATTAATATTTTTGCTGTTTGCAGAAGACGTGTGCACAGAGTTACACAGATGTGCACGAGTTGACACAAGACGGATTTGTAAGTGTGACACAAGACGGATTTGTAAGTGAAATGACTCAGCGGTACACACTACACAGATGTACACAAGTGTGCAAAAGTATCGCCTAGGTCATGTGACATTTCCCATTTCTCCTTGGAGACCCTTGGGAAAGTCGCCACAAATCACGGTGTTTACACAGGTATATATTGGTACGTTTCTCCATGTAATAGTTTCCGCCACCATGATTAGATTCACATTTGACCCCACCAACCAAGCCCGAGCAACCGTCCTTGACTATTATCCCATACTTACTAATCTGGTTAGATTCGCTTAAACTAGTGGTCTCGCTCATTACATATAGTATCTTCTGTTATCAGCTACTATACTTACAATCGTAAAAGCATAATACTTTTGCATTGACCGGCCCAACTAAAGATCTTGTACTGTATCATAAGATATATTATATTCTATATACTATATCCACATTGATACATTGATACTAGCACTCTTACAGCGCAGCTTCACTTCTCTTTGAGTTTCACTTCCCTTAGCACAGCCATACATCCTGGATAAATATATAGAGCTGGCGATTTGTCGTTTTTGTAATAGCTCTTCATGCTTTATGATTCACCCTTTGATTTCCCCTCAACTACGAAGCTACCTTCGAGTGCAAGTCTTCTCAGGATCAGCATCCTAGTCTTCCACTCAAGGTATTCAAGGTCTGATTAAGACAGTAAGCGTACATCATTTGTGCTAGTTAGTAGTTCCCTATACAAACGGCTGAGCTATCTCATTTAGGTAAGATAGACCTCTAGCCCGCGACAGCAGCTATATATACTATTTCTGCTAAGGGCAACTCGTAGAGATGGTTCTTTGGCGAATGGTTGTGTTAGGTGCAAACCATCTTCCCAAGGGATCATGACGGAACGAGGCGCAAGAGTTGCCCTAAGAAGAAATCCTGCCCTAGGTGCTTTGGCAATGCTAGGGATCCGCGTTGCACCAGGTGCATTCGGTATCCCAAGGAATCGCGGCTGCAGCAGGTGCAACCATTCCCCGAGGGAGGGATGTGAGGAAATAACGTGAACACGAGCGTTCTAGGGTAGAGTTCCAAGGGTGGAACGTGGATTTGGTGCCGGATTCTGAATATGTAATGAGTGATCGTACGAGGTCGGAGATATGATAGCTGGATCGTCCAAGAAGAGGTAGTCGTGAAGCAGGTCGTGAAGCAGAATAAGGGACAGAACAAAAGAGAAAGGCAGTGCATCTCTACAAAAGTCACCGAATAGAAATGAAAGATCTTGCCTTGTACACTCCTAAAACGACGGTAGATTCCACTCCTGATTTCGCCGGTATACTGGAAGTCATGCTGGTTACATCAATGTACGCATGCCAGTGTTTCACGGCTTGACTGCTTTTGGCATTTCAAGTCTTCAAGAATATGTGCTCTCGTTCTATTCTGTTGAAGTACAATCGGCGTAAGAGACTTCCATGCTGGAGTAAAGGCAATGGCGTGAGAATAAGGCAGTGAATATGGGTAGTTTGGCTCCAGGTCTCTATGTCAGGAGTTGGAGGAGTTGGAAATATGGACAAATTTGGGGCTGAAAGAACTCACTTCTGCGTCGTTGTACGTATATCTGAATACTGTTAGGCTGTTCTTTCCGAGAGCTTCATGTTATTCTTGTTGCCGGAAAGCTGGTTGACCAATCGGAGCATTCCTGTGGTGTGGTATTGAAGCAGGGTATCTCTCGCGGGTTGGAGGTCTATCTTACGTAGAAGGGATAGCTCAACCGTTGTAAGCGGAACTGAGGAGACTCGACTCGCAGCACTCGAAGGTGGTGGCTTTGTAGTTGAGGGGTCCGCCTCATAGGGTGAATCATAGAGCATAAAGACCATATACAAAAGTGTAGTGATACAGGTGTAATCTAGTGCAATTATGACACAATATCAAATTACATTCATTTGTACTCTACTTCTATATTACTTCTACTCCATCCTCGCTTTCACGCGTGAGCTGACTTCTTTCCGCATACCATCGCCTTCTTTACCACCCTTCAACAGAGTCTTCGCGCATGTCAAGTGCTGGTCCAACTCAACTTGATGTGTTGAGTGTCCTAACTTGTTGAGGACAAAGGTTGTTTTACCACAATTAACAATATAATATTCCTCGGAGTCACGCAGTTGTTATGTAATTCTCACCCCTTCGAAACCAATACCGGTGTCTGTCGAGCTTGTGATAGACCCGAAGGTAGGCTAGGCCATGTAGTTGGCTACAGAGTCAGAACAGTTGTTATCGAAGTATAGTGTGTGCCCCTCCAAATTCATGATGGATGTTCAAATGAGCTTGGAGATATTTCCTATAGTCATAATTCGCTACCGAAATGCAAGTGAAATCCCAACACCATGGGAAATGAAACGACTGGACCGGAGCGTTCCTTCATGACCGATGGATGGACACGTTCAACAGGCAGCCACATGACTTGAGGACCAGAGTCAAGTCACTGACTCAGGATGAAAGCTCTTCCCTTGTACATTCCAGAAACGACGAAAAGAATCCGCTTCTGACTTCTTGTCATACTGAACTCATGCTGGTCACACCACTAGACGTCTGCCAGCGATGAACGGCTTGACTCATTTTGGCATTTCAAGAATGGATGCTCTCGTTCAATTCAGTTGTGTAACTGTTCACACGACGTAACAGTATTTCCAAACTGTGCCCCGGAACGTGCTCAAAATCTTCGCTACATTCCCCTGCTTCATTGTCGACCGTTGCTTTCCGTGTACGCAACATTGTGAATCATTCTAGATCGAGTTTCAATGTAATTAATCAACGGCATCAGTTCAACTATAGCCTGCGCCTAGTGCATGGACGGTGTCGAAATTGATGTTGGAGAGATTCAGTTTCTCAATGCGAAATTCACAGAAAGCATGGTCGGTCCGCAAATCGCGAATGGGCGAGAAGCTGATTCTTAATTTGATGCCAATCTAGAAGTTGATGCAGCGACTAGGGCATCATACCTCGCTGGGCATGACGAGTTCTGATCAAGATTGGTAGTTGACACTGCCGAGAACAAATCACTCGAGTGCAATTGACTTGAGAACTGTTCATCGAGTAATTCGCCAAGTTCACAAGAATTGCCTGTATATGAGTTCAGTCAGAACCCCCATATATACTAACAGCTTGTCAATAGTGCAATGGCTAAGACCCGTCCCAGCCGTGATTACGAATATGAGCTGGGAATTGTGGAAGACCCCAGTTCGGGCTGTGAAGTGGGGCTCAGCTTCCTTTTTGCTGCATTGTTCTTTGAAAAGGATGCTTAAACAGACGGCGTTAATCTTCTCCTGAACGGCTGGCCATGTCCGATTGGTGAGTTGGAGTTTTTTCACGAGGTCAGGTAGCCCTCTGACAATCCTTGTCTGTTTTTCCATGAGGTACGTAAGTCGATCACATTCATTGATACCCACACGTGTGCAAAGTTGCCCTCAACGGTTACACTCAATCTTTTCTAGTTCACGCCTAGTTGCCCGCAACAAACAGGGCAAAACACTACCTATATTTACTCGCTCATCCAGCATTCGCAGAGAAGAGTAGCGGAGAAACCCCTCAAAGGCAAAGGGTGTCCACATTTATGTTAAGGGCCAAAAAAAGGTCGCGTGTTTGCATAAGTACAGACCATCGCGCAATTGCACAGGCACGAGGCTTCTGCATGATCCAAGCTTTAGCCACTCACTTGAGCTTCCGTCGTGGTATCGTCGTTCTCTGCGTCAGTCTATAAATGCAAAGGAAGAACAGCAGGGTATCGTATTTGCACAGCGTCATCATTCTGAGAGAGCATAGTGCCCCAGTCACAACCATGAAAATGAGATCACTGTAGCGAACCGTTTTTACAAAGGCTACTCATGAGACACAGCCAACGAGCAGCCACATGACTTGACGCCAGAAGCGAACACCATGGGAAGTCAGACATGACTTATCAAACCTCTGCCTGACGTCGTGAAAAAGCTCCAAGTCACCGATCAGTCCTGGCTTTCCGTTCACGAAAGGGTTAATTTGATCAATTCTGGTAATATTTCATGGAAATACAAGGCCGCAAAAGAAGAACTGACACCCTACTTCGGGCTCGAAGCTTTGTCTCCCAGAAACCTTTGGCTGATCGACATATTTCCGGCTAAGCCATGCCTTAGCGACTGCACTAGTGATAAGTTATCAAATCACTTGAGATTTCAGAACGGGTATAGAGACGACCCATTTGGACTTGGCGAATTATTCAATGACTAGTTCTCAAGTCAACTGTGCTTGAGTGCCCTGTTGTCCGCAGTATCACCTACCACTCTTGAGATGCGGGGTCCCAGTGCAAGGGCGAATGATCGTCCACCAGAACTTGTCAGACCTAGCAGAATATGATCCCCTAGTCGCTGTATCAGCCTCTAAATTGGCTTCATATTAAGATCATATTCATGTTCATTCGCGATTTGAGGACTGACCATTCATTTTGAGATTTTATGTATTGAGAACCTATATCACTACAACATCCGTTTCAAAACCGTTCATGCACTCGGAACAGGCTGGAGTCAGATACTGGCGCCGCTGTTGCATTAGGTCGAATCTCGATTGAAAACGATTCACAACTTTGCGTACACACAAGCTAACAGTCGACAATGGACCAAAAGCAATGCGGAAGGAACACAGTTTTCAAAATGCTGTTATATCCGGTATACAGTTATCCTCCTGAATTGAACGAGAGCATCTGTTCTTGAAATGCCAAAATAAGTCAGTTCATAAATCGCTGGCAGGCGTCCAGTGATGTAAACAGCGTGATTTTTGTATATCAAGGAAGGCAAGAGCAGAAGCTCTGCGTCGTTCCAGGAATGTACAGGGAGATAGCTTTCAGTCTGACTCAAAGATTTGACTCTGGTCGTCAATCCGTGTGGTCGCTTGCTAACCGCGCTTTTGAGTAGGTTTCGAAGGAATCGCGCGCTTCAGTCTTGTTCTTTATATTGGTGGAAGTCACTGACTCGATATGCTGCGCACGTTGGTATTGAATGCAATCGACTGACGACTAACGTTATCCTTATTCGAAGAGCCAAGGGTAGCTAATCCTGTAAAGATGTCTTCCGGAGAAGGGTAGCTTCTTCGGGATTGAATGTAAACCAAAGAGTGAAATAAAAGATTATAAGAGAGTCTACAATAAGAGGCTCGAGGCCAACTATATATATATCAAATATCTGGTGGAGAGACTTTGTCTTGGGTTGCGAGAAGACGTTCAAGTTCGTGCGAAACACTTCAAGTGGCGCGAGAGATACGGATTGGCGCAAGAGTGTTGGCGCGAGAGTGTTGGCGCGAAGAAGGTCGTCGTGCGTGGACGTATCGCTGGGTGCGCGGAAAGAGTGCGCAAAGTATTGGGACGCGCGAAATGTGTAAACAAAGATGAAATGGAGGATGTACCAATGTGCGCCATCGAGTTTCGTACGGACCGAAATTTAGCTTCCACAATTCCGTTTTTTTTTGGCTAACTCAAGTGAGTTTCCATGTCCTCTATATACTTATATCTTGTTATAATAATCCTCAGAGGTAGTAAGGACGCCTATAATAAGTCCGTGATCAGCTCTTCCAAGAAGGGTGAAATATATGGCAAATATAAGTCGGGAATGTCCATGTAAGCCGTCGCAACCGTTGCGGGCTGCTGTAAGTCCACTGGCCAAAGCATGGTTGAGACTCGTGAGCGCACTGGGACCGTCAGATCTCATTGGAATACGGGAAATGAGCATACTCTGAGTCCCCAAGCCGAGCAGCGCATGATCCGTCATGTGAGAAGCTCCTCGAAGCAGAATGCAGACCAGATTGCAGAGTATATGCAGGTCAGCGCGTCCACAATTCGTCGCATCCTTAAGTCGCATGGCTATATGAGAGCCCGTTGCCGCTGTAAGCCCATTCTTTCTGCCAAAAATATTAAAGATAGACTCGCCTGGGCCGCTGCTAACGAGAACCAAGACTGGACCCGAGTCAATTTCTCAGACGAGGCCGCTTTTGAACTTGGCGATGATCACGTCAAAGAGAGCTGCTGACGTTTGCGGCGTTTGCCCCACGAAGAATATAATGCATAGTGCCTGAGCATTAAAAAAAAGAGGGGCAAGATGCTTTATGTCTGGCGTGCCATCATACATGGTCATAAGTTCTCACTCGTCCGTTCCGCTCTGAAACCGGCTCATCAGGAGGGTGACAAAAGAATTGCGGGTGAAACTATCAATGCCAAAGTCTATGTAGCTCAAATCTTAGAGGGTCCTCTGACCGAAGCTGTGGCATGGGCAAAGCAGGATGAGAGGGAGCCTCTTGTGGTAGAAGACGGTGCGCCAGTTCATAAAATTACAAATCTGAAGGTGGAAAGGGCGAACACAGGCATTGTCAATGTGAAGCACCCGGGTAATTCACCCGACTTAAACGTCATTGAAACGTGCGGGGCTATGGTCAAAGACAGGCTCAGGCGTATACCTGGTAAGCCTACTACTTTAGATGGCCTTTGGGCGGCAATTGAAAAGGTTTGGAATGAGATACCTCAGGATATGGTCTATGGGTTCATTGACAGCTTTGTAGAAAGGCGAGAGCAACTTGTAGCGGCTCGCGGTGGTCACACACAATTCTAGTTTTTGGAATAAATTATATCATATCTTGGGCCATATCTATGCAAAGTTACAGGACTCTAGGCATGATACAGAAATGAATGCTACTTGAAAACTATTTCATAGGAGCGGTGGGAACCGGTTTTCGGCGGCCGTACGAAACTCGATGGCGCGCACTGGTATATTCAAGTCTGAGAACGAGTCAAACTGGTAAAGAGATGTCGGTGGAAACGTAGATTTCGGTGATGATGAAATGGAAAGCAGGGGAAAGTAAAGTCGATTTAACGAGGTTGACCAGAAGGTCATGCTGTACTACTATTCAAGGTTCTCATACACAAGGCGAGGGTTCCTATCCTAACTTCCTCAATATATCATATACCTGAGGTCATGCTGGTTAAACCTGTTAGTATCTCATACCTCACCCTTTTGTCCTTTTGCTAATTCGAACTTGTGCAGTAATTCTATAGTTCTCCTGAATATGTGGCAGTAGTGGCAAAGAAGAGTAGTTTGGTATGTTATTCGGTTCGTGTTTGGCAAGTTTCTTCTTTTTTATTGTCACTTGTCCCCAAAATAGCAAAGTGACATAGAATCCTATGTCATTTTGTCATTCTGTCACTTTGTACTGCAAATGGGAAAGTGACTGAGAAGTGACTGAGAACTTTTCAGGCACTTTGTCCTTCTGTCACTTTGTCAATTCTATCTTCGGAGCGAAGTGACAAAGATAGGTTGTATCCCATAGGTCACCTTAGGAGCTCTTGGGGCGGGCTGGTTTCGCCACCCGTTTTCGACGTCTATATAATCAATTTAGATTGCTTGTAACTTTTGCCTCCTCATGATTTGTCAAACACGCTTTTCTCTCTGACTCCTGATCATCGCTTTTGATTGAACTAACTATAACTCTGGGTATACACTAAGACTCGCTCCTATAAGTGGTCTCATCAATTGCATTCAGTAAGTTAGTAGTTTACTCTATCAGATATACACAGTCGCGAAGCATAATCCTCTCTGACTGATCCCACCTAAAGACCTTGTACTGTTTATAGTTAGTAGTATATCGCATATATTTACTATCCTATTACCTATATACAACGATGCACATAGTTACAAAACCACTGGACAACTCGACACTGTTTGGCATTTCAACGGCGCGTGTGCCCGTCCTAGTCAGGGATGTGACTGAATATACAACAAAAATGAATGTCGAAAAACATGCACCGGACCGGACCGTCATGACAGTGCTCACCAACAAATTTCTTTTGCCCATTGTCGACTGTTCGCTTCCACACAATTTTATGAAATAGTCTGGATCGAGTCACAGTGTAATGCATCGACCGTAGTACCTGTTTACAACTCTAGCCAATTCGGAGTACAATGGAGGAAGTCGAAAATTATGTTAGCGGATTAGCTTCGTGATGCAAAGAATCTCAAAAAAGCAGCTTCAGTCATCTGATCCAAGGCTAATTTACGGGGCAAGAAAGCAACTGACAGATCATCTATTGCCTCGTCTGATAGGTCGTGATGCACCAGTATTTGCTTCTGGAGTATCACGCATCTCAAGCTCGGTAAGTGAGGATCGCCAGGAAAAGTCACTTGAAACCTGTTGAGGATTGGGTGTATCACCAACTTCAGAGCTGATGTCTTCATCAGAGTTCAAAGAAACCGTATATTCCAGTGCTCGGCACCATTAATCAATCGCGACTTTTTTAATCGTTTTTTTTTCGGCGAGCGATAATCACTAATCAATCATTACTCGTGACCGATTATGATTGATTAGTCGATAATCAATCACCAGGTCAACTAATCATATTTCCGATGATTAGTACCGATTAGTTCGACTAGTTACTCGAGCAATTCGTCGAAACTCTCAAACCGTTAGTGGTTTTTGGGCGATTAGTCTTAAAAATCGCAGCTAATCACCTCACAAATCGATTAGTCGGCAAAAACGATTGATTACAACTAATCAGTCACTTGGCCAGAACCGTCCGAGGCCGTAGTCACTAGTCTAATCATAATCACGATTAATAATTATAATCATGACTTTAATCATAGTAGCTTGTCGTTAGTGCAATGGCTGAGACATGTTTCGTCGGGCATATCAGGATGGGCTAGGTATCCTGGGAGAAGTGCAAGAGCCTCATCGTTTTAGCAATACTGACACCTTATCACGATTATAGGATCTCGCCTTTCCTATTCTCTATTTCGACTCGCCAAGTTCGATCCCCCGATATACTATCTTTTTGTCACTTGTTGTACAATAGATAGTCGCAATAGTATTCAGATAAGTCAAAACTCCGATAGCTAGTTCCGCCATTGCTAGTCGATCTCTTGATTGTAGTAATCAGAAGTATACGTGGTATTACAAGGTTATTCTCTGTTCGCGGAAGCAGTGCCACAAGTGTGCACAACTTGCACAAGTTGACATTACGTTCCTCTTAGAAATTCTGCCTTTAGTTCGCGCCTTTGGTACAAGAGTTGCACAAACGCAACTGTGCACTCGACTGTGCATTGCACAGTGCATGAACTGTGCAACCCTAAGCGCGTCCTCAAGGAACCCTTAGGGAAGAGTCATTCGCCATGGTGGCGAATGCAGTATATATAGAAGCCTTTTTGGTTGTAATAGTTTTGCCACCATGCTTTATTTGATTCACGATTGACCTCACCTACTTCACCCACGCTTTCGTCCTTGGGGATCATATACCATACTAAGTGATCAAGGTAGATTCGCCAGCTATAGTGATCTATCTCATTGCATCTAGTTGTTATAGTTATATTCTGCGATACTATAGTCGCATCAGCATAATACTTTTGAGTAAACCCACCGAAGATCTAGTTCTGTATGGAAAAGGTATATCATATTATATATTATATTACCTAAATAGATACAACGCAGCTAGCACTCTTACAAGAAGCAGGTTCGAGCCCCGAAATGGGGATATTCGGTTTCTCTCTTTGCGGCCTTCTTTACCCAAGAGAAGATTCCTGAATGGACCGCATCAACCTCTTCGTGAATGAATGGCCATGACTGAATCGTGACTGGGATTTTTGCACGGCATCAGGTGGTGGCTTCCATAAGCTCTGTATGTTTTGCCTATTGTACAAGTGACTTCTGAATTGACTTACAGCACAACAAGCTTATTGTAGCTCGGATAAGCTAAAAGTGCCGCGCTTTTGGGTCTAGTATGGAGAGTTTCGAAAGTGAAATCGCATACATCGGCTCACTTGACAGGCGTCAGTTTCGATGCCTCTGCACAATGTCGTGACCAAGTCGATCAACTTGGCAGGCGTGTGCTCGCAGCTCAGACCATATGTCAAAATCCGGAGCTCTAGGAGGTAGCTCGAAGGGTGACCAGATAATGTCTCTGAGATCTGAAGTTTATTAAGTCGCAGATGCGCTCTGGAGCTTACGAATGGTCGCTCTTGTGATTCAGCACTCACTCTAGTACATGGAGAGACTGAACTGAAGCATTCCTGCAAAGCTAATCACAATCAAGATTCACAAGCCTAGCGTGGCGTGATTCCCTGACTTGGAATGAATCTTCGGTCACAATACATTTTCTGAGATGGCGGAAAGAGCTGACTTCCCACTGCCCTTCTAGCGTCACACTTGCAGACGGTGAGGAGGGTAGCAATCGGTGCACGATCTTACTTGCATTTGCCAAAGAGTCAAAACCGGGTGTTCTCGCACACGCAATGATAATGGGGCGGATGATAAATGCAAATCGGGTGAACTACGTAGAGACACGAAGACAAGTTTCTCTTTCTCTCTCCCCACTGCTCATCCTTCTCAGATCCCACCTTCAACTTGCCTTCTCTTTTCCCCTTGTGCAAACGCTCGACCTCTTCCCGGGGTGCAATTGCGCAACACATTTCTCCCACGGCAAATGCGCGACACTTTGCCCTTGAGTAAACGCTGCGTTGAGACATTATCCTTGGGACATTATCCTTGTTACTGCTCTCCCTGATTCCAGGATGAGTACATATAGCTGGCATTTTGCCCCTTTTGCAATAGCCCTTCATGTTCTATGATTCACCCTGTGTTTCCCCCTCAATTACAAAGCTACCTTCGAGTACAAGTCTGCCCAGGATCAGCATCCCATTCCTCCACAAGGTATTCAGGATTAAACCTAAGCAGTAAGGCACTAAGGATACATCATTGTGCTAGTTCCCTTTACATCGGCTGAGCTATCTCACTTGGGTAAGATAGATCTCTAGCCTGCGACAAACTATATCAAAAAATGGCAAGACTTTCGCTGGATTCCTGGAGCGCATTGCCGATCGGCCGGCGGCCCTTCGCTCTTCGTGGAAGGTTCCGAATCGTCTAGCCAGCGATGATACTGGCCGAAGTAGCCCGATGTTCACCGCAGAGGCAAAGTTGGGCTTTTGTTGAAGGACGACGGTGGTTGCGGTGATAACTGGATATGGTTTGTAAGATGGTGTGTTCGCTGCTAACGTGATACGATAGGAGAAGTCGGCGATACCAGAATGACAACATCGAATAGCATGCAATACTTCAGCATGATGCATTTCAGCAAGCTAGAAAGCAGAGCATCAAAGGTGAAGCAAAGGGTGAGTCAATAGTCATGTAACTACCTCAACATACAAGTGAAAAGAGCTGCTATATGTACGTATCCTGGCCATACTTTATGCTTAGGTCCTCCTTGAGGGAATGTTTTCTCTGGAGAGAGTGTGTCACTGACAAGTGAGCGTCAATCATCATTGGGGAGAGACGGTCACTCATGGGAGAGCGGTCACCGAGAAGGGAGTCGGGGGTGTTCTCGTGTCAAGATGATGCGTAAGATGAGCAGAGGAACCTAATTGATGAGAACATTTATGTGGTATCATCGACTATATGCTGACAATTGAAGTCGTATCTCTGCAATCATGGTAGAAGTTAAACTTTGATGAAAACGTCGTCAGGCTAGTAGACCAAACGGTCCCCAATCGCTATTTGGTGGCTGAGGCAGTTAAATATTCTTGGTTGGCAGCGAGCTCCGGTAACGAACACTAATGGATGGTAAAGTCCGAGAGGTAATGGGATGTCGGTCGTCACTGGCTGTACTGAATTATAGGAGGACAAGTCTTCGGGTGTTCGAGTTGAGCTGAACCATCAATCAAACAATCACCAACCTTCAGTATGGGTCTGTAACGTCACGGCCGGATCGCGCTTTTTCTTTGCGTTTTCTTCCATTTCGTTTAGTGACGTGTGTATGTTACACCCATCTTACTTATGAAAAGATACTTGTGGAGACTCACGGTTTTGGCTACGTGATGTAGGACAATTGACAAGAGTAACAAGGGTCCGTAAAAGAATCGAAAGACCACGTTCGGCCTCTTGCGATGGGACAGGCTTGAGGTTGCGGAACACGAATATGCGGGTGCTGCAGGTGAAGAGATACAGCACATGATAGAACCAGGTAACTGGCAGATGACTACTCACTCCTCATTCAGAAGCCACAAGCTCCGATTTGTGGTAGGGAAAGAAGGTGCGCTGGCATTTATCAATCGAAAAATGACGGGCCTACTCCCCCAGCCTGACTACAATATTAGCAATACTTATAGGAAAACCTGGCTCGTTGCCCATCATCAAAGCCTGGTTGGTCTAGTAGCTATGATCCCCGCTTTGGGTTCTCTGAACACAAAACGTTTGCGGGGGGTCCTGGGTTCAAATCCCAGACCGGGCCGATTACATCTTTTGCGTTGAAATGGCAGTAGTTTTTTGCTGCCTCCGCTCCTGGTCTTTCCACTTTTAGCGACGTCGTTTCATCTGAGAGAACGGAGGAGGAAGGCAACTGACCCTGTCCATCTTCTGTAGAACTGTCGGAACAATTAGGGCTAGGCACGTGTCATAAGATTCTATTCGCTATTCTACAATCCCCATTCTCCACGCACCGTGTATTTTGAGAAGTCTAAAACGAGCTGAGATGCACTACCACCTCCTCTTTTACAGTTCCACCACAGCAAGATGGGTGTGTCAGCGACGCCGCCATATGCTCGAGAGCATATTGCATATCATGCCATATATCAACGCGCGAGGAAACTGGAGTGAAATACCAGACTTAGCTGGCTTTGTCGCACATGTAATATAATGTCTTGAAAGCTAGTTGCACGCTGCACTAATAATTACACGGCCCAGCACTTCTATTCCTTTCAGATCCCACATCGTGAAGTAATGTCCTGTGGAACCACCTGATTCCATCATTCGGCTCATTGAACGCAATTCTGTGTGTAGAGATAGCTTGTATTACCCACGGAAGGTTCTCACCGACGTTCGGATGGCGGACCGCGTAGTAGCGGATCACCCCTACAAACCAACGGACATTTAGTTCATTCTGGTTTCGCAGACACGTTAGTTTGCATGTGCTTTTAACGACTAAGACCACACGGCGCACACAAATGGTTACAAGAGGTCGACGGCGGCCCGTTGTGTGGATATCTTGCCCTTTCAGCTGTAGACAACATGACTTAGATGCTGATCAGACCTGTTTTTGAAATCTGTAATGGCACCTTCGCATGACAATTATGTGCGCTTTACCGTAGCTCAGCAGGCCGACACAAAATGCTAAAGCTTGTCTATGCAACAAATCCCACGCGGCGATCGCGCTCTGAACAATACAACCAAAGGTTTTAATTGAAATCCATACAACCACATTGGGATACAAATGGGATATTGAAACCGTAGTGACCCAGACGTCAAACCGGTGAACCGGCGGGATGATCGCTTGGTCGACCTCAACGCCTCGTAAATAACCTGTTCCAGATCGAAGCTGTAGGCGGCGAAGCGGGACTATCACGATTGACATTCCGTGGCCTAGAAAACGAAGATTAGACAAGAGGCAGCACTACATGGCGAAGAGTGCGACTTACTCGGCAAACGCTTGAGATATAATTTCTGGCGGCAGATCCGTCGGTACGCCCTCTACAGTACGGAGTAAGATAAATATCAGCCGAAGTTCTACCCATTAGGTAAAAATACAACATACGTGAATAGACATTTGGGTCAAGGGGTGAATACCCCGGGGGTGGCTGATCGCTCTGGCCGCTCTCACCGGAAACAAGAGCATGGAGCCTCGCCTCCAGGCCGCGTTGTTGCTGACCGTCACTTTGAGCGCCGGTTCGTCGACGCCTTCTGTCCCTACGACGAGCCATGTCCGACGAATCCTCTGTGTGATCCCTGCTGGCCCTTCCTCCAAAGTACGCCGACGATTCTTGATGTGGGCGAAGTGATCGAAGAGAAATATCAAGCACGTTCGGGGTTGGAGGATTGTGAGGTAAGGGTGAGCCATCGGGACTGTGTCTCCATCCTTCATACATTTCGCCTTCTTGCGTACCATCGTGTGCGTCATCTTCGTCACGGTAAGGCGTAAACTGGTCTCGTCCTCCCAAACGAGTTCCTTCCTCCGTTTCGGAAGCGCTATCTCGCGACGATGCAGCTCGAGAACGAGTCGAGTGGTAATCATCGTTGGAAACCATTTCCTCATCTTCGCCGACCACGGGTGGAAACGACCGGTTGATTTCCGGCCCATCCGTGGGCGAGTGATACCGAGGCTGAGCAGCCGTTTCGTTGCGGCGCGAACGTACATCCGTGCCAGATCTTGGACTGGCAGTCGAACCGCTCGATTCATCTTCGTCTGCTTCGTGCAGGGGTGACGGGTGAGTTGGCGCAGACGAATTGTTGACTGCACTTTGCGACCCTCCGAGCCGGCGGTCACGCTGGGATCTACGAGACCCTAAATTTCGACCGCCAGATGGAGAGGCCGGGATAGGCTGCGATGATTGAGGGGAAGCCTGACTGTCACTTGCGCTATTGCCAGTTCCGCCGGATGCAATCAATCTTCGAGCCATAGTGCCCAAATTCTCGACATTACTCGCGCCAGGAACACCGTAACCAGCATCGAGCAAGATGCTACCGCGCTCCGAGCCATACGCTGGAGGCGGTGCCAGTGTTCCGACCATGGGAGCAAGACCCCATTTTTTCACATTTGCTTCAATAAACACAAATCCAGCCTGTCCAAGATTGATGTGAACAGAGGCCGCGCCATTCGATCCGATGGCCGGGAAAAGATTGTAATTGTTGAGTCCGGTATAGCAGTCATCGAGTTTCCGGCCGTTCTTGGTAAAGAAGACAGTACCCGTTCTTGGCCGATAACCGACGCCCAAGACATCCCCTTCATTCAAGGATGGCCCATGTGATGCTGCGGTGAAAGGATAGTTGTGACATTTGAATCCATCACTCGAGAAATATCCGACGGAAATCTTGTTCCAGCCGGGCATCCTGAAACTCGGATAAGGCTTGGTGGCAAGTCCAACGACGACTTCGGTCGTCGGCGGTTTCTCGTACATTTTCGCCTCGAAATAGTAGACTTCGTTGATCTTGGGTATCGGTAGATTGGCCAGAACGGTATTCGCACCTCCTTCACGCATCGCCATTCCCGGTCCATCTGCAAGAAATGTAATTTCCGTTCGAGATTCAACGTACATGGATGGGTTGGATTCGTAGTCGGGCTCAAAACACCACGCGGAGACGCCCTTTTCCTGAATGGAAAGGAACTGTGAAAGGGTAATGTCCGTTGCGAGAGAAGCGGGTGGGTATTGCTGCTGGAAG
This sequence comes from Naganishia vaughanmartiniae, assembly GCA_030039245.1. Classification (NCBI taxonomy): domain Eukaryota; kingdom Fungi; phylum Basidiomycota; class Tremellomycetes; order Filobasidiales; family Filobasidiaceae; genus Naganishia; species Naganishia vaughanmartiniae. The sequence continues at coordinate 925,664 of JASBWU010000001.1, read as the reverse complement.
TCTGTGATATTTAACGAATTAGGATGTTGGTTCGCTCGAGACGAGAGAAACTTCCAGCTTGCCTTTGCCACGCTTGTACCCTTGTCTCACATCCTCGGATACCTGCTCAAGCCATCGACTTTCCACGCCTTCGATACCGCCCTCGCCTATAACTCCGTCATTTCTGGATAAGTCCAAAGGTCCGCCATCTTCCACCAACCGAATTCCCTTTCTCCTCTTGCTGCAGATGATACCGATAAGGAATACGATTAAGAGGACCAGCAATGTTGATAGAATAACGAAAACGGGTAGGAGGATATAGACTGTCTTTCCGTTATTGCCTTGACCAGACCCAGGTAGATGAGATGGCTGAGGCACTGAAGGAGCTGTACTGATCGGGAAGGGATATTGTTCGTGGGGATCGTCTCCACTTTCTACTCTATTGGTGGCCAGATAGTTGGTAATGCTCGTCATATCCACCTGCTGTTCCGCCGATATCGAGAGTGGCGATGAAGCGTGATCGTCATCGTCGTTGTAAGACATGACGGTTTTGATCTGCATTAACCGGCGTTGCAAAGAGGTTGAATCATCGGCCATGCTTCTGTAGATGACAAGAGGTGTGTGGGAGTGCCATGGATGCACGGTAGTCTGAACGACAGTAACGATAGGACCAAGGAGAGGTTCGATGACGGAGACTGTTAATCAAGGGAAGGGCTATCGGTCACGGTCAGTCATGTTCTGCTCCCGACCCCCCCCCTGACGAGCAACGAGAGGTGGAAGCGCAACGGGGGCCCCTTTGCGCTTGATCCCCCTCTTTGACCCCCTTAAAACAAAGTAAACAATAATACCATCAGCGTTCACTGATCATCTATCTACTAGACTACTACCTACCACCTACCACTCATCATACACAGTTTCAGCGATACTTTCCCACATCTAACTTTACTTGTGCGACACCGAAAGCAATGGCTACCTCGATAACCTCCGACAATCGTCCGCCATACTTTTACCCCGCTTCACCGGCAAATGATTCGGCACTACAACACTGTTCAACTAACGAAATTCAACTAGCTAGTACCTCGATGACCGGTATCGATGGCTACACCACTGAGGCAGATTCTCATTTTGTGGCCTCTCGATCAACAATACTTCCAGCACTTTTGAATAACACGAGCATGTCCATACTTGACAGGGAAGATTACGGTAGATCCATGATAGATCACTTAAACACAACTGTCATCGATGACGATCATTCGACATCGAATATCAGTGTCAGCGGTGTGAAAGACATGAAGCTTGCTCAGAAAAGCGATGAGAGTCAACAGAATGCATCCAGTGCATCTAGAACACGAGCTTTCGGTCTGGCGAGACGACTGAGTAAACCAAACCATGCAGACTCGGCGGAAAGTACGTTCTGTCTCGATACGGCGAGCCTCCTACGATGTTGACTCAATCATTTTCGACACATAGCATCTCGAAGGGGCAATCCCATCGCCGACACAGCGCCAACTTCGTCTAGAAAAGATACCAACATGATCGCAACAACATTTCCAAAGCCCTCAATACAGGCCCAGAAAACGGCAGATCTCACGACCACGTTTTCCTCCGCCTCACCACTACCCGACATACGTAGCATAACGACTCGCAGCGAGTCACTCTCCATGAACACGCCACTCTCCAAGCATTTGATCGCCGCAAGGGGCATCATGAAAGACCCCAGAACACCTGGTTCTGGACAATCAGGTAGGTTGAGCATTGGTCCAGAATTTTCCAGGTCTTGTACTGATCATCCAACTATGTACCACCGGCATTATAGTACGATTCTTCTCTCGAGATGTTTATCAAACCTCTTCAGTCACGGACTTTGAATCGACGACGGCGCCTCACGCGACGAGCTCGACAGACAGTCCAGCTGGCGTTATGTCGCTATCCAACTTGGAGAACACGCAGAGCCTTTTCGTTACATCAAGCCCTTCGCTGCCGTCAGAACGCACCACAGAAAGATCGATAACAGTGGAGCAGGAGCTATGTCATCTTGACAATCAGATGACCACGAGCGGCGATATCTTGGAAACGTCTCCACCTCGGCCGATATCTTCCTCGGACGATTCTCGCTTGACACGGCGCACGGCTTCTGACAGTGTATCCTGGCAACAGGATGTATGTCCACACGAGGATGGGGACAAAGTCAACACGACGCGAAAATCGGATGTCTTTGGCGACGCACTGGCAGTAGTACCACAATTTCTAAAGCCGACATCCTTTCCTCCATCACCTCAAAGCGCTTCATCCATTTCCGTCTCCCATCGGTCCTTCGATAGGTCGAATTTATCCAAGGATGCTTCGTCGCGCTCTATCCTAGGAAACAGTACGCAAGCGAACATTACGGTCTACCCTCCCGGGGCATATAAGCGAAAGGTGGACATCAAGGAAATCCGCTCGAATAGCATATCTCGGGGAAAACCAACTTCCAACGATATAACCGCTAGAGTGCGATTGGAATCATCGACAATGATGGCACCTCTGCAGGAGATCATAGTGCTAGATGATAGCTCTGATCTTTCCGCGTCTTGTGCCAATTCCACCCACAGGAACGGGCATCAACTCGATGAGACCGTCTACCTCACGCCCGAGTCATCGAGGCGCGGAGTCGTCAGATCAGGCCATTCACATGCATCTGGTATCTCGAATATATCGCATGAGCTACCACAGAGTCAAGCTTCAGAAGGAGAAATAGTAGAGAACGTCTTTTTAGCCCATCGACGAGAATTGCGCGCCCTCAAGAAAGATCGAGACGGTTGGAAACATCTGTGTACCTCGTTAATGGAGGTGGCCGAATCGACCTTTTCTTTGGGCAACCGCGACCCGAACCCGGCAACGCCTTCGGAACGGGAATCCGTTCCGAGCGTCGCTCAAGAATCTCTTGAAACTCATTCAACGGTAAAGCACTCCTCTCTAGCCAAATCAGAAATGCGAAGAACAAGCGCATCGGTTGCAGCAGCTGATGCTCAGATGCGAGATAATCTACGGGATATGCAAATACGGTTGCAATCGAAACAAAAGGAATGCGATCAGCAGCGCTCCAGAGCAGACAGATGCGAAGTTCAAGTCGAGGCGCAGCAACAGACGTTGCTGCAGATGCGACAAGAAAATGATGTTCTCGTCCGGGACACGCGAGACATCGACGTGAAACTGGAACTACACGCACGAGAAAGGGAAAGCCGAGGTAAGCTGTGCCCTTGCACATCTGCCATGATAGTTTTCTGACCCTGTTCCTGACAGTGCGGCAACAACTTGCAGAGCAGATCCACGACTTGTCATCTGCTTTGCAAGCAGCCTTGGAACGAAACGAGGCATTACTACTTACAATCAAACAACAAGGGAACCAGATCGGAGACCTGAAATCGGGTTTGGAAGCGCAAAAACAAGACCTAGAGGAACATCGTCAACTTGCGCACGAAATAAGGCTACAGGCCGAGCGAGAGTCGAGACTGCTGCTCGATCTGGGACCCGGAAAGGGGCACGTCCAGGACCTTGAAAATGCTTTACAAGATCGCGAAGATACAATACGTCAGTTGCAACTGCAGCTCGAGGAAGAGCCACAAGCACGTATTCATGTGGCAACACAAGATGAGATACAATCATTACAGGAAATCTTGGCAAAGGAGTTCCAGCGCAACAACGAGCTGGCTTCTCTACTCGAAGACCAAGATAAACTTATTCGGAATCTCCAGGAAAACAACGAACAACAGCAGAGTGGGCATACGAAGGAAATGACCTCGCGGGACCAGCGGATTCGAGAACTCGAGTCTGCGTACAGCGAGAAGGTTGAAGAAAACCGTGATCAGTACTTGCAGTTGGAGGAAGCGATAGAGGAGAGGGAAGCAAAGTATACGGAACGACTCAGGGAATTGGAGGTCATCGCGGATGGCCAGGAGCACGATATCCAACGATTACAGGCAACAAACGAGGAATTGCAAAGTAAATCAACGACTGCGTCCACACGTATCGAGGAACTCCAGCGCATTGAGAAGGTGTCGCAGGACCGTGAAAAATACATTGCAGAACTATCCCAGACTCTAGCCGAGCGATCACAGAAGATCAAGCAGTATGAGGTCGCATTAGCAGACTGGAAACGGAAGGCCGCCGACGATGTCTTTGAATCAACGAAACGAGAGCGACGCATCGAGAAACTCCTGGACGACAGAGAGATGCTCAATATCGCGGTTGAACAATTGCAAATCCAGATTCAACTCGTGAGTACATACCCACGATGAGAGATTGTTGACTGACATCGGGATAAATGCCCATTTCGACATGACAGGTGAAACGTCAATACAAAGCTAGGACTGGGAAGGCTTGGGATGAGGAGACATCTCTGTCGCAAGACAAGTCGTCCCGTATGAGCGTTAGTGTGCGACGCCCAGATCGGGGCACAATGACTCCCCTAGGCACCTCACGGTCCATCAACTACTCAGTGGATCGCAGGTGAAAGTTCTGACATCGGGCATGCTCCGGAGGGCGCATCTCATTCAGTGTAATCAAATATTCATAATTGGGATTATCTATAATTTACATCTTGCAGTCTACAGACGTTGTAAACCCGTGATCATTTAATTGCAATCTTATTGTTTTCGCTTCACCTACCGATATACCACGAATCGAATCTACAACTGCCTCCATTTCCCATCCGGCGATTTCATGACTTTGCCATCGTTCGCCAGCTTCTTCAGATGTGCTATCACAGGCTTCTCCGCAGCGATATATACACCGATGCCCAACCCAGCGTAGAGCTCTTCGACAATATCCCGCACCGATTGGTCTGTCGTTTTCTCTTGCAACACAGCCATTATCTGTCGCTCCCTCTCATTGCGATGATTGATGTATTCTTCAATTTTGGCTATTGATGACGTTTGATCCTCGACATGCGGGCCATGACCCGGATACACCGTGCTCGGCTGAAGTTCTAGAAGCTTGTGCAAAGATGCCATATCTGCGCCGTCGACAAAGTCTGAATTCCAGCCATATGTCACAGCCACCAGGATGAACGACTTACAAGCAGATAGATCAGCAAAGACGCTCGTCCCTTGTCTTCAGAGGGATTGAAACACAGGTCGCATGTTAGCTAGAAACCAGGATGAGCTGAGGCGACCCGGCTTACCCGAGGACGGTGTCAGCAGTGAAAAGTTCTCCAGTCTCTGCAATCACCAAAGATATAGAGTCTTCTGTATGTCCTGGAGTGTGCACGACTCGGAGGGTACATGTAGGCCCGCTCGTCGTGGATTTCTGTTGTAGCGGAATTTGTTGACCGTCTTTGAGCCAAGTAAGAGCGGTCGCGTGTGCAGAGGTCGGCCATGCGTCGTCGATCAAGAGTTGATCCCAGTCGACAGTTTCTCCGCTTGCCAGAGTCTCCACCGGGTGAGGGAACTTGTACACCCGAGGGTACGGCAGGTTTTTGGCCCTGAATGTTGCTAGTATCGACTTGAGGCCGCCAACATGGTCCGGATGACGATGTGTGAGCACGATGTCTGTGATCGAGGTTAGCGGGTCATGGCCATCGACAACTTTGATTGCCCTTTCGCCGAGAGCAAGGATACCCTCTCTCAGTAACGGCAGAAAGCTCGACGAAGTGGGCCAGGCAGATCCAGTATCAATCAAGCAAAGACACTGTGCATCGGCACCAGGATGAGAATCGGGTGAATGGACGAGGTAGCAATTTGTGCCCTGAAATCCGAGCAGCATCAGTTTCCTGTTCATGCGCTTTCTAGGGCGAGCCGTACTTGCAAGGTCATCTGCCCAGGATTCTGCCCGAGGATTCTTAGCACTCTAGGTGAGAGCTGGTATCAGATAGGAAGGACTCTGTCAGTAGAGTTTCTATCTGGCCAGACGGGGCGGAGGGCGTACTCTTGTAATGCTTGATAGGTGTGCCAGTTTCGTCGTCATATTGTAGATCAAGTCCCAGAGATATATTCCTACCGAAGAGATTTGGGTATGCCAGCGCCTGAGCATAGTTTGTCGTCCGATGTCACTGATTGACTTGTATAACGGGTTGATGTAGCAGGAAGTCTTTTATTATAAGAGCACGTAGTGAGTACGTCAACAGCTACTCTGCCATTCACGTTGTAGCGCGATCGGATCACACCGCTACCGCTACCGCTACCGCTACCGCTACCGGAACAACTCACCTACACCACATTAATCTACTCTACTCTATACTCTATCCTAGTCTACTCTGCTCTCCTCCTACACCGCACAACTGATCCGGCCAACGTCCACACACTCGGCCTAATACTGCGGTGGTTCATCAAGTATCCGACCTCCTTATCTTCATCTTCGCCGTTTCGACCGTCTCTTCCGCCTATCTTAGCAAACGTCACTTCTTGAAAGCATTCCACGACATGTTGGGTAAGCGCATCCTCTAAGATCATTGCGTTCTGTCCTCATATCCTTTTCGGTCGTATATCAGTCATCGGCCTCACAGGAGGGATCGCATCAGGTATGTCACGTTCACACACAGTGACAGCGGCCACGAGAAGAAACTGACAAATGTTCAAAAGGCAAATCTACCGTGTCGGGATTGTTATCATCCAAGCACAACCTACCCATCATCGATGCTGACTATCTTGCGCGAGCTGTGATACTTCCCGGAACTCGAGGATACAAGGCTATCGTTTCGCATTTCGGAAATCAAGTGCTCAAACCAGATGGAGTCACCTTGGATCGTCAAGCAATCAGCGACATTGTCTTCAACGATGAACGAGAACGAAAGGTGCTGAACAGTATAGTGCACCCAGCAGTCCGGCGTGCTATGGTATGGGAGGTAGTCAAGTGTTGGCTTAGTGGTCAGTGGGCGTGTGTCCTGGATGTTCCTCTGTTGATAGAAGCTGGCCTATGGAGATGGGTTGGCGAAGTCGTGGTGGTGTACGTGTAAGTCAATTACCCGCTCTACGGTCTTTCGACATGTTTATTGATAACGGATATATCTTATGCATCTCAGAAACGAACCTCTCCAGCTTGCGAGACTTAAAGCAAGACCCTCACCGAATCCCAACGAACGGCCGCTCTCCACCTCTCAAGCTCTGTCTCGAATCAAGGCACAAATGCCGTTAACCGAGAAACTGACGTATGCGGATCATGTGCTCGACAACTCGGGAACAGAAAACGACCTGCAGGTTCAAGTGGACTCACTCGTCAACAAATGGGAAAAGCAGAGCGCTGGTTGGACGCAGAAACTATACTGGCTTGTCCCGCCATTGGGCCTCTGGGCTGCCTTTGTGACGGTCGGTGTACGATGGCTGAAGCATAATAGAAAATTGGCAAACAAAAGGCGTGGCAGAGGTGAGAATGCTACCGTCAACTCTACCCCTATACATGGAGAAGAGGTTGAAATGCGCACACGTTGATATCAGGTTGAGTCACCGACAAGGCTGAAAGAAGGCAGGTGGCCGCATGACGAAGAGTAGCTGCCAAGGTTCAGGCTGCCTGCCGGTCGTCACTCATGATACGAAATGTCAGCAGTTTCCCCGCCCGGAGAGGTCGCCAGACAGGTTTCTGAGTTATCGGTCAAATTGTATCGCATACCAATATAACCATCCGTCTAGCTGGCTTCCCTGGAGACCTCCGTCACTCGCTTACCCAGGAGCCGATGCGGCTTCATCAAAGACACTTAGAGCGAACACACATCATACCGAGCAGGGGCTAAAGACCGCATTAATGCTCCTGTTGAATCTGCCATGCGATATATGGATACACTGATAAAGAAGTAGTTACAATGATGTGTTGTCGTAATATGTGCTGGGAGCCTGCTTTACTGGTTGATACTCTATCTTATCGAAGAAAAAGCTTTCGAGAAACGCGCTGGAGAGGCGCTGTGAGCTCGGTCATAGTAGAAAGCGTTGAGAGGTGTGATGTGGATCTCGGGATATTCGGCGTGTGTCTTGACGAGATGACTGAAGTCTTTCCTTTCCTTACTCCTGGCTGGCCTTTCCTCTTCTTCTGCTTCTACTCCGTCCTTCAAGATAGGGGTATGTAATATGGGAGTGCTGTCTCCGTCATCACTGTCGGCCGGAGAAGATGGCGGTAGATTCGATGTTTCATAGCTACTACTAAGCTTCAAGTTTAATCCTCGGAGCCTGTGTTCTTCCGGACGTCTCGGCTTGCTTGGTGAATCGCCATCTTTCTCGTCACTGACGTTTGTTGCTGTTAGACGTACACGAGCAGCTTCTTGGCTGGCTTCGTCTCTATCATCAATGTCCAATTCACCCATGATGGAATGAGGCGACAGTAGCCCTTGAGTTTGACTAGACTGAAATGCGTTTACCAACGTCTCTAGGCATCTGTCGTCGGAAACCCGAATATCGATCCAGCGACTCGATGCTGCCGCTTGAAGATCGAGAACTTTGGTGGTGCGTTGTGAGACAGACCGCTGTCTACCCAAGGCAGGGTATCTTTTCGGCAACCCTGAGCTCGGTGCTGGATGGGCATCTTTTCTAGGCGAAGTGACTATCGTATCTAACGCTGTAGCCATTTCGACAGGTTGGGATACCGTCCGTAGCAGTAGCGGTGGACGAGTAGGTTGTCCAACTAACTCGGAGAAAAAAGGAGGCATCCAGCCCAGAGACGGAGAAAGTAACAGTTCGTTGCCTGATTTCGGTGAACCCGTTGCCTCACATTCGCAACATACCCGCATCCAGAATCGAAGGCAATGTCGATTTTGCATGGAGTCTTCCGAAGTAGGCGTTCCAGTACGAGATCTTGAAGGTTTAGCCGTAGATGATAATGGTGGTACAGACGCCGAGCGTTTGCCGAATAAAGTGTTCAGGAGAGCCGGTGCCATCCTCTTCAGTCCCGTCGGGATATGCGGCGAATCATTCGGAAGAGTCATAACGCATTGTAGTAATATGCAGTTGGTATCCTTATATGTTACGTGATATAGAATTCCCTGTAAATCCGAAATCAAAAAGAGATTCTGATAGACTTAAGCTTGCCAGACGTACCGAAGAACGAAGGAGGTATTTGACGTAAGAATGGACTTTATGAGTTGGTGCCATCCGAACATTTCGCAGACGTAGACTATCCGTGTCCTGGGAAAATGACGGGTCTTTGGGCGTTTGCAGTGTCATTGGAAGGGTATATTTTAACGGTGCCGGTTCAAAGGATATAGTTTTGACTGGACATATGCATGAATACGGTTAGCACAACGCACGGCAATTAGACTTGTTGAGGAGACTCACATCTCAGTTTCTCCATCTTGGCCTTGTGACACGCGACATGTTTCTGTATGCACTCGTCCAGCTGATACCGTTCGAAGGCTAATATCCTCGCGTTGCCATCGACGAGCAAGAACTCTTCTACTGCGTCTCGCACAATATCCCAGTCATCTTGAGCTTGCATGATATCGATTTCGTTGCCTGCTGATGAGCATGGAAGGCCCCGAAGACGTTCGTGAATATGATCAACCTCTTGCAGACACTCTTTGACGTTGTGAGCCATGACTTCCAGATGCGTGTGTGAAGTTCCGATTGGGTAACGTCGGCCGGTCAGCAGTGCCAGCATTGTGAGTCCGATACACCATATGTCAAGTTCTGGACTATCACAGGTAAGAAAGTCTCAATCCCTGATAACGCGACAGTTGACGCCAAGAACGTACCCGTAATAACGATACACTCCTGGAGGGTTGTTGAGACACTGGACGATTTCAGGACTGTGGAATGCTGGACTTCCGCAGCACGTCGTCAATTTGGGTGCTGAAGCCGCGAACCGAGTTGCGAGTCCAAGATCTAAGAGAAATTTAGGATTAGCGTTAGTAGAAAGTTGTCAGGGAAGCCGCCATGGTGGCAACCCGGTCGCTGGACTTACCCAGCAGGACGAGGTCCCCGTGACTATAGGGCCAAAGACAAGCACAACCGACGATTAACGGATGGGTATAACTTGGAAGCTACGACTCCACTTACTCGTTGATCAAAATGTTCTCCGCCTTGAGATCGCGATGACAAACCCGGCCATCTCGATGCAACCCATCTCTGACAACACTGACGAGTTGGTCCAAGATCTTCCTGACAAAACCAATATTACTCAAAGGAGTGGAAAGATCCGACAATGGTACGTGTTCGGAAGAGAGGTCCTCGATGAGATAAAAGTGATCCGGAGTCTTGATCCATCCTTGTACGCCTATTAGACACGGATGAGGAGGAATTTGAGCAAGCAACGTCGGCTCGCGTAGCAATCTCGCTGCAATCAAGGGATGGTGTGGATACAATGCTGTGTGTTTGAGAGCATACTGATAAGGTTGAATGTTGCAGGATGTTAGTTTCGCTGACAATGCACATCCGACCGGACCTATGCATTGATTTTGCTCACAAATTTCCCATCAAGCCCTTTGACTTTGTACACTGTCGAAAACTTGCCCTTGCCCAAGATGCCTTCTTTGCCAGGTATGAATGTGTAGTCTGCAATGCCGGTATGAAGCAGCTCGTCTGCCGAACGAACGGCATGAATTTGTTCATGACCTCCGTTCTATACAGCACAACTTGTTTGTTAGCATTCCGGCTCACAAGCGAGACATCTGAACGGGAGGGAGCGATCACGTACCAGCAGAGCCGCAAATTCCCTATCGTGCACGAGTTGCACCGCTTTTGCAACACTTGGATGTGCTCGTCCAACGACGTAATGCGAGCCGGCTCCTGGGTGTCCATCCTCTTCCTCTGGGACGTTGCTCGGAGCGTACGAGCCTTTGCCCATTCGACTTGGCCTGGATGTTTTATTGAATAATGGCGATGGAAAGGCAGAGTCCGAGCTCGCTGAATGCGTTGTGAGCCAGACCCGAAGAGGACATCAACAGAGCCGTCTTCCAGTATTCCTCACATGTATGTAATGTAGTATGATTGCACTGGAAGGAGCAAGAGCAAGCGATCGTTGCGTCATTCCGAACCTTGATTGAATGCCCAGCTTATCGAGCGACACGGCTTATCACTATCCTTATCTAACCCAATATCTGGATATACAGGCCGCCTTCCGCGCTATTTATTACCGTCGTAGCGAGGTGAGTTAATTAGCCTAGCCGACGGGAGTTGAAACGACATGTACATTTTATCAGGCAAGCTAGCTGCTTTGGCAAGCTATCAGAGCTGCTATTAGGCAGGGCATTAGGCCATGATCATCAGGGCAGCCGTGAGGAGAAAGACTCGGCTTTGAAGGGTTAGGTACTTTGGAAATACTCGAACTCGGAGCTCACGGATGCAGCTCTTACAGCTGCTCTTACGAGCTCTCCCACGGCCTACGGTTCTGGATTTCTACAGCACACAATACAGGGATCCCATAATGCTTAATACCCCGACCGGAACACCCGCCTCCTCTTGTCGCTTGTCACTATACTATCGTCGTAGCTTACGCAGCCGATGTGTAGAGGCTACTCATATCGGACAAAGCTGATCAACCATTGGCGATCTCTTAGATGACTTTGACAGCTACTTTCACTCTCACAAGCTCTGTTGAGAGTGTTTGGAGTCATCCCGAAGTCGATATTGAGCAAGGTGACATAAGAAACTCAAACTGCGTTGATGTTGATGTGACATGGGTCATTCACAGTTTGAGTACTTCCACGGTAGCAAGTTCTAGGCGCCGCTGCAAGATGCGTGACACGATTGCCGATATCTCAGTGGCGCAGCTAGCAGACTTTGACAATCACGGCAGAAGATACGTCAGGTGCACGGGCAAGGCATTCGATATCATTGTTCGACCGAATGGTAGATACACATCCCATGATGAAATGTCGTAGCTTAACATTACAAGTACAATCCCTCGGGCTGCAATGCATAAGTCATGGTGTGCCAATCAGTAACAAATGGAATCAGGCGAAAGGAATGTACATACCGTATTCTCGTTCTTTCGGTAGAGTACTTGCTCCTTGGCGGCAGTGAAATCAGCCTTGTTGACTCGCATTCGACGTTCTCGCAAAGCCCGGAGACCAGCTTCCGCTAGAGTAGGAAGATCGAAAAGTCTTTTCAGCAACGAATTTACCGACGGATAACAACAAGCTACCCACTGCAAACGGCCTTGATGTCCGCTCCGGAAAGGTCGTCCTTGGTCATGATCAGTTCCTCCAAATCAACATCATCTGCCAAGGACATTCGAGAGGTATGGAGCTTGAAAATGTGTCGCTTTGTCTTGGTATCGGGCAAGGGGAATTCTGAGTATCAGGGGAAAACGGTGTTCAGAATATGTTACTGCGAGAGGGTACGGGCCTGCAACACGCCTGCTTACCGATCTTTCGGTCTATACGTCCCGGTCGAATCAAAGCGGGATCTAGTGTTTCAATCTGTGACAGTAACTCGACATTCAGACAAATACATGGAGACCGCCCCATTTGAAGCGACAAACCTTGTTCGTAGCCATAATGACCTGTAAAACGAGTTACGACGTTGAAACAAATACATTCCTGCCGATACGAGGAGACTCACCTTCACATCGCCTCTTGTATCGAAACCATCCAACTGGTTGAGGAGCTCCAACATGGTTCGCTGAATTTCTCGTTCACCGCCGGAAGTGGAATCGTATCTAAGCTTGCAATAGAATATTTAGCGACCGCGCTGCATGAGACAATAAAACAGACTAACCGCTTGGTGCCGATAGCATCGATTTCATCAATAAAGACAATACTAGGCGCATTCTCTTCAGCTACTCTGAAAAGCTCTCTGACCAACTTTGGCCCGTCACCCAAATACTTCTGGATCAATTCGCTGCCGACGATACGCAAGAACGTTGCTGATGTTTGATTGGCTACTGCTTTCGCCAGCAAAGTTTTACCCGTTCCTGGAACACCATACAGAATGACACCCTTTGGTGGTCTGATACCCATCTCTTCGTACAGTTCCGGATGAGTCAAGGGAAGTTCGACCGATTCCTGTAATGTGAGAGAGTTGATCAAAATCACGATCCATGGCAGCGACCTCAGAGACGTACTTTGATTTCCTGAATCTGCTGTTCTAGTCCACCAATGTCCGCGTAGCTCTCCGTGGGTGCCTTTTCCAACTTCATAACGTTGACCATGGGATCCGCATCATCTGCAAGCACACCGATGACTGCATGGCTCTTGTTGTTCAACAACACACTGCATCCGGGCTCCAACAGATCCTTGTCGACAAAAGACATGATGGAGACGTAGTTCTCGCCGCCACCGGAAGTCGAAATGATGGCGTGATCGTCGTCGATAATCTCCTCCAGTGTGCCAATCATCATGGGCGAGCCTCGCAACTGATCAACCTTTCCTCGATCTTCGGCATTTCGGTCCTCTACCGCTGCTCCGATTCCTGGCATCAACCGAGTCTGATTCGTGATGAATTCTGAATAACGATACAGGCTCAGCGCGAATCGGAAACATCTCCGAATCATGGTTGCGCTTACCTTCCTCCAAAATGAGATAATCCTTGATCCTTTCCTGCTTCAACACCTTGAGCTTGCATCGCATTGTTGGATACACTGGCGGAAGCTTGTTGAGAGCATCGGGACCCTTCTTCTTCTTCTTGCCGACACGGGTAGGAACAGGTGGCTCCCACTTTTTGGGAGCAGGCTGGAAAGGATGAAAGTAGAGCGCGCCATAATGGTCAGCGTGCCTTTTATTGACTCCATACCAAAATACATCAAGCCTACCTTCTTCTCCTTTTCATTGCCACGACCTCCAGGCGGACCACCGCCAAGACCAGAAGGAGCTTGACCCTATAGCAGCACAGTTCAGTTGATACACCGCCGCAGCTGACATCGAAGGGACGGCACTGACCATTTTCTATGTAGTGTTTGATACGTGCTGTTTAGTAGGATTGGAAGAGCAATCAAGGGACGGGAAAAGGCGGATACTCTGCAGTTGAGATTTAGATAACCCATCCATCACACCAATCCAGTGGCAGACAGAGAGGCATCGTCAGCGGTAACACGACACGATTCATATGACGTTCAAACCGGACATTACAGGTCTCTTCTCCCTTGGTTTGTGGTGGGCGCACCCCTCACCCTTAATCCCTCTCCCTTCCCTTTGGCCACCAACACATACCACACCTACGTTCATGTTGGGCAGGTTCATTGCAACACCTCACGCGCGTTTGACCAACCTTGAGGAGAAGAGAATCTTGTCGCGTTGCAGTTACCTACCCACTACATCCGCCACCATGGTTGCCAATTTGCCCACCGTCTACTTGCGATTGCCGACTCCGTTGGATATTGTCACCTTCAACGGATTGTCGATTGATGCTACCGTCGCCGACCTGACACTTCCAGTGTCCTCGATTTCATTGGACGATTGCACTCTTTCCAGCAAATCCGTTGGACGGCTGAATTCTACTCAACCCCTTTCATCGCTAGTCAACTCCGATGCACCTCATCACCCAATTCAACTGGAGCTGCTACCGAGGCTTCGAGGCGGCAAAGGTGGTTTTGGAAGTCAGCTAAGGGCTGCTGGTGGACGAATGAGCTCCAAGAAGGGACAGGAAGAAAACAATGACAGTTGTCGGGATCTCAGTGGCAGGAGACTTAGTACAATCAAACAAGCCAAGAAGTGAGTTTCGCTCTCTGTCCTGTGCCTCTTTCCGAGCGTCTAATTCACATCATTCTTCCCCCTCCTAGGATGGCGGAATACGTAGAATCAAAGGAGAAGAGCCAAAAAGCGGTGTTGGAGGCCCAGAAGGCCAAATTGCAGGCGCTGGAGAAGCAGTTGGGCATCGATACCCCTGCAACAGGCGCATCAAGCATTGGTGCTGCTCCGTCGAACAGCACATCTGGTTCCGGTTCAGGCTCAGCTCTTGCGGCATCATCCGCCGTCAAGCCAACGGACGTGGACGTCACCAAGATTGCCCAGAAACGACACAGATTTGATGATACGCAGTATTTGGAGACGAGTAGAGAGATCAATGATAGTGTGCGAAATGCGGTTGCATCTGGTAAGTCGAAAATGTTTCCGGTAATATGCACGCCAGTATGTTGATGTCACACCTTGTTACAGGTCTGCTCAAGAAGCGGAAGAAGGCCAAGACCGAGTCCGCGGCGGTCGGGGACAAGCCGGCTGCCAAGGCCGTGGTCCCTGCCACATCCAGTAGTGTAGCCGCCAATGCATAGAATACCAGTCGTTCAGTCAAGTCACGAACCAATCTTTGTACCCCTTCATTCAAGTTGTATCGTCAGTATATGTGATCCTGTAACCCATTTATGAATCACGATTCGTGGCAAGGGAAGTGCCGACCAAATGATACGTTTTGATCTGCTAAAGCATCGCTAGGATTTTGATACAAGCTACGAGGAATACAATCTGTTGACCGGTACATGTTGACATTTAGACGCCGTCGAATCTATCTCTTCACAGCCCCCACTCCTACAACTCCAGCTTTTCAGCGCGCTGGACAACCTCTTGCACATCCTGCTTGTCTCCTTTCACGTCCTCCTCTGTCTGAGCCTGCTGCTCGAATTCTTCAACCTTTTGACCGAGAACCTCCTGTTTCTTTTCTGCCTCGGCCGTTCCCTCCAGGTCTGCACCTTCGACCTTGACGATAAACCCTTCAATCCACCCGGCCACCTCTTCACGACCTTCGCCGAGCCATACTGATTCGTGGAAAGCGTCTCGTCCGGATGCATTGGTTTGCTGGCAGAGAGTCATCGATTAGCTTCCTTCAACGGGAGAGAGAAATCTCTTTTACACACATTTAGCAAAGGCATACCGCCACCCTTCTCTTCCGGCATTTCAACAAGGACTTTGACGCAATTCAGGTGAGAGTTGAGGATAGCCCAATGCAGTGGTGGTGACTGAGACTCGTTGGTAGCCTGGACGGCTGAGGCGGGGAGAATCGAGAGCAGGTATTCCAGCAGTTCTATCGGAAGAAGTTTCACGTTTAGAATACTGAATGTTGTCGACGTGCTGATGTCCATCGATATAAGTATAGGCAAATGACTCACCTGCATGGCCATTACCACAGCACATGTGCAACACAGTGTTTCCTCTCTCATCCCTGGCATTCTGAACGGCGTCTGCGCCATATTGCTCCTCGAACATTTTGACGTCTTCCAGGTCGCCATACCGGCAGGAGAGTAGCAGATCCTCGACTTCTTCTTCAGTTGGTTGGGTTCGAGACATGGTGGCTACAGATTGTGGATGTCTTGTGAGCAGTAAAAGATAGGAAGACGACCATGGAACGGATTAAAACCCTTGTCAAGTGAAATCTATGCTGCATGCTCTTCAGCCAACTTTTCTAAAGCGATCAGATCTGATTTGTCTTTTATGACGTGTTAAACAGAACAAACACCAATGAAGACTGAAGTCAATACATCCAACTTGGCTCAGCTACTTCACTGGTCGTCGTCCAAAACCCCATATCGCGTATGCTCCAGCAATACTGCTTTTTCCCTTGGATAGTCCATGCTATGGTCAGGTGGTTGCAACGTGTCAGCAGTGCTGGATACTGCGAGCTATGCTGCGCCTCCTCGATTCTTTCCGCCTCAGCGAAAAAAGGAATGAAGGGCAACTGTAGCGATACAAACTGGGATAGCAGGTGGCAAGCTACCCGTGAGGCCAGAGCTCAGCTCAAGGACTGGTCAGCGTCTTCTCCAGGCGGTGACGAGAAGCAAAGCTTTCCGAAAACAACGTTTGTATGCTTGTATGCAAACAAGAACATCTGTCAGATCTGTCCGATCTGTCCAAGTACTGGCACAAGGTGACGCGCTGAAAGACATCGCCGTTCATATTGTTGCTGCTCGCTGCACAGAACAAGTGTCTCAGATTGTGCACACCAGGAGGAAGGATGCGCGAAATGGCACGACAAGGGATAAATTGAACGACGCGCCGTGAGAGGAGGTCCTTGTTGTCTCTTGACTGAACAGCTGACTGAATACAATATAACATCATGCCTTGTAGTTGTCTAGTATCTCGTAGATCTCACAACGGTGGCGTCTAGTTCACCTTTGATATCTGTTGCAAATCTCACACACGGTCGATTATCCTTTGAAAGGACTCGCTTCATTCGGTCATCGCCTTGCTTCCTCTTCCTCTTCCGCCGTTCAACACCCCGAGCTCGTTCCCAACTCGCAGATCCCTCAGTCAGTCTCAACTAAAGGTGCGTCTTGATTTCTGGACACCATTGAACCCGAGTTATCTTCCTTACTGATTCTTTTGCTATGCTGATCCTTCTCTTCGTCCCCCCGTATGTCAACAACAATCAATCAATCACGATTACAAACCGTTCAAACATGAAACGCGGGACGTGATTCCTTATTGTTTTCGCCTATATATCCGCCTTTTTCTCTTTTGATGAACTCTCTTCCTCTCGCAAACCTTTCCCTTCCCCTCACTTATTGTGTCTCCAATCAGCCTCTTCAGCCTCACTTCGATTTGATTTCGACCCGACTTTCTTTTGTTGTCACTCGTTCCTCACATTCTTCACGGATCGACATCACTGCGCTTGTTCGACTCGATACCTGTTTGGACTCGACGACACCTACGCTCCGTTCTTTCGTTTCTTCATAAGGCACGGCATCCGCTTTGGAGTTTCATCGCTCAATCACGAGTTTCCAGTTGATAGCCACCAGCAAACACACAAGTCATCAAGGCCGGCTCTTGAACTTATTCTCGCTACCGATAACCTCGACAATCGATTTATCCGATACCACTACTCGGCTGATCCTCGACAGTGACAATATCTCAAGGTCACTCGCTCCCATCGCATACCAATCAGACTATTTCGTGACGTATCTACAAAGCCGCCGGACGAGCTATCAAACCTCTGGTCATGTTCATTCAACACAACACTCTCAGCTTGGCAGCCTTGGTCGCCATCTGTGCCTCGACGGCAAGTGCACATATGCAAATGTCGTGGCCGTATCCTCTTCATTCCACCTTCAACCCCAAGACGCCAGAAAGCGCCAAGGACTATTCAATGACATCACCGTTGCTTACCGACGGTGTGTACCCTTGTAAAGGCTTTATCAACAGCCCCTCAGGATCTCCTTACATGGACTCGGTCGTCTCATGGAAAGCCGGTCAGACCGTCAACGTCACGTTGGCTGGTACTGCTACCCACCACGGCGGTAGTTGTCAATTCTCTATGAGTTACGACGGCGGTTCGACCTGGAACGTTATTCAGTCGTATATCGGTGGTTGTGTAACAGACTCTACCACCATCGATGTGGCTATCCCTTCCGAGGCACCTTCAGGCGAAGCGCTTTTCGCATGGACATGGTTCAACACTGCTGGTAAGCCCTTTCAAATTGCATTTTTTTTCGAGACCCATAACTTACTACTACATTTGCTTGTTCAAATAGGCAATCGTGAAATGTACATGAACTGTGCTGCAGTGACGGTAGCAAATGGCGGTTCCGGACTCACGGGCCCTACACCATTTGTTGCAAATGTCAATGTCAACGAGTGCCACACTGTCGAGAACACGGACGTTGTGTTCCCGGATCCCGGCAGCGTCATCTACTATGGTGGTTCTTACGCTAGTTCTAAACCTACAACTCCCGCCGGTTTCACTGGTAGCAACTGTGTTGGTCCCGGTGCGACAGCGTCGTACCCTACTAGCATCAAGGCATCTCCGTCCGCCTCGCCTTCATCCTCGTCTTCTGCCGCTGCGGAGTCCTCCGCGACGACTTCCGCAACGGCTACCTCGAGCCTCTACGTACACGAAAAGGTTGTGTCTACCGTTGACGGCGCATCGTCTACCGGAATTCCCTCTTCTACCGGCACTGCATCAGCCTCAGCTATCACCTCGACCTCGACAAGTAAAGACGGAAAGGTAAGTCTTCGCGATTCGCAGATTGTAAGGCCACACAACTAAACGATCCTTTTTCTTGTTTTCATAGACGTTGGTCAAGGTGTGTCGCCGAAAGTCGAAGCGAGGTCTCGAAACAAAGCGAAGCCAGGAAGCCAGGCGCTCGCGAGTTGTGGGTGGACACGGTTCTTCATTCGGAGGTGTCTGGTAGTTTTTGGCGGTTCTGGAAGTTTATTTCCTTGTATTGACTGGTATATCGGGCCACACGTTTCAGGCATACCCATGTACTGCGTACTTTCCTGCACGTTCTTATATTCATCCTGGGATTTGGTTGACTTCAATTGTTCGAGCAAGACATGAGTCTTTTAGAGCACCAGACACATGTCCTTAGAGCGATAGAGTTCCCGTCGAACAAATGATCATCAGACGTCGTTCATTCGACATTGCCCAGTGCGAAACTGAGAAAAAAGACAGAGTCAAAATTGAAGCATGAAGACAAGCTTCGCTTGAAGTCAAAAAGCTGTTTGCGATGCCATACAAGTTTGGTAATACAGTACATGCGATATGAACAGTGTCGGTAATGAGTGGTTGCAGGTGTTGGTGTATTCAGTAAGAGATTCGACGAGTGCGCTAATCCTCCAGGGAGTCCCAAGCCTTTTGCTTTTTGTCATTCCTGAGCTTGGACTTTTCCCGATTCCTGGTGGTTCGGTCTATACGCTAGATTACACAAGGCAAATTGAGTACGCATCGAAGATTAAAAAAAACATCATCGCCGGAACATACCTCTTGTCTCAAACACATGGTAAGTGCTTGCTTCTGGTCATTGCAACCTCCGGTTAACCTCGTCATCAATCCTCTTTCATGACATTCAATCAGAGCTTGGATATAATCCCGACAGGCTGAATAGTGGAAGAATTTCGTTTCTCAAAAACGGCACGGTATGGTACATCAGAATCAAGCCTCACCTGCTTCTTTCTCCGGTGTATTGAGTGGCACATGCATCTTGATAGGCGATAGGTTTCGAATGAGAAGATAAGGAGCGATTGTAGGTTTAAAAGTCCTCAATGCAAGCCTGCCAGTGGATGGTATGAATGAATGAAGGCTTACTACTATCGACCTTTGAAGAAAGAAAGAGTTGAAAGGAAGTTGAAGCGACCGCTCACTCCCGATCGTCCCAAGAATTTGGGAGGCACCAAGACGGCGATCAAGGTCGGATGCAAAGATCCCAAATTTCAGACATCTTCTTGACTTGTTTCGTTTATTACTTGTACCATGTTCTTTCTGCAGTTCGCCTTGTTACTACCGCTCATCTTCCAAACCTTGACAATCACATATACTTGTCATGCCAAAGGAGCTCAAGAAAAGGCAGAGAGGAGGACGAAGCAAGAAGAAGAACGATGCAGAGGATCAAGATGGACACAAGGTCGAGTCGAACGACACCGAGTTCCACGAGCAAGACTTTGTTTCATTGGGAGATGCCCCGAAAGTAGAAACTTCGAGATCTGCTGGTCCCAGTAGATCACAAGCTTTTGCAAACGCGCCTCAATTCATCGAAAGTGAAGTTGACCCGGCAGCTCCCTTCGGATTCGTCGATCCAGACATCAAGGCGTACTTTAGAAGCGTTGATGAGCGTTTGAGAGAATGGGAAGCCTTGGGTCTGGCTCAAGGAGAGGACACCGAGTCGGAGCTCGAAGGTATGTTGACTCGCTTTCTTCTTGCTGATCCCCGGGTTCGGCCATGCTCACGAGTGGCGCGTATAAATCATTACAGATCGGACGAGCTTCCTGCACTCCAGTTTGTCAGAACTGCGCTCGCTGGAACTGAAATTATCGACAGATCAAGACTGTGCGTTAATCATGGAGAGACTGTTACACTCTATGGGTGACTGGGGTCGTAGAGTCGTCGCAGACTCATTTGCAGGCCAGTATGTGATATTCCACTTTTCTCTTAACCAAGTTTGCCGGCTCATCGTCCTATTCCTTGTAGCTGGAATGTTCTCATTCAACATCGATTCGGTTCTCACGTTTGTCAGACGCTGTTTAGTCTTGCTGCTGATACGATCGATCGGGAAGTATGTAGTCGAGTCATTGGTGTAGATCAACGGTTGCTAACGTTCACTATTGGCACAGGCAAAAGGCATCTTCCCTAAACAACACAAAGAACAAGAGGAACATTTAAAGCAGAACCCACAAATCGGGGTTCTGCGTACTATGACGCAATTGGTCAAAGACTTGTCCGAAGTAAATCCTCGCTTCTATCCGCTTCGTTTGCTTTGTCTGACCACTTTTTACAGGAATTAATCAAAAACATTTCCAATCTGCTTATTTCGACCTTTGCGTCTCCGGCTCTCCGAATATTGCTGCTTTTGCTTTCACCTGGCCGAGCTGTCCCTTCCACAAAAGGTTCTTCTCACGACGACAAACGAGTCAGATCAAAGAAGAGCGCGAAATTCCGAAATGCGCAAGCGGGGCAAATGACGTCTGTCATCGTCAATGAGAACGAGGATCCATCGCTCATTGGACCAGGGAAGAAATCGGAGCGAGCCGTGCCTGTTGAACTGCAGGAGATACGGAAAAGAATCTTAAAGTATTTGAAGAAAAGGCTCAGTCCAGTCGAATGGCGAGCGATGGGTGTTGAGAATGTTGGCGGCCCGACAATTCAGGTGAGAGCCAATAAGTCCAGGCATTCTTCTTTTTCTCTTATATTTTTCTGCGTTGAAGGTTTTGCTCGAGTGCGACACGGACGAAGGTCACTCGAATGAGGCGGGCAGCATTTTGGACAGTTTGACGTCAGGTTTGGTTGGGGAACAGGGTAAGCAATCCGTTGAATTCGCTAGATGAAAAGATCGTGAAGCTGATGCTATCTTGATTGTACTTGACAGCATCTGCTTCGCCATCAGAGCCAAAGGCGGACGACTTTTTCCCGTCCCTATTCCGAGACGCGACCGGATCTCACCTCGCTCAGACCATATTGACCGTAGCACCCGCCAACATATTTGATATCCTCTGGCGCATATATTTCGTTGGCAAAATCGGCAAATTGTCTACTCATCCCATCGGTAATTTTGTGGTTGCGACCGGGGTCAAACGTCTGGATGAGGAGGCTTTACGCAACGTGATTACGGAACTGAAAGCGGTTGACCCATCAACTTTGATTCGTAAGTCATTTCAAAATCGCTGAGATAACGATCACCCGCTCAGCGTTTTGGGAATCTAGGTTCGGCAAAGACTTCAGTGCTGCAGGCTCTTGTCTCCCGATCTGGCGAGACAGGTCTTCTTCGCGGGGAGATCTCAAGTGTGAGTGCGGCTCATATTGGAATACAAATATTGAAACTGACATAACTGTCATGAAATGTCTCTCAGTTGCTATGTGCGGCCTTTGAGCTCCAAACATACCCGGAGAAAAAGCTCTTAGTTCCATGTGCACTGACAATGAACGTCTTGAAGGTAAGAGTCCCGACTGAACCAAAGGTATCAACAAATGATAACACTTGCTTTCTTTGTTGGTACAGTCATACCAGAAAGCCCTTAGGGTTTCCAAGGGAGAGGAGGAGGAGAATGCAGCCGAGCTCGAAGAAACGGCCGAAGAACCGGAAGCGCAACAGCATGGATGGAAACCCAGACAACCAAAGAGACAGACTGGTGGGACGCTTAATCCTACTATGCAAGGTGCTTTGATGCTCCAAGATATCATCGCTGCTGGAAAGGGCTTGAATGAGACGGTGCTCGACAGGTCAGTAACATGTGTGTACGCTGTGATTGAGTTTCATCTGATCCTGGCATGCTTTTTCTCAGTCTGTCAAGTCTGAGCGCGGAAGAACTTCTAGCCATGGCATTTAGTCCTATCTCATCTCACATCCTAGATGCAGCGCTCACAAGTCCAGGCGTCGAATTCAAATGGCGACGTAAACTGTTGATAGCTTTCATGGGTCATTATCTGGAACTAGCTCAGGACAAGCTTGGCAGTCGAGTAGCGGACACGATTTGGGACAGGGCTGCGGACGGTTTCACCAGGGTAGGACACAGTTTGCGTTGCTGCTGAAAGATTCAGCGCTGATCCGTTCTGTTTTGGCTTTACAGGAAAAGATCGCTCGCTCGCTCATCGACCACCACGGCACATTATCGCAGTCACAATACGGGAGATACTTTGCAAAGAAGCTGAATTTGCCATTGCTCCAGCGCCGACCGGCAGAATGGAAAGAAATCCAGCTCGGCGTCATTCATCATTTCAATGGCTCAAGACTCCAAGGTCGAGGTGACAATGCTGCCCAAACACAACCAAAGACCGATTCAGTGGACACGACAACGAAAAAGCGAAAGCTCAAGACGGATGACGAGACAGCGGTTATTGACGATTTATTCGCGGATGCGACGAAGGAGAAGACGAGTAAGAAATCCAAAATATAGAATGTAGCCGGAAGGGATTCTTCGCGCACGCTCTTGCTGCCCGATCTGCTACCTGTTATTTAGCTACGTAGTTGTCGAGTGGTTCATGTGATGGTATATGCCATGGTCGTTATGATACAGACTTCAATCTATGCAAGAACAAGGTCATTACAGTACTCGTACAAGAGCCTCTGATCCCAGATACACAAATCCCTAAATACGACTCCTTAATCCTCCCTGAAGACGATTCAGGTAAAAAATGGCAGTCAGCAAATGGCTAGGCAGAAACACGGTGACAATAACTTGTCGGAGACGCAAGACTCAGGACTCACTCTGCTGGTTCCTTCCGTATCCACAGATCAATGACTGCAGAGAATGCGGCAAAGGCCGCGCCACCACCCATGGCTGCGCGTAGTCCTGACGAACGGGCGAGGACGGCGCCTGATAGGAAACCCCCGGCTACAGCGTTATATATATCGTTCTTGGCTCGATACTGGATGCGTGGGAACACGATTAGTGGAGAGCCTTTTGAGCTTTCCGACATGACGCTCGACTCACCCCTTCGATGCAACATTCAAAGCCTGAATACAGCGCACCGACTTTGGCAAACCCTTTTCCGCTCGTCCACATATTCCTGCCCATCTCCTTGAAAATATATGCCGTTTGAGCCCGAGTGCCCACCAATTTTTCTGACGCTTTTGATAACGGATCTTCGTATGCAAATGTTGCCGACATTAGAGAGAAGAAGGCACCCAGACCGAAACCTGAAGGAGAGAACAAGGAGAAAGGCAATTAGCTCAAAGGTAAGTTTATACCACCACCACCGAGTGTCGGCCGAAACCTACCTGCGCCTCCAGATAACACCACTTTCACCGGACAGCTCTCCATCGCGTACCCGGCGTATTTCCCATATTTGACCATCTGCTGCATCTCCTGTCTCTCCTCTGGTGTCGTTCCAGGCGGCACTGGTTCCTGGCCTGGCAGATATATCGGTGCTAACAGGGGCATTTGCGACATTTTGAAGAGAGTGCAATTCACTGATACGTCCTGTTGTGCCTAGATGATGTTCACTTCTTGGGTGGCGAGCGTCTTTGAGAAGAAGGAGTGCCTATGGTCGTGTGTCGACAGGAATGCCATGCCATCATGCCACTCAACTTTTTCTTGACAGAAGAGAAACAACCCCCCCCCCGGTCCGATCGTACAAGCATGGGCGGGCGCCGGTTTGTGAGCCTAACCGGTGAGTAGCCGACTCTGACCTACTCCCTCCCGAATTCTTATCAATATTAGCAATATGAACACCCCCGGCGACTGAAACTTGTGTGTCGTCGATTTGGTGAGTAATCTCCTTCCTTCAAACTTGTATCGTAATCCTCTTTATATCACCTCGCCACCAAAGCTTCCAAGTAACATATAAGTGTTGCAGTGTCCATCTCACTGCGTCGTTATTCCAAGCTGGCTTCCGTCATATCAACATCCTCCTTGTTTAGGAGCATCCAGCCCTGCCGATACAGTCAATCAATTCGAGCTCTTTCAACATCAGCTTCGTCGTCTTTGGCAATCTCCCGCTCTCGGACTCAACGATTCTCTCAGCTTCGACCTCACGTCAATCAACGTCCTTCTCTTGTAAGCCTGATGCAAGATCATATCTTTGCTAATCGTGAATTAACGGTGGTTCTGTATACTCGCTTTCCAGAATTTCAAACGAACTTGGGTCACTATGCCTCCCTTGGATAAAAAGCAAACCCAGGAATTGCCCGAATACGATGTGTTTGTGATCGGTGGCGGGTCAGGTGGTCTTGCGAGTGCCGTAAGTAGTCTACTAAGAGATATATCATAGAACCTTTCCTTTTCTAATACAGTAACATCTGCATCTAACCAGCGACGAGCAGGTAGTTACGGCGCAAAGGTTGGACTGGTAGAAGCCACTTATCGGCTTGGAGGAACATGTGTCAATGTTGGTATGTCGGACCCTCGAGAGCTCGACCCGTTGACTTCGCTTTGAACAAACATTTTCCTCATGACAGGTTGTGTACCTAAAAAGATCATGTGGTACACCGCCGATATGGCAGATAACCTTCGAAAGGCTGCTGCTTATGGTTTTGGCCCTGAAGCCGAGGCGCTTGCATTGCCTAAATTCAACTGGACTTACCTCAAGCACAAGAGAGACGCATACATCAAGAGATTGAATGGAATCTAGTGAGTTGGCAATAAATGCGGTATCCTTTCCTGTGAGATTCCCTAAAGTCTTCCTGTCCACTTCGAACCAGCGAGAAGAATCTGATCAACGACAAGGTTGACTACCACGAGGGTTACGCTTCGTTCTTGAGCAAGAACGAGATTCAGATCGAACGACCGGATGGCTCAAAGTACACCGTCACCGCTAAGAAGTTCATCATCGCAGTCGGCGGACGACCGACTATCCCCTCCGACAAGGAGATTCCTGGTGCCTCCTACGGTATCAACTCTGACGGCTTCTTCGATATTGAGGAACAGCCCAAGCGTGTTGCCGTCGTCGGTGCAGGTTACATCGCCGTAGAATTGGCTGGTGTGTTCCACTCTCTCGGAACAGAGACCCATTTGATGATCCGTTACGACAAGGTCCTACGAACCTTTGATCCGATGTTGCAGGATGTTCTGGGTGAACATATGGGTGGGTTTGGGCTTCGTCAAGAAGATTACTTGCAGACTGCTGACGAACTCGTACCTCTCGCTTCCTGCCCATACAAAAGAGAAGACCGGGCTCAAGGTCCACCAGAAGACACATGTCCAAAAGGTAGAAAAGACCGCCAATGGCCTTTTGGTATACACCGACTCTTCCGAACAACCTGTCGAAGTTGATGTCCTTCTCTGGGCCGTCGGTCGACACGCCAACACTGAAAAGCTTGGCCTCGACAAGGCTGGTGTAAAGATCAACGAGAAGAACGGCGATGTCATCGCTGATGCATACCAAAACACCAACGTCGAGAACATCTACTCTATTGGCGATGTTTCTGGGAAAGTCTTGTTGACACCCGTCGCTATCGCTGCAGGACGAAGGCTTTCAAACAGGTTGTTTGGTCCTCCTGAGTACAAGGACGACAAGCTTTCGTACGAGGACATCCCAAGTGTCGTCTTTTCGTGAGTAGGATCTTCGCACCAACTCGAAAATAACCACATGGCTCATCTGTCGATTTTGCAGACACCCAACCATTGGCTCCATCGGTTTGACCGAACCGGAAGCAGTCGCGAAATACGGAAAGGACGATTTGAAGATCTACAAGACCTCGGTATGTGATTGGGTCTATTGTGGCACGCGCCTTCAGCTGAGATGATTCTCCTTGAACTTTTTTGCTGCGTCTTAACACAGTTCCGAGCTATGTCCTGCGCCATGCTGGATGAAGACCACAAGTCACCGACATCATACAAACTCGTTTGCGTTGGCAAAGAAGAGAAAGTTGTCGGTCTCCACCTCATTGGTGATGGATCCGACGAAATGCTTCAGGGCTGTAAGTACCAGCTACTTTCATGTTGACGTACCTTTGATGTTGATCTTTTGCCTGTTTCAGTCGGTGTCGCTATCAAAATGGGTGCTACAAAGGCAGACTTTGACAACTGTGTTGCTATCCGTGCGTGCCTTTTGAACTATCAGTTTGCGGCTTGCGCTTATTCTAAAGTTTTCTCTTTCCGTTAGACCCCACCTCTTCCGAGGAGCTCGTCACTCTGCGATGATTTGCAGGCGGCGTGAAGACAAGTTTTTGCCGCTCATGGCTGGACTTTGGCCTAAAAATTATATATGTTGATCGTATGACAAAAGATAATGTTACAACGACTATCAAGGTCAGAGATAGTTTGCTAGTTTCTGATGCTGCTACTCTCCGCTTTCCACCTCGTTGAGCTCGTGCGCTCGCTTGACCACGTTGTTCTGTGGGGGATATTGTCAATCATTCGTCGCGTCACGGCTTGTATCTTTGGAAAAACTCACACCAGAACGCTCGATGACAACTGCTGGATCGTCTGGAGTCCCGTTCTTAGCAATCGTATTTCCTTGAAGGGGGGGGGACTTTCAGTGTCGGCAGGCAAAACTCTCCCTTGAAAGCTGGCAGAAAGTACCTTTATTCGATTTCACTTCGGCTCTTCCTTCCTTTATCTCGGCAACGGTACCGGCTGCGACGAACGCAAGATATCGACAGAGTTAGCTTCGCAGGCGTGGCTGGAATAGAATTCGTCAGCTGTGCATACATGGCTTTCCACCTCCCCAGTTCCAACTGACTTCATCGCCCTGCGGTATGGAAGAAGCAAGTTTAGGCGAATCTATGCTTCGGTGCAAGACGCTCTTTGCTATTGCTTACCTTTTGTAGCTGGTCTGACATGGTGTGTTCAAGATTTGATTAGCTGTGATGTAAACATGGTCGATGTGATACGTAGGATGTTAGGTGCAAGTCTGCTTATATCTCATATCTGCCCTCTTCGACTATGACTGCATCACGATTTGCATCGATCTGAGACATGGGAGCAATCATTATCTGCACATGACGAGAGAAGGTCACGGAGGGTGATGTCATCGTTTTCCCAGGTGGTCCTCGTCTGATGACAATTTTGGTTTGAATAGATGGACACATCTCCCATGTGAGTCTCTGTGTAGGTATCAGTTGACAACCTCAAGAGTTTTCTGGCTCCTGCGCAAGCTCTTACATGATCCTAGCCCTCACTCACGTACCAGCCACGACCTGGTCGACTTTCGGGATATCCGTGCTCCTTCCTGCCTTACATGGATATTATCAGGTTATAAAACACGAGAGACGTTGTTTCACGACCGGTAACGTTATTCGAAAATCGTTCAACATCGAAAACTCAAAGACTTCGGACACTTCTACCCAATTTCGTGGTCTCGCCCTCCTCTGCTTCCGGCGCATCAACGTTTCCTGCTCTCAATCTCGTACTGATCAGCTGTCCCATTTTCTTCCATGCTTTCCTACAGGTTTCCAAGTCCTTCCCTGTCAGGCAGAGGGTATCGGTAAGCTCTTCTCCGAATCGCATGTATGCTTCAGATGTGGTCACGGATGCCGGCGGCGTCCTCTGCTCTTTCGTTTCCTTTTGCTGTAGACCCGCTGCAGCGTCGGGAACCTCGGCGAAAAGAGGTTGTGCATAGCTTGCTGGAACGCTGTCGATGACCCACTCAACTAGATGCAGAAAGCGGGCAAAAAGAGCTGAGGGATCGTGTGAGGGATCTGGTGCATGTGGTGCAGTCGGGCTGGAACCTGATGTATGACAGACTCGTAGTGTTTGTTGTGCAGCAATCAGGTAGGCATAAAGCGCGCCGCGATCCGCAATCGCATAGAGAAGGGAGATGATGGAATCTGCAAAGCAAAAATAGTAGTTGATTACCGTTAGAAGCAGGCTGAAGAAGAATTTCCACATTCGTATCGGCCAACGTACCGTTAGACCGTTGAGCTGTGTGGTATGCTCGACTAGCTGACTCTGCTAATCCCGCGTGTCCAGGCATCGACCACTACAACATCTGGTCGCATCAGTCACATTCATTCTGTAGGAACTCGTCGATTCCAGTGCAGAAAAGACTCACATATTTGCGACTCGCGTCAGCGAGATATCCTGCCCACTCTGCATCGTCTAGTTTGACGCAGGTGCACATCCCACAATCAAACATTTCCCGAGAGAGCTTGTCGATTTTATTTTTCATTTCAGTCTCTGCCTTCGAAGTAGGCGAGGCGGAAGGAGGAGGTGTGTCGTCATTTTCCGTTCTGCCGAGCAGAACGTTCAGGCTTTTGCGGTAGTTTCCAGCGTAGAATTCGTAAACTACATTTGCATCTGGAGCGGTAGAATGTAGTTTTCCTGTATCAGTTTTCCAGTACGGAGATCTTTCCAAGGCATCAAAGGCATACATACCGATCATCTTTTGGTCAACCTCAACAGGTTGTCCATTATTGAGGTGGATATTCCCTGATCCACTAGAGACGACGGAACTTGTATACTCGTATGGATGTTTATCTAATCCGATGTACCACTACAATGAGACATATGCATGTATAAGCTACTCTCCATCTCTAAACAGAGAAACATGTAGATCTTACACCAGATTCAGTATACCCGTGTTCAGCCTTGTATAAACGCTTGCTTTCTTCATATGCTGCCTTCATGCGCTCTTTTCGATTCCGAGGTTGTAGCAAGTCGCTCGAGCTTTTTATCCCCGCAGTCCCGCTTCCATCTTGTCCAGCATAGACATCGACGTCGCTACCACTACCGTCCTCCAAGCCGAGCGATGTAAAGAAATAGTCCTCCTCCTTTGGAGATGCGTCCACAATGGAAGGTAGCTTTTCAACAGGATCGGGACCTTTATCGGCCATCCTGCATGTGAATATCCAGCGAGCGGTAGCGTCAAGTGACTATATGACGGGGTCACAAAATCCGGGAGTCAAGGCGCTGTTGCAAGGCAAGGCATCTTTTGGACCGACAGTCTCGCGAAGAAAAAAGTTGAACATTTCGACATTTTGAATTCGGCGTTGTCGAGTTGTGTTTCAGTTCGATCGAAATCGCTCGCCAGCTGGAAATAGCGTGTAAATACTAAAGCCGAGGAGTGGAGTCGCTTGCGGGCCGTCCGGGCCGGAGACCATTTCAACCTTCAAGGTCGATTTGAATGGTCAAAGTGCAGGTTGCTATATAACAGATATCAATTTTGTTTTGCTCAAAAAAGGCAGGTTTGACTGTGCTTCAACTCCTAAAACTCGCTACATACTTCGTTTATTACCATAGCAAAATGTCCAGCATCACTACTTCTCGAGGGTAAGCGCTGCCGAGTTCCGACGAGCGATATAGTGTATCCTGATAATAATCTGCCCCTTTGCGATGCAGCTATGCCATCCACGGTAAATCACATCAAACACCTCCCAGGGCGTATTGGCAATCCAGCTAAATCGCCTCTCCTCATCCGCAGACACCAAGGACTACAAGAACTTTAAAGTGATCGAATACCCCTTGAAGAAGGAGGAGGCCGACGACGTTACCGTTCACGTTGATGTAAGTGCTGGTTCAATATTCGAAGACATGAGGGCTTGCGCTGATATCGCATTCTGTCTATCAGGTCTGTGGTGTGAGTCATTTGACCCTCCGGTGGTGACGTGGAGACGATGGTATCTGACGAGTCTCGTGTCTGCTTGTTCTAGACATGCGGATCCGATCATCACACCATCGTGAGTAGGATCGAAACCGCCACTGGCTTGGCTCCTCACTGATTCATGCTGTATAGAGTGGCGGCTGGGGACCTTTAACTCACCCTGAGTACATTATCACTGGTCATGGTAAGTCTTGAGCCAAAGCCGCCTCGGTTGCAGGGAATTGCAGACTCACCCTCCGTGCGGGTTTACAGAAATCGTCGGCAAGGTTGTTCAAGTCGTAGGTTTCGAGGTATCGCCACGAGCGCCAGCCAAGAAACTAAAAGACATTTTTTACATGGCTGTAGGGACCCAACGTCAAGGAATTCAAGGTTGGGGACCGAGTCGGTATTGGAGCGCAAGCTGGCTCGTGCGGCAAGTGCAAG
The DNA here is from genome assembly GCA_030039245.1 of Naganishia vaughanmartiniae. Lineage (NCBI taxonomy): Eukaryota > Fungi > Basidiomycota > Tremellomycetes > Filobasidiales > Filobasidiaceae > Naganishia > Naganishia vaughanmartiniae. Next base: position 895,029 of record JASBWU010000001.1, on the reverse strand, counting down.
GAATGCCAGAATGACAATGGTACGTATTCGTCTCAGGATATAAGCACAGGGTCGAAAGTTAACGAAATCGATGGATAGAAAACTACTGTAGCGTCTCGCCTGTTGACACCTACAACGGAAAGTGGCCCAGTGGTGATTACTCTCAGGGAGGATACTCCACTCACGTACGAGCCCAGCAAAAGTTCGTCTTCCACCTTCCCGAACAAATCACGAGCGAAGACGCCGCTTCCATGTGAGTTTATAGTCTCCTCGGAAAATCCAGCCGAGAGCATAATCTGATCGCGAGTGTTCATCTGTTCAGGTTGTGCGCTGGTATCACCTCATGCAGCCCCTTGTTCCGAAACAATGTCGGTCAGGGTTCCAAAGTCGGTGTTGTCGGTTTGGGTGGTCTCGGTCACTACGCTGTCCTGTTCGCCGTAGCTTTGGGTGCTGAAGTTACTGTGAGCATCTTCGCCAAAAAGCAGTGCCATTTGCCTTTCTCACCCGTCTACCCGATCTTTGAACAGGTCTTCTCCCACTCCGAGCGCAAGAAGGATGATGCTTTGAAGATGGGGGCCAAGCACTTTGTCACCACCACCGGGGACTTTGCCAAGGACCACGCCTTGAGCCTCGACATCATCATCTGCACCGCCTCCAACGCAAGTCTTCCTCTCAACGAACTCATCACCTGTCTCGTTCCCCAGGGCAAGTTCGTCTGGAACGGTATGCCCGAAACCGACTGGCCTGCTTTGCGATCGCAGACCATGGCTGGAAACGGCGCCTTTATCGGATCATCGCACATTGGTTCCAAGGCCGAGATCACACGGATGTTGCAGCTCGCCGCCGACAAGAACATCAAGCCTTGGATCACTACACGACCTATGAAGGAGGCCGCTCAGAGTATTGAGGATGTTGAGACTGGTCGTGCGCGATACAGGACCATTCTGATCCAGGACATCGACCAATAGGCCGATCGATCGTGGAAAGCACCCTTGTATGTAGTAAAATAGCCAATTAAATCATGGCCAAGAATACGATCTCGTATGGCCACACTTGCAGTACCCGCTTCAGATCGTTCGGTTTGCTCTGGTTCCGTCGCTCACTGCAAGTTACGAACGATCATTCTGATAGTATAATAGATACAAGACCCCATCTATTTTGGAGGTGCTGGTCGTTGCCAAAGTCGTTACAGTGTCGTAAGAATGTCCATCTTTACATCATCTAGTTCAAAGATCCCAAAATCACCATCCCGATGCCTTCAGAATCACATTCAATGGCCTTACAGTCAGAGTTTTCTGTTTGCGAGTTCGGCTTCCTCCACGGAATCCATAAATACCGGATCATCCTCGTCGTCGAGAACCACACCATCATCTTCTTGTCCCTGGTCCAGCTTGGTCTCTTCTACTTGTTCCACTGGAATGGATAGACGGGCATGAATAAGGTCGGCGACTACCTTGCCATCTGAGCAACGAGACAATGTGAAGAAAGTCAGTACCATGCGAGTATATAAGCAGGCAAAGGTGAACTCACCAATGGGAATCTCATTGCCCTGGAAACCTTCGGGATATGCAACCTTGGGAGTGTCAGGATGGGTAAAGTACCTGAACGAGCGATAGTGATGTTAGCATATCTTCACACTTGTTGTCATGTCGTCAGCACTTACTCGCTGCCCCAGAAACCATAATGCGTCACGCCCAATGCTCGGGACTATAACAAGGCCAAGTATCGATCAGCGCCGCGTTGGTTGAATTCCATTAAAGTGCTACCTACGGTGAATTCGTAATCGTGCGCGAATCCTTGAGGGAAAAAGAATTCGATGACAGTAGCCCTTGGGGTAGGCTTCATCCAAAGGAGATGGGTCAATCTGTTGACATTATACACATCAACGTTAGCTCTTTTGACTCGTAGCAAGTCTGCCAGCCACCGGCGCTTACCCATTGCCGTGTACACCTAGCATGATCTTTGAGGGGAAGAATTGATATAAGCTATATCCTTGAAACCGCAAACACTCGAAACATACAGTTGTTCGTGCCGATAATCTGATCTGCTCGTCTCGCGACAACTTGTCCATGGACACGATGTTCACCTGCAGGGAGATCCCACATCAGTCTCCTTGGTAACACAAGCCAACACCTGAAACTGTCAATCACTCACCTCGTACCCATACTTGTCATGCAGATTATTCAGCTCCTTTACCAGCTTTTCATGATCTTCTTTTATCAACATCCTTCTGCCCCAGTCCTGTCGACTAACATACGTGATAACTGGCGTCTCCAGATCGGACGGGTGAAGCGTAGAATCCGGCACACCCACAAATTCGAGAAGATTCCTCCTAACAGGACTCCACCAGTACGGACTACCAGGCAAACTCATTGCTTCTGCCGCCGTACGCCAGGTATGCGCAAACTGGGGCCCTCGTAGTGCTGCCGCTCGATCCGCAAAGAGAACTCGGTCGTAGATGAAGACTCTGCCGGCATCCGCACGGTCCTGGAATTCGCTTTGGAACTCGTATGACATGGACGGGAAGACGGTTTTGCAGAGGAACGTGTTCATTTTCGAGTAGTCGCGCCATTTTTCACCGTCGCTGTGCGAGAAGACGAGTCTTCGAGGTGAAGGAAGTCGAGAGATGCCGTCTGATTTGATCTCTGTGTCCAGTGTCGAGTACGTCCTCCACAGGCCGAAAAGAAGTTCAGCTGCAAAACTGCAAGGCGAGGGAGTGTCTGTGGTCAGCACGAGTTGCGTAAGTACACACGTCCGGACTTACTGATAATAGTGATCCAGGAACTGAGGCGGATCATTCACCATCCATGTCGTCCCTTCCACCCTACTAGCTGATCCACCGAACAACCGTTTGGCTTCACTGGGAAAGATAAACTTCATATCCTTGTTCGTTGGTTCTCTGTTCCTGATGCTTTCCTCGTCATTCCAGATCTCTGCACCGCTCGAGGTCATCAGACGTAGCAGTGGGTATTCCGATGGACTCTCCGTAACGATGTACCATGTTCCATTGAGAAGGTATAGATTGCGGAAAATCGTCCAACCTAATCAGAGGAAGAGGGTTATAGCTACAAGCGTTCCGCAGACTCGACTTCAGTTCGACAACTCACCAGGCGAATGTGCCACGATCTCCGTTTTCGGCGCTCCCTTGTTCCCCCACTTGGACAAACTGTCATTCATCGTCACTTCCTTCCATCTCCCTACACCTTCATATGATATACTTCCCACGTCATTCGTACCGTATAACCGCTGCAACAGCCCTTCCTCTTCTAGCACCTGCTTCCAATCGGCATCCGTATCGTCCAAGCTCAGTTGGCCAAAGGCGTGTGCTGTCTTCCCTGGATGAAGATCGTCTCCTATGCCTCCCGAGTCCTGGAACGGCCAGCGTCCGTTAAACCGTAACCCACGAGCACCGTCAGGACTGTTGCTCGAGAATTCGAGTTGCATGATGAGCGTGAAAACGAGCGTGAGAGTGATGACGAGCACTAGCTCTCTCCGTGTTGGAGTAAACATGTTTGACGTCGTGAGCATTTGTGATGGAGGTTTTGATGGAGAGAACAGGTAGAAGCGGCGTGAACTCTGTGGTCGAGGTGGTGTATCAACCTGAAGTCCACCTGGATCGGGATTATCGTTGTCGGAGTGCGGGATTAGAGGGAGTGGAATGTGATGTGTCGTGTCACTTGTACGAGCCCTACGATGTCGACTACGATCTACTTTCTGTATTACTGGTTGTTGTTCTACCATTGACGACGACAACGACGACGAAGGAGAATGATGGACGCAAGATTCGATTTTTGGCTGCTGCCGTGCGACGGGATGGAAGCAAAGAAAATGGAACGGGAAGCAAAGAACCCCTCGGCTGTTTATTCACTATTTGAAGCTCCTTATTAGTCCTGCCCTTATCCTGGATTGTCGGTCGTGATTCAAGCTGTGTTGAAGGATCTCAAAGGTGATAGATATGGAAAGGCTAAGCATAGTCCTTTGTGCAAGGCTCAACAAGGGCTGAGGAGCCTGGCGTTCCGCTCCAGCACTCCGCGAACGAGTACAGGTTACTAACATCGCGTTAATCTCCTTTTAAGTTTTTGGTCGGTCCGCCGCACGCTGTTGCGGTGTCGCACTGGTGTTCCGCACGAGGCATTCATTCCATAGGAAATACAGTATATACACAGCTGGGGGAACACTGTGAAATACTGCTTTATCATGAAAGTTTCTCTGCAATCCCGCCAACATTTATTTGGACAGGTTGTTCGCAGAGTAAAATAAAGAAAGCAATAAAAAATGTCCTCCTTGAGTTCGGAAAAAATCTGTTGCTCAGACGACCCTGATCGTCGGCTAATCATCATCATCATCACAAAGCCCATCAAAGAGACAGGCGATGGTGGGATGAAGACTGCAATCTGTATATGGTATGCATCCATCAGCTCATCCATTCCATGACTGATTTGCTTCCTCTCACAGAGGTTAATGGAATTGGTGTACAATTTTATATGTTGTTGCGTTGTACTGTATTGTGAACCACCTCGGTTGTCGGCTAGAGCCGTAATGTCACGACGGGAGGTCCCTTCTGGCAGCTCCAGCTCTCGTCCTCTGCCGATAGAATTAGATGATAGAATTCGTAGAAGGAAGTTTCTATAGCTGTTTCTGTATGGGACGAGAATTTCAACACGGCCACTACAGAGCTGGCTACAGCTGAAAGAGGGTTCTTCAAAGTAGCTACCGTACAGTAGTCGACCACGACACTGTTTGCTGCGAGCTCATATTATGAGCAAAATTAAACAGTTACTCTGTATCAATCAGGAATTCGACATTACTGTTACAGCGATATAGTTTCTTAGATGTTGTAGCATCAAGTCTGCCATCATTTATATTTTGAAGCGGTTTAGCGATTGCTGCCTGCGCATGCAACGTTCCTTTCGATTGGCAACGCAAGCCATCGATGACCTCCGCCGGCTTTTATGATCCGATCAAGTTGATCTATTGTAGCATGATAAAAATGCAATCAGCATGCGCACACGTCGAGACCCAGAAAAGGCTCGCAAAGATCGTCACGGCGCCACTACTTGCATTCAGCATCAACAATAGACGTTTCTTTTGCCGTCAAGACTAAATACGCTTCCACCTCTTTTTCCACGACGATTCCAGTCGTTGTCGTCGTTGTCGTTGCTGTTGTAGAGCTGGTCTTGCGCGACGGACACTGTCTTTTTCCAATAAGCCAAACGTCGTTGGTAAGCCGAGCGAACATTTCCTCTGCGTGGTCGATCCTGGACGGTGGACAAGGTGAGTTAGTTTCGACCAGTGACTACACACGACAAAGAATGACGTACTGCATCAACGAACGACGCGTAACGTTCCCTGCTTGATCGACCGACACAGTCCTTTTCACTTTACCTGCCGGTACATGAGCCTGCGAGCTCTTGGTCTTCACGCGCTGTGCAACGGCTGACGCAGAGGGGAATACAATCTCCCCACCCTTCCAAGAAGACTTGACAAGCATGCTTTCTGCACCGCGACTGGTGTATACCCAGTGTGACGAAGACCCTTGATCCGGCACTTGGGTTTGGCCGCTGTGGCGCAGTGAGGAAGGCGGCTTGATATGAGCTGGCGTGAGCGGTGATGATGCCATGTCAGCGGATGCCTCAATGGCGTGGAATAGATTCTCGACGGCCTCGTTGTGTTCTTTCGCTTTCGACGTATGGGAATCGATATCCGTTTCTGCATTCGGACTGGGAGCGGCGGTTTGTGTCCTCGGTTTGTTCAGAGTCTGCGCCATCCCTCCTATAGATATCTCTGAAGTAAAAACAACCGCAACTATTGAAGTTCCGTGCTTTCATAACAAACGAGTCGACAGAGAAGAAGGGAAGAGCATCAGCGATGCCGAAACCGGGAATCGGCCGGCGGTGAACCGTATTCGTTGCAGGTGAAGGGAAGGGTTGACTTACGAAAGTATACGCCAATGTTGCTTCTCTCATTCTTCCATGGGACTCGCCATCATCAGTCGATGTAGCCGAGCTGGATGCTACCGAGCCTTCTCTGTCATCCATCGCCAAGGGTAACCAGATACGCTCAGCCTTCCACTCCAAGGAATCCAGCGACTCGGGCGGTGAGCCGTCGTGCAAGTAGTGTGCGGAATGGTCACGCTCGGGCCCGCCTGCGAACTCGGGTTCGACAGATGTGACCAACGCTTCATTCAGACTCTCCATATTCATGTCTGTGACGATTTTCGGTTCTGTTCGTATTGCAGCGGATAGGTTGGTGTTTACTGGTGCCTCTGTGCGTACCTTGTTCGTTGCTGTTGATGTTTGCGGGTTTGACGAGGACGTCGACGAGTGATCCGAACCGAATCCGAACCAGGAGATGACTCCTCCCGCCCTTGCTCCCTTCACCATCCCACTTCCACCCCCACTCAAGTCACTTCCCATACCTCTTCCTTCGCTCTCATTTCTAGTTGCTCCTCCATCGGTCCCCGCTCCGAATCCAAATCGCGACAGACCGAAGCCCCAGGAAGGCCATCCCTTTTCCCTCTCCTTTTCCGTTGCCACCGACGACGGCGGAGGCGGAGAGCGCTTTCTGTCCCTCTTCATCGTCCCTCTGTTACCTGGTCCGCGTTCCGATGCACTGAAAGTGGAGCATTGGTTGTGTTCATTGTACGTGACGAGGAGATCCAGGAGGTGGGTTGTAAGTGGTAGATACGAGGGTTCGGTGTCATAAATTAGTGCTTTCTTGTGCGTCTTGTCGTTTTCGTCGTCAGAGGTGGAAGGCGAGCGAGAGAGTGTACCGACGACAACGCGATGACATTGCTCAACGTCTGGAACGGGGAAAGCTTTCATAACGGAATCGATTCCCTGTACCATCTTTCTTGAATGCTGACTGTCTTGTTGCTCTGTCCGTGACCTAACATGGCGTATAACGATATCTATTTCACATGGCATCTGGGTATTCGAGAGCCATTGTTGGAGGCCGTGAGTCTTCCATTCCTGCTGCTGCGACGTACATTTCGTATTCATTTGTTCATCCGTCGGCGTAGTCGCTGTCATGCAACTGGTGAGCCAGCGGTCCCACCATCGATCTGCCTCTCCAGATGTAGTGGATGATTGATGAAGCCAGGGGTCCAGGCCGAAAGTCAGGGTAAACCTCTCCCATACTCCCTGCAGTATGTCTTTTGCCTGTTCCTCGATCCATATCGGGTCGCGGATGATAAGAAGGAGAAAAATCTCGGTATGAGGAGAGTTAAAGATGATTGTTTGTTTCTTGGATGAGGTGATTATGTGGGTTCGTCCTTGCTCTGGCGTCGCAGTTGTCGCCTTGGAGGACCCGGGTGAGAATGACTCGGAAAAGGCCATAAGCCCTCTTGCGAGTCCCATCAACCCAAGAACCTTGTTCAACTCTTCCTCCTGATTCTCCCTGCCATTCTGAACTTGTTCGTGATCTTTGGTTGCTACGGCGGAGAGGGCTGTCGGAAGACGATAATACCGAAGTTGCGCGAGCTGGTCGCGGTCGTCTGGGTGTACGAGGTGTTGCTGTGCGTGCGGCGTAGAGGTGGGGGAAGGGGAGAAGATGATCAAAGTTGGTAGCATTGTAGGGAGGAAGTAGGTTTGGAAAGGTGATTGGGGAGGAGGAAGGATGAGGAGGAAGGAGTCAACTTTGAAGAGAAGAAAGTCAATATTCCCTTGATAAATGTGACAAGTGACGAGTTATTTACTGGAAAATCCAGAAATTGCGACCCTATTTATATAATTTATAGCACACTCGCCCGATCGACCCGATCGTCATTCGGGCTGCCGATCTGGGAAGGGAAGAGTGTGTGTGTGACTTGAATTATTCCTGGTCCATCTATTTATTTTTATCAAGTTCCATCTCTATCCTTTCTTTTCCTCCTCTTTCCTTGTTTCTTTTCTCCAATCACAACACTCTTCACCATGTCGTCTTTCGGAACAGCATACAGAGTTCACACTTACGGAGAATCACATTGCAAATCGGTTGGAGCGATTATTGATGGAGTGCCGCCTGGGTTGATGTTGACGAATGAGGATATTCAGGTGCAATTGTCGAGGAGGAGGCCAGGTCAGAGTGATATCACGACGCCCGTAAGTACTTGCCATTTCTCCCAGTGTAGCTCGGCGGTTGAGTGTAGTCGCCGTCATTGAGCGCGCGGGCATAAGTACCTTCTATACTTCTTTATCGAGCCTGGTCCCACCGCTCGAGACTCGCTGCCTCGCCTCGTCCAAGTGCGATAGCCGAAAGTCTGTACCTCTATCGAGGATCCAATCTCCGCATATGCAGCGAGAACATCGTCTGTCAGCTCGCCACGCCGAAACAGAACTCGCTATCCAATACTTGCACTTACTTACCTACTTTCCTCTTCTCCCCACGCTCACAGAGATCAGAGTACGACTCGGTCACCATTCAATCCGGAACCGAACACGGCGTTACGCTCGGCACACCTATCGGCCTGATCGTTCAGAACAAGGACCAGCGACCGCACGACTACACGGAAACAGATTTCTTCCCTCGTCCTTCCCACGCCGATTTCACCTACCTCGCAAAGTACGGCCTCAAGGCGTCCAGCGGTGGCGGACGAGCCTCGGCAAGGGAAACCATCGGTCGAGTCGCTGCTGGTGCCATCGCCGAAAAGTTCCTGCTTGAAGCGTATGGTGTCGAGATTGTCGCATTCGTTGGTCAGGCGGGCAAGGTCAAGATTCCATTCCGAAAACAAGACCCGGCCAACCTTGACCCGGAAGACGATGACGAAGTTCTCTCCGAGGAATACGTTCAACTCATCAACACCGTCACGCGGGAACAAGTCGACAAGGACATTACACGATGTCCTCACCCGGAAACTAGCAAACGTATGGAAGCCGCTATCCGGGCCGCCAAGGCCAACAACGACTCGATGGGCGGAACGATTACCTGTGTGATTCGAAACTGCCCAGTCGGACTCGGCGAACCTTGTTTCGATAAACTAGAGGCCGTGCTCGCTCATGCCATGCTCTCCATCCCTTCCACCAAGGGCTTTGAAATCGGATCCGGCTTCCGTGGTGCGGAAATCATGGGATCAAAGCATAATGATCCGTTTGTCGAGAAGCCAACAAGGGACGGAAAGGGTACACGACTCGGTACGAGCACAAACTGGAGTGGAGGAATTCAGGGTGGTATTTCCAACGGTGAAGATATCTACTTCCGGTACGTCTGCTGGTTCGCCGTCCATTATCATCACTGCTAATCTTCACACCTCCCATCTGTAGTGTCGGATTCAAGCCCCCGGCGACCATCTCTCAGGAACAGGAGACAGCGCGATACGACGGGTCATCGGGTACACTCGCCACCCGTGGTCGACACGACCCCTGTGTTCTGCCTCGAGCAGTACCGATCGTCGAAACCATGGCTGCGATCGTCATCATGGAGTAGGTTTCGTGGCGTGTCCCGTCTCTTTTGCATTATACTCACATTCACCCTCACCCTCGCAGCGCCGTTCTCCAGCAAAACTCGCGGGCAGCTTCCGCTGCGTTGTTGGCCCCGCTCACGCATCTGCCACCCACCATGGTTATTCCGTCCAACAAGACGGTCAGCCAGATCCTCGCGGGTGACTTGAAAGAAGCGAGCAAGGAGGTCGATCTTTCGGTCAAGCCAAAGGATGATGGGCCTGCTGAACAGTAGGATGGACAGTAAAGCGTGGATGGAAGAGTAAAAAAGAGTCGAAATCCGGCTCGGCGTGATACGGTCGGGTGGATTATGAGATGAAATGTTTTTTCTGTCTGTACACGATGGCATACATGTGGCGCACGCGACCGTCGCATATTGCGCTGTGGACCCATATACTCTATTCTTAGATCCTCGACGAGCCTTCAATAAACAGGATGTTGGGTAACGTGCGTCGAGGCAATCCTATCAAACCTTCACGTGACATGCCACGAAGACCGCACGGTTCGTGTGCACCACGCACCGGTGTTATCTCGAGGAAAGTCACGCAAATCTACTTCCAACCTGCTCGCGAAAGCCGGAAGAAGGCAGAAGAGGGGCTTCCGATATGCCCTGTCAATGAACATGTCGGCCAATCAATACCGCGATGTCTCTCACAACATGCAGTTGGTTGCACAACCCTTGTGATCTGAGATTGGCAACGATTCATAGACATGATGCGACTGAGTTGGTTGCCGCCACGGGTGATCCAGAGCGTCGATGCTGGCGGAGAGCAAGACAGACTACACCTAGCCGACACTTGAATTGGCAATAGTATATGTTGGATTGAGTGATGCAGATTGTTCATGTTAACTCGAATCGCCTTGAAGTGGGTCCGGTATCGTGGGATTTAGGGAAATGGGACACTTACAATCGCAACGACGTGGTCTTCTGGGAAGTTCGTTTTGGGGCAATCGCTTCCACCTTTTAAAGTAAGTCTGAGGTGGGGCGTCAATCCGGAAGGTATGAGTCGTTCGACGAGAACCGTGTGTTGGGCGATGCTAGTATCACATTTCGCGGACACATCGTTCAGGAAACACCGGGCAATCTGTACAGAGCGACTTAGGGACCACGATGATGCTCAGAAGACCTTCAATACTCTCCCTGAATTTCTGGTGCAAGTAGAACGTGGAAAATAGGTTCTTCCCTCCCAGGCATTGTCAAGCAGCGACCACCCGCTCATGGAATTGGCAGGGTTCCGTTTGTTCTCTCCTGCTGCGAAAGGACACTGAATTCGAAAACAAGAGCGAGGCCCGTCCATTATCGCATCTCAGCGTACGGCGATACTTCTGTCTCGGGCATCACCTTTTACGGTCGAGAAGTCGCACGTGAAAATGAAGCTGTGTAGCTCGAAGTCGCGTCACCAGGTGGTAAGGGGGTCCGATAGCATCCTCGACTGGACCAGTCACACATCTCGACCAAGCTGCAGACGGCCAGGTCCGTTATCATCCTGAATATGATTAATGAATATTACAACTAGCGAGGACAGATAGCTGTCTACAATACGTCTAAGACAGCTAGCTTGGGCACCAAATACGACTGAAAGACTGACATGCATGATCGGCTTGACAATGCGCTGGTCGTCGCCGTGTTTTCGCGGGGACCCTACGTGACGTGGGTCAGACCTATCGTTGAAGGTAGTGTTACAGAGATATCAAAAGCCAATGGACGTTGAGACCATTCATCTATAAGTGGCGGGTGTATACCCGTGTCAGGTATTTTTTACGCCGGTCGGACAGTGTCCTTTTCGCTCGCTTCCTCCTCCTTGGAAGACGCCAGCATGTTGTTCTCGGTATGTCGCTCGTGTGTTTCCCCCAAGTTGGGCTTAGGGCCGTGGTAGTGACGACGTCCGCCAAGCACGTACCAAATACCAGTGACAACCATGACGCCGATGGTGATGACAGACGCATAGTTGAAGTTTTGTGGCGTGATCGGTTGAATGGTGGGGAAGACGAGAATGATACACTCGAATACTGCAAAACAGAAGTTAAACATGAGCGATCCTGTTTGGCAAGTTTTCGCTGCGCATCACTTACTCGTCCAGCTGACCATGATGATGTTGATGTAAAGTCCCCAGTTTCCCATGTAAAATGGACCCGGTCGGAATTTGACCTCCGGATGGCTCTGTCACATTCCTGGGCGTTAGCGATTCCAGAGTTAAAGCACCGTGCAGTCATTCGAAACTCACAGAGTACCATCGTCGACAAACAACGGGAATCACATAAGAAAAGTCCATAGCAACGGCACACTACGAAGAAAATCCAAGGTCAGCCGATCGCTCTGAGCTCGATGGCCAGACCTTCACTGACCATGGAGAAAATGGCTTGCGCGGCGATCATACTGGCCCAACTGAGTGCGCCCATGGCAACAGACAGGATGATGACCAACCATACGGACCAAACAGGTGTCTTGGTGTACCTGTTTAGTCTGCCAAACAATCCACGATCGGGCAAACCTCCGTCACGACTAAAAATGGCGGAGCAAGATATTTGTCAGCGTCCGTGATTCTCAGAAGTTGACCATTTCGAACCGTACCTGAACGCGTAAAAGGTTCTCGCACATGCCTGTGTGGCTGTTTGAACGGTCATGAATGCGACTAAACAGACAAATGGCCACAGGATAAGAGCACCGGTTTTGCCCATCCTGTTGGCCATAATGGTCAAGAATGCGGAACCACTGATTCCTGGCAGGTCGTTAATATCGCCGGAACAAAGCACCAAACAGACGTTGAGGATCCAGCCCAACACACCGGTGCCGATAACGGCGACGAAGATGGCAACAGGAGCAGCAATAGCCGCCTTCTTGACTTCCTCACTGATATGCGCGGCTAGGAAAAGAAGATCTCAAAATCAATCCTCTTAAATGCGACTCGGAAAATAGACACCTACCAGCATCATAGTCCGTCATGGTCCATTGAACGGAAAGCAGACCAAACATGAAGGCTAGGCCATTGTTATTCCAACCAGTGACTGCAGAATGCACCTGCACGTCAGCGAGGTATCAACTTGAAAGGGACTGCTGAACCTACAGTTGTAGACTTGGCCAAATACGTATGAAGCAGGGTGCATGTTCTCGCGGCCGGTGGTCGCCAATAAGACGATTGAAATGATCAATGTCATTCCGATGTTGACAAACACAAACCCTTGTGTCAAGAACGCGAGGTCTCGAGTTTTGAGAGAGCTGAGCGAGACAGTCGCGGTCAACACGGTCTGATTTGAATGACGTGAAATCTCGATAAAACTTACTTCAAGAACCCATGGACGATCAAGAGACCAACGAAAAGACCGAACTGCATGCCTGTGGTCACTACAAAATCTCCATCTTTACCCAAAGCGCATCCCGCCCCTGGAAAATCGGACAAGTAATTAGAGTCGTGTTATCCTGCAGGGCAAGGCGGACGTACAAATCATCTGAGCAAGACCGAACTCAGTTGAAGCCACACCTGCTGTCTGGCCCAACAAGTTCAACCAACCGACAATCCAGCCGACACTGAACACAAAATGAGTCTCAGAAGTCAGGTTATGCGCCTTTTGCACACAAAAGACCACTTACATGGCCCGGTGCTTCCGGGGAACAAGATTGGCGGAAGCCTATGTAGCGTTTCAAAATATCAGTGTATGCAGCTGAAATTTTGAAGGGCTCGACCTACGGTGTAAACACCACCACTTGTCGGATAGGCGGAGACAATTTCAGCGACTGAAGCTCCCAGTGTCGTGTTAAAGATGGATCCGATGAACCAACACCAGACTACGGAAGCCGGTCCTCCGCCGTAAAGCATTGGGGTGTTGAAAGTGGTAGCGATAGACGAGCACATTCCCATGATGGACATGGCAAAGGAAAACGTCGAAAGGTTTCCGAATTCTCGTATCATTTCCGACTTGTACCCCAACCTGGCGAGTGCGGCTTCATCGGTATCTTGGCTGTTGGCACTGATAGAAGAATCGTCTCCACCCGTATCGCCTTCTTTGTTGGTGTCAGCATAGAATCCTGAGCGTTGATGAGTGGTGGAAACGTCAACGGGCTGAACGAGGTCATGGCCTCCGCCTTCCTTTCCTAAAGTAGGTATAGATGCCATCGTGCCTGTAAATTGGCAGGTTTTCGTCCGATAGAAGCAAGATCCCTTGCCGTCTCGCTGTAAAAAGAGCCAGGTGTTATAGTGCAACGATGTGAGGGACTCCTGGTACAGTACACGTTTTACTTATATCGCAAAGAGGTCGAATGTGCCCCCGCAAAGCCCTGACGCGGTCTGGCCCACACGATAACCAACTTTGGGCTGCCAGCTCCAACTTTTTCAGCCCAAAGAACACAGTCGATCGAGGTCGCGCAATGCCCAGCCTCGCCTGGCACTCCCCGGCCGCATTTTTTTAGACAAGGCAACAAGCTGCAAAAAACCCCGGAAACAGCTCCGGAAACCCTTGGATCATGAGCTGGATCATGCCAGCTATCATGCCCGTGCATCGGTGTCGGCAGAGGCGGATTCGGGCCTCTTCGGAAGGCTGTCGTCAGTTTCTCTTCAAATTGCGATCAAATAGCTCATAGCTCATAGAGCTGCTCATAGCCCATCATGTTTCACACCACCATGTTTCATGTGAAATACCGTAGCTTGTTACATTTGGCCTTTATACGATTGATATACAAGCTGGACTAGCAAAGGTTCGTCGACTGTATGAGATGCTAGTCAGCTATCATCTGCCATCTGCCAACGGCTCTGCCAGCTAGTCAACCCTGAGCAGCCTTTCGAGCACGAAACATCAAGCAGCTTCCCAGCTGTAGACCGGTCACCGGCAATTGTTTGAACTTTTTTTTTTGAATACGCGATGCAGCTCAACCAGTAGTGTTTCGTCCGTGTTTCAGGTAAACATCTGCAAAGACAAGGCTCGTATAGTAAGCAGTTGTTATACGAGCACGGTTAGCAAAGATTTGGCGAGCAGCCGTTGCAGCAGCCAGAAAGCTGATCAAGAGCTCGCTGTTGCAAATCTCCTGCGAATCCATTGGCTGCGGATTGGTCGTCTCCTGGCCATGGCTGGCACAGACTCGATTAATAATTCGTATCTTGCCAAGCAACAGCTCAAGCAACCCTGCGTTTCGTGAGCTGTTTCGTGTATACGACCGCGAAGCGAAGTGACCATGACGGGGAGGGGCTAGAGGCTGGCTAGAGCAGTCCGTTAACAATCAACCAGCAGCGAAGAGCTCAGCGAAGGCCAGCTATAAGAGCAGAGGGGCACGACTGGGGCACGGTAGGAGACGAGTTAAAAGCCAACAGCAGCTCAGAAGAAAGAAGAAAGAAGACTATACGGAGATGCATATCGTACACTCCGCTCTCTTGCGCTTGATTTGTGTTTTTGCGCTTTCCCCAGCTTCGATCGCAGATGCGCCAAAATTTTGTTCTACCTATGCAACGAGGCAGAGCTTCCGAGCGTATATAACTCGATTTTACAGGCAGGTTCTATGAGGGCAGCAAGAAGAGGGCAGCCAGGCCGCTCATATGTAAGTACACCTACCTCTACCCATCAACTCCACCCTCGTCCCTCTCTCCACCTCTACCCTGATGACTACCGTGTGAAACAATCAAACTAGAGTCTGGTAGTACTACTTGCTTCCTCAGTGAAGGTAGTAGAACGCAATGCTCCGTAACTGCACACTTCTGAACTTGACCTTGGTGGACCCATTGGTTCGCTGGCTATGGGAACGTCATATCGTTGGACTTGTGCTTACCTGTCTTCCTTTTCTTCCCAGATAGATTCGTACGCGAAAGGAATATACATGTTCTGATTTCGATGGATGTATCCGTAAGTATCTATTCCATGCGTTGTTCTCCACCCTTCAACCCCTTTCCCCCCTTTCCATCAATGATGATCATTCTTAGGAATTACCGCCTGAAGCGGGAACGTAGCGACATTGTCTCCGGATGATTAGCACGTCTCTTTGCTGTATGTCGACGAAAACTGGCTGTTTTTATTATTCTGATCCGCTTCTCCTATACGCTCGTGTTCCTGTGATATCAAGCGGAAGGCTAACAATAATGGTTTTATTACCACAGGTTTCGATGATTTACTCCCGGTAACCGACAATGAACCGTGTCTGTATCAGCAACCAAATGTGTGTAGCGCTTTCCGTCGCGTCGTTCTCACAAGGCTCTGCCTCGCAACCCATCCAACTTTCGCCAGCATCGTTTGGAGGAAGCATAACTGATGATCCCATACACGACGGTCTGCAGACCAAATAATGGTGAAAAGGCCCGTAAACCCAATCTTTAAAGATTTCGGGCGACCCTCCTGACTATGCTTCCTCGGATGATGCTGGCCATCCTGGAAATGCGGAGTGGCAGAGCCGGTTGACGCATACTGTTTTGTTCGGTTGCTGATTCTGACTTGTTCTCTTTGTAGATTTCTGTCGTTATGTTCTCAACGGGCCATGTCTGGTAAGTGTCTCCTTCGAACAGTCGTGTCTGTACATGTAGTCCTCTGTAGTTTCCCCATATACATATTCTCCATGTCTTTCAACACAGCACTACGGTTCATATACTACGCATGCACTCCGTGTCTGTAGGAACCGTCCACTGTCCTGCCTGCATCGGTCGTCTTGCGGAGGGCACGCTTGACCACACAACGAATCGTCCCTTCCATCGAAACATGCAAGTTTCATTACATTAAAAGTCCATCGACTATACATCCTGCTTGAGATACCGCTCGATTCCACCAGCTAATCTCGCATTGTCTGCAAGCGCATGCCCAAACACATTGCCAAAGCGTGATACGACCGCACTCTCATCTACGTCCACATCGATAGCGTCCCTATTATCATCGTTTCCGAGGGTTTGCGTTAGGAGATCCTGTATCATTGAGCAATCAGCGTGAACTTTTATCATCGCATAAAACATCACAAGGAAAACTTACCATGGTCAAACGCACGATCGAATCCCTCTCCGACGACGTAGCACTCTCCAGTTCCTCGCCCAACATCTTCAACCCCCTCGCATCCGCGCCCAACAAACTACGCAAGAATGCCTGGTTACTAATCGCAGCCAAGCCGAGAAGGGCACCTTGGTACCTCCCGTGCGAAGAGACGAGTTGACGTGTGCCGAGGATACCTGTTGGTGTGGTGGATTTGAAGGATGCTGGGGAAGCCAAGGCTTTCTGAAGGGTTTGAGTGACACCTAGATGGACCGGAAAAGCGTCCGACGACATGGGTCAGTGGGATGGTTGTTTCTGACACGTCTTACGGGACTTACGGGGTATGAGTGTCTCATAGTCTGGTCCGTACGTCTTCATCAACGTCCCGAGCAGATCACTCGCTTTCCTCCGTAGATCTGAAGTCGAGGTTTTCGTTGCGACTGCTGAAGATTCACTCCCAAGCGGAACGGAAAGCAGGATTGACATGATCGGAGGGAGCATTTGATGTAGCTACGGTCACGAGGTTGTTTAATTGTCGAGTAGCATGGCAAACATCGCTGTAGGACTTACGTAAGGTTCGATGAACAGGGCAGAGTTTGCGATCAACGCCTCCATCCCATCCAGCAGATACTCCAACTCGGTCGTTGTCCTTCCCTCGGTCCCTCCATTGATAGACACCATTATCATCTCACTCAGCCATCGAACGAGATACGGCAATAGATCAGACAGCGAAGGATCGAGCCGAAGCGTTGCGAGTGATGCTTGTCTGCTGCGTTCCGATTCAGTAAAGTCGGCTGTGGGCATTGAAGCGGCCGTGAGTGGCGTTGCTGATTCCATGCCGGCTGTTCGAGGTGTTCCTGGATTATCCGCTCGTCGCAGTGCAGGAAGCGCAGGATTCGGAACGAGCGCCTCAGTGATTCGAGTGAAGAAGAGCAAGAGTTCTTGCGACAAGTGTGTTTTAGCTGCGGAGACCGATGCTTGCAGTTTTCGTCGACGTGCTGCTGCCGCGCTTGATGTTGCTGGTGCCGAGGCAGTTGGTGAGGAAAGGTTGTTTCCCATTCCAATTCCTACACCTGTTCCAGATCGATCGTCTTGAATTTGAGAGATTGGGTTCTCCTTGATTAGTGGCTGAACACCCTCGACGGCCAACCAATGCGCTTTCCACCGCACGCCGGCATTTTTACCCTTCTTTGCAGCATCACCGAGTGGAATGTGTTTACCGTTGACAGTCGAGCTTCCTGCGGCCGGGTGAATGCCTTTGAGATAGGAAACGAGGTCGATTTCCTCGTCCCTAAGAAAGTACAGCTGTGGGTGCTGTGAAGAGGGGCCTGCGTTGGATCCCGAGGCTTCCGGTGCGTATACGGGGACGAATGATGGTTTGTGCAATGGATATGGTGGGTGGAGGAGTGGCTGAGAGCGGGTGCGTTAGTAAGATGCAGTACAGAGTATGGCCTCGACAAGATAAGGATACTCTACTGACGGCCTCGAAGAACGAATCAATATCATCCAGCCTCGGGACTCACCTGAACATTCAACGCCTGCAAAGCATAATCCACATCCTGCGGCATCAATGTTGTCCTCTTTGCATGCCTCATAAACTTTTGCGCCTCTTGAGCTACCAGATTGATCCTGTATTCGATATCTCCTGCCACAGCTCTACAGGTATCGTCCGAGATCTTGCTTATGGTGAGTGCCTCTGCGACATCCTGCGAACGGGAGGTGGTGAATCATGTTAGCTGATGCCGGGTAGGAGTTACGCGGAAGATAACCTACCTTGACGGTTGTGAATGGGTATATACCTATGGCGTAGTCTGCTGGATACTGCTGCATAATGTTGATGAATGACTGGTGAAGTGGGATAGTCGAATGGAATCAATAATGATGTATAGACGTATACTACCTAGACAACTCTCCGTCTCACAGTCATTCACGTGACCCGGCCGCCTAGTTGTATGGTTCCGGAGTGTGGAGGTCATCTCATCTCCATTCATCGTCGCTTCTTCTTCATCTTGCCATAATAAATACTGTAACCACCTTGTCCTTGTTCCCTCTATCACATCGCATTATCTATTCAATCATCAGCCAGCCTCGCTCACAGCCATCAACCATGGCGACCTCCATGTACAACCATCACCGCTTTGCGCGAGCAGTAATGAAGAAATTCCGTAAAGCGCCAGCTAGTCTGACCATTGAACTTCACAGTAACCACTGGTTGTTTCAGGGCCAGGTGAGTTTCTCGCTTTGCCCTTTAATTGATCATTTGGTGCTAATTATCCGTGTCGAGGATAACAGCAAGGAAAACTCGAATATGATGGGCCAATGAGGGTGAGCATTCCAAATATCTGCTCATCCTTCCTTTCCGACACAATAACTGAACCCTTTCTTCTCCCAACGCCGCAGCCATTCCTGCAAGCACTCCGCGAACAGGCCATCCCTCCTTCACTGCTCAACACGATCCTCAATTCATCCACACACGTACCAATATACGACGGGTGTTTGCTCATCGAGATTCACGATTTTCGAACATCATGCTTGACTGCCGCTCAGGAACTTGCGAACCAAGCGAGTGGATCGGATCTATATCAGCGGAATCCGTTCCATCATTCAAAGTCTGCAACAACACGACCTACAACGACGACGACGGCGTTGAACTCTCGGCCAGCACCGACGTCGGCTCTGGGGATGAGTGGACTTCCTTGCTCTTCCTCTGCGACACAACGTCCCGTCGCAGGTCCACAGACGAACGGATTTGGCGCCCTCCATTCCGCTGGCAAGGACAGTTCCGAGCAAGATACATGCACAAAGTATCGAGTGGTCATGAAACCTGATTCAGTGTCCATGTGGGAGCAGCTTGTGCATCTGAATCGTCTACACGGGTCTCAAGGTGAATGGGATGATCAGTCGGTATTGCAGATGGAGTCGAGAATTTTGGTGGGTAGATCATTCGAGGTTGACCATCACGAGCGCTCAATCTTTGTTACTCTATACAGGCGGCTATTGCGCCTCCATTGGCACTAGATACGTCGTTTGCTTTAAGCAGAACTGCGAATCTGGCTATAGCAGTTACCGCACCAACTCTGCCATTCATGTCGTGGGACGGACGATACATTGCTCGAGCAGAACGTCACAAGGTGGAAGATCAATCCGTGAATGCGAAACAAGTACATTCGGGTCCGAGCAGCACTGCCGCTGGAGAATCGGGTACAAGGAAGGCAGACGTCAAGGGTGGTCAGGCGGGTGACGAATCGACGAGTACGGCGAGAGGGAAGGGTGATGCTGCCACGCTCGGATACGAAAAGCAGGAGATCGATCTGTTTGCAAAGCTCGGGAAACCGTCTGCGGAGGATTTGTCAGAAAAGGCAAGAGCAACATGGGACGAAAAGGCGTCATCACCGTAAGTCTGTCCCCCGGAATACCATCGCTACAACCCCGATCTCAACTGTCCTCATCTACAGAATGTCGCAGTGGAATTGGCTTTCACGGACGTACGGGTACCACAAACTCCGCCGTCCGGGCCAGGAGCCACCATCAAACACGATATTTACGGGCCAGAATACTCGCGGTGGAGCGGTAAACGCCGATGCGTCGGCTGCGATGATGGCTATTGCGAATGAGCGGGCGAATGGGCAGGCCGAAGACGGTGGTGCTGCTGCCGCTGCTTCCGCAGCTGCTGCAGCAGCAGCTGCGGCAGCGAGTGCGACGACGAAGAAGAAACCGACAAAAAAGAAGAGGAAAGACGTCGGTGGAGAGGATAGTGTTCGTGGGGGCAGTGTCGTGGATGTCAAGGCTGAAGATAGCAAAGATGCCGTGGCTGCGGCAGAAGCGACGAAAGGCAAGCCGAAACCAAAGAAGAAGAAGGATACGACAGCAGCGAACGTTACGCCGACCATCCCGTCAAAGGGCAAAAAACGAGGCATTGACGAAATGAGCGAAGCAGGAAGTGTCAACATAGCCGTGCCACCATCCCCGTCTCAGCCGTTACGTTCAGCTATCGGGTTGGAGAACAAGAGTGTCGTTTTCAGCAACTTGCCCCCGCCCGGTGCGGCCAAGAAGTTGACAAAGAAACAACAGAAAGCGTTTGATGCGGCCGAGAGGGAAAAGGCGAGACAGCAGGCTGAAGCTGCTGCCGCCGAACAGAATCCACCCAAGAAAAAGGCCAAGAAGAATACGGCGGCGCCGGCGACGGCAGCGACGACAGCGGGTCCCGTGACAAATACAGGATTCACAAACCCAAATGCCTTTAATCCGACGTTGGCAACGCCTTTGATCGATCTTGTTGGGTTGCAGGATGTCGCGGCTCCTCCTCCGCCCGAACCGTCAGCAGTGAACCTCGCATCAGGCTTCCCGGTAGATATGATAGGCCAACCACAACAACAGCAACAAGACTACAGTCAGATCATGGTCCCGCCAAACTTGCTCGATCCCGCTCTTCCGCCCCACATGGCCAACATGCCTATCGGGGAAGTCCCGGAAAACATCTTCATGGCCGCTGCGGCTGATGTCGACTTTGCTTTCCCGTTCCCAATGGGTGGCCCTGAAGGCAGTGTCGCCAGTGGTTTCAATGGCGATGTCATGGAATTTGGCGGTGGTGGCAGCATGGAGCATGTCGAGGAATTGACAATGTACAACGGGATGCCCGACTTGAGTTCTCGACAACCATCAGGGCAATCTCGTGCTCCGCCTGGTTCGTGATGGACTACTCGTCTTTGCGTAGTGTACAATATCTCGTGGTTGTATTTCGGTAGCACAAATGTAACTAAGGCAGCGCTCGTGATTCCCATCAAATGGCGATCTCCTCTTTCGCAGCGGCTCGATTGTAGAATGGGATCGTACGTTGACCTGTCGGGGCCGTCCCAGCTCCCTCTTGGCTCGTTTTCTGTCGGTCAACAGAGCAGAGGTCAGCAGGTCATATATGTGACATCGCTATTTGCACCTACAATGGCAGATTTGTCTAGCCCTTGCTCTAATCCTTCCAATAATGCACACGCTTTCTGTTGTCTCGTGCTCGGTCAGAAAAGACATGCTTGGAAGAGTGACTTGCATAATGTGTACTCACGCATAAATCGTTGGAACTTATATATCCACAACGAAGGCAGTTTTCTGGGGAACACGACATGGTTTAGATTTGCACCCGGGAAGAGATCCGCAAAACTTACGTAGAGCCTTCATACCAGACTTGACATCTTCGTCTAACTGGAAAGTCTCACCAGAGTGGATGATGTCGATAATAGCTGAGGGTCGAATAGCCTCGAGGTCTTTCAAGAACACTCTAGCGTGGCCTCGATATGCTGAAAAGAGAGGGGAGTTAGCGGGGGACTGGATAGTACGAGAAGTCACAACGCACCATCTGGGCTGTAGATACATTCGGTCGAGAAATACGTCAGTTTCTTGAAATAAGCGTACCTGGAAGTTTCGTAAAGCGATGAGCATCTATCAGACGTATTCTCCAAAGATTTTGGAGACGTACATGACAATTTCCTTCTCGTAAGCGTATTTGAATGGTTTACTTCGTTTGATCGTATCTTCCGATTCAGTGACCAGTGCCGTACATCGCGAAAGACGAGCAATGTCACCTCTCATGACTATGATCGCCCATCGACCAGTCAGTCCTGATCCTTTTTGGACATGCCGGATTTACGTACTGTTCATTAATACCGTCTCTGCGATATCATCTGCATTATGCCCTGTCACGATATGGCTCACGCCAAGCTGTGCTGCGCCTCTGTCCAACGCCTGTCTTCTGAAAACCCCGCAGAATGTACCTGTAGGGCATAATTCAGATGAGCCTCCCAGAGCAGAACGGGGATTCGAAAAGTCTTACAGTTGTTCTTCTTTCCGATTTGGCTGACAATCTTGTCCATGGTCCACCCGTACAGCTCATCATAGCTCAGAATCTTGAGCGGCAAGCCATATTCGATTTGATTCTGTTTGACTGTCTGAACAGAGGTAGATAGTTAGCAGAGTATAGGATTTGACTTATTCAAGCAGCTTACCTCGAGGGAGTCGTCACGATATCCTGTGATGCCTTCATCGATCGATAACAGAAACAAATCCAGTCCATAATCGTATCTCTGATTCAGGGTGGACATGACATGTGCCAGAACGGTGGAGTCTAAAACGAATGAAGTGAGAACGATACAACCAAAGGCACCGGGAAGAGTAGGCATACCTTTGCCACCACTTGCACCAATTGCAACTTTATCGCCACGCTTGAATATTCCGCCATTCTCAATTATCGTGTTGTGCACCTCCGTCTCGAAAACCTCGAAGAAACAATCTTTGCACACTTGACTGCCTGTCTTTGGCCTCTTGATGATCGCTTTGGCAGTGCCGCATAATGAGCATAGTCGAGGAGGCATCCTTCGGCCTTTGGAGCGGATTGACGGCACGGTAGGTCGAAAGTTAGTCGGCTGCTCCGATCGGTATTCCCAAATTATTAGAGTTGAGGTACTTGAGCAAGCGGATCAACAACACGGAATGTATGAAGGGTTGAGGGTTAGTTGCTTGAACGCAGGAGAGCTCTACAAGCAGTGACCGCCGACCGGATAACGACGATACTTCGACTTTGACAACTCGTCGAGTACGACTCGACTTCGTAAATAAGAAGAAGAGTTATAAATGCGGAAGCTAATAATTTCGCCTCACTGCTGCCTGCTATCACTACAACAGTACTGCTAGCTGTACTGCTTGATCACTGCTGCCTGGTGGCTCAACTCTTGTCTGCCTGAATTGTCTGTTCGAGCGTACAAGGAGTTTTGTTCTACGACATATACGGGTTCGACCACTGAATACTCAGTCCAGTGATCATCCCAGTGCTAGCTCAAGATAGACAATGGGCATAATATATGATACAACGTTACGATGCGGAAAGCTCTCGAGTTACATCTACAGGTGTTCCGGCTCGTTGCTCAAACAGCTTGAGGGAAAGGATATGTCGATGCGATGGGCGGAATGTGTAAGGGAGTTCCCAATCCTACCGCTTGTCTCTCATCGGCAGTCAAGGCGCTCAGGTCGAGAGAAACTCCACGAGCGATGGTAGGTGCAGGATTAGACGGCAGGTATTCGTGAATCGGAGAGGATCGAACGGCGCTGATGATGGCAGGTTCGTCCCCGTCGGTGATCCCAGTCGACAAGGAACTCATGGATCCAATACTAAGTGTGTTTGGATACCGTTTGATGTGCTTGGATCGTTTTTTGTCCGTTTCAAAAGGGGGAACCGCGAGTGAGTTGGTCATGGTTGTCCAAGAATCAAGGAGTGTTGGTGTAGGCTTGCGTCGATGAACATTGTGAGTCGCCAGGGGCAGTTCGGACGAGACGACAGGCGACCGACTCATGCCGAACTGACCAATGCCATCCTCATCCCCTTCAGTTAGCCGCGAGAGATCCCTCTCCATCTGGATCGCTGTAGAGGGGAGAGCCGTTGGGAGCAGTGCATACGAGACATCCGACGGTTCAGCCTGCCGAATGCCATGTAAAGCTAGATATGTTTCTGAAAGCTTCGCCTCCGAGGCAAGAGGCGCTGAAGATTGCAAGAAACCATGCTCGTTGATCGTAGGTGGTGGTAAATGCTCGGCGCTGAGAAGGATGATTTCGGGATATTTGAGCGTTGTTGAATGCGCGTGCTTTTCTGTCTTACGTCGGCCAGCGCCAATGCCTCCAAACCAGTCACTGCCAGACCGACGTCTCCTCCTCTGTGCAGTATCATCCACTCCGGAATGTTGCTCGACGATAGGCAGGACAGTGTTTGATCCGGTACGAGCGTTTATATAATGGGAGAGTCGGGGTGCAGACGTGCTTTGCGAGATGTTCGGTTCCAAACGCGAAGAAGTCACAGGCGGGTGGGCGGATCTATCATCTCGAACACCTTGATCCAATGTCCTGCTACTTTTGCTCCGACCAAAGCCAAGCCAGGTCGTAAGTTTGTTAATCGATGTTGACCTTCGTTTCGGCTGTTTCTCCGGACCCGCCACATTCGCAGTGGTTTTGCGCAGTGCGACTCCAAGAAGGATGCTTTTCCGCCTGCCTTGCTTATGAGGCTCTTCCGCCGGTGGGGCGGGCTGAAGCACATGATATGGACTGTCGCGTGATGTACCTGCGTAATCGGCAGAATGGACAGGTGACTTTGCATTTGGCGGAACTTGTATAGAAGATCCTGCCGTCCGCGGGACAATCAAGGGAGAAAACGCATTTTTGGAGAAAGAAAATGGTGCTAAAGGCGTTGGGCTTACTTGTGGCGGACGTTGAGCATCGAGTCCTTCAAGGTTGTACCGCGTGTGCTCCCAATCGGACAGAGCTGCTTGTGAAGTGTTCAGCCATGTTTGTATTCGAATATCTGAAGCTGTTCGACTACCATTCAACGACGAAGACAATGCCGGCATGGATGGAGAAAATGGTAATTTTCGCATGCCAGGTGGTGGTCGAGTAACAGAGTCAGTTTGTGGAGGGAAGAAAGCTGATCCACTTCTAGCTATTTTCGAAGTTGGCAAGTTGACCGACTTTGGATCCCGCAAACGGTTTGCAAGATTCCGATCTGAGCGTCCAAAGAATATACGTCGGGCGCGAGCACCAGGAGTTTCCTTCTGGGCTGGTCGGTCCACAGGATCCTCCCACGCGTAGGTAGCGCGAGGAGCTGAAGGGCCAAGTAGGTCATTGACCGATTTGCGCTTTTCCGCTTTGGTGGTCTTTCTCGGCCATTGGCTGGATCCCGGTTCTCGCAAATTCCTTTCCGACGCTCTTGCTTTTCCTTTTTTCGAATCGCCTAACAAATTCAGTACCGACTGTGAGAATCTTTCCCTCATCCCCGCCTTTGGTTTGCCGGGTTTATCGTTGGTGTACACGTCCACTGCGGTGCGTGGCACAGGGTTCGTCAGAGGATCGGCTAGTCTCCAACGCCTGGAATCAATCTTCTTCCCACGCTCATCCCTCTGAGGTCCTCCTCCAAACCCCTCTCCCATCCCTAATGCCCCTCGCGGAGCCCACGTTTGATCCATGACCCCAGGAGGCGAGGAAATGGTCGGGAAGTGGCGATCTTCGGGAGTGATCACAGAAGTATGGACAATGTTGTCGTCGATCCCGGTATCAACAGAAGGCGGCGAAGAAACGAGTTCGCTCAAAGATAAATTCGGTGTATCGTGCGGAGTGTCGAAGCGAGACATGTTTGCATCGCCCCTGAACCGGAAAACGCCTGGCGATGAATCAGGCCCATCTAGGACAGCACCAGTGGCTAACGAGGCTTCGTGAGTCGGTTCTTCGAGCACATCCAGGCCATAACTGAAATTCCTGCGCTGGCCGCGGTAGCCGTCCCTTGATACTTCCTGAGTTCGAGTCGAATGAGGACTTGGCGCATCAAGTGGTGAAGCCGGGAATGCCGCTCCACCGAAGGAATTTGTCCGTGTGTGGTCTCTGATTGCCGATGTATCGCTGGAAGGAGTACGATTACCTTCAAATGTCAAGGCCCGAGCGGTTACGAAGCTGGAACCAGAAACACCTCTCCGGCCTTGTGTTTCACCGCTGTATCGTGAGCTTGGTGTACGGAATCCAGCTTGGACCGGAGAAGGGTAGGATCGACTGGAATCCTGGAAACGGCCAGTGACGGGAGTGTCCAAGGTCGGTGTACTTGGATGGGCCGGTCTTGTGGCTTCTGGAGTCGCCGACCGGAGACAAGGAGGTGTAACTTGACTAGCAGTGTAGCGTTCAACAAAGTGATTTGGTTTCGCAGGTGGCGAAGGAAAGTTCAACGGTACGATGATCGGCGAGTCCCACAATTCCAATGAATCGGTGGATGATAAGCCCCGCTGAACCGACCGAATCGATCCAGGCATTTCGATGGAGGATGACGTCGCCAAACGCTCGAGAGGAGGGGCAAGGTAAAGTCCAGGTTGTTGCTGCTTGTCTAGGGAGGCCGTCGATCCGGCAAATGCAAAAGCTGTCGTTGTTGAAGACTCGTGGTCCGAGGATGGATTTGAAGGAGAGGGAGTGCTCGGTCTTGTGCCTAGACGAGCTTGGACGCCCCACGGCATAGACCCTTTATACGTTGGATTCAGCCCTGAGAACGTCGAGTGCTTTAGAAAACTGTATGGACGGGCTTATGACAAACTAGGGACTCACAGCTTGTCTTTTCGTTCTTTCCAGTCGCCAGTCCCGACGGTTCATGCTGAAAAGCAAAAGTATCGGTGCTATCGGAAAACTCTGCTTCACCGTGAAATCTGGAGTTCTTGTGCGTTTGCTGCTCGAGAGCCATCGCTAGACGATCTAGATCCCACTGGTTATGGGCCTCTCTTCTTGGTTTCTCGTTGCGTCCAACTATCAACAAATGTCGACTTGAAACCGTATAGCGAATGAATGTGCTGAGAAAATGGAAGAAACACGCTCAGTAGGACCACTGTCGACCTCGCAGTGCCTGACTTACGCAGTAAAGGCAACGACCGAGCAATGGACTGTCCAGATATACTTTTGATCTGAGGGTACGGCCACTCTACCCGACGATATTGGTCAAATACACTTTTCCAAAAACCATCGCAGACGCTGCGAAGACGATGCTTCGGATATGCGAAAGTTGGTTTTGATTTTGCGACAATCGTGTGTGAACTACAGTTGTTACTTTCACGCTACCATTTGTGTATGTATTTGTGTGTGTGAATCGGTTGCCTCTGCGGAGTGTCGTAAGGCGAGCTGGAAGCTTGAAACGGCAGCCGTAGTAAGGCGACACTGTACGATATCGAGCTTGATATGGTGAGAGGTGCGCTTGGCTGACTGTATGCCTCTGCTCATGTACGGCTCCTGTTGATCCGCAGAAACTCAGAGGAACTTCTGAAAGTCACTAGCAGGTAGCTCAGAAGTTGGAAGGTGGAAGGTGGAGCACTCTCTTCTTCTCTCTTCTCTCTTCTCTCTCTCTCTCGCTCTCTCTTTCACTCTCATCGGGTACTTGTTGCCGTCGCACATGAATGGCAAGCGGACAAGCGGGATGATTTCACCGATAGAATCAGAATTGAGAAGATCGGCAGCGGCTTTTGGCTCAACAACGATCGGTGATCGGCACCCCTCAAGTGTGCCCTTCAAGCTCCAAGTTTTCCTTACCCAAGGGAACAGTGAAGGAAGTCTCGGTTCTTTACGAGCTGCTCCTGCTGCCGTATTCCGCAGCACATTGTTTCGTTCGAGCAAGGTTCGGTAGACAGCAGATTACGATTAGCAGAGTATTAGAACTGCTTATTTAGACCGCTTTGTGGACTTTTTGCCAAAGAGTTGAGCCCCTCAATATCAACAGGACTTTGAGGAGAATACGTTCCTTTGCAACTTTGTTCGGAACAGCTCAGCAGCTAACTCACCTACCATCTCCACTACCCTACGCTCCTCCGACTTCCTCCCCACCTAGCTTCTTATCTCGTTTCTTTCTTCGATCTCCAGAAGATTCGCAGCTAGAACTGGTAGAAGATCATTCTTTATTCCCTACGACGACATAATAATACTGGCTAACTTTGAACCGCGTTACTGCATAACGCTGTGTGAGGATATTCACCAGATTCTTCGACCCCTCTCCTTCTCTACATCTCTTCTGGCGTTTGTTTCGTTCTGCCTGACCTTGGCGACGTTTCCTCATTCAATTTAAACCGGTGACCCGTCATTCAGAGCTTCTTCAGTCATTCAGTATCCAGTCAGTCGGTGGGCCCATGGCCAGCGGTAGTAACTAGCTCCGAGTTCAGCACTCACCAGCCAGCACCTCTTTCAGTCACTTGTACCTCCGTCCCTTTTGAGGGGAATTCCAACCGAAATTCCCACAGCTCCTTGCCGATAAGCGCGCTGCATGTTCTGCCATTCCGTCCGAAAGTCTATCCGCGGATATGAGTCTTATCTCTGTAGTGCCTATGCAAATCCTTACTACAGATACATATGGAGGCCATGACCCCCGCTGGTGGGAAGGCCGGTTCCATGTGCCATTCTCAAGTCCCCCGGGGCGAAAACTCGAATTCCGGTGTCGAATGGGGAAGACTGGATGGGAAGTCGCAAGCTCAGCACGCCTATAGATGTTGATTGCTTCGGATGAGCAGGTGGCGTGGGAGAGGCATGGGGATGCAGCACATCGCACACCGCAATCAAGAGGGATATAACGCGGCTCCTCCAGCGAGTGTCGGCTGTGGCGGACGCGGTCGCTTGTAGCATTTCGAGACGGCATCTTCCCCATCCATGCAGTCAGAAGAAGCACTCGGTGCTTGCTTGGCAAGCCGAAGTGAGCCAGCAAGATTGACAAACAGGCCGGATACTTATACACCTCGCTTCGTTCATTATATGCTGGGTATACAACAATGGTGCGCGGGGTCTGAAAGCTGAAAAGTGTCCGAAAATATTGGTGATCCGCTGCCCATATCTTATTGGATGGACAGGAGATGGCTCCCGGCGAATGTCTAGCTGCTTGTCTCTGGTCCTGATGCACTCCGAGTGATTTGCAAGATGACCTCAATTCGCGTCACGGTAGGGTACCGGATTGTGAATACTCAGTCGCATGAACATTCCTCTTCCATTGCTCCATTGCAAGACGTAGTCCTTTGACCAGTGCGCTCCACCTGCTGGGAGAAAAGTACTGGATTGAAGTATCATCACTATCGGAGCCGTCTGATGGTGATGGATCGAAATCATACTTCTGATCTTGGGGGTCGCGGGATGGTATCGAGGGCGAGGGATGATCGCCAGTAGACTTTGCCTGGTGAAGCCTTTGCATTTCGACCTCCGCCTGTCTGTACGCAACTTGTGCATACTCTAAGCAGAAATTGGGATCACGACGTCAGAGGTAGAGCCAGGTGGATACTATGGTGAGTGAACTTGCCTCTCGTTCCTGGAACGATACCCAACACTCGCGTCAATTTCGGATTCACCTCCCATTTGCCGTCCGTCATGTTCAGCCCGCTACGGCCACAGTACGACGATGTCTTGTTGCTATTCAGCAAGTTGCGGCGGAGTGAGTGAGTGATAGACACCGTGTCGCTGGGCCGTGTTCCCAGGCTGGGCCGATTGTACATTGCTGATATCGGTGACATCGATCTAATAGACATCTCTGTATACAGAATGAAACATCAATCAGCGCCATCCGCCATCGGCCCAATGTGTCAGTCATTGGAAGCCCAGCTTGACTTACCCTCGACTTCCCTAATCAACGACCGGTCCAGCTCTCTATCGCCTCCGGCAAAGTGAGATGCACCGCACATTGCGACTGGACCTGCGACCGCAGCCATCCCGTTGTGTTGCTGGTATGCCGTTAAGACCTGACTTGCCACGAGGGGCGGTGCGTCATTTCGTGAGTACCACATCACATACGACGCAAAAGGAACCTTTGCCTTATTTACCTTGCGACCGCTAAAGGCGAGCGGACCGACGTGCGCAAATGAAACTAAGTCGCTGTTTGAATGCGTTTTCTTCCAAACTTTGTTCAGGTTATTGATTGCAAAGAGGATTCTCGAACACTGGTGATAGCAGTAAGTCGAGGTGGGTGTTGTGAATATAAGTCGAGGAAAAACTTTAAGCCAGCGGCGCGCTCGCTTTGACTTCTTCCCCTTGTGATATACCATGTTTGTTGTTTAAAACAACAAGTCGTTTCGTGAAATAGCAGACTTACACTTCCTTCCCTTTGAGTCCCTCTGACAGCCCTCTAGAAGTTTCACAGGCTGTCATAGCAGCGGTCACCCATGTTATGGCAAAGGAGGTAGATCCTGGTAGAAGTTGTTGTTTCCCTGACGGTCCCCCTGACGGTCTCCCTGACGAGTCTTTCCTATTATTTCCCTTTTGGAAACTTGTAGTGGCCCAAACTGCGTAGTCTGCTGTCGACGCCCCGCCAGTTACCCCTGATAGATTACGAATATTCTGTTTCTACCTATTACAGCTGATGCAAAGTGTGAAACGTGAACATGAAACGCAAAGGATGGAAAACAACGGGGAAATATGGCGTGTTCTTGAAACGCGTGTTCCAAACACGCTGGTGGCTATGCCACTGGTCAGCTCACTGGTCCGAGATTTTCGGCCACACTAGCTGAGGAGGCGCCTCGTCAGCTACGATAGCTGCGATCCTGATTTTTTGGTCCCGCTACGGACTACGGAGCGGCTTGCCAGAAAACAACATAGTACATGCAACTTTTAACTAACGACTCTCTCTCTCTCCACTTTGCGTCTCTCGAGTCATGCATCAAGTTTGTCGTTTTACAGATTGTATACAAATGTGACGCCTTTGATGGTCCAGTCCGTCTGTCAATGTGTAGGAGGTCCCTCGCTCTGTTCGGTCGGCGACTGATTGACCGGGGTGGACCTATGCCACTCCTAAGCGTTCTCTCGGCGTCTGTGGTTCAAACCCTTCGCAGCCTCGGGAATAGAGTCTATCTATGCGTGGTGATCAGAACCGGTACCTAAGAGCGGTGGCTACAATGTCAAACTTCGGGGGTTGTCATGTGTGCCGGTAAGCATTTTGAGTGCTGCGCCGCCGTCGGCGGATGTACAATAATGCATGAGAAAGCTGGGCGTAGGGCGATATCGATTCCGTTCTGTCGGAATGGTAATGGCACTCGACGTTGCCAAATTCAGGTTCTCGCCGTACTGGCGATGACACCTTGAAGTTCACCGCACAGCAGATTGGATCACCACCTCTCCGCGCCCACAACATGCTAGCCTATTCGCGCAGAGGCAAATCAATCCTCCTCCAGGTCGATCAAATCGACCCTTGCTCGCAGGGACGATGAAAATGCCGTGGCCCTTCTCGAGTTGGCCGGTGCCGACGCAGACGGTAGGCTACTCCCCTAACTTGGCGTCGTCGTAGCTGGCGTTCTTGGAGGAGGTGCGAAAGCTCCTTACGACATGGTAGCAGCCTGACTCTGACTCTGACTCTGACTCTGACTAGCTTGTATCGCTGCGACTTCTACTCTATCCAGTTCTTGTACGACAGCTTGGTCCATGATGAATTCGTCGTCTATGATCTCGTCGAATTCTGATGGCGGATCGGGTTGAGGTTGTTCTGGCACTGGAACTGGTGGAAGCTCTAGAGGTAGCTCTGGTTTGCTGGAAAAGATACAGTCGGTCTTGATCAGTATCGCTCTTCTCCGGAACGCCGAATATACGACTTACCCCATGCGTCGCAACAGTCCGTTTTGGAACAGAATTGGCTGCACTTCCTCAAACTCCTCTACCATATGGCCTTTGAAATCGACGTTCTCCGGTGTCAACATTACTGATCGGGGATTGTTAGTCAATGAGCATGGTGTCGATACCGGAAAACTTGATTTACGCTCACAGGTACCACGGCGTACTTTGACGTTGCGCAAGAGCATCTGAAGAGGAGGTGCTGATTTAGCGACGCATGACACATTTGCCACAAAGTATTGTATTTCTGTCTTACTTTGGACCCTAGCGCCGTCTCACCGAGCTTGAGAGCATCTATCCTTCTATACTCCATGGCCCTCATCACCCTAAACCCATCACTAACATCGAGCATCAACATGGATCGAGGATACGGCGGCACATCATCCGGTTCGTTGTCCTCCTCGTCGGGCGGTTGCTCCCCGTTCGCATTGTTCGAGTTGGACGGCTCTGTGTGGTCTCGTATTCTCCTAATTCGGCCGACACCAGAGAGCGCTTCTTTACGCTGCTCCATCACGTTTTTCGTCTGAAATGCACTTTGGCCGACTTCGGAGATGCTGACGATTTGCACAAGGCACGCGTCTTTTTTGTCCGGTCCATAGAGTACGGCATCATGTACTAGCTCAGGCTCGGCGGGTAGGGTTGTCAGCTTTCCTGGAGGTGGAGGATTGAGTGGGTACGGTAGCAGCGATTCTGCGAGATTGGATAGCAAGAGTTGTGTTTGAATAGCAAAGAACATCCCTCGGAGATCCAACGATGGATCGGACTCGGCCAATGCTGTTACAGTGTTCTGTATCCACTCCTGGAAACAGAGGCAAGACGTATGAGCATGGGTTCTCGGTGTCCCGGTTGCAGCCGTCTCACCTACAGGATTGATGTCGGGGTTAGGGTACTGGCTTTTGAGCCAATTCCTGACAGCAACAACGTTGGTCGCCGCCATCTTTTTTTCGCCAGGGGATGGAGATGCGTTAGGTCCGGGTATCGGATGGTAGGTGAACTCTGTGGGACCTGCAAATGCATGTGTTCAGCAAAACATGGACGTCGTTATGCTGACATCATAAGCTCTCTCCCTTCCATACTACTTCGTCTGTTGATATTGTGAACAATAATGTTACATCCGCTCAATACACTTCATTTTACTTTTACTTTGGTCGGGTTCGGTCCGAGTTCTTGTTCAGAGTCGGACCAAGCTCTGTTTTCACCTTTTATCCCCGATTTGCAATGCCTCACAACTTGAATCTAATCAAACCAAATCAAAGGAATGCAAATCCCCCCTTTCTTCGTCAGCGAGAGCGTTTCTCCCTTATCGCAATCCCGCTACTCCGGCCCACCCTAAGCGTTTCAGACTCGGTCCACGTTGAAACGTCATCCTGGTTCGGCCAGTCCGTCGACATGGACGATCCTCGCTCCGGGACGTCGGCAACTCGGGTGCAGTCTCGAGGTGACGTCGAATTATCACCATCGCTTTCCACCTCGCCGATTTTGCAGGGGAGTAGCGTGTCCACCCCCGATAGAGCTGTCTCGGTGCGTCGTAGGTGGACTCTATTTCTTCCTCTACCTTACTTACCTTTGTCAACTATGCAAACAGGAACTCCGAGGGGAAAGTAGAGGCCGCAAGAAGAATGAGAACCTACCACCATCTAGGTAAGCAAACATTGCTTAGATACCGTGGCCATTCTTGAGCTAATTCCTTCACTTTCAGAGCACGGGAAGTGCAAAGAGCCTTTCGAGCGCGAAGGGTATGTTCCTCAGAAGACATAGATTCCCCTACTATCGTCTAACGGCCTCCTCTCTCCAGGCTGCTCATCTCGCAAAGCTCGAGGACCGGATCCTCGAACTCGAAAATGAAAATACCGAACTACGTCGCCTTCTCCTCCTTCCCTTACCGGACCGAGGCGTCCTTGGTAGCGGTCCCACCGGTCGTGGAAAGAGTTTGGTCGAAGGCGGTGTGCCAATGAGCGAACGGGTCAAAGCAAAACGTGAACGAGATCGTAAACGTGCAGAAGCTGCTGCGCAGGCCCGTGGCGAGACGTTGCCAAGGGAGAAGACGCCGGATGATGATACACGGAGTAAAGGCGCACGTGCAGTCAGTGCCGGGGCGGTATCGAAGAAACGAAAGCTGGGTGATGGACACGATGAGGATCGCAGCGGTCGACAAGTTTCGGAATCCTTTTCGGCGACACCGTCTTCAAGCAGTATGGGCCTGCGGTCGCCATCTATCACCCTACCAACACCCATTTCCGGCACTACCGGTCTGCCGCATCATGTGCATGCCAAACAAGCCGCTCGTCTACCGTCCTTTTCCTCAACAAGCGGTGATGTAGGCGCGAGTCGGCCAGATTCAAGTTCGTCATATCACCATCATCTTCCGATACCTCCTGCGATCGACACACTTGGCCATGCGTTTGGCGGCATGTCCGGTGCACAGACGCCGATTCCGCCTTTGCACTCGGCGTCAATGGATTCGACATCCTCAGGGTTGGTCAGCGCCGCTTTAGGAGGAAGGTTCCCGAGCGATCTTCATCAGCCATTCACGCAACAAAATCAGGATCAGAATACCTTTATGAATTTCGCTGCGGGCATGATCAACAACAATCAACAAATGGAAGCTTCGCAGACTCCGAATTCTTCCTTGCTCAACAGTTTACTGGCCGCTTTACCTGGAGGTAATGGACTTGCTGGAATGAACAACAATAGCGGCAACCACAACGATAATTTTGCCAGCAACAATTCGAACAATGGTAACAATGGCTTGCCACCTTTGCCTGAATTATTATCAATCATCTTAAAGAATCCCGAGCTACAGCGGCGGGTCCTTCAGCACCAGATGGCTCAGAAAGCGCAACAAAACCAAATGCCGCCCCCTCCGCAGCACATGCAGTCATTCCCCAGCTCGAATCCACCATACCCTGGCCCTTCATCTCTGTTTGGCTTTAATGCATTCGATAACAAGACAAATCCGCAGTTGGACCACATATCCGGATATAATAATGATCAAGGAGACAACGCATTCAACATGGCGCGAATGGATCCCAGTGCGCTATTCAATGATCTGTTCAACAATGGCCGTAACATGCAGGACAACGGTCCAAACGGTGGGCAGGGGAGCAACTCATCTTTCATGCCTAATCTAATGGACACTCTTGGCATGTCGGACCAGCAGTTTTCAACCTCACTGCCGCTACCGGGTACCGACAGGCCACCTTCTCAAGCCGGAAACGACAATCTCCTGACTTTCGATCGGATATTCGGATCTCATAATCCTGGAATGTCCAACCCAAATCTGAATAATCCCGACTTTCTGGGTCCTTCTACGGAGCAACTGGCACGACCCACTCTTCCACCGCCACCAATGCCGCTCAAGAACGTGTTCAACGCGTCTTCGGCAGCTTCCAGTTCGATCGCAAGACCGTCTTCCGTACCTTTGCCGCACCGACCGCAAGGGAGTCGATCTACCGCGTCGTCGCGAGGTACAGGAACACACACCGAGTCGCACGATATCGCGACATCTGGCTCAGCTGATCTGAAGGGCAAAGGAAGAGACTCGACATCACATCCGTCAAACACGAGCACACACGATTCACACCATCTTTCCGCCAGAACGGCTGCTTCTGCCCAGTCTGCGAGCAATTCGAAATCACAACCTGATTTACTGCATCGATTACGGCATTGCTGCCATTTGAGCGACGTGCATGTGACAAGCGACCCAGGGCTTTTGTTGTTCGCCAGTCGTTTATGCCTTGCGGTCGGGTGTGATTATAGCGGCAAGCATGACGGCGCAGAGACTGTGACATCGCCAGGAGATTCTGCCGGTCAAGCGGATGCAGGGAACGATGAGGATTACTTGAAGCTAGAGGCGGCATGGCAGCTTTTGCGGCAACATCTGGATCCACCATCACCCGAATCGTCCAGCCATCTCGACCTTCCGGATCTGACTGGATCTGGTGATAATGGCAATAAGGGAGGCAAGCCGATTGATGGGCAGAATCAGATTGCTACCGGTCGTTTGGCAGCGGAGATGGTTCTACGTGCCGTCAGGGCCAAGACGCAGTCTCACGATGGAGAAGACAGGCAGCAGGGTGGAAAGGACATGTCGAGATGGATCGCTTGCAGGAGGAATCCGGGAATGAGCGTGGATAGGGCGATGGTCGTCGCTCTTGTGAACGGTTTCGGGAGTAATTAGCGTTGGCATTCGGGAGTTTCGCGTATGAAGTGGTTGCAGCACAATAATAACATGACACTACATTTTCAACGTTGTATTTGGGGTATGGAGATTCTTCAACAAGAAGCAAAGAAACAATATAATAACAATCAGCTTAACAATTGCATGCCGATCTTCGCAATATGTGCGAGGCAGTAATAGAAAATTTCAATAATAAATACACTTGGAGAGAACGAGATACAACACAGTTGTAACATGAAATGCAAAGTCACACGCAGCATCATCCGGACGCCTACAAAGCAGTACCACGCTCAAAGTTCTCACGAATCCTGTGATGAGGAAAATAGAAACGGGCGAAATGAGTTCAGAACGTTTGCGAAGGGAACAGGCAGAATACGTACTCTTGTGTATACTTATCAAAGAACCTGTTGATCTTCTGGTTGAAGACCTTGTTGCGCTGGTTGATGTAGGTGACGTCGCCTTGTTCGTCTTCGTCGGCTGTACGTCTCTTCTTTGCAGCCTTGTTCTTGCGGTCATAGCTGTGCAGAAGGTGAGTGTGAGCAACCCTAGACTGTGAGACCGTATATGGTAAAGCGAGAGAGAGAGAGCTTACGCTGCATTCATGTCACTCATGACATTATCGATAGCATCGTCGCTAGGACGGTCCTTGGCATAAGACAGACTGTTTGCTTCTCCATATGCTTCCCCAGTACCAGCAGCGGCTTTGCTCGAAGACGAGGCCACCGCATTGGACTTGACTTCGACAGGGACCAATGTACCTGCGGGAAGTCCCAAAGCGACTTCCTTCTGCTTCCGATATGCCGTCATGTTGACTTTGAGTTGCGACGTATCTCTTAGGTATCTACGCTCGAAACCAGCGGCCTCGTCTGCGCATTCTCTTATAGGTCAGTCCAGCGCAAACCCACACAGATGTCCATAGATCTGCTTACCGTTGAACTCCCGCCTTCCCTTTTCCTCATTGAGTTTCATCCGCTCCTCCCATCTTTCATTCTGCTCGATCGAGTAATTCCAATTCTTCTTCCGCTGAACGTCGTCTCCCGCCTCATCTGCGTTGATCTTCTCCCTCAGATTCTCGGCCAGACGTTTCTGCTTCTCTAGACGGGCCACTTCTCGAGCGGTGGTTCGAGTCTTTTGGTGGTCCTCTATAAGCGTCTTCCGATTGTCGAGGGTAGATTGGTTCTACAAACGATGCGCGGCAGATAAGCATATGTCGAGTTTCCACAGTCTTTCCTGACGGGTAATGTACGTACCATTCGCATCCTCAGCTCCTTTAATTTCGCGAGACGTTCTTCCTGCGACAACTTTCCTCCTTTTGCGGCTTCATTCGTCTCTACAGATACTTCATCTTCGCCCTGCGTTGGCTTTTCTACGACGGGTTCGTTCTTGACCAAACTGGCCTTTCCTTTTCCTTTACTTGGCTTCTCGGCATGCTTTTCCGCCGGCGTTGGTATAGCTCCTTTAGTCTGGTTTCCATCGGCTATCTCCTCGACCTTCTCTACCACTGTTTCGACAACTTCCTTTTCAACCTTCTTCTTGGCGACTCTTGTCTTCCTAGGCGGCATGTTGAGGTCGGAATATGGTGAAGATGATTCTTTAGATCGACTCCGAGGTGGATGCCGAGGTTATATGAGATACGTTGGTGAATGGATGTAGATGCAATCCAGTGGAGTGACGGAGAATAAGTAACAGAAGACAGACCTCGTGATACACCGTTGCCTAGGAGCTTTACCTCGTCGACATCTCTTCCTCCTCAACTGTTCACGAGCTTACGCAGAGGGGGTCCCGCTTGAAAGGGGAATAATGGAACGGAAGACACGAAATTCTCAAAACGTGATCGGTTCTAAAACAGCCACATAAACAGTGAGCCCCCTCTTACCCGATGTTATTGTTTCGCAATTTCGCATTGTTCCGAACGACCTTCCCATCGACACATCGACAACATCATCTGTACACTTTCAAACCCGTCATCAGACACATACGGGCAATCGTCAGGGTAATTTTCGGAGAAGGCTCATACGAAGATCGGCCGTATGATGCAAGGTAAAAACGAACCCCGTGGCGCTTCACAGGCGACTCCACGAGCTTTATCGCCATATCTGAAGAAAGGAGAAACCTTCTATCCACAAGCATCAATACAAATATCTGCTCAAATACAGACCCCATCCACAGTGCATGGCAGCATTGACCCTCCGAATGTCCTCCCTGGATATGTTCACCAATCTTGGACGGACATCATTCCTCCGAACGGAGTGACAGGCCATCCAAGTCTACTGGTAGATAGCACCGACCGTGGTGTTGCTCGTCCTTTTTCGGCAGCTGTGAGAATCAGGAAACCGACAGAGGCAGAGTCCCTGCCTATCAAACCGACTGTAGTTAGCCACGGCACCAGCAGTGGCATATCATGCCAGGCATTCAAGCCCTCGCTACAGCCCTGTGGATTGAGTAAATTCGTAAGCGAAGTAGCACAAAGCCTTGTCAGTCGTTTGCTTACTTTCCTTCTACAAGGCTACCGCTTATGAACCCCTGTGGAAAAGAAGTCTTCCCAGGCCTACCAAAACAATCAGGCTTGCAACGGCGCCTCCGCACGTACCATACGGTTATCACTGTGACTTCATGCCCTTCGGTCTGGCAAACGCGCCGTATCCTCACAAGTACTGCAACACACCGTCGATCCTGGCAAATCCGGCGCCAAACCTGCCTTCAACCTTTAACGGCAAGATTGAAGTGCCAGAAAAGCCAGAGGCCTATTTGTTTCACTTTACCCAACTCCTCGCGTTGGAACTGGCATCACTCCAACGGAAAACCTTCTCCTATCGGTTATACGCCGCGGATCTGTTTTTAGAAAAACCGCGGACTCGTGTCACAGGGCAGTTTACGACCTCTGCCTTGGGTGTATGGACCATTCACGTCCCGGGTATACGTGAAGACGCCCCTAGAATCTTCCTTGGAGACGTTCTGTTGTTGCGACGGATGTACCCCGAATCGAGAGTCGCGGACGAGACGGTCTTCGAGGTTCGGGTTATCGGTTCACTGAAAAGGGACGGCAAGGTTTATGTGGACTCTGATATACTATGGACTCTATTTAACAGCGGTGTGAACTCGGCAGGAGCATATCAAGTCGAGTTCAAAGTAAATTCGCAACAGATTTGCTTGATGCAAGATGCGGTAAGAGCTTCTGCATGAGAAGAGTAGTCGCAAAGAAACTCGCCTTATGTCTCGCTATTTCCATAGGTTAAGATTATGAGCGGATTGATGGAAGAACCCTCGAAGCTTTGGTTTGATGATCTCTTGTCTGACAAGAAATTGTCGAGAAGTCAATCTTCTCTTTCCTATCTCTTTCCGACGTCGAAAGGCTTGAACTCTCCCAAAAGCTCGAAAAATGTTGACGCTGCTCCCGAGGAACGCCACCTGGCCTGGTTCGACTACAACCTGAACGAGAAACAGAAGAAAGCTGTCACCGATATCTCCAAAGGAAACCACCCTATTCCTTATTTGTTATTTGGCCCGGCCGGCACTGGTGAGTGGTGTAGGCAACGCTCAGGACGACATTCACTCTGGCTATGCTTTATAGGGAAAACAAAGACTTTGGTAGAAGCTGTTTTGCAGATCAATCGGTCGCAACGTAAATCGGCGATCTTGGTTTGTGCACCGTCAAATTCGGCTGCGGACACTATCGCCATTCGTCTCGCCAGAAGTCTGAATGGCGAGCAAATGCTTCGATTGCAGAACCCAACTAGAACGATTGCAGAAGTACCGGAAACTCTGCGTGATGGGTTTTGCAATTTGCAAGATGGCCAATTTGTGTTCCCTCCATGGCAGAAGTTGATGCAGTATCGAGTCATCGTAACGACGTGCACGGACGCAGGCCTCTTGGCAAATGCGAGGCTCACCAACGCGGAAATTCTCTGGGTGCAAGGAGAAATGGGCCGTCTGAATCCCATGTCAAGTCCCAAGATACGATCTCACTGGACGCATCTAATTGTTGACGAGGTAAGCAGTCACGTGTGGTTGGCCATCTCGGCTTGACATGAGCTGATCGATGAATGCGACCATCATTTGCCCATGCAGGCTGGACAAGCAATGGAACCAGAGACTCTGATACCCTTGAGTGTTGTGACCCCGGGCTTCGAACAATGTGCCATACCCGCCTCAGAATATACGCCAGTCATTGTACTTTGCGGAGACATCAAACAACTCCCAGCTATTGTATCATGCGATGATGCTCGAAAGAGGGGTTTGGATATCTCGCTTCTCGAGCGATTGATGGACCGTCAAGTGTATCAACAGGAATCGAATCATATTACTTCCCTGGAGATAAACTATCGCAGCCACAGTGGCATTCTTTGGCTACCGAACGCTTTGTTCTATAATAATCGCCTTCAGCCTTGTGGCACTATCCCGCTGTCTCGGTGGCGGTCATTGCCTAACCCTCAGATACCGATAATAGTGAAAGATGTCGGAGATTCGCACGCAGATGATTGGGTGGAAGAGGTGCGTCGTGATATTTTGCAATTCTTATATCTAGCCACTGCTAAAAGGTGTGCCTTGATTTATCTAGGGCGCCAGTTGGTATAACCGCACCGAAGTGAAAGAGTGCAGGCAGATTGTCGAATCGGTTCTCGCCGGCCCAGATAAATATAGGCAATCCGAAATCGCTGTCATCACGCCTTGGAGGGAGAATGTATTGCATCTTCGTAACGAGTTCCGCGAGGCTGGCCTGTGGGACGTGAATATTGGTAACGTGGAGGTAAGCCAGTGACAAGTCATCGGCAGAATGTATGAACAGACTGAATCGAGCCAAAGTTCTTTTCCCGCTTGATGCTTCTAGGCTTACCAAGGCACAGAGTATCGATGTGTGGTGATCTCATGCGTGCGCAGCCGCTCGGAGTTTGTCCCCTCTGA
The DNA here is from genome assembly GCA_030039245.1 of Naganishia vaughanmartiniae. Lineage (NCBI taxonomy): Eukaryota > Fungi > Basidiomycota > Tremellomycetes > Filobasidiales > Filobasidiaceae > Naganishia > Naganishia vaughanmartiniae. The sequence continues at coordinate 854,511 of JASBWU010000001.1, read as the reverse complement.
TCGAGAGAAAGGAATGGGATTCATCTATGAGCCGAAACGGTGAGTCGGCGGAATCCAGGGTTCTAGCCTGCTTGATTGAATCCAATTAGCTGACTCGTCGTTAACAATTAGATTCAATGTTGCCATCACCAGAGCAAAGGAACTTTTGATAATCGTTGGAAATTGCAATGTTCACAAAGTGAGTGGCAGATCTCGGGTTACACGGACAGCAGCACTCAAACTCTGATGCAACCTGAAGGAGGATCCGAGTTTCCGAGAGCTACTTCGCCTGGCGTTGAGACATAAATTGTACGTGAAAGTCACGCCACTCCCTGAGCGTTACTCATGCTCGATAACTTGCTTACAGCTACATAGGATCAGACGATCTGAGTTTAGATCCAGAAGACGGGGGCATTTCCAACTTGGAGTAAGCAGCGAACCAAATCCATGTCGAAAAGCCCAAGCTGAAGCGTGCTTCATTTTCGCCCTACAGAATCCAAGACTTTATTCAAGACTCGTTGAAGGATTCATCAAGCGCGGAGAGCATCAAAAAACATGGCTTGTATCTGGCCAGCGATATGGCTCGTTCAGTATTCGAAGGATGATGATCCGTCCGGTTCGAGCACAGTGTAGGAGATCGATGCTCAGATATACATCGAAGCGGTGGTACAACAGACACGAGAGAGACGAAGAGGGAATCTATCTATCGAAACGAGGCGCTGGAGCTTTTGACCCTTGTGCTAACGTCAAAGAAGCTGTCATGGCCCGAAGAATCAGCACAAGTTGGCAGAAAGAAAGAAGAATAATCCACAAACCTGGTTTCCGTGAATTTGCCTTTGTACCTAGAGCCACTCCACTTCTCCTCATTGCACGATTTCTGAATCCATCCAAGTTTGTTTTGCGTGTGACCTGTGCGCGTGGAGCTACTACAGGCGGCAGAGACGAAGTAGAGAAGGTGTCCGGGAGAAGCTGAATCGAGGTACGCGAGCTACAAGAGGAGGTTGAACTGATTAGAGCGCACGATAACCCCGTCTACGTCGCGAAACTTACTTTAGTGCCCTTGATGTCAAATCTTCCTCGTCGCGCTGTAATCTTCTTCTGCGCTTCCTATTCGTGGTACTCTTCGCTTCCTCCGCCTTTCTCTTTGCCGCCTTTTTTCGCAGCAAATCCGCCTCTGCGGCGACTCGAAGAACCGACTGCGGTAACGGCATCGGTCCCATATCGTACTCGGAAGGCTCCTCGCCCTCGGCGGCCAGCGGTTCCTTGATCTCTGCTTTGCCACTCTTCTTTTTCGAGGGTTTCTCATCCTCCTCCAAGGCGCGACGTTCGGCGGCTTCCATCGCTTTCTGCATACGAGCTTGCAGTCGCTTTACTGCGGGGTCGTTTTCATCATGCTCCATTTCCTCATCATCCTCTCCCTCAAAATCCTCGTCACCCTCCTCCACATCCTCTTCGTCTAGATCGGCATCCAAATCATCGCCAGAGTCCGTGTGGAACCCCTCGTCATCCGAGTCAACCTCCGAGCCACCTTCGCTTGCTGTCTCTCCGCCTTCGCTATCTGATTCTGGAAGGACTCGCTTGGTTTTGGAAGATTTGGCGGCCTTGCTCGCCAATGATGCAGCAGCTTTCTCGGACGCTGCCTTTTTCTCCGCTTCTCGTTGTGCTTGTAGATGCTTCTGTCTTTCGACTTTGGCCTTGCGTCGCCTGATTATGGGAGAGGCCAATAGCGTCAGCTCTCACAAGTGTGCTCAGAACTTGCTAGACAAACTAGTGATGAACTTACGCTGCTTCCACATCTTCTTCTGCCTTGGCTTTCCGCTTGTCCACAGCAAATCCTACGGCCTCAGGAGCCTCGTCGTCATCGCTGTCGGTCTGGTCATCTGACCCATCTTCTCCTCGCTCCACTTCGTCTTCATGACTGTCGGCATCGTCCTCATCCAGAGATTGATCCTGGCTGACGTCGAGATCGCCATCTATCGTATCCTCTTCAGCAAACACAATCTTCTTTCCCGCAGGAGCTGCAATGACAGCTGCTCCAGTGACTCTGGATTTTGCTGATTTTTTTGCCATGATGTTGTTGAAGTACGGGTGCAGGGAGAAGACGGTAATCACCCTTGAGTACATAACGAATCTTAGGGCAATCTGAAATTACTCGTAGTGAAACCCTCGTCGGCGGAGGAGAAGGAGGAAAGTGGTCGATCACCGGCGCCCGGACTCTCTAAAATAAAGTCTACCACCAACACGTGATTAAGGCTGAATTTCCACCACCACCAGCGCCAAACCACCCCACCACCATAGAACAAGGTCTACAAGGTGCTTTGCAGACAGCTCAATAAGCCGTCGTCTACCTATTCACAGCTCAAATTCCTACAGGATGAGTGCCACAAACGTCTTGCCATTGTTCTGGCATTTGTCTTCGACCGACAGGAATGTCCGTCTTGACGCAACCGAAAATTTGGTGTCTTCGCTCGAGGCATTCCAATCGAGACACTTTGAGCAGAAAAAGAGCAATGGAGCGGACTCCATGGACGTCGATCAGCCCAATGGACAACACGCCGAGGATGCTGAAGATAGCGAAGAGGACGAAGACGAAGACGGGGATGAGTCTGGAGTAGAGGTCGATGCTTCGGACGATGAAGACGAAAAGAGACAGTTGGGACCCGAGGAGAAGGCATTGGCAAAGCTGGACGTCAAGTTTGAGAAGGATAACTCGGAAGACGTCAGATATTCCATCAAGCGATTGGCGAGGGGTTTGACGAGTTCAAGGGAGAGCAGTCGGCTCGGATTCGCAGTGGCTCTCACAGAGGTCAGTTCGATCCTTGGGTGACATCCTCTCGATCATGGTTACTAAAGTAGATTTTTATGCAGCTTTTGGCTCGTATCAACACTTTATCTCCAGCACATATGATTTCCCTCGTTCAGCGCGCTACCCAGACATCAAAAGCGATGAGAGGACCAGAGGAGCGAGACGCCTACTTTGGAAGACTCTTTGGAACATTAGCCATTGTCGATTCGCGTATGCTCTTCTCGCCGGAAGCCACTTTGGCCGACTTCAAAAACTGTATCGGCGAGCTGTTCACGCTTGGAGACAAGAAGAGCTGGTTACGAGAAAGTGCCTGGTGGGCGGTGTTGCGTGCGGTCCGGATGCTGTTGGCCGACGATGTCAATGTGGAATGGAAGGAGGCGGCTCTTGATGGCTTGATTACCAGGGTCTACGGAAAATCGACAACGGATGCGGCTACCGCCAAAGCTCACGGCGCAGAGTGGACACAGGAAAAGGTTGCACTTACTCTTGTGTTGCAGTCGGCCCGGCCTGATTTGCCATGGAAGGCACTGCTTGCACCGACTTTCAAGACTGGAAGCGTTCTATCGCAGTCAAGTCTACCCATCCTTGGCAAGATCCTCAAGGTAAGCTTACTTTCGTAGTTACATTACATGCGTATACTCATCACAAATAACCCCTGAACAGGAAACCAATGACTCTGGAGAAGCAAACGGACAGGCAAACGGAACATCTTTGACCGGCGTCAACATTACGACTGGATCGTGGAAACCTCAGCCACACTTTGTCTGGGAAGTCCTCTTGGATATCTACTTCGAACGAGAGGGTGCAGCGGATATTAAGGACAAGACGCCGTTCCAGGAGTTCTTCAAGGCTGTGGTTGACGGTAGGCGTTGCTGTGTGTGGAAGCATGCTTCGGGGCTGATTTTTTTCCCGGCTATTAGAAACTTTGTTCAATCCCAGCTCAACAGCGCAGCGTAAATTCTGGGGTTTCGAGATCTTCTCGAAAGTTTTGCCTCTGTTGCCAAAGGACGATGTTCCGTTGATCTTCAGTCAGAACTTTATGAAATGCTGGATGAACCATCTTTCGGGTGAAGACCGATACCTGCACAAAGCTGCGCTCAAACTGGTGAGTGACAGGCGCCCTACGTCCTGAGTGCTGTCACGCTTACGCCTTCGTTTCTTAGGCGCGAGAACTTCAGGAAATCACCAAATCCAATCCTCTTGTCGGCTTTACCTTGATCTCCCAGCTGGTCGGCAAGAACGGCTCGCAAAACTTTGACAAACTGACAAAGACAAAGACCGTTGAAAGCATCATGGCCAACCTGGATGCGGCAGGTGTCAGTGCATTCTCGACCTACCTACGTAACATTGCTATTGGTAAAGATCAAGGACCAGAGTATGTATATTTGTTGTCAGCGTTCGGTTCAGTTTGCTGATTTGTCTCTTTTCAGATTGGACGCTGCAAAGACAACTGCCTCTCGTACTTGGGTCTTCGATCAGCTTTTGGCTCTTATCAAAAACCCTTCAGTACCGAAAGAAGACTCTTGGATCGCTTCTGTCCTGGAATTCCTGATGGTCAACAGCTTGTTCATCGTGACAGACAGCAACCCCAACAGCTCTTGCCAAAGTGTGAGTTTTCTGTGCACATTTTTTGAAATCAGCGTTTTAGTCACTGACGCTTTTTTTTCGCGCGCATAGCTACACGTCAAACCTAAACCAGTTTTCTCTGACACCATGGCGACCGAATGTCGAACCCGTTTCTTTGCTGCGGTTATGGAGTTGACTGTGCAAAACCGGGTGGTCAAGGGCGATGCTGACAAGGTTCAAAGGCTGTCGGGCACGGATGCTAGCGGAAAGCTTTGGCTTACACGATGTCTCGAGTGGCTCGACGTTGTCGAAAAGGATAAGCGTCACGCGTCCGCTGCGGTGGACGTTGACAAGGAGATTGTTAAGGCACGAAAGCAAGCTCGGACGACCCTCGCACGAATCCACAAGGAGAAGACTCTCTCTGGGGACGTCGCCAAGGGAGCAGAGATTTTGTTGTCTTTCGCTCTGCTGCAGACTTACGATGACGACCTCAAGGCTTACAGCCTCTTGGATGACGTTCAGCAATGTATCGACGCGATGCTTCAACCAGCTGCCTCTTCTTCTACCAAAGAAGCCGAACCTCCTGCTCTCGACATGCTTGTTGACGTTTTGCTTGCGTACCTGGACAAGGCATCGAGCGATTACAAGGCATTGGCTACTGTCATTTTCACCCTGGTATCGTCGAAAGCTACCTCCTCCACTATCGAGCATTTAATCGCACAACTTGAACAAGTTGGTGGCGGTTACGACTCGGAGGAGGAGGAGGAGGAGGAGGAGGAGGAATCCGACGACGGCAAAGGGGAAGATGTTGAAATGGACGACGGATCCGACGACGAATCCGACGATAATGACGAGGATCTAGCCTCTGGCGATGTCGACCCCGAGTTCCGACGAAAGATCGCGGAGGCCTTGCAGGTCGCTGGTATGGGCAACGCGAACGGAGATGGAGAAGCCAGCGACGAGGAGGGCGATGACGACGAAGATGATGATGCCGACTCGATTGCCATGGACGACGATCAGATGCTTGCTCTTGACGAGAAGCTTGCTGCCATTTTCAAATCGCAAAAGGCGTCAAAACAGGACAACAACAATAACACAGGTAAGTTCACTCAAGGCGTTTGTCAATGGTTCTAGTATTGATTCTTTTTCTTTCGCATGACAGAATCAGTGCATTTCAAGCTCCGAGTTCTGGATCTTGTTGACGCATATATGCGGAAGCAGGCTTCCAACCCGTTGATCTTCGACTTCATTCCCATTCTGTTACATCTCGCAAAGGGTACGGGGAACAAGGAGCAATCGTTGGCTTCAAAGGCCTCGGGTATTCTCAACAAGCGATTCGACAAGGCTACTGAAATCCCCACCGTCACCGATATGGCTGCCACTCGAGAGATTCTGCAGAGCATTCACACTGCCGCAATTACGGCCCCGACAAAGGACTTTGCACGGGTTTGTAGTCACTGCAGCATCGCAGTGGCCAAGGCAGTCGCCCAGGCCACTCACGGCAAGACACCAGCGGACGTCGATCCTGTCCTCGAAACCTACCGCGAAACGCTCAAAACATTCATGACCAAGAAGACCACGAAGCTTCCGGAATCTTTCTTGGCTGAATTTTTGCAAAGGCAACCCGAACAAGCTTGGTCCTTGCGTGATGACCTTCTGCGTTACGCGGGCAAGGACAGCGTCAACGCATACCATCAACTTTCCGCCTTCACCTTGTTGACCCAGTTGTCGAAACACCTCGCAAACTACGTCAAGACCCAGCCTGTCGATGAAGTGGCCGCTTTCGTCAAGCAAGCAGCCACTCATCTATATGATGCTCTTACACTCGGCGTATCGGCCAAGGGTGATTGGAACGCCAACCGAATCAAGGAATTCATCAAAGCCGGAATTCAGATTGCTCGATATTCCCACGCCGTTTTCACTACTCCAGAAGCACTCGCACAAGCCTGGGATGTTGAACGACTTCGAGGCTTGCAGAGCGAGATCGCGAATGCGGATAGACTGAAGAATACACCTTCAGTGCACACCATTATCAAGCAATTCGCCATGGCTATCGACCCCGAGGTCAAGGTGGCTCAGCAGAATAAAAAGCAGGAAAAGCAAGCCGCTCGAAAGCGTAAGCTGGAAGAGAAAACCCAGGGAAAGCCATCCGAAGAGTCTGCAGAAGTTCAACCAGCTAAAAAGGCGAAGACAACGACGGATGCGACTCCGAAGAAAACATCGTCCAACAACAAAAAGCCAAAGAAGGCTGTTGTTCAAGTTTAGGCATATATCCATAGAACTGTTTGTATCGTGTAATGTAGTGGAGCATGGCGTCTGTAATATCATGTTGTGATCTCCCGCTTTCTCCCGGAGATGCTGAACCTGAAGATGAGGGTGCACGAATGGAAGCAGCTATGGTATCGGGCCTGAATGTAGGGCGATGACTCATCCACGAAGCAGCTCTCAAAGTGATCGAGGGAAAAGTGAATTGTGCATGAAACTACGTGGATCGTCATGCGTCTTTAGTCTTTGTCCTCAATCTTCCTGTGCCTCCTCAAGGACAAAACACTGCCTGTGCACGTCTATTTCAGTCATGAAGTCTTCACTGATAGTCAAATCGCTCCTATACGCGGCTGCGTGTTTTGAAACCGCTCGAGCGACATTCGACTGCCGTCCGTCCTTCGATTTAAAGGACCGGAAAGGGGAGACTACCGTACACTTCAACCTGGAACCGTTGAGCGGACTACATACGGCTAGCAAGCAAACCGAGACACCTCCGACTACGAATGAAGCTAGAGTATCCATGACATTGTGCGGTGATGATGTGTTGGCTATCGACGATAAAACCGCAGAGGAAGATCAAGTGAGTTTCACATCATAAGCGACTCTTCACTACCGTACTTACATCTTCTTCGCTACTAGTGTCCACCAAACACGAAGGTCTGCTTGGTCTTACTCAATCACAAGTCCTCTTCGACCGAGGCTTCACGAATTACAGCTGTTATACCGATCTGGTCTCTGGACACTCCGGACGACGATGTGACCGTGGCACCTAGAAGTAGAGATGAAGGACTTGATATCGCGGTTGCTGGTCCGGATTATGCTGGGTAAGTGTGACGCGTAGTCTAGGTATTCTCGTGACACTTGTGTTTGATAAAACGAATGAATCGTAATAGGACTCGTCAAAACCTCGCACTGAATGTGATTTGCGGCGATGATGCGTCGTCCACTCCCGAACTGGTTTCATATGGAGATGGAAAACTTGTCTTGCGCTGGGAGACACTGTCTGGATGCGAGTCCGCTTTGGAAGGCGGAAGCGACAAGACACCAGATAGTGAGGGAAGCGGAGGAAGCACTCGCGGTGGTGGGGGTTTCTTCCATTACGTATTCCTCATGTTTTGGCTGTCACTCCTGGGCCTATTCTTATACTTTGCAGTCGGTAAGTCTCAAGAACTCTTTCGGCTCGCGCAGCTCGTTTCGCTTCTAAAGACCTATCTCGAATCAATACTCACAGGCATCTGGTATAATTACACGACATACGGCGCCAAAGGCCTGGACCTTTTGCCGCACAAGGAGTTTTGGAGGGATCTCCCCACTCTGTGCAGCGATCTAGCTGCTCACGTTACGTCCAGTGTCCGCGGGTCCAGTGGAGGAGGATCTCGAGGCGGATATACAGCTATATAGAACATGTGGCTTTAGATATACATAGATTACCGACATATACTGAGTGATTGTGCGCTCAGCTCAGTTCGGTGAACCTCAGTTCCCTCCTGCAAATACTGAAAAGTTTAGGAATGCAATTAAAGGAGACCTAAAGCAAAGTGAATGACATGATCGGAAATATATTAATGATGATAACGAGGATTGACAAAAAGGCAAAAAGCAGTCAAATGACATACAATGAAAAGGCAGATCGTCCTTCATTCACAGCGTCGTAGCTCAGTCGGAAGAGCGCTGGGCCCATATGAGATTACTATCTTCGGTCACCCAGAGGTCCCTGGATCGAGACCAGGCGACGCTATATTTTGTTTTTGCGTCTTGCACGCCCGTTTCCATCTTGCTCTTCAATCCGCTCAGCCCCGACGACTACATGTACCACGCTTCTCCTTTTTTGCGTCGGCGCGGTGCCCGGGCGTTTGGCGGGATGTTCAACACTGTCTCTTGATGTATTTCTCTACCGGAAACCGGAACCTGCATAGATAGCTGCATACTCGGGAGGTGGACCGGGAAAGCTACCGGGAAGATGTGAACATGAAGGCTTACTTCCGCTGTGAACCCTTCCGTCGCATTCCGTCCCTCTGCGACTTCTTCGTTCCGGACATCTGGCAATGTAGGATGAGCTGTAAGATGCATATAGCGGGGTTGTTTGATTCATCCACAATGAGGTGGAGACAATTGGGTGTCTGCAATTGCCGAGGATCCGATTCGTTGACGGGCAGGTCCCGATATGTTTATGGGTGACTTTATATTTGCTCTCCACGAACTCTGGTGAGGCTGGGAGGGGGGATGGAAGGGGCGGCTAAGAGGGGAAACGTGGCCCTGGCAGCTGCTTCGGCGGAGGAGCTGGCGGATGAGTGTAGCTTTCAAGCTCAGGATCAGGATCGGTCAAGCAAGCTACCCCGGAAGCTACCCCGGAAGAGTGAGTATCTGGGCTGCTGGTCACAACGGTCGCGAGCCAGCTGATAAGAGTAGTATCGCAGAGGTGAGTTCTCATGATGATATGGCGACGTGCCTCAAGTAGACTATAGTCTGGGATCGTTGACCGAGTCATGGGGCGATGATGATGATGATATTGCTCCGGGTTCAGCTGATTGTGATTTCGTAGAAGTGCCAATGAAATTGGATGTCGAGCGATCATTTTATTTTCGTTCGCCGGTATGACGTCCGGCAGCAGCTCGCCGAGGCAGGTATATACAGCTGTATAGACCCAGACGACATGCACTGTGGCGAGGCAGCTGGTGAGGGATACGCACGAAGAGGTAACACGGTGGTACCAGTATAGTACCTATGTAGTAGCTCTGGCATGTAGTCGTCTGTTGCCATAAAAAAGCTCATAAAAAGCTATGTTAGCCAAAGAACAAGCCTCTTAGAACTCGTGGCGAACGCGTGCGAAACAGCTTGCGAAACGTGGTGGAAACTGCGCCAAGCGCGATTGCGGCATGATACCTACAGAGCTATCTACAGTAGCTTCCACAGTGCTCAGTTGCCTCAGCTGTCGCCCCCTCCAGCAGCTCCTCGAGCTCCCCCTCCGCTCCTTTATCCTTTACACACAACACACAATTCCCGTACAGTTGTTAATATCTCTGCGGCACGGCGGTGGTATTACGCGGCTGCCCTGTGAGCTTCCCGGCGTAGGTTCCTGCCTGCGTGGCTGAGCTGATGGTCCTGACAGCCTGACAGCTTTCATGTATCGGGACCACGGGCGGCTCATTACACTTTCCGTGTGGAATTTGTACACTTCTGGTTGCAGTAGCAACTGCACTACTGCAGTATTGTTCTTGCATTCTGTAGAGAAACATGGCAACTGTTCTCGTGAATCAGCTGCAGGGACCGTCTCGTTTTGCTGACGGGAGAGAAAGAGACCTTTGGTGAGTCTTTTCCACAAGATGGATGTTTGGATGTGCTGATTAACGAATAAACGAACTGATATCAACAGTCCCGACAGATGATAGACGGGATCAGCAATGGAGTGTTCCAGCTAGTATTCCCCTGCCGATTGCCGAGGAATAGCATTGCTGTATATACCCGGTAGATCAGCTGGAAAGAAGTTTCATAAGTTACAGCGGGGCAAATTTGTAAGCTAACCGCACCCAATCTGTTCAGCGAAGTACAGGCAGAGTGGATATGTACGACCCCTGGCGCAACAAGAACGTCAAGTGGTGGCTTCGACGACGCTGACTGCGCATGCAGCTGTCGTGAGCATCCCGTCACGCGAGGAAGCTTGGGCTTTCCGAAGGACGACGACGTCATGTGTGAGGAAAAAAATGAGAGCGGCAGTCAAACAGCATCGTCTATAACAGACGGCATCATTGACGGCATTGCCAGCCTGCCACAATTGATCGACAGACGTCACATTTTTCATCCGATTCGTCCTTCGTCACAGCACCTTCGAACCATTGGTCGGCTACTTGGTTAGTTCGTTCACGACCGCCGTTGCGGAATTTCCAATCCCCTCATATACCTCGTGAACTGCCGGGAGGAAACGAGTAGAATATTTGCCTTTGCCTGTGGCATATAATGGGTTTGTAGCGCTTGTGAGTCAATCATCTTGCTGATAACCCTTCATGAGACAAGGCTCTCACCATCTTGGTCGAGGACAGGAGCCCTACACTAGCACTGTCTTTTCCGTCCTCCGGAATTCGTTTCCACAACGCATGTCGGGCACCTCGGCACCGCGCGCAAATTTCAACTCGGACGTGCTGCAGTATGCCCTACCGCAGCAAGTTGGCGGCGAGCAAGTCAACGGTCGCACACTGCAGAATCCGTACCACAACGGCGTCTATGCCGCGGACGGTACATGGTACCCGGCGCCGCCGATGCTTCTACAAACAGCGGGCTTCCACCATGAACCTCCTCGAGATCAGGAGTCAGGACTCGCTATTGCAATGATAACGAACGGTTCTGTCGGATCTCACTACGCCTTCCAGCATCCATCATTGCCCGTCACAATACCTAGCGTTTTCGCTGATCCGAGCAGTGCGCTGCCAGGCCCGGAACCACGGAGTGATACAAGATACATCGTTACTCAGTCCGAATCCTTGTCAACGAGTGCGCCAGTCATGGGTACGGGAGGCTGGATATCGCAATCAGTCATACCTATGTCTGCTTTAGAACCTATCCCCCCGGTTGCGAGGACACTGAAGAAGCCGAGACAGCAATTTTCAGCTTGCACCGCATGTCGTACTCGGCGAGTAAAGTGTGATCTCAAGGACATCCGGCTTGAATGGGAAAAAATACACAATGGAGGAGACATTGAAAGGACACCGACTCTTGAGACAGCTGGGGATCATCAGCCTGGCTCAAACGCCTCCGACGGCAAGAAGAAGAAGGCAAAGCCGACAATGACGGAGAAACCAAACCTTGCCATCATTAGCAAGATGGAGGACGTACAATGCACAAATTGCTACAACCGAGAAACGACCTGCATGTAGGTTGTTGAGTTGATCAATCTTTTATCCAACCAGACCTGCAGCGCTGATCAATATTTAATCAGAGACGAATTCGCTTACAGGAAACGGAACAAGGGAAAAAGACCGATTCTTGAAGAAATTTCGAGCAGAAGGAGCCAAGAGGTTTTCGAAGAGGGTTCCCTCGAATCACAATATACGTACTCCGTCAATCCAGACATACCACAACTAGCGAATGGTCAGTTGACTATGCAGATTTCAGCTCCTCAGGAAGCCCGAGTCGATCGCATGCTCCCACCAGGTTTGCCACGAACGTGGTCTGGAATATCGGAACCCGCCGATGCTTACAACTCTCAAGGAGCCATGCACGATCTCGGAAATACCACCTCGGCAGACTTGGCTCATCGACAACCGGACGCATTGGAAGTTCAACTGACCTTGCAGAACGGGAAATCGGTTGCAGATATGGCGCTTGGGTCTTCGGTATCTTCTCAACAAAAACTCTCGACATTCGATCCCCAGCAGTCCTCGAATGTCATATCCCCTGAGGCCACTGAGTACGGCAGTAGAGAGTTCATGTTGGCATCCGATCATCGACATTTTCACTCTTATACGGCTTCTGTGGCGCCGTCTACCCCTAGATCGATCTCCTCGAGAGGGCCTTCTCAGGAGACAACGCAAAACAGCCAAATCAGTTTACGGAAATTCCGGATTCCTGACCTGAAGTACTCATTTTTCGAATCAGACTTCTACAGAAGATTCCATATTCAAAGTTCGTCCTTGCCTTGACTCTTACAAGCGCACGGGGTGGACAATTTTAAATTTTATGATCTCTCCCGACAGGACCCCTCATCGATGCAATCGACTTCGCGAACAGGTACAAATCTGCGTATCCTCACTTGGCTGTGAGCATGGGACCTGCTGGTGCAATTCTGTGCCATGTGATGTATGCTTGGGCATGTTCTTACGGTATAGACGAGTCAGGTCAACCCTTTGTCCGGCCGCACGAATGGTACATACCTGAAGAAGCAGTTTATCCGGACCGACCCCAACAGTCTAGTATACGCGAATCAGCGAGGCAGCGGCAGCTCGAACAGACGAATCTCGCCGTCAGGCAAGTGTTGAAGGAGATAGATCAAGCTGGAGTACTAAGGAGCATCAGCTGGGATGGAGCACGATGTTTGTTGTTGATTCTTCCATTGACTGAGTGTAAGTTTTGGGCCACCTCCAGTCTGGACAACAGTGACGAAGAATCTGCTTACAAGCCATGTTCTAGACATCTCGTCTGCATCCGAAAGGTTGGCGATGTATGAGTGTGCTCTCGGACAAGTCTTTAGCCTTTGCTCCGCATCGGCTCTTGGCTATGATGGACTTCCAGCAATGCCATCCCTCGACCAAGAACTCACAAGGCGCAGACTTTACTGGTACGCTTTCGTGCACGAAGGCATCACCACGGGGCTGAAAGGGGGGCGCATGATACTGTAAGCTCTTCGTTCGAGACTCGATGAGCAATGACTGACACGACTATCCTTCGGCAACAGAGATGAGGATGACTTGAGTTCTCTAGACGACGTGCTCCCCCAAACGGCTCGACTGGTGGGTGCTGCTCTGACAACGGTCTCAGCCGGTTAGCTTACCGTGAGCTCATTGCATGGTAGGCTCTCATGTCTACCAGAACGTATCAATCAGTTGCCAAGTTCGCTAGTGCGCCAATACGTCTTGCAGTAAGTGACGATGGTCTGCGCGAGCTGCGGAAGCCTAATGGACAAGTAACTCTATAGATGGCTTGCAGACTCGTCCATAAAACCCTGACTGGGGCCAAGGCGAGGAGATCTGAGAGGGTAAATCGTCAATTACTCAACGATGCCTGGGAGGCACTCGAGGAAAGCTGGATCGAATTCGAAAGCATCAAGACGTTTTCTCCGGGGCCTTTAACCCAAAGGGACGATGTTGTGAGGTTTGCTGATGGTTGGGTGAGTTTCCTCTTTGGGATCCTACTTGCAAGGTGGTCCTGCCGCTTACTCTTACGAGCGATACAGAAAATCTTCATGTTTGAAGCTCATAATGTCATTCGCGAATCCTTGGAACACAGGGCGCGCATCTTGACTCAAAATCGCCACAATGCTCAACTGATGGATCTAAGTATCGGTGAGAAACAACTGGATGCTCGCGACCAAAACATACTGGAAATCCAGCATCTCTGCAGTATCGCAAGAGCAAAGTGTGGTCACATATTGCGTGAAATCGTGGTCATCGTCAGGCAGCATATCAACACAAACTTTTTCGAATGGGATGCCAGTTTGGTCCGAGGTAAGTTTCCTCCTCGGTCGTCTATCATCTACCTCAATTGAGGAATGACCTTGATCCCAGACGGCACTTATTATGCTGCCATGTTGTTGGCGGAAACAAGCGGGAGTGAGAGCGACATCTCATGTTGTCTCGAAGCCCTGAGTGAGATGCGGTGGGCTTTCGCCAGAGCGCAGGAACGATCTAAAGAGTGAGTGGTCGTGTTGTGACATTCTAATATCATGTCCACTGACCCCTATACTGCCTCGTTCAAACAAGATTGCATCAAGCATGGTCGCTCCGCCAGAACACCTCGCAATCAATTTCGGTGCACGGGCAAACCGCTGTCGGCAATGTTTCAACAGCTGGACGCCCTGGGGAGACCCTGATTGCAATGAACACCAGACCATTATCGTTATACAGTCTAGAACCTGGGGTACCGAATATTGGGTCTATCAACAGTGCAGAGAGCGACTTGCTTGCCGGCGCGATGGAGGATCAACACCCTATGCAGCAGGACATTGATGGCCAGCAGAACATTCAGACTCAGACTCAGACACCTCAACCACAATATCAACAGCCGCAATATTTCGCCCCGAATATTGCCCCATCGACGAATTCAACCCTAACCGCACCCCGAGCTGGCGATAGCACTCGCACTGCAGCCCACCAATCTGGCGTAAATACCTACGAGCAGACCTCGACGAACCAAAGACCAGAGCAGACCGACAAATTGACAGGATGGACACAACAGCCTGTGCAATACGACCCAAACCAGATTGCAACAGGGATTGTATATCCTTGGCCACCTTCATATCAGTGATGTTGGCACCCTCAAATTTCGCAGATATAACGACATTCTAAAAGAGTGCGCCTCATACACTCGTTGTACATTAACAGCGACTAGCGACCTCACACGGACGATGTAATATCAAAAGACCACTTGGAACGCAGATACGGTATCCCGCGAGCGGCCATACGTGATGGGGACATGTAAATCGATCGATTTGTTGTTATAGACTCGCAGTGGGGGAATTTACCGAGAGCCTCAATGCTATGTTTGAATACAGAACAGGCAGAATACCCCGTAGAAGAGTCCTAGGGGATAGACCGCAAGGACCTTCTTGTCCTCCTCCAGCTTGGTCCCGCCGAGGAAGTTCATGGAAGCTATGAGAGGTTCAGAATCAGCGCGACTGGAGTAAAGTATGAACAATCAACGTAAACAGACTCACCCCATACAGACCACGCCCATGCTGCTAGGCTGACGGGCAATCGGATAAAGATGTTGTGCAGGAACATGGAGATCACAGCGGCACCCAAGAGCGGGAACAAGCAATAACCTAAAACGCACTGAAGACCGGTAGAGAGGAAATGAGTTATACATGCAAGCGTCAGCGAAGTCCACCTGTACATCAAACGGGCTATACTCACAAGCGACTGGAAAAACGAGACTCGTCCGCCGAGCAGTTTAGCATTCACGGTGACTATGACGGAGCCGACAGTGACCAGAGAAATGACCATGGAAAAGACTTGGATTGATTGATCTGCCGGAGACTATATGAAAGCATGGAGTGTGAACCTGTGAAGCAGATGGAGCGCCAACCAAGCCAAAGAGGCTTACGTCGATCGACAATATAATAGCGAGAGCGAGGCAGATAACCAATGGTCCCCAAAGATCCCATTCCCTATTGCGTTACAGGTGTGAGTGAGTGTCGATCGGAAGATGCCCCCTACCTCCAAGCATTTGAGGGGCTTACCTTAACAGCTCATTCGTTCCGCCTTGTTTTGGTGGATAAAGGACTTGTAGTAGTTTTGAGTAAATTGAAAGAAGATCTCGCATCTGCAAGAGGGAAGGGGTCATTAGCATGATTCCAGCGCAATTCCCTCAATGAGCTGACAAGCGGTACTTGCAATCGTTGTGGAGACTGGTTCGTCCAGCGTACTTTCTCCGGTAAACCGGGTTTCCGTCCGAATACCATTCCATGCTTCATTCCTGGTTCGAGTGCTGTTATCCTGCCCTATCCTTCCTGATAAGCCCTGCGAGCTCTGTGAACTAGTTCCAACCGGGACTGTTTGTTTTTGCGGTTGTTCTGGACCACCGAAAGAGAGGTCATCTAGGTCGTCGTCATCTGCTTGGCTGTATCAGGCAAACATGAGTCAGTCTACTGAATTATACGCTCTCCCTTTGATTAAAGATTACTCACATATACTGATGTTGTGCAGACATTTCGTTGGGTTCTCAGGTATAGATTCGGATTGACGAATACTTGAGCAGAAGAGCCAATGAAGATGGATGTTGACTGAAAGAGGAGTGGGTGTTGAGCGAAGTCGTAGCAACAGATGAGGAACAAAGTACAAAGAAGAACATGGTATTCTCCCCCCGCATTGCTCGTCAGTAACCAGGGCCCACTCTGGACTTCGAGAATGTCTTAGCTTTTCGACGTTGATGTCCTGCTTCATGTACAAATAGTCTATGCCCTATACCTGTACTCAGAAATGAAGCAAAGATGCAAAAGCCCTACGCAAGCCATACCAGTCAAGGCCACACCTTCTGACCCTCGCTTTTACCTGCTTCTCTGATTACCCCACACCTTCCCCTCTTACGCCAGCCCGGACCATGGGAAAGTCGTCGGTAGATCAACGGGATGTCTATTATCGTTTGTGTGAGTATTTAGAATCTTCCTCTATCATCTTACGATGCATTCGTGAGCTGACCCTGAGATATGACTAGGCAAAAGCGAAGGTTCTTAGAACGCTCTTAGGGTGACGAAGCATGCCTGACAGTCCATCCATATCATCTAGGTTACCGCGCTCGTTCGGCTTTCAAATTGTTGCATCTCGGTAAGCCCGTCAAGCTGTATGAGAACCCCAGGGAAGTCTGACACATGTGCAAATGGTTATATAGACGAAGAATTCGATCTTTTCAGAGGAGTGAGGAATGCATGTGATTTCTGCGCCGGTAAGCAGTCTTACAGAACCGAACCTTTCTAGTTTGCTCTGCCAACCTACATACTGTTTTCTTCTTTAGCACCAGGCTCGTGGAGTCAAGTATTAAGCCGGAAACTGAGGTAATTGTCGAGTAGATTTCCTACTACCTACACCTCGTTGATCCAGATGCGAGAAAGGTAGACTTTCGAATTCAGGATGCAAGATCGTATCAGTGGACCTTCAACCGATGGTAAGCATATATGCCCTTTCCTTTCTCGTGCTCGTGGGTCTCACATGCTTTTGCTTTATTCAGGCGCCACTTCCTGGCGTGACGGTCATCCATGCAGATATCACTGTACCATCAACTGTGCGACTGATGATCGATGCAATGAGCGGAGAGCAAGCGGATCTCATTGTTTGCGATGGCGCACCGGAAGGTATATCATGTGATCTTACTGTCTCTTTTTCTACATTCAATGCTGATGAGACCCTTCTCGTCCCCTAGTGACCGGTATTCATGACTTGGATGCGTATCTACACTCCCAGTTACTCTTAGCCGTAAGCCAATAGTGTTTGTGCCGTTGTCCTATAGAGAGCTTGCTGACAAGATACCCATGCTTCCAGGCCTTTACACTAGCATTGCCACTCCTCGCTCCAAAAGGAACCTTGATTTTCAAAGTATTCCTATCTCCATCGGATCCACAAGGATCAATCATGATATCACAGCTTGAACCGTTTTTCGGAGTACCACACGCAGACCAAAAAGTTGATGTCGCTGTTGACAGGCTGCTTTCGGTAGATGAAGCGATGGCGCAACGCTTCGAAGAAGGCGGCTGCGACGTAGATGGTTATGATGATTATGGACGGCGTGGAGGAGTATGGGTCCGGAAGCCAAGAAGCAGTCGGCCCGGCAGCGCAGGTCAGTTCGGCAATTTCGAGCTCTTGCCTCGCACCGCTGTGCATGTCTTATTGACGTTGATTTGTTTCACAGAGGCTTTCCTAGTATGCCGGAACTTTAAATCGACATCTTTACCTGTCAGCTTCCAGTTGAATAGCATGAGCGATTCGCCGGTGTTATCCTTAAACTGCTTCGGGCCTATGGACGACGAGGTCATGATGGACATTGCATCACGTCGCAAGTGGGAGCAGATGAAAGGCTTTGCTATAGGAGACCTCAGTGGATGGGATTCATAAAAGCAGTTGTACTCTACATTATTATTAGACAATACAAAACACGCCTTACAATTTACGGAGATGGCTACTTTGCAATCTTCAACAAGGATACAACGAAATAGAACGTCACGGAAACCATTTGAAATTGTAATTAGATACAAAGATGAAATCATGACTCCCAGTAAATGGGGTCAAGTCCTAAACTGTCCAGCCACCCATCGCCACTGATGTCCGCTTGCGGTTTGGGTGAATACACATCTTCGAATCCCGACGAGGTCGCTTGAATGACGTGCGGCGTAAGCGCGACAACCGATGTCGGACTGGGGTCGATCTGTCCAGGTGGGTTCGATACGAGATCGGGAGTCTTTGCCGGTATTTGCAAGTCCCGGAACTTGTTTTTGGAGTCTTCTTCATCGCCAAGACCGAATGCATTTTCATCGATAAACGACGAGTAGTCGAAAATGACTTCTTGTTCATGCGGTCTCTTCTGCCATTCCGGCTGATTCGACTTTAATGCGTCAAAGCGATTGTCATTGCGATCCGGCGTAAAGGAGAGCGATAGATCGTTTTCGAGAGTCGCGAATGTTTGTCCTGAACTTCGCATGGCATTCTCCAGTTTAGCCATCGAGGCAGCGAGGAATGACAGCGGATCCGATCTCGCTTCGTCCTCTTCTTTCCTGCGGGCATTCACGGCTGCTGTGCCCATTTGACGGAATGAAATACCGAGCGAGTTGGATTGCGACGATTTGTCTGCGAGTCCTGTAAATTGAGGAAGAGTCAAACTGACTTCTGGAGTGGAAGACAGACCGACATCCGGCGCTGTAGGAAGCTTTTCGACCGGCTTTGCGACAGGCGTCATCTCGGGTTTCGTTGCAGTCGCAATCGAAGGCTTCCTCCTTGTAGGTTTTGGCCGTGAAAGCTTTTTCGTAGTCGGTGAAGGTACGTTGGCCGTCTGCTGTATTGTTGGAGTCGGCGGGTTGCCATCTGTACCTACCGACAAGCCACGGAATGTGTTCGAGGCGGGTGAGGACTTGTCATCTTTGCTATGCCTCTGCCTTTTGGCGGGTGGCGGTTTCAGGTCTTCGACCCTTAACCGAGGAACGATTACTCCGTTGGCATCTGTGGCGGGAGCCGCTGTAGGCGCAATTGAATTTGCCCGCTGTGCCTGTGTAGGGTTCTGTATCGAGCCAGCAGCAGGAGGTTGTGCTGTTGCGGGTGGATCCGGCAGCTGCGATTTACGAATTTTGTTCGTCTCTATGGCGACTTTGTTAAATGCACTAGCCAAAACCTGGGGTTTGAGCATAGCAACGTGTTCTGTCACCCATTTCCCAGCTGCCCTCCTGAGCAACCCAGCCTAATCGAAATGAAAGCGCCGGAGCGTCAAGTAAATCAGCTATAGCTCAGACCCATCAGAAGCAGCAAAACGATACATACCACTTTGTACAAGTTAACGACATCGGACTCGTGCTGCCTTTGCGGCCGCATCGCAAATTCGAGTGTGAGGAAATGATCAAAGCTCTTGAGCATTTGCATCGATGCAGTAATCTGCTTCTGGTACTGTGCCCGATCTGCCTCCGGTATTGCCTCGGGGTTGAGTTCTACCGGTTTTGGGGTTTAGCTAACGCTCGAATCTAGGTAAGCGAAAGACTTACGGATAGAAGCAATATGTGTAGTGTACATCTTCGTGACTACCTGCTTACCCCTCTCATACTCCTGGGGAGTTATGACTTTCCCTTTCACCAGCCACTCGCCGTTCGCGTTGGGCCCCATCGATGGAACAGGCGGCGTGGGCCCTTGATTTCGCATGTTGGCGGTCTTTTGTTGGTAGGCCGTGAGAAGCTCCCCTCGATAGCGCTGAATGATGCTCATCTGTTGAGGACTCATGTTGTAACTTTGCAGCTGAGCCGAGGTGGCCATCGCGAGCTTGTTGAGCTGATCCAAGGTAAAGCCGCCCATATCTACAGGCGGTTTGACGGTAAGATTTGTTGCCTGAGGGGGGGGATGCATCTGGGCAGTATTGACTTGGGCAATTTGAGCAATTTGAGCCGGTGTCTCCGTGACATTCTGAAGAGCAGGATTTGCCATCGCCGGCGACGGGCCTGTCAGTCCCTGGTTCGTCCGTGCTTGTGAAGGCGTGGCATTGTCCTTTCTCTGCTTTTGTATCACACCGAGGTAATGATTTTCCAAAACATGCAATGCCTCGGCGTAGACTTGTTGCAATTGACGGGCGACTTCTGCAGAAGAAATCGGCGGAGGTCCAGCGTTATGCACGTAACCCATCAGGCCTCCAACCATCGACCAGATGTCCTTGGATGAAACCTAGAATATACAGCAATCATGCGTCAGTCCATGTAGCAATCGTTGGCAACAACTGGATTGATGACTCACTTCTGCACAACCACCAAATTTGCAAACAGTAGTGAACAGCGAGTACAAATCCAGTTGACGATTCTCGATTATATGCTGAGGAATCTCGGTCTTTCTCGTGTTTCGATATATACTACCGACAATTTCAACGAATTTCTGACGAGGCATAACGAGACCTGCTTCTTGGATAGCACGTCCTGAAGCGGTAGTGGCTCTTGGTAAACCATTGGCGGCGAGACCAGAATCGGTCGCATCATTCTGAACAGGGCGAGGTGGCTGAGCACCTGGAAAGCCCCCAGGTAGTTGAGCAGGGTTGTTGTTGTGGATGTTTCCTTGGCGCACGTCGGTTTGCATACTCCCATTGACATTAACATTATTTGGAAGGCTTGGCATGCCAACGTTGTTAGCGTTCAGGGATTGGTTCTGGGTTTGCGGCGTTGCTCTGCGACGTCAAGGGTAAACACCAGTACTCTTTAGATGCGCATAACTAGGGGAATACGGGAAAATTCTTACTGTTGAGCTTGTTGCTGCCCGAGATTAGGCATCAAAGCCGAACCTAAAACGAGCGACATATCGAGTCCCCGGCGTTTCATCTCTTCCACAAAAGTCATTCGGATCTGCTGGTTATTCCTAACCTGATTCTCCATCGTAGCCCGTTGCGGAGCGGCTGTCGGCGTGTTTGCCAAAGCCTGTAAACGGGATAACGGCGATGAGCCTGAGTGTAAATTGCCTCTTGAAACGCATTACAAACCTTCATCTGCGCTGCTAGCTTCGGTAGCATACCCTTGCCTGTTTCGATCAACTGCTCGTTCGAGATCTTTTCCCAGTGGAAGGTCCGGGCTGGCCCATTTTGGGGCGGCTGATTGGGCCTAGGGGGTGGATTGTTACCTGCCTGATCTAGTGGGGGTGCCTGACCGTTTCCTGTGCCAGGAATCTGTATTTGTTGCTGATTACCAACTCCACCTTGATTACCAGGCGCAAACTGATTTGCGGCTTGTTGTGCTTGTTGTGCGAGATGAGCTCGTTGTTGAGCGGCTGCCATTGCTTGTCCCTGTGCCATTTGCATATTCACATTTTGGTTGGATTGGACTGTAGAGACTGGAGATGAATTCGGATTTCCGGCCGACTGGAGAGACTGTGCTATCGTCCTAGGGGTCATTTGGGTGCTGAAAGCGCTCTGAGCTCTTCCTTGGTGCTGATATAGAGACATCAACTAGATTGAACAGATCAGATGAGTGATAGTGCCATGGGTTGCAAAGGACTACAAATACCTACCTGCTGCCTTTGCTGCTCGTTGAGTTGCTGAAATTGATTGTTGAGTTCGAGCAAGTTCTGCGGGATGATGGATTGTTGCGACCTGCCTGGCGCTAAAGGCGAACTCTGAGGCATCGAGAGGGGTGGCCTGATCGACTGCTGTTGGGCATTCTGCATCTGAGGTGAGGGTACCGTTTTCTGGCCAGCGGAAGGGTTGTTGAGCATGTTGAACTGATTCTGTGGATTGTTTTGGCCTGGAAAGAGACCATTGTGGAAAGCGGGATTATTGATATTGCCTTGGTTGCCACCGAGATTTTGGTTTTGCTGTTGTCCGAGATTTTGCTGCATCATATTTTGTTGCATCTGCTGTACTCGATTGATATTCTGACTTGCGGCTTGCCTCAGCTGTTGCTGAGTTGCCGCTAGATTGGGGTTCATTCCATTCGGAAGCATGTTTCGGTTGTCTCGCAAGAGCTCGTTTGACGGTTGTTGATTGAGCGGAGGCCGCATCGGACTTTGGATCGCTCCAGCAGTGTTCTTTTGTGCCAACAGTCTTCCAGGATTCAACAAGTCAGCCATCGGTACTTCCAGACTAGAAGCCAGATCAGCTTACCTCTGCAATTGCTGATAGTGGTTATCTCGCTGGTCACCCTGCTGTTGCTGTTGCTGTTGCTGTTGCTGTTGCTGTTGCTGGCCAGGCGGAAATTGCCCGCTCGGTATCCTAGGCATTTGAGGCATTTGAGAATTAGAGTTCATCACAGGGGTAACAATTCGATTCTGAGTCTGCTGTGCCATGTGGCTGGCCTGTAAGCGATTGTACGCCTCCAGCAATTGCGCGTTGGACATGCCACCATTAGATTGTTGCATGTTACCCATTCCGTTTCCGCTCATGTTTTGCGGCTGTCCTCCTCCGTTGTTCCCCAGCATGTTCATATTCATTCCTTGCATTCCTGCCATGTTTGGCGCCATCGGACCTGGACCTTGCATTTGCATGGGAGGTCGCTGCTGTAGCTGATGCTGTTGCTGCTGCTGTTGTTGTTGCTGCTGCTGCTGCTGCTGTTGCTGTTGCTGTTGATTCTGCTGATTCATACCACTAAGGCTATTGAGCATCGATAGATCAAATCCCGAGCCCAGCAGAGCCGCCATGTCGATACCGGCAAACGCATTATTGTTCGCCATGTTCGAGTAGTGTGATCAAGTTGAGAGGATGAGTGCCACGTTCAGGCTTGTCGGGCTGTGAGGTTGGAGATCAAATCCTTAAGTGATCGCGAGACCTGGATGTCGCGTGAAATCCATAAGCTGGAATAACAGTGTCACCGCGGCGAGTTCGTGGATATCGGGTTTGGTTGTCGGGTTATGTTCCGGCAGAACTGACTTTATGTCGGGCGATGATGAGCAAGGCGGTGTGTTACAAGGTCGAAAGAGTCCTGATTGCTGATCTTGTGCCGGCCGACTGCTATTATCTCTACGCGCAGTTTGAATAAAGTATAGGATTGATTCCCTTAATCCCGTCGTGGCCTGACTACTACTTGACGGTCACCGATATTGGCCAAGAGATGATCTGGACACTGCCACTGGATTCAGACCTCGAGCGCACGGCCCTTTGCTATTGCTCGGATCTTTGTCAGACGCGGGGCAGGCAATCGAGAGACCTTTTTCTCTTCCCGCACCTTTGGGTTTTGGCTGCAACAATATATCAGCTGCGTCGTACGGCCTCTTCTGCTTTCCTTTCAACAAGTTGCATGCATCTCATTTACAGTCTATCGACCTTGCCTAGCTAGACGAGTTCCTTTGAGGCAGTGCGTTTCCGATTAGTTGAAGAGCAAAGCCGCAGAAATGCAAGACATAGGTACTGCTGCTGGACCGGTATCGTTCGGCGCACTTTTCGGATTAAGGATCATCAGCTAGCAGCTAGCTCCCCAGCTGCTGCAGCTGGATCATCGACGCGCGGATCTAAAGTCTCGGACTCCTCGGTTTCTTTCGGTCGACCAGTCGACCGAGTGATTTCATCCACTATAACAAGTGAAACAAGTATGGATAGCTGTGCGACTAACAAGCTGAATGAGAGAATGTAGATGGTGCCGAGCAGTTCGAGGAACGCGCTGAGCAAGGTGAAGGGAGTGTATGAGGGGCGCTAGATTTAGCTATGGTTGCTAATGACTCACATGGCCTGATGAGCTGCCTATTGACTTTTGATGGGTGGTCGCGTAGCTATTACACCATCGCCCGACGAACCCAACGAACTAAAGTATGACAGGTACCAAGGGTTTACTCAAGGCAGTCCGATCGCAGGTTAAAGACTGGTCGCTTGTACTCATATGATGGCCTCATGTCAAAGAGAGCTAAAGACTACCTGATCTCGGTTTACTGACAGATCCAGTACAATCTTGGAACGTGCAGTACATCAGCAAAGTGGAAGAGCATTCGTATTCTCTCCCTCGTCCATGTATCGTGAACGATGCACGCCCCGCTAACCACTCATATCTCGCTTTCGGCCTCTGAGTCGAACTTCATTCGAAGGGATATTTGAGTATCAGCATACAGACAATGAGTTTCAGAGGAGAGTTCTTACCAGTATCTAGCCTAGAACCCACCAACTTCCACTTCTTCTCTCCTAGACCGGTAGCATATGCGTCCAGGACCTGGTTCACAGCGAGATAGTCAAGATGTCAATACCGCTCATCAACGTGAGCGGAGTGAATTTCGGATTTCTACGTACCGCAGCAAATAGAGCCTCGGAAGCGGGGTGGGTAGATGCGAACGCTCGTTCCAGTACATAAAGGTCCACTGCGAAATTTTCTTGTAAAGTCGACATAGAGGAGAGACCGAAATCGATCAGGACCTAACGATGTTGAAAAGGCAAGCGGGTATATCAATATGTGATTTCTGGACGCTTCATAACGAATCAGATTCTGCGGAGGATCCCCGTAGACTCACGACTTCAAAATTCGGAGTGTGACCTGGCAGCGGACGCAGCATCATGTTGGACGTCGTGAGATCGCCATGAACAATGAGATTGGCGTGCATTTTCGCAAGAGATGTACCGATAGCCCGCATGAGCTCCACTGGAAGGGACGTTGCAGAGGGTCAGTATTGGGACCTTTCTGCAGCCGAACGGGCTTCAAAAAAATGTGGCCAAACTCACCCGGACTGATGCCTAACTTTGCTAAAGCGCCTTCTGATTCCTGCAGCCTTCTATCTTGCGCTTCAATCCTCTCCCTCTTGGTTGACAATAACTCCCTCTGTTCAAGCGTCATGTTCTCCATGTCCAGCTCCCCAACGTCATCATATTCCTCCTCATCATCTTCAGCTCCACCTCCAAGCATCTCCCGAACACTCCATCCATCAACCCACTCCATTCCCAGAATTCCTGCCTCCAGATCAATAACTCGGACTCCAGGAACAGCGATACCGGCTTTTGCGCATCTTGCGAGTGCTCGTGCTTCCGCCTGAAGTCGTGACTTGGTCAAATTGGCATCGAGGATCGGATGTCTATATTGCTTGCGAAATCTATGCTTTAGGAGGAGCGGTTGAGAACTTTGAGGTGCGGGCGGCGTGTTGGAAAGCTGCTTCTTGAGCTTTGACGGCCATTTGACGGTGGGAGGTGGAATGAAAGATGAAAGCTTGTAAACTCGCTGCAAAAGGTCGAGACTATCAGCATAAAGGCGGTCTACGTCTCATGTCTATCGACGAATTGACTTACCGCCTCGGCACCTTGTTTGATGAGCTCTGCCTGCATGAGCAGAGCCATGATTGGCGAGTTTGAGTTTTCCATGTTGGAAGTGACCAAGGAGAGTGTATTCTTTGGGAATTTCGCGTTGTACGTGGGAAGATCCTTACAATTCGATTCTTCAAGTATCTAAGGGAATATCGAGGCCGCAGTGGTTGAGCTTTTCGGAGGGTAGTCCCGTTGAAAAAGGAGGCGGTGGATGTGGTAAGTTGCAATGGGGAATTAGAACACCCTTGTAGGCATCTTTGTCGAATTGTATGCTACCGTCTACCGCTCGATATTCTTCATTTTGGGAGGCTCAATCTCGATCGCTCGTCGATAGTCGTCGATGATGTTCGTTTCTCGTTTCTTACAGAGGGTTGGTATTTGGTAGAGTAGCTCAGCTAGCTGGTCAACAGTTTTCCAGCCAGCAGTCAACGGTACATGTTTCGACCCTGAACGAGATATCGCTTGGAAATGCTTGTACGACAGCAACACTCGGCACTGCTTGCATCAGAAACATGCTCATAGCGTTTGAATCATCTATTGAATGCGCGTGATACAACTTTCATTCCCCTTAGGACGGCGGCTCCCGACCGAAAGCCATTTCGCCCTTTTCTCTATATGCAAAGTCTATGTTCTAATCCTTCTTGCCTGCAACCATGACTCGCTCCTCCAGGGACTTGAAGTCTTTGGGTCCAGGCTCTCCGGTAGGAATTCCGAAGGGCATCTGGGCGAGAAGCTTCCAGGTGAGGGGAACCTTCCATTTGTTTTGAACAACGCTGTCGACCAAGGGGTTGTAATGCTGGAGATCGAAGAAGCTGGGTCAACCTATGGCCAAAGACTAGATCTGACGCCAAGACATACCTGCAAAGAGCAGCCGAAGCCTTCCTTTTCAAGCGCGGTCCAGACGGTGAGCTGAGCCATACCCTGTGCATACAACGTCATATAGTCAGCGTAAATTTCAGCGTCAACAACACCACGACACGTACGTTGGTCTGGTTGGCCCAGATCGGGAAGTTGTCAGCGTAGAGCTTGAACGCTTCCTGTTGTTGCCTGATCACGCTTTCGTCATCGAAGAACAAGATGGTACCGTGACCGGCCTTGAAGCCGTCCAATCGCTGTTGAGTCTTTTCCATCTGGTCGGCGGGCAACATGCTGGCGACTAAAGAGTATGAAGACAAGGTCAGACTGTTAAATGGGAATGCGTGCGGTAGAAATAGACTCACGGACGCCGGCAGTCGAGTTCCAGAATTCATCGTGGTCCTCGTTGAATAGGATCAAGGCTCGGGTAGTTTGCCCGTTGCTAAAAGATGAACAATGATAGTAAGTAGCCGCGTGATGGAAATGGCACGACGAAAGAGTACCTACAATGAACTGGGAACATGCTTGATAGCGTATTTCACTATCTCCTCAACCCGGCTATCAGGAATGGCAGCATTCTTGGAGATCTGGTAATAGGTTCTACGTTCCTTGAGAACAGACAAGAAGGCTTCCGACTCGCCTTGTCCCTTCTTGGGCTGGGAGAACTTGGAATCGATGGATTGCTCGATGTTGAGAGAAGACATCTTTCGAATCTGGACTGGTAGTTGTCTTTTGAGGAACGAGTTGGCGGATGAAGATCGGCTTGTGGACTGGATGAATCGATGACTGAAGGAGGCGAGGATGCGACAAGAGGGAGTCCGGCAAGGCATGCTGGTAGTCTATATATTCCAAACTTTAGGAAGCCTTTATGGAAGCCTTCAGGGGGACCCGGACGCAGTGACCCTTTTATGATAATGACGCGCAGCCGATGACTAATCGCGATAGGTGGTGATTATCAAACATTCCCAGATTCCCTGGCCTCAGCTTTCTTTCTTCGGCCATCGGGCATACTTTCAGGCAATAAGAATGTGTAGATGATGAGTGTTGGTATGTTGGTGCATTGGCCGAGCAAGGCGTCTGTGAACAAACTCTCATTGGGCTCTCGTAAATGACAAACCCAGCGAATATCTTCCGTTCATTCCTGTCATCATTGAGTGATGAGATTGAACAGAGGAAAGACTGAAAGGCGCATTGCCTCCTTCCCTAGTCAGGCATTTACAACTCCGCATCGACCCATTCCCCAGCTTGTGACACTTCCAGACCGAGCCGTGTTTCAATCACTATCCGAATCATCCAACGTCATACCAACATCCCTCAGCCCCTCCCCACCAAACACCAACCCCCCAGATTCCGCCGGTATACCCATCCCGCTCTCCCCCATATGATGTTCATTCTTGTGCAATCCTTCTTGACCGACAAGAGGGCCAAACAACATTTCTCCCGGATCCATCTCATGTTGCGCTTTGGCAATTTTTGCCGCTCGTCTCTCTGCTGCAGCGATTTCTCGTTCTTGAATTCGTTTCTGATACCTGATGATACGGTGAGGGAGTTGGGGGTTCGGTGAATCACGATGCAGAAGATTCGCGAGAGCAAAGACGTACAGTAAAGTTTTCTTGTTCCGCCCCGGATCCTGTGCACCCCGGATAGCCTTGTCTATCGTTTTAATTTTCGACACGTCCAGAGGAGCAGTGTTTTCTCGAATAACCGTTTGTATATGTTGTAGGCGTGCTAACAATATCGACCTGTTGCGTATTGGTTGTCCCGCCTCCTCGACATGCTTCCCATTCGTTTGAGGCGGTTCCTCGCTAGACGCATCTCCATTTGGTCTGTCCGCATCGGCCTGTCCTGCCTGCTCTGATGTTTCCAGGTTCGTCCTTTCTGCGTGCTCGGCGGGATAGGTCGAGAGGATGACCCTGTCCACCAATTCCTGATCCGCCAGACGCATGCATGCCAGGCTGATAGTGCTTATCGTCTCTGTAAACTCCAGGTCGCTCAGCTGCGAAGCTGCAAGAAATCCTTTTGCTTTATGATATACCGCATCGATCCGGCCGAGATCCTTATCTGGATCTTGCTGCAAAGGCAGAAAGGACGAATGACCTCCGTATCAGTACTGATTTGGAGCGTGAACGGGGTTCAGCGTACCTGCAACCTGAGATACCATCCATGTAATGCATTCCCGATACGCTGCACGTAAAGATCAAACTTCAACGTCTGCAGAACCAGGTACTCGATGTCGGAAATGTCCTCTTTGTTGAGTTTATCAATTGATCCAGCAAATCTGTCGATATCAAATACGTGGTTGGCGGCTTTACCGGCAAGGAACAAGCAGACTGGCCTATGAGATCCAAGCATAGCAAGGGATAAGCGTTGCAGATCCTTAAGAGGCGTACTTCCACAGGTTGTGACATACATGACCGAACGAGGATGGTGTTCCAAACAGCTGGTACGGATGTAGAATCGTTTGAGATACGTGATAGCTATCGTTTCCACGACAGATGGTATCGGTCTCCCGCCACTGGCATCTGTCAAAATCCCAAGCGCCAATAGGTTGCGGAGTGAAGTAATATAGTGTCGTACGAGTTGAGCTTCATCGGAAGCGGAGGGAAAGGTTTCTGGTGTTTTAATAGATGAACTGGTGCTACCCTCCGGCACTTTCCTGCGAAGTTCCTAGTTAGACAAGCATATTGACGGTCAGCCGGGTTATGTCAACTTTCCATGCGCAAACTGCGAACTCACCTCTTCTGCCTCAAAGTTCTTCTTGCAAGCCTCCACAGCCCGTCTATTGACGACCTCTCTAATCGCTTTCAGCTTCTCCGGTTGGAAAGTCCATCTCCTGTACTGACTCGATGCCTCGTATAATGTTGCTGTCGGCTTGAGTCGTCCGTTCACATCCAGACGTCGTTTTTTGTGAGGATGGGTTGCAAGGGGAGCGGATTTCGCGGAAAGTGCAGACATGTCGCTCGATAAACAGCGGATAGCCTTCGGACCTGATGAAATCTTTGAATGCTGTCGTACTTCCAAGCGCTGATAGTGGCGTCAGACGATGAGAGCCCAGCATGCATTTGGTGGTGATACGTCTTTCTACGTGAAGTGAAGTCGTCAATGTCGGCACCGGATACAAAATTGGCGGTAGTGAGTGAATGAATCGCTTGGGCGACCAGTTTCTTCTAGGATGCACGACGATGTAGGCTTCGGGTAAGCATTCGCCGACTCACTGGAAATCTACATCTTGCCTCCAACCGATAGCATTCATCCTATCTAGGACAGCATCTGTCTTCAGGCAGAATGGACGACGACCCTTGGGGCTCTGCGAAAGATCCGTGGAGCACATCGACCGATGATGTGATTCCTAATGAGGGTGCCGTTCCTGCAGGCCAGACTATCGTGCGACTTCCGACACCGACATTCAATGTGCCACTGACTGCCTCCTCGACCGCTGCAGACTTTGTGGAAGATGATCCATGGTCGCGACCGTCGGACAAAACTCCTTCGCCAGTTCCTGCAATTCAGTCCACACTTCCAAAAGACACAACGCAGATTAGCGATGTACCGACACCAGCTAAATGGAACTTGGAAGAGCCTGCCGACTACAACACTTGGTCAACTTCGGAAGATGTTCCTGAACAACCTCCACGACCACCAGAGATAACACAATCAGGTGGCCGAGCTCCTCAATTATCTCCGGTGCAAATTCCGCTTCCTGTGGCAGACAACGAGGACTTGGACGTCGCTCAACCGGTGGAGGTGGAAGCCAAGGTCATCGCTGAAGCAGGCTGGAAAACAACGGAGGAAGAGGAGAGTCAACTCGACGTTCCTGATCTGCCGACTCTCCCAGAAATATCTCGTCCACTCGTCGTCGAAGACGAGACTTTCAATCCATTTAGTCAAGATGAACGAGCTCCGAATCCGATACCAGAAAAGCCAGTCGAAGGATTTACTCGTTCTTCCTTCGACGACGATGCATTCGGCGGCTTCTCTGCAGGCGTTGATGACGGATTTCAGACTGGTGCCGGATTTGGCAGTAGTAAGGAAGGTGATATCAATCAAGGCTGGGGCAACCAGGAGGACGATTCAAGCATATCTGGCATCGACGCCCCTTGGGGAACGTCCTCGAATACCAATAATATACCACCGGAAGATGATGAAGAAGGGTTCCAATCTTCCTCTGCGGCTTACGGACATTCCATTATCAAGGCTGCCAGCGCGAATGACGAAGATGGGTTTCATTCGGTCCCCAGCAAGGAGAGAGAAGCTGCTTCCGCAGAAAAGCTGAAGCAGGATGAGTGGGAAGCTGCCAGGAGGGAAATTGAGATGAAGGAGGCTCGAGCTGTAAGAACGAATTCGTCATTCTGCCTGCCGACATTCCTGCTTACTCTCGCCCATATCAGCCCTCTGAGATGGTCAATAAGCTCGTCAACCAATGGAAGGATGTTATGGAGCAGGTCTTTCCCCCGTCGGCCACCCTTGACATCGGAAAGGATGTGGAAGATGGCATGGACATGGAGACTACAATTCGTCAAGACAGGTACGATAGTGACTAATCCCTGGTTGGAATCCGACTAAACCGTCCTCATCTGCTTGACAGAAATATGGCTCGACTCACCGAATTGCCGGCAGGGTTTAGCATCAGCTTTCAGCCTGTGATCAATACGGTCACATGGGAACGATACCAAGACTATGTCTCCAACGTGAAGCTGGACCCGTCATCTTCCATACTTGCCAAAGCAAGTGCCGAATACTCTTACCGGATCAACAAGAGGAAATCTCAGGAGCAGCATGATGCGTGGCAGTCTCGCTCTCGCTTAGGCGAGAACCGCGAACTTGATTTATCCTCCCAACAACAGTCGGCTTTGAGCCCGGACTCAGATACAGGTAGATCAAGGTGGAGCTTTTGGGGTAGAAAGGCTTCGACGCCGACAGTTCCTCTTATGACATCTGGTGGTGGCATGTTGGAAATCAAAAACTTGGATTTGCTGTCAGCGGCGAATACGAGTCTTGATAAACCCGGACCGCATATTGGAGATCGGCGGACTTCATCACCGATGACTGCTCACTTAACACCGCCATCGTCGTCGGGCATCAACCCAGGCAAGACGAATCCGACTCCTCAACCGGAAGCCGACACACCTGATGCCCATCCCTCAGCGGTCGGTCGGTTCTTTGGTAAACTTCGGCGAACGCGACCGCAGTCTCCGTCAGTGGATATCAATAACAAGGATATGGAGCTCACGCAAGATGACTTTAGTTTTCTGGCTGAAGTCCCGTCCCTCGCACCCAAACCAGATCAAGCTTTCGGAGACCTTCTATCTTTGAACGGGGATGGAAGACCTTCCGAGCAGCTATCCAGCCTCGAGGCGATGTTGAACTCGAAGCCAATGCCCTTGCCATCCAAACTCGAACCACCACATCGCCCTTCAGCATTACGCGGCAGCTCTACTCATTCTGCCGGGGCTGCCGTTCCTGTGAGCAAATCCAGTTCCATGATGGATCTTTTCGGTGATCTGGATCTCAACGCCACCGCAGCCTCGTCAAGCATAGCCCACCCCCCAGCCGGCATATCTCCATTCGGAACGTCATTTACGACAAATCAGGCAACCAATGCGGCAATCCAAAGTCCATATCAGTCCCCACCGATACCGCCTCCTCTTCCTCGGGCGGGACCGGTTGGCAATTCCGCCGCACTCAACCCAGCTCCATTAGTCAAGGCTACCACCTTTGACTCAGATGGGTTTGGCGATTTCGCAGCGTCATCTCACGGCGCGGCACCGAAAGCAACAGCAGGGGCTCAGTCATTCGACGATTTCGGCGATTTCGAACAGTTCGCTACGGTACCCGCCAAACCTAGCAGCCAAACGTACTCAGCGCAGCGATCGCCTTCGAATGCGAGTACTCATGATTTCAACCCGTATTTTACCAATCGAGTGTCAACTAGGCCCGTGAAATCAGTCTCCTCGAGGCTGGACCATACTCCTACCGCCCATCTAGTCAGCGAGGCGGCACGCAATACTAGACATTGGCCAGCACCTCCTTCACCATCCGTGCCAGCTCTGCCGCCACCTACATCCTCGCGGAATATGACGACTTTCCCATCCGCACAACTCGCTGCACCGACGTCGGCGTCTAGCTCTCGTGCAAGCACGCCTCTCAACTTTGACTTCCTGAGTGGAGATCCGCCTACTTTATCATCAGCGCGCGGTGACCCATCTTCAAAGCAATCGGCCATTATCAATAATATCCAACCTTTATCTCAACTATCCAAGGGTCAAGGCCTGACAGCATCCGATCT
Organism: Naganishia vaughanmartiniae; assembly: GCA_030039245.1. Lineage (NCBI taxonomy): Eukaryota > Fungi > Basidiomycota > Tremellomycetes > Filobasidiales > Filobasidiaceae > Naganishia > Naganishia vaughanmartiniae. The sequence goes on along the minus strand of JASBWU010000001.1, from coordinate 822,184 downwards.
TTCATTCTTTGATAGTTTATAGAACCCAGGAGCATACAATGATATTCCTTCGGCTCACGACAACCATTCCAAGGTCAAATCTCGCAACCCATTAATGTGCATCAAGTTGTATAAGGTCTATCTACGGCATTATCGATCAGGTTCGCTTGGCTACGGAGAGACGCGGTACCCGAGGATGGGCAGGCGAGGCCTCTGTTCGGTGAATTTGGCTGACAAGGGATGCATGTCTGTAGCCACCCGCGTTTCAGCAGAAATTCGAACGTGTCTTTCCTCTCTGCGCTGTTGCCAGGTTACTCGGGAGACGTCCAAGAGGGCTATATATGATTTTTGAAAGGCGCTCGCTAGCTCGTTGGGGGACTGCGGAATTTCCTGAAATACCTTTACACCAGCCGCAGGAACTATTCGAAATGACAGGCTGACCGAGATGTGTGCAATACTGAGGTAAGCTCTCATACTGCGTCCGAGATAGGCTGGTTGATAACGTTTGACTCTTGCGCCGAAGTCTGCCCTTGGTTGCTGATCGAGTATAATGGGGCACCTGGGACACGGTTCAGCTGCCTTTCAAACCGTCGCTATCTTGGAAACACCAAAGGGGGCGATAAAGGGAGTACTACAATTCCGTCGCGCGACTTGCCCGATCGCAGAATCACCAGTCACACACAACTGATAAGACTGGAAAGAGATTTACCGCTCGGTACAAATTCTTCCTTGCAAAACGACAAACCTCAACCCACCCTTAGATCGCGACTTCGACCACTACAGTCTACATGATACGACCTGTAGGTATTCTGCTAGGATGAACGTTTTCGCTGCTTTAACAAAATCGATATATCGAACGTTCATCGAGCGGCCATGGAAAGTGAACACGAATTGAGTAGTCGCTACCGGCCCGATGAACATTTATACTAGAAAACTATGTCGAAGCGATCACATCTAAAACGCGTAGTGTAAGGACATGTTTGACCAGCTTGGCCCCCTTTGTAGGAGTTGACACGGGGAGCATCTATTTTCCAGCGGGAAGGCGGCTAGAGCTACTAGCTGATCGTGATATACAACTTGTTACCTTCCAGAAACGACTCATTCGGAATACCATACACACTTCCAGTCTCTACCACTGCCCCCTCTTGAACTCTATTGCGCTTCCCTTACTATCCGCATCCTGAACAGATCCTGCGTTGATGGGTCCGCATCGTCTGCTTTGCTGGGAGCCCGCCGTCTTTGATCCGCTTCAGCTTTCTTTTTTGCATGATTGTCCGACGTTATCTAGCAGAGTGCGTATTGGAGAGTGCGTCCAGGTAGAGAAGGCATGGGTTGCGAGTTGATTCGATGTTACGCGGCCGTGTTGAAGCGAACCGTCGATTATCGATGTGGAGGATCCTCCCACGGTCATGTAAAGCGATGTGCTGGGGTCATTGCCACGTTATGCTCGAGTGTCCCTTCTGCTGTAAATCGTCATGCTCGGTCTTCATAGGCGATTAGTCTTGTCAAATTACCCTCACGATCACGCGTCCAAAACTGCTTCCCATTATTTCCTTTCCTCCCGGCCACCTGCTTTGACGGCCTTAAATCGTTCTCCAGACCATCGTCAATAGTCGATCCGCGTCGAGTGATGAATGCAGTAAATTGAATACCTTGTTGACTAGGTGACTGGCAAGATATCGATCTCCACCGACTTTAGTAAATGCATGTTGAAGTCGACTATCGCTCCATTTTGAAGTTGTTTCCTCAGTCACAGGCACCAGCGTTATGTAGCATTAATGGCTCAGCATCGGTACCTGGCCGTCACATCGAGTATAGTGAACGGTGGAAGAGTATAGATCAGTTGTGAGTCGACTGGCCTTGCATTTGACTACAGGACTACTACAGGTAACCAGCACGCGTCAGGTCGCGACGACGCGCCCACTATAAACTCGATCGTCATGGACTCTACTTCTCGAGATGATACATGGCCCATAGTGTCACCTTTATCTTTCACAGACTCGGGAGTCTAAACCCAGTGCCATCGTTGTTCCGAGGCATCAAAGATCGGCACACCACGAGTACTCTCAGATACATCCAGCGGCCGACCGAATCAACAAGTTACAGAAGATGAGTTTATGGGTAGACAAGGCAAGTACTCCTCCTTCCCGACAAAGAGGAAACCGAGCTAACTTACCTTGACGCATAGTATCGGCCAAGAACGTTGAGTGATTTGCATTACCATGACGAGCTATCGGAGCGTTTGAGATCACTGGTTCGTGTGTTGTGCTCCATAGCGGTGTTCCTCCTTTTTGAGCCAGTCCTTCCTTCTCCAGGCTGCTAGTGGAGATTTCCCACATGTACTGCTATACGGACCATCGGGAGCAGGTAAAAAGGTAAGCTCAACAGTGTCCTACTAGTCGCACCGCTACTTATTCTCACTCGTCATGATGAAGACGAGAATCATGTGTGTTCTTAGGGAGCTGTATGGGCCAGGCGTCGAGAAGGTCCGTGTTTGCGACATCGATAACTTGATTGAAGGTTTCTGGCTAATGTCGACATATTCGTGCAGCTCAAAATCGATCAGCGAGTGTTCGTGACGCCTTCGAAACGAAAGCTCGATGTCAATGTAGTCCAGTCAAACTATCACATTGAATTGACTCCGTCGTAAGTTGCTCTTCAACAGCAATATACAGGAGAAGCTCATCTTTTCCTCGCTCGCAGGGACGTTGGACAATACGATCGAGTGGTCATTCAGGATATCTTGAAAGAAATTGCACAGACTCAGCAGGTTGACTTGAATGCAAAGCAAAAGTTTAAAGGTACGTCTCACTTGCAACGTTAATAGTCGTAAACTGACAACGTAACGTGCGTTTTCGATATAGTGGTTATCATCAACGAAGCAGATCAACTGTCGAGAGACGCTCAAGCAGCATTACGTAGGACCATGGAAAAGTACATGAACAACATGCGAATCATCTTATGCGCCAACACCACGAGTAAGATCATTGCGCCGATCCGAAGTCGAACGTTACTGGTGCGCGTAGCAGCACCAAACCCCGAAGAGGCAAGTAGATATGTTTTGTATCGGTCAACGGTGCACATACTGATTGTGAATGCGTTCGTTAGATGACAAAAGTTCTGCAGTTCGTCGCGAAAAAGGAGAGAATAAGCTTGCCGGCTGAGACAGCAGATTCTATTGTATTGGAAGCCAAAGGGAATATGCGAAAAGCCATCCTAGTGCTTGAAGCTCTACGCATGCAGAGGTGCGTTGATGCTGTAATCCTGCTGCTCACTTTTTTCCCGCTAAGGCTTCCCTCATGTTTAGTCCGGATATGACATCAAATATCGAAATTGCGAAGCCAGATTGGGAGACGTACTGTGGAAAGATTGCGGATTTGATCGTTCAAGAACAGTCGCCGAAGCGCTTGCTAGAAATTCGAGGAAAGATTTACGAACTTTTGTCACACTGCATTCCACCTACGATTGTGTTGAAGGTATGTCTCCTTTCTCAAGTCAAGCCGTAAGGAGATGTCTAACGTGTACGTCGTCTGACAGACGATAACAGAGAGCCTTTTAACCAAGGTCGACAACCAGATCAAACCGCAAATCATTCACTGGGCAGCCCATTATGTAAGTCGGACGTTTTCCTTTGCTTTGCTCCCTGCTGAACGGGCCTCTATCGATCATCAGGAACTTCGTATGCAACAAGGTGCCAAAAAGATCTATCATCTGGAAGCTTACTTCGCCAAGTTGATGACAATCATCAAGGCTTACTCCTTGATGGGAATGGTAGATTTCGACTTTTGAGCGAAGAATTGCAGCCTGTGACACTAGATTTCACGCCTTCTGCCGTGACATCGCTGGCATGCGGTGGTCAAGGAGATAGATGACAAGGATACGACATGTTGTATGTACCTAGGGATGCAATCTATCCAGCACAACTGGTCTGTGGATGTTTTTATACGTACGAGGATACATGTAAAGTTACAACGATAAGAATAGGGTATCCGCTCAATGGTTCTTCCAGCTGCCTGCGAAAAGATGCTCGACCATGGCTTCATCATCTGCAACGAATTGATTGATGTGTCGGTCAGCTTTGGTTATCAGTGCGCAAGATGCGATCCTCGCACGAAGGATGACTTACCCCATGGGCTTTTGGCGCCGAAGAGGCCTACGCCTGGGGAGAAGCCGGTGACTGGCAATATAACAACGTCACCTATACGCATGGGCTCTTGTAGGTTTTGCAAGTCGGTCCAGCGCAATCCGAACTTCACCCGCAGGTACCTATGAGAAGGGCTATTCAGTGTCTCGTTCATACGAGGGTAACTTGTCAAACTTACCTCAAGACAGCGTCTGTCCATACACCAGGCCCTGTCCAGTCCATGACACCGACTGGTCCACCTTCTTTAGGTTCGCTCAATATCGACGCACGGTTGATCTTCTCTGCCCTCTCATCATCTCCGGCCTTCACTAGGTCCTGCACCGTTTGCGATTGTTTGCTTCTCCAATCAATCGCCTTTGCCGTCTGATGTGTAATCTGTCGGAGAACATCCAGCGCAATCGGATGATACGGTGTCGAGCTGATGGTCCACTGTACAATTTGCACCTGGATTTCGAGGACAGCGGTCTCAGCAATCAGTGATGCGACTATGTCATCGTAACAGGAAGATACTCACCGGCCGTGGCCACCAATCATGCCAATCCTCGCGGTCTCCGACATCAGCCTCAATACCAATCACAACACTGGGAGGACCCAATTCGTCGATTCCGACACCAAGCAGTTCATCGCCTAGTCCAACTCCGCCGTTGCTTCCATGTAACCATCCGCGGCCGTCTTTCCATAAGCGAGCTCCACTTCCCCATTCCGAGATAGGCTTGAGTCGCTTCGTATCGGTATCCGAGTATATACCTCCTTCGAGCAGGAGTAGCAGGTATCGAAGCATATCGGAGTGCTGTAGTAAAGTGGGTATGATAAGCATCATATTCTAATTATCGTGCAGTAGGGCGAGACGACTTACAAGAATTCCACTTGGCAAAAAATCCCAGACGGCTTTCAGCCTGCTACTGTCCAACTTTTTCGCTACATAGCGAGCAGCATCTGCATCATTCAAAAGCCTCCATTTCCAACCTTCTCCGTTATCTTTCCAGCTTGCCACCGGAGCACTCTGGGCGTGTTCAGACTTGGCATCCGTTTGCCAGATATTCTTGGCACCTGATTTCTCTCCTAGACCTGGCAGCCTTTGCTGATTTACTTTTAGATACATCTTTGGATGCTTGTTGTCTGCGTATTGCTCCAATGAAGCATGTAAGTCCTCTGACAATCCTTGCGGTAGCGCAACATCGATAAAGGTAGATAGCGAGTTGACATAGTCCTCGAGCGTTCTCGAGCCTTGTACATACGCGTTCTCGGCTTCCTCTCCAAGTACAGAATGTACTGATGGATTCGGGTCATTGTCTTCCAAAGGAATCAGTCCTTCCACAAGACTAGCAGCGGTCCGGTCGCTTGTTGCTGCTCCGGCTAGCCTTGACGGGTTTGGATTCAGCCTGTCTTTAGTGAAATCCCAGGGGTCCTCGTTCGTTCCTGTGCCAAAGAGACTTTCATCTGATTTTTGATCCGCTGCAATGCTATGATCCCACAGCTCGTCCAGTCCCGTATGGTTCCATTGACGTAGCAGCAACCAACACCCAAATAGTCCGCCTACGGTGCCGGCTAGATGCTTCCTTCTGTAAGGATGTAGTATCCAGTTGATCGTCCCCACTTTTGCTGGATGGGAAGAAGCTTGTATATCGTGTATCGCCGTGGTCGGAAGGAACAGGTCACTGTTCTTTCTTGAAAGGGACATGCCTGTGTTGCTGAACATGATTTCACTTGTTTTTTTCGATGTGTTGAAATTGCTTTGCGATTGTTGAAATGGAACCTTGGTCGTTGGGGTAGACTATGTAGTATAATTCATTCCGACATGCTGTCCTGCACATTCGACGTCGAAGGTGATTCGAGTACCGAGAACAACCTTTATAATATAGGAGTTTGCTATTTTCATCAACACAAAGATTGGCGCAGCATGCAGCGACCGCCGGCCACTCGGACTGCGGATTGAGATGGGTTTGGCTTTCCAGTAATCTATTGCGGGTATTGTGGCGATTTCTGCCTAGGTTGATAGATTGATTGATGGTGATGGCGATGGCGATGGTGTTGGTATCTCTGTTTGATACTAGGGTGCTTGCCGTCATATACTGCCTGATGCCTGAGAGACAGGATGAAGGCAATCATAAAGCAACACCACCACCAGCTCCACCATCACCAACTGCAATCAATCAATCGATCAATTCAGCAATCAGCAACTTTCGAAATTCGCAGAAACCCCGAAACCCGCAGCCGTTGTTCCAGAGTAATGTGCCGTTTCCCTCAAATTAAAGCGCAAACAAAGCCCGAAGCCGAAGTGTCGAAGCGAGCCGTCATCGTATCGTCCTCATCACACAGCCCATCAAGCTCCTCCTCATCGTCGTCACAGCGGCGCTCGTCAAAGCCTAGCATTTCCCCATCTTCCAGCAACCCAGCAGGTCCTTCACTCCCTCAAGCACCTCTTCAAGCTCCGTTTCCTTGGATTCTTCATTTTCAATCATCTTGTGTGCGACCGAGCCAGTTCTAGCTATCATGCCATGCCTATAATGTAATCTGTGAACTTCGATGATGATGTGAGCATGACTGAGCATAACCTGCATCATCATGGTTGTGTGATATGGGCATGCATACTACTGCATTCGATCTACAGTCTAAAGATCAGAGGGACAGCAGAGAACGACTGACTCTCAGTCGCTTACAGGAGAGCAATACAACAACGCAAAAGAGCATCATAACTACAGTATCGGATTCTACGAATCCAAGGGATTGGTGTACAAGAATGCTTCGCTGGTACGGCCCAGGTGATTCGATCGTTGCTGTATATAGAAGAATCTCTCATGATTAGTGAGCTGGCACATCTTTCTTGTATCATCGTACTCACCTCGAGTCCACTCCCGGGAATAAACTTCTCCGACTGCGTCAAGCTAAACATATCCTCCAATTCTTGATAGTTCGGAATGTACCTGACCTGCCAAGGGCAATTCTGATGGATATTTCGGTTTCGACCAGTCGCCTCCAATTTGTCGCCCCAATTCTTTTTGAACTCCTCCGAGGAGGTGTCTTGGTTCGTCCGAATAAGTTCAGCGTGAATTTGAGCTGCGTTCGCGAGGTCCGCTGCTGGCATATCTGGTTGCGGTTCGTGTACATACTTGGGATCCCAGCTATCAATATAAGAACGTTTTAGTTTGTCGACTTTCTGGGGAGAATCGAACAGTCACATACAAGGGCTTCTTGTCACCGAGTAGACCGCCATTCCAGATGTCGCGCAGCTCTCCACCACCATCGTAGTGAATCGCACGCCGCATGCCGCTTCGCGCCGCGGCGTCGATGCCCTGTTCCCAGAAAAGTACGTCCAAAAACTTGTTGGTTTCCTCGTCTGTAGCGCCGTATTTATCTTTCAACATCCATTGGAAACCCTGTGTGCCTTGGTTGGTACGTGCATGAATATGTTCTTTGGATAGCCTTTTCTCGATGCTGCGGATGCACCTTTCGAAGCCTTCCTCATCCTGTACATGGTAGCTCGGTGGTTTGTCTGTGAGCTCATTGATGAACTGGCTGAGCTTTACGATTTCTTCTCTCAGACTATTCGACACTGCCCTTGCAGAACTCGTTTGACCTGAAGTGAGGCAGGAGATCGATATAAGGACTAGTCCTGACTTTTCCTATGAATGAACTTACCTGCTGAAGTGTAGAAGCCGCCTTTGTAATATTCATGATGCCAGCCCAGATACTGCCTAGCATCCAGCTCGAGCTTTGTTGCATACTGTAGCGCGCTAAAGTTGACCATATTGGACCGGTTTCCTCCCTTAGGCCCACTGCCGCTTGGAGCGTAAGCACCACTGGGTCGAGGGATATCCCGTAAAATCGCTTCGTCTGCCATTCTTTGACCTCGCTCTTGCCAGATGACTTTCACTGAGGGCGGGGAGATGCCGTCAGCGAGATACGATATTCCCTCAGTGAGGCAGACGATCCGATGCGAAGAAAAACTTACTCAGTCGGCGTTTCTGGATCTTTCTATCTTCAGGATGCTAAAAAGAATCACAGAACGGACAATCGCCAACAAGGTTACCATCCGACCGAGAGTGTTGATGTACCTGCGGAACGTACAATAGCAAAAGACCCGAAGAAAGGACTTGCACACACCGCAAGTACGAATGTTCGCCAACCGCAAACTACCTTGAACCATCTAGTCATGCGAAAGGATGGTTAGGGAAGGTGCCGCAAGATGGCAAGGGATTGTGGAGAACGTACCCTGGTCTGACAATGCGAATCCATCCCTGGAGCATGCTGCAATGAAATACAGACCGTTAAATATGCTTGCAAAAGAGCGCAATACCAGGAAGGTTGCTTTCCTCACCTCAAAAGTTGATAGACTACCCAGTACAGAAGCCATTGCCGCACATTCCCTGAACAGATTAAGAGGTGGTCCCCGGATTCAGTATATATAAAAACACGCAGGGTCATGGCAGATCTGACACACCTCCTTCCGTGTATGGATCTCCTGCTTTGCGCTTCATATCTCCAGCCATGGCTACGATACCCTTTAGACTGCTTTGTAACGGCAGCAGCGCCACCAGGAACTCGCTGAGATAAGGAGTCGCAGCTGGAGGGCCAAAAGCGAAGATGACGATATAAATTGCGAGAAACATGTAGGCCAGAATGTAGACACTGGAGCCCATTTCGGCGGTCGATTGCGATATGATTTCCCCTATGAAACCGTAGTGGTCCTTGAGCTGGAGATCGTGCATGGTTAGATCTCTCGTGTAGCATCTATATGAACAAGGGCTTACCCCTTCCACCGCGATCAAGTGACTCAATCGTTTTTCGTCCTCTATTTCTTCGCCCTTCGTCCAGATCCGATAAGTCTCTGCCAAGAGAGCCTGTCAATATGTAAAGATACTCACTCTGTTCACAGGCATCCCTCGCCATCTCCATTGGGCTTTGTTCGTAAGCTGCTTCAAGAGCTCCGCAGAGGTTACTCTGGGCTCTTCGTACTTCGAACTGAGGATTCCTCTCTCCCGGTATGGCTTTTGACTGGGTTTGATAAAAGGTTGTACGATGACTTCTCCATTCGGCCGGATGCGAACAAGACGCCACTTCCAGCCCTTCGTCGCTCGACGTAAGCGGAGATCAGCAAAGTCATAATTCCATCTGTAGTCTAGCGTGTTTGCCCATCTGTCATAGAATACTCGATCTGCCTTTTCAGTCAACGCAGGCACATCGAGGCCGAGTGCCGCAGCGGCAGACGCGTAGTTGGCATCAGCATCTTTCAAGGTTGAAGGTCGACCTCTGGGTTTGTACGGTCCCTTATCAGGGGGCAGCGAATTGTTACGCTTGATCCAGGCCGTCACCTCGTCTATAACTGGTACTTTTGAATTTCCCAACGGAAGCACTTTCGGGTTGTTGTTGGGTCCGTCCAAATTAGCTCTAAGGAAACAAACGGACTACTGTGAGCGAGCGGCGCATGTATCGTGTATGTAATACACGCACCGCTGAGCTTCAGCTGGGTAACGACTCCACCTATTCAAGGCTGCCTCTGTAACCATCCATCTCTGAATGTCCTCGTCGTCTTGAAGACTGTTTGTATCAGGGTCATCACTGCCGTCTGAGGCATAGTTATTTGCCACCGGTGGCCTGTTCTGTTGCGGCGCAGCCATTCTGCCAGTTAGCAAGCGGGTATTATTACCTTTGCGATCCGAATGCTAGTGAAGCTTATGCGAGGCGTTCTCATGTCGTGGAATTTATACAGCGGTCTAAGAAAAGGATGTCGAGCAGATAGGGAGAAGTTCCCCTAACCTCCTTTGTTCCACCGTGTCACATCGAAACATTGACGTTTGACATACATGCTGTTATCGGCCGAGGCAGAAAATGCAGCAGTGTTCACACATTCTCTAATTCACGATAGATACTACATACCAAGAGGTGAACTCCGTTCGGCACTAGTTGCGCGGCTTGGACGCGTCGGAAGTCCGGCTCTTCTTCCCTTCCTTCTTCGTAATTCTTTTGGAACCCTTCTTCACGCCAGTTGAAGCTTCACGCTGTTTGTCGCCAGATTTGAGGGGAGCTGCGCTGGGAGATGCTTGTTTTTGTGATTTTTCTTCCCTCTCTAGCTGTTTTCTGGGCGGCTGGCCAGTCTCTTTGGCCTCTACACGTCTACGCTTTGCCTCCTTTTTGGCTTCCTTCCATGCTCGCTGCCTTTTTGGCTTGACCTCGGAGCTTTCCAACTCCTGGGATCGAAAATAGTCCATCAGCTTATGATCGCGTTTCCAATAAGCGGTAGCCAGAACCCACCTCTGTCGGAACAGTCGACTTTGACGATTTTGAGCGGATTTCGCCAGCTGCCTGCTTCGCTCGCGGCAACGAATTTGTATTCTTACCCGTTCTGATTTCCTCTTCTATCTGGATAGAAATATCTCGCGGATCCATCACTTGAGATCGGTCGAATGCTGGATCCTCGATCTTCTTTGCGAATCGAGCAGCCGAACGCTTATGTGGCTGGGTGGGCAGGAAATCACCGGTCAATTTGCTACTCATGCGGAAGGCTTCTGAGAGAATTTCAGACATACCTTGCTACCGAGATGCACCTCGACCATCTTCTCGTTCTTCAGCACTTTGTTCGGGCAAAGCATGCAACCCATAGGTCCCTGCGGTCCCGGCTTCAATTCTTCCCCTTCTTCTCCGTCCTTCGCCGCTTCCACTTCAGGCGCATTCTCTAGCTCCTCTTCTTCGTCTTCTGCGAGGCTATAAATCGGGTTTTCTAAAACGGACTCTAGCGGTATGCGCTCGTCTACGTTTCAGAGCGAGATTCAGCATGAGCCAACACATTTCTCCAACCCCAATCAGTCACATACCTTCATCGTCGGCTTCCAATCCCGACGCAGCTTCATCCTCCAGTTCTCCGTCGTCCTGCTCATCGTCTTCATCGTCACTTGATGAATCTGCGGAAACATCAGTGTCAACGTGAAGATGCGGTGAATGGCCGGTGGAACTCACCTTCTTCGTCACTAAGCGGCACGCCTCCGTCATCATCGCTATCGTCGTCGCTGTCGTCACTGTCATCACTGCCACTGCTATCACTATCGCTCTCCGCATCTCCGCCTTCCCCAGTTTCTTCCTGCATTTCCTTCATTTTCCTTTTCAAGTCGGTGATCCCGAGTTTGTCCTCCTTATCCTTCTTCGATAAGCGTTTCTCTATCCTCGTGAGCAGGGGCATATTGAAGAATGGTAAAATGTAGGTAGATCGATCAGGCGCCGCGAGTGGATCGTAATACTACTTGTAGCAACTCATACTGTATTCGTTGGCAGAAATTTCGAAACGAAGAACAGCCCTCAGCCCTCAACCATGTCGCCTGTCTGTTTACTCTATAAACAAAGCTTCAAGAAAAGCACGTCATAGAATGGTCTCGATCACCGTAAGCCGGGACTTCCATAGTGCTCAGGATTTCGGTTACCCCGCCGACATCCATAACACGTCTTCTGTCTGCCTTGACGTTGATACCTCTCTGCCGACCTCCTGCAAATCAGACTACGACGTATCCGCAGGTTCACGTTTTGCAAATCATACGTTCCGCCGTTCTCCAGAATATTCCCGCGGCTCAACCAAGAATCAGTCAATTACCATGGATAACGATTCGAAAGATGTCGCTAGAATGTGGAAGGTCAACCGTACTTTGAAGGAGATGGTCAAGGACAGAGTGAGTCAGGCGCCACGTATGTATAAACGCTGAATCTAGCTGACCGTCTCCATCTGTGTCATTTTTCAGGGATATCTTGTCGCCGAGGACGAAATCAACTTGCCATTTACAGAGTTCAGGATCAATTATGGAGGCAGTGGCGCAGTAGAGTACGTCAAGGATGAATCAGGTAACTGGGCTCGAGTACTAAGGGCTATGATGACTTTACAGTCGTTCCGCCATGGCGTGGTATACATCAAGACGAGAGGATCAACAGGATACCATCTACATTTTCTTTAGCGATGAAGAAAACGTGTCGAAGAAGACTGTTAGGAAGTGTGTAAACCTCCAGACTTCCGCGCAATGATTGCCGTGGTCGCGATGCTAAAGGCAAGTCTTATCCTCTACAGGTTCATTCAAGATATGGAGGACAAGCGTTTCAGGCGAGGAATCTTTGTGTACCGACGAAAAATGACTCCGGCGGCAAAGAAGGTGAGATCGTGTTTCTCTCCTGTTATGGCAATTCGAATATCCTTTTTCCACGGAGCTCAAGTCGATTCGGCTCCTTTGCACCGTTCTCAGGTCATCCAAGAGATGCAAAGTGAATACACAATGGAGGATTACGCAGAGGCCGACTTGATCGTCAACATCACAAAACATTTCCTTGTTCCGAGGCACGAGATCATGACACCAGAGGAAAAGCATCAGCTATTGGAACGCTAGTAAGTAACAAGAAGAACATCCCACGCGTGTAAACGGTTGACTGATGAATCGCGGCTTGTGAATGTCAGCCGTCTTCGAGAAACGCAATTGCCTAGAATACAGCTCGGCGACCCGGTTGCGCGATACTACGGTTTGCGTCGGGGTCAAGTGATGAAAATCACACGAGAGAGTGAAACGGCAGGACGGTATGTTGCTTTCCAAGTACCGTTTGTATCGAAACTCCCGCTGATTCATCTTACTCTTAGATACGTCACTTATCGTGTTGGCATGTAAAATGGCCCGCGGCCAGGCGCACCAGCCCCTGTCTTTCGTTTTGAGACGATCAGCATCATTTTGCCCTTTGTATCAGTATAGCATTTTCGCGGGTTTGTATGATCAATATGATGCTTTTTGGCTTGTCGTCGAACTACGTTCGCCTCATCATACATGCTTTATCATAGGTTTGTACATTTCATTCTCATGTCTGCCCTGGTTCAGATCTTGCCCATATGCAATTGCGAGGGAGTCATTATCCTACTATTCTACAACTTGGCGATGGGTCGCCGTTCAAACAGAAGTTCGCCTTCGGCATAGAGACTATCAATCTGCTCTCGGTAGTGATCTCCAGCTTGTTTTCTATGAGGATGTAAACAGAGAAATCAGCACCCACCCGCTACGAAAAACGAATTTGGCGTTAACATACCTCTTCATCTTCAATGTTGGGGTCAAGATGTGCGCAGGGAATGGTTCCACCTCCAACCAAACACCCTTGACAGTCTCGAAGCTATATGAACGAATGCGAATTAGCTGCGGGGGCGGTATGTATCTTTAGAAAGATCTGCTTACCCGTTCAATCCATTCTTCTTGGCCAAGGTCTGCAACTCGTACAATACGTGTTGGCGGACCTTCGGGTCGTTCAAGAGCTTCTGCATACCAGCGAGGTCGGTCGGCTGCAGGTTCTTGCCCAAGACCTTGTTAATCAGCTGCGCGCCTTGCAGGGGATCCACGACTCCGATGAGTACAATGTACGATTGCAATGACTCTCCGTGCACAACGAAAGAGGAGAATAGAGGGTGGAGACCATAGATTCCTTCAACCTTCTCCAATGCGACGTATTCTCTGAAGGATTAGACGCATGGAGAGATGAGTAAGCTGCTAGTGACATGGTTGAATAGTCATTCTCCGCTTACCCTTGGCTCAACTTCATAACATTCTTCACTCGATCGATAATCTTCAGACGTCCGCAATCATCAATCACACCGATATCACCGGTGTGGAACCAACCCTCATCATCAATTGCCTTTGCGGTGTTCTCCGGATCTTTGTGGTAGCATTTCAGACGGATGGGGCCTCCAATCAACACCTCTCCTCGTGGATAAGGCTTGTCTGAAGAAGTGTACTACAGATACGCAATTTGAGCAAACGATACATGTGGTCCCGAGGAGCGTACTTACGTTGAGATCAGGTACATCCTTGAGCTTGATGAGTACTCCTGGACGAGGGTGACCGGCCGTCTTGTATCCAACGGTATCCCAGGGAATACTACAAAGCAAACGAATGAGCTCATGTCCAAGCGCCTTGATTCCAAAATATCTTACTTCAGACTGATACCTCCAACGGTCTAGAAAACACTCATTATCAGCATGCCAAATCGCCAACATAGGCAGGACCCGTGACTCACCTCGGTCAGACCATACTGATCACAGCGTTAACAACAAATATTAGCGATTATTCACAACCGATGCAAGAAACTCTAGCGCTTACGCCTTCAATGACATCACTAGGAACCAATAGTAGGTTAGTTCTGATCCTACCTGCAGGGAAATTTCAGCGCCTTACCATGCGAAACAAGCCTTCAATGTCTCGACAACGTCAGGAGAGATAGGTGCACTTCCAGTGGTAATGATTTTCACATTTCCGCCCAACAATGCTCGGACCTTAGAAGAGAAATTTCGTTAGAACATGCAAGGCTGCAGCGGGTCGAGGCGGAATCTGTGTTTCACCTTTCGGAACACCAACACGTCGTATAGCCGATGCGTGACCTCACCCGTCTTACGGAAATGCTCAATCTTGGTTGTCAACGCCTTCTGTAGGAGAGCGCCCTTGACACCGCCGGCTTGTATCTGCGCCATGACGGCCTGGTGGATCCGGTTCAAGACTCGAGGAACAGAAGGGAAAAAGTCTGGCTTGATTACTTGAGCGTCTTCCAGCAACCGCAAATTGTCTCCGGTACTGTAGGCGATGACTCCGCCGAACCCGATGGCGAGCAATTCCAGAGACCGCTGTGGAGAAACAACAAGTTTGGTCAGTTGTCTGCATCATAAGACAGCGTCATAATTCTACACATACCTCCAAGCTGTTTGGTTGCAAAAAATCGGTAAACAAGGCAGAAAAATGCGTCAGAACATAAGCTCTCGCAGCCTTGAAGAGGACACCCACATATGAGCCAAAGGCAAGTAACTCATTAGAACCCAGTCTTCCAAAACGTTACCCATACCAGAAGCTTGACAGATGATACCCTTGGTAACCGTCTCGTGAGTAAGAACGACACCCTTGGGGTTACCTGGATGTGCACATCGTTTAGCAAGCGAGACCAATGTTCCAAAGGAATAACTCGTACCAGTGGTTCCACTAGTGTAACTGATTGTCGCAGGCATCTGCGCTGTAGGGGGTCGAGGGTGGATATCCACAGCTTCCTGACCGTACCTCTCCAGTTCCTCTAACAACAAGAGCTCCAGTCCAACCGAAGCAGCCCATGTCTTGAGAATCGTGGCTTCCTGAGCAGGAAGCTTATCCATGCTGATAATGTACCTCAAGCAGGGCGTGGTGGCTGCATTCTTGAGCAAGGTAGGTAAGTGGTCGGCAGAGGCAACAACGACCGAAAGAGGCGCGTGATTGGTAACGTATTCGACAACGGTCGGGCCAAGGGTGTCGTAAAGCGCAACTCCGACCAGTCCGAATGCATGACAGGCGAAATCGACAATCTGCCATTCCGGTCTGTTCACGGACCATATGCCGACGGCAAAGTTGGCTCCGTCAACGTATTCCGGCTTCGAGCCTGATCCGGGAGCTCTGGAACCTAATTTTCCTTCATTCTCTAACCGGAGAAGGGCTCGTCCAACGTTAAGTCGTCGTCGGCCGAATTCCTCAAATGTCATCGAGGCATCCAAAGTGGGCGAAAAGACAGCTGCCTGGGTAGGAGTAGCGGGTGAAATGAGGGTCCTCCACTTCATGATGTTCTTATGTGCGTTTTTCGCGCATGCTAGACAGGAGAAGAGACTGTCAGTGGGCCGCTGAGACTGAAATACGAGTAGCACGTACATCGCTCGAACAACTCGAACAGCGTAGCCGGTTGACCCTTCTCGGTATGGTCATCAGGGAAGATACCTAGAAAGAGTTCAATCGATCAGGAACTGCGCTAAAGTGCACATACTTGAGCTCCAAGCTTACCGTTCTTCCACACAGCTAGCAGTCCAAGACATCAAATGCGGTCGTTAGAAACAATTTTCTGCCTCTCCATGAGATTCGAATCAGCTACATACCTGAGTAGCCATCTTTCTTGCTTCCAGGGACTTCCTATAACGTTCAGTAACCACAGAAAACAGTCAGTTGCCACAGACTCTCTCCTCTTCTCAGTAGGTTGCTCACCACTGCCTGCTTTCGGAGATCGAGGTTCGGAGGGTAAGGGTATAATTCCATGTTGACGACTTTAGTTGTTGAATCAGAGATTGCAGAAATGCCTTTCAGAAAGTACCGCCAAGTTGAATAGGGCTGACCGAGTTCTTATATTGTGATCTGGTCCAACTCCCGCGTCCAGCCCCCATTCCTTTTGACGTACGGTTATGGCGGCATCTGGCTCTTGCCGGAGAACTTGCATTATTGTCGATTTGGAGGCACCAATCGAAATTGACTAATGATGCCGACGATGTTCCTCCTCTGTAATATTTGGATGCACTTCTCTCGAGCAACCAGGGATACCATCAAGATCAGAGTCGCACCGAAAGCAATGCTCGATGTCGTGCGACAGTGCTTCGGTATATCTGGCCAGCGTACCGACCGCTTGCCTAGCATCGACTCCGAGAGACGTGCGACCACGAGCTCCGTCGAAAAGACATGCATATTCTGCAAGGTAACCCTGGAGAATGGATTTGACATTGTCGAGAGTGTGAGTCCTGAGAAATCCGCCTCTTCTCAGAGTTTTAACACCGCAAAAGCACACGCTGAAGGCGTACAATGATGTGAACTGTAAAAGAACGAAGAAATGATAGCGTTCAGAGATAGGTAAGCTGGATGCAGCCCCGGAGGCTCTCGCAACATCAATTAAGAAAATGAAAGAAAAGGAACCCGGGAGCGAAGCAACATATACTCGTTATTCCCCGTCGGCATATATGTACGTGTAGTTCTCGTCTGCTTTTGTACAGAGAGGAAATACCTAACCACCTGTGTGATTATAGCTACAGTAAAGGACCTGGGGGAAGAAGACGTTCCTCTACGTGAGTGGAACTACCGAGGAGCAGAAAGCAGGTCTCCTGAATTTTCTGTCCCAAATCAGTGCTTCGAATGGAAGCAATGGGCTCGCGTCTCCTGGCGCAACGTGGGTATCATCCAGACAAGCAAAGGTATGTACCAGCAGCATTGTAATTGTTCAGTTGTACACTTCCCAATACCAACTATGCCATGTTATCAGACTCGGATACCATATACCACCTTTCTCATCCGTGCATCACATTCATCTACACGCTCTGTCGCTACCACTCAAATCGTGGTGGCGGCGATTAAAGTACCGCTCGACGACTCGAGCGTCGTCGCACGCTGCCTTTCTGAGCGAGAGCGGGAAGAAATGGGGATGGTTCGTTAGCAGTCAGGACGCTATCGCAATCCTGCGTGGGGGCCAGAAAATTCGTATTGGATCATCACGACACACACAACCAAATGCTTAAGTAGACCATCGATCTTTCTAGGCAGAAGTCGTTCCACAGTCTTTTTCAACAAAATCATCAGCATGTATAGATGGACAATGGTAGAAGACTATACACATTATAGACAGAATTGTGACCCGGAAATAATGTTACAACAATACAGAGACTGCAGATGAATGTGTCTAATACGGCGAGTTTACAATCTGTGAACGAGAACGTAACTGCTTGACTGGAGTAGACAATGATTCTCGGGTAGGCTGAACATGGAACGAAACATCAGTACACGGGCAAACTCTTTTTGCAAAATAAACCTACCTTTTGCAGCTGTTTCTTGTTCACCATGAAGACGTCCTGCTCCAATGCGACAACGACATTCTTGTCCGTACCGAATTTGAAGTCGTCGGCGACGACATTCGACTGATACTTCCTGATGCTGTAGTCATCAAACTTTCCTCGTTTGACGCTCTTGAAATTCCCTGTGGCGCAAGAGGTATTTTAGCATTTATGAGGTCACCACGTATATGACAAGGTGACGCACAAGTAATGACAAAAGGTCCAGTAGACGTAACGATGGTCTTTTCCTCCTTGTCGATACCGGTGTTGAATCTGAACATACATCAAGGATATAAGCATGTCTCTCCTTTTCACCGTATATGGTTCGGCTTACCTCGCTGGCGTAAAGTTGACATCCGTCTGCATGTACGCCAAGTGTTCCGGCTTGAGTTGCAGTCGTCGTGGAATCGGCTTAGCGTCCGCTGGGAAGCTTCTATCGAAACCAAGAGACCCCTGATAACGCCCGTGGCCGATAAGAGTATCGATCAGCAGCAAGTATGTCTTGCATGTCGCGATGAGCCATCGACCGTCCGCCGTCACGTCGACGCCCAAGATCGGATCACCCAGAGCTGGAAGGGCGGTCTGTATTTTCAGGATGAAGTGTGAGTGAAAGTTCGTTTCAGGCATGAAGAAACCCGCTCACCTTGGCATTCTTGCCAACCGAGTCAAACAATCTGATATCACCCTTGTTAGATGCGATTGCAATCTTTCCGCTTTCCGTTGTAGCAGCCGCCGAAAAGTCGTTCTTGCTCGCATACTGCTTGTACTGCGACTCGACGAGTTTGTTGCCATCGACTCGAGGATCGATCCGGAACAGACCGTTGTGCGCTGCGAGAAAGAGCATTTGCTTTAATGCTATCGATTGCCGCCGTGTACGTCCGCTATCACTTACAATGACCTAGGAGAGTTTGTGTCGGGTTCATCTGGGCGTATTTAGCCCTATAAAAAGTAGCGGTGGTCAGGTTCAGCAAGGTGACCCTTCTCATGCTGAAACTCCGCAAGCTCTTGGTACATACTCTGGAAGGATGTTATCAACCTGGATATTATCGTGCACCTTCCATTCATCCACAACCTTCCCATACTCTAGATCCATTCGGTAGATAGCGTTCTTATTATTGGGATCCGTCAGCAACATGTCGGAGTCCTGGTTATGCAACATAATCTATTCGACAAAACAGGCGTGAGCGATATTGCGATCGCGACTCGACTAAAACGGTTCTTACCTTTCCTGGTTTAAAAGTCTTGCCCTTCAGGTCAGAAACACGGTTGATGGATGTCGTGAATTTGACCTGGTTATCCTCGGTGTGTTTGAACACCCCAATCATGTCTCCTCGAGTCACGAATGATCGGTCGTGCTTGTAGCCGATAGTAAGCTTTTCGTTCTTGCCGCCTCTGGCAGCAGCAAACTTCTGACTGTCATCCTCTTCATCGGATTCCTCTTCTTCGCTTCTTAGCGACTGTTCTTCTTCCTCCTCGTCTTCATCCTCGTCTTCCTCCTGCACATCCTCTAGATTCGAGACATCCTCCATTTCAATGTCATCGTATGCCGAATTGACGTATTTCTGTTCGTCTGCTTTCGCCTTTGCCCAAGACATCTTATTCCTGCCTTCCCACATGTACTGAGTGAATGCGCTTTTCCATGCAGTAAAGTCTTCCTCCTTTGCAAACTTCACACACCACGTAGTCCCTTCCCCATCGACAGGCTTGAAGCTAAACATGAATGCGAAATTGGTCGGATCGAGCCGCGGCACCATTTCAGAATCCAATGGGACGGAGATGAATGGGATGTTCCCCTGTCGAACAACAAGCCAATAGTCGAAATCACCGCCTTGCGCAATATCGACTGTGACCTCCTTCTCCTGCAGAACAAACGTCTCAACATCGACGTCGAAAAGGTAGAGCTCTCCGTTTTCTCGGTGTAGAATGGGAACCCCTTTGAACGGATCTTCGTCCTCTCCCTCTGGTTGGACCGCTTCACTTTCGCCCTTTTCCGGTGTAGCTGGCTGTTCGACAAGAACAGGCACTTGCGGTTGACCGTCGGCGATCTGAAGAGCTTGCATGTTCAACGTTTCAGGAGTTGCCGGCGATTGGGAGCGTCTCGACGCCATCCTGGCAGATTTTGCTGGAGTCTTGGGAGCCGGTCTAGGTAGAAAATGATCACATTCCTTCAATCACAGGTTTTCGAAGTAATGCACGAATAATAACTCACTTCCATTTCAAAGCCTCAAGATCCGCCTCGGTAGCGGTATTGTGACTCTTCTGGTACTTCTGTCGTAAACAAAGGTGATTATCGGTTCAATCAACCCAAAAAACCTCGGATGGCAAGTTTATATCCACTCACCCTCTCATACATGCATTGCAGCACTGTCATCTCAAACACGCCGCTCGTGGCCCTAGGAACTGCTTTCGAGTTGACAACAAATTCCCACATGTCTCCCGGATCACCTGAAAGATCTCTCCATGCGAATGTTATGTCGCCGTCAAGATTTCCAGATCGGAATGATAGAGCCTGATCGAGCAGGAAGACCCTCTCATCCTCAGCTGGGGGCAAGTAACGGAATCTCCTGTCATTAAGATTGGTCTGAAGACAGTTTGAGACGCAGGACACTCACACTCGGCGTCTTCCTCCAACAACTGTTCTTCGCCCTCGTCGTAGGCTCGCGTGATAACTAGTTGGTACTGGAATTCAACAGAAGTGCGACGAATGGTAGCAACGGCATCTTTGTATCTGAGTAGCCGACCGAAACGACTGAAGGTCAGGCCTACCCGGAAGAAGGTAGATGAGGAGGGAGCAACCATGCTTACATGCACTCCCGGGAGCCCTTCATGCTATCCGGTCGGACAAGGTAAAGCTGCCCAGCGGGTATTTGCATAAGCTCAGGATTGCTCGGGTTTCCTGTCAAAGGCGGCACATGTCAGAAAATTGACTGATAGAATGTTACCGAATACTGTCATACCCCACATCTGTCCGAATACTGTCGAAAATGACGCGGAGAGTAGTATAGCTCAGCTTTAATATACATGGATAGCTGAGTCATCGCCCAAGGCTTCGGACTCACAAGATTTCAAGACAAACATGTTGAAATCTTACGGGTCTCTGTGACGACGGTATTCAGGTATGCTGAAAGCAGCGGAGACAGATAGTTGTCGATTGTCAAGCGATAGAAGATGACTATTCTTGTGGGAGTTGCGATCCAAGGAGTCTGGTGAGCTATTGCGTTGCAGTCGAGGTGCGACACCGGATGTATGAGCGGCACTGGGTTGGTATTCAAGAGCTTGTTGATGATGCAGCTGATGATACCCTCACTGTCAGACGAAGAAGGCGATATTGCGGCGGCCGGCAGGTCCTGGTCCTTTGTTTTAGCGCGCAGGTACTTCTTTGAAGCTTCAGTTCGATCGCCTTTCTCCCTTCGAGACTCTGAAATTGTCTATGCGCAAGAACAGTCAAGCGGTCTACCGACGTCAAAGAAATTCAACTGCATCACTCCCCGCCGAATCTCGTAGACATACCGGATTTATCGACATAGGCCAATAACTCAGACGCAGAAATACAGTCGAAAACACCTTGGAACGATCACCCTCGACATCACCATGACTATTCTCAAGGGCGTTGTCAGTAAATGCGGAGTTATGGACAAGACGGTGACGGTTCTGGTAAGTACAATTAGGTCATATTACGGAGAGGGAGGAAAGAGAGTTATACTTACTGCTACGTCTGCTTCCTCAGGTTTCACGCAAAGTCACACACCCAATCCTGCTGAAGGTAAGCTTTCGTGACTGACTCGACGATGTCAAGCGACTCGTCGAATTCTTGCTAGTGGTCGAGCAGATCCATGTTCAGACCGACTGACTCCTGCATCAATAACAGGAACTGACGAAACACAAGAAGTATCTGGTTCATGACGAAGAAGCCAGTGAGTAATGGTCCTACTATGATCGATTTCATTTTGATTGGTATGTGACATGCTCTGACGTACATACTTAAACTGCGTTATACCCAGAGGCCAAGCTATCGGACCACGTCACAATCAAGCTCGGACGACCAGTATCCAAGCGCAAATCGTTCCACCTCGTGTCGGTGGATTCACGCGACAACAACATCCCTGCCGATCTATCAAAGTCTCCGGAACATGTCGCTCATACATCGGCAGCGTCAATACCTTCCGGCCAGGCCGTGCAGAGAGCTTTGATGGAACACAGGCAGCAGCGGGAAAAGGAAGCATTGAGGAAATTGGGTGTCGAGGTGTAGACAATTCTAGTTGTAGACTTGGATTGGGCTTTTGTACATTTGTAAACGATACAACATATTTCGAGCTACTACATTAAGCTGGTAATTCAGGTTTCACCTGAGTATGTGTAGCCTATACTGGAGTCCCTGAGAGATTGATATTCAGAAAAAATGTAGATGCGTTCCCGCATCGGCGCATTGATGGCCAAAATCTCGGCATGTCAGATACCAGGTTGTCCATTTCCGCTGGCCACTGTCCGGTGACTTTTAGCTGCCATTGCGACAATTGACTCTATGCCTTTTGCGCCTGCTGCTGCTGCTCCTGCATTTTCTGTCTGTAGCTTAATGACCTAGACGTGAACAAGCGCAGTACATTTAATTAGTACTAGATTGTTGTTCCTTGGCAATCAAACGGGAGTCACTCACTTCCATCTTCTTCTTCTCAGCCTTCTCCCCTATCGTCTTCAGCTGGCTCTCTATTCTATCACTGCACAGAGTAGAATTGGTAAGCATGGGAAACGTGTTGAACTCGCATGCCGTAGACCTGCATTTCTTTCTTGATGAAATCTAGTCTCTTTTCAACAGTCTGCTGAGCCTCTCCAGAATCCTGAGGCATTAATCCTGGTCCGATCAACTTGTACACCGTATTTTCCGGGGTAAGTTTCTTGAGCTCCTAATGATGTAGATTCGAAGGGAGTCAGTAGCCGCTAGAATATTGTATGCTCTGCGTATTTCGAGACAGCGAAACGTACTTTCAGGACAAGATCTGATTCCGACTGCTGGTAGTCCAGCTTTTGGCGAGCCTCGACAGTGTTTGTAAGATCTGCATGGGAAAAGACAGACGATGTAGAAGCTCGTGAACATAATGATACACAGAAACAGGACATACCGGCCTGAAGCCTCTGAAACTCCTTGCTCGCCTTTTGGAAATCCTGTTCGAGCTTCGACATACTTCCAGGGGCCACAGAGTTGGGGATTTGCAACTTCAAGTGGTGTCGTTTAAGCTGCACATGGTTAACAGTACCAACTCCAGAGCGACAAGAAGGAGGAACATGGAGAAACATGACCAGCTGCATTCGATCACATATTCAGCTTACGTAATTGCACCGGAAAAGCGCACTCGAGCAGCGCTTCGGCAGCAGCTCTGGTAGCAAGGGTTCGACAGCTGTGGTTGGGCGAGTATATGAAGGAGTTCATTCTGCACTTTTCCTCTTCCGTCATGCCACGCGCTCAACGCCGCTACGACAATCCTTTCCAGCATGTATACTTCAAGTGCCCACGGTTCGCCGACTCGAGCTGCGAAAGAGTTGCACTGCTTCTATCGGCTCCTGGTTTAGGAATCCATCCTATCTCAAGCAAGTTCATAGAAGAGGGTCATGCCTCTCGAATCCACGGATCTTCCCCATCATCAGCGAATCCCCCTCTGGATTTTGCGACTGCTTGCATCTCTCTCGATGATCATTGCGGTACCCGATGTTTCAGTCATCTTCGGATGATCGTATATGGGCAAAACGTTGAACTTTTGCTGTCTTACGCTCGTCCCTTGCATTTGTGGGGGCGAGTATCGGCAGTGAGATTGGTTTTCATTAAGCCGGAGGGTATGAACCGGTTGGGGTTTCCTCTGTGAGGGCCCTGAACATGATTACCACTCGACTAGAGAACCATACATATACCTTGTAAACATGAAATTCATTTATGAGATGAAAAACAGAAACATGTGCAGTGAAGCTGAACGCTGACAGCCAGCTGCCGAACCGCAAGACGCCGAATCTGTGCTCATGGTCTATCCCTCTTTTCGTGCATACTTCCATCAGATCCAGAGCTTCATACAATGATGGCAGTGCGACTACAGCGGGGTACTAGCTACGCAACCTTTTAATTATCTAGGACACAGCTCAGACTCGAGCTTGTGGTGACACACTGCGTCTCCTCGAACCACCGGTAGCACCGTTTCGACCCGCTGGCCTTGAGCCTCGAGGAGCGGCAGCGCCTACTGGAGGCTTGACGAACGCAAAGTCGCTAAATAGGGTAAACAACCAGCCAATGTCAGGAACAGGATATCCGCAGAAGAAGCTGCTAGACACGCAGTCAGCTTACACGTGAATAGTCTGCTCCAAGAATTCGGTACCGTTGGCGCCCTTGACGGCCTCCTCTGCCTCCTTCTTCGTAGCGTATTCAATCAAAGCGTAGCCCTGCAAGTACGCATGCAATCTTCAATATTCATATCACACGTCGAGACCAAGCCGGCTACTCACCTTGACGTAACCTGTTCGCCTGTCAAGGTTCAAATGCAGGTTCTGAACCTTTCCAAAGTCGGAGAATAGATCCTGGATGTCTTCTTCCGACGCTTCTTCGTGCACGTTTGTGACTACGATGATCCATCCTTCTACGGCTGTGATTTCGGGGTTGCGCAGAAGAAGGGAAAGCGAGCAGGAAAGTCAGCATTAACGTCGTAGCACACCGAGGTGACGAGTATCCAAAGATCTCAAAGCCATGTGTGATTCTCTTTGGTGTTCCTTTTCGCAAACGATGCCGCACACAATGAGAATCTGGTACTCACATCGGGCTGCATTACCACTGGCAGAGTTATCCGTCTCTACTTGGTCATACTCCATCGCTTCTCCTCCATCTATCAGTCGGGCGGAATCCAAAAGCGTGTCAAATCAAGCGCATAAAGAGAGCGGAAAAGGGAACAACAACGGTTTAGCTGATAACCCTATTCTGCGCCAGTTGCGAGCATACCCTCGTTGAACCCTCTTCCTCTCTTGAGTACACCTAGAATAGGTGGAAAGCAAAGCCGTCAGACATTGGCCGGCCAACTCGAACGAAACAATGTGAACTTGCCTTCTTCTGGTTTCATTTCAACGTCGGCCATAGTAGATCAATGTGTGTTAATTCGTCGGATCCGTGTGTGCGACTTCCAGTGATTCTGAGATGGGAGATGTTACGTTGTTCAGAGAGAATAAGGTTACATACTCGCTGCATACAACAAAGTGACGGAACATCGCAAGATCCATCAAACCCCCCCTCGAGGTGATCGAGTTAGACACGTCATATACGGAAACTTACAGCTGACCTTTCGCGAATCGATGCATGCAACGAGTTGACAATTCACTCGGTTTATCGGTAGAGGTCAACTGTCGAGTCACATCGCGGTACACATCATACCTCGTCTCATATTCCCGTCCACAAAATGGTAGCAGACAAGGAATCGAAGGAAGCCGCGTTGGCAGCCAAGAACAGGATACTGCCAGCTAAAGAAGCTGCTCTGTTCAAGACATTGCTTGTAAGTCGCACTACCATTCCATACGGTATGTAGCAGCTTACCTAGATTCTTACATGGTTCAGCAACAATACGAGTTGAAGCAGTATAAGAAGGGAATCAAGGCTGCAGACCAAATCCTCAAAAAGGCGCCCAACCATGGTGGTATGTCTCTGGAGTCGGTGTGAGTATAAGCGTTACCAAGCTCACATTCTACATTTCGTGCCTCAGAAACCCTTGCGTTAAAGGCCTTGATCTTACACTCCTCTTTGCCGCATAACCACCCAACAGCTTCTTCCCAGCCGAAAGGGGAAGAAGTGGACCACCTGATCGCAGCGGCACTGCGCAAGGATCCCTACACGCATATCACTCATCATGTCAACTCTATCATTGCTAGAGCGAAGAAGGACTATGCGACAGCAGGTCGGTCCCTTACTCGAGCTCGTGAAATCGATGGAGACAACATTCCATTGATCAGGGACGCAATTTCCCTGCACACTCAGCTGGGCCAGCATGAAGAATCTTTGCGCGTCAGACATCAGTTCTTCACGATGAGACCAAACTTGCGGAGCAACTGGATCTCTTTGGCTGTCGGACATGAGCTATGTGGGAATTACCAAGAGGCTTTGGATGTATACTTGGGTCTCGAGGAGTCTACAAAGGTGCGTGTTCGCATTGTTGATGACTGTTGCGTTACCAGCCATTTATGAGGCAATTTCGCACTAGGATGAAGGACTTGCCCCAATCGAGAAGACTCAGATGTCCTGGCACATTGTCAAGCTAATGATCAAGCTTGGCAAACTGAAAGAAGCGCATGAGAGACTCGGAGACGATATCAGAGACAGAATTGTGCCGAATTCCGGAGAGACTGTGGAAATACAAGGTAAGTCTGGTAGTACCCTATCCTTGTCAACAAAGCAAACCGTAGTGGACTCACGATATTCCCTTGTAGCTGAATTGCTTCAGAAAATGGGTCAAGCTGAAGAAGCTGAAGTCGCGTACAGGCGGTTGATCGAGAGCAACCCAGACAAGATTGGCAACTACAAGGCCATGCTTAAAGCCAGAGGCCTGGATCTCGGTAAGTATCCATCATTATATTTATGCAAGATCCCGGCCTCATTTGTACTTTTCTTTCGGCCCAGACGGGGAATTGTCCGCAGAACAGGTTCAGAAGGTGCTTTCACAACTGGAACTGTTCTCCGAAAGTTTCCCTCGTGCGGCTGCACCCAAAAGGTTGGCACTCGACGTCGCTCAAGGTAAGATACTATAGACTCCATTGTTTTGATAGGTCGCTCACGCCTTCTAATGATACATAGGTGATGACTTTAACCAGCGTGTTCGAGTATATCTTCAGGCTGGGCTGGAAAAGGGCATTCCTTCGCTCTTTGTGGACCTCAAGGGGCTTTACAAAGATAAGGCCAAGCTCAAGGTTGTCGAGAGCATCCTGGAAGACTTGAAACAAAAATTGGAGGTGGAATCGACCTCTGCTCCAGACGGAGAACCCATCTCGCCGCCGACTATGCTTCTTTGGCTCTATTATTATCTCGCCCTTCACCTTGCCCATCCGGCCCACCCCACACCAGACTACGCGAGATCGCTCAAGTTGCTGGAAACCGCTTTGGAACACACTCCGACGTTACCCGAAATTTACATGGCTAAAGCAATGGTTTTGAAGCGAGCCGGAGATCCGGATGGGGCTGCACGAGCAATGGAACAAGCTCGACTTCTGGATGGACAGGACAGGTTCTTGAACGGAAAGGCTGGAAAGTACTGGCTAAGAGCAGGAGAGGTGGAAAAGGCGTCGGCAGTCTTTGGTCTATTCACAAAGGTCTGTTGATCTCCTGATGCACAGAGTGTAGATACTGATCAAGGCTTGCTTGGACACTTACAGAAGGATGCTGCTTCCCCTGGACAAGATTTGACGGATATGCAATGCACCTGGTTCCTGCAGGAAGAGGGTGATGCAGCATTGCGAGCTGGCAGACTGCCCTTGGCCGTAAAACGATACGAACGAATCATCTCCATATTCAAAGACGAGGACGATGACCAGTACGACTTCCACACTTACGCCTTACGCAAAATGAATCTGAATGCCTACTTCAACATGGTAGAGTTCGGTAAACAGCTTCGTCATCACCCCCAATACATCCAAGCTGCCACACAAGCTGCGGATATCTACCTTCGAATCTACGATAACCCGGATCTGAGAGAAGTCAAGTTATCACCTGAAGAGGAGGCTGAACGGAAAAAGGCCGCAAAGAAGGCCCAAAAGGCAAATAGTAAAGCCAAGAAGGCTGCTGCGGCTCCTGCGGAAAACAAGGAGGAGCCCGCACTTCCGGATGCCGACCCGGAAGGCAAGGAATATCTCAAGGAAGTGGATGCCTTAGCGGCTATCGAGCGACTTCTTCAGCCCTTGTTTGGTACCGCAGAGGATGAGATTGCATTATGGCTTACCTCGTTCGAATTGGCGCTGCGACAAGGTATGCATTTTATTCTGTGAATGTGTCTGTTTGATACTAAGCAATGCTGTCTCGTTTCAGATCACTTGCTGCAAGCCATTAGAGCGCTCAACAAATCCCACAAACTTGAACCCAAAAATCCTCGCGTACACAACCAGGCGATACGACTTTCTTTGAAGGGTAGGTCACACGTTCGACTTTTAAACACGCAGCGTCTGACTGCATTTGCCCATAGTCTCGAGTCTCCCTGCCGAAACCGCACACTTATCTCTTATCAAATCATCACTCAAACGCCTCATACCAGATGATGTAGATCTGCTACGCATCAATGGGGACTTCATCCAGCAAAACGCCAACAGCTCCCCGCATATTTTCTATGGTGCTCTTACTCTTCGTGATATCCTCCTCGCGAGGTCCGATAACAAGGCGCTATCAGATACCGACAAACAGCAAGTCGAAGGGGCTTTCATGCAGGTTCTCAATTCCGAAGTGAAACCCGATATCAAGACGTACCAGGACACACTGACTCAGTTGAATTCGACGACAGAGAGTTCCCCAGAGACGATCGCTAAATTCCGAGAAAGCGTGTTACAGAGGTTACCGCTTGCACTCGGCTTCTCTGTAACAGAGGAGAAACAGAAACGAAAAGAACAGTGGGCGGTCGAAGACGCAAAGGAGAATGAAGTCACGCTGGCCAACGGTACGGCGTAAATCGGGTGTACACCGCCCCACATGATCATATGCATAATGATTCAACCTTTCACATGGCAAGACGTGTCGCAGTGACAATGGTCTCTCTGATGACATTACATACTTGACGCTTTGCGTCCGTCGTCGCGTCGGGCCTCCATATTATGCTTTGTAGCATGATTGCTTAAAGCTTCGCCTCTGCCATTCAGCGGGGCCTCTCATTGTAACGGCGGATCCCACCACGTGATATCGTTTCGTCACAGCAGACTCATGTATGCAGTTCTGAATACCCAGCTCAACTTTTGAGAAACAACCGAGTCGTTCCACCAAGACTATACGCAACGACATTTCAGGCTGGATGACTTGTCGATGCACGACAGCTCGTGCGGCGATAGGGTGGCTTATGTCCCTCTGGGCATCACCAATCGGTCAATGCGTCCGACATGGGCCGGACAATGGCTGAATATCTGGCGACATCCGTGACTCTGCTGATGCCTACTCTTACGCCCGGGAATGTGTCGAAGAAATACATGAATTTGCTAAAATTTCCACTGATACATAGCCTAAGTCAGACCAGGCGGAAAAAAACACAGCAGTCTAAAAGACGACTGGCCCTGTTGAACCCGCCCTCTACCAAATTTTTTCCGTTCCCCAAGCAGAGTTTGTTGCGAATGCTTCAGGCGCTATCGGTTCGGACTGTGATATTCAAGAGTCGCAAAGATGCCGTAACGGGAACGACGTAGGTGCAAATTTGAGCGTTCAGAGGAAATTACATGGCACTCTATGTGACGACGTACCGACTGCCCTCTCCATGACCCTGTTAACCTTTCATCTCGTGCCATCATCATATGGTCCCATGAATCGAGGTTGTATCGTGGCGGCTGATGTAACACAGTATTATCAGCATACGAGCATGTTTGTAGCCCTTTTGGCACTATTTGCGAGAGTATCCGCATACCTTGCCATCGTTGGTGGCTCGCTTAGCGATGCTGAACAATGTACCAGTAGCACCGAAACAAGCAGTCAAAAGACCTGCAAGGATGGATTGAACAAAACAGACAGTTAGCATCGCCCTTCACTCGCCGACTTGTGCAATGCCGACATAGGAACAAGAACTGGCTTACCGAACGGAATGAGAGCTTCCCAAGGAACAGGCATTTTTGTACTTCCTCTTTCACGGTCTAAATGATGGTATAATTGTTAATGTTTGTGAGGACGTACAGCTGTAGTGGCCACTTGTACGGAATGTGCGTTGTCAAGACGCCAGGATCGTTAGCAGGACCACTCAATCCGGCTGAGCCTCTCGATTGATTATTGGCCAACAACACGTTTGCGCCACGGAGCCGGGCACGGTGCTTTGTCAGCATTTCCGTCGCTCCTCCCCCTCTTCCTCCTTTACTCAGTTCTCTACTCCTGGAGCTTCTTCTGGTTACCAAAACTCATGACCGCAAACTTGTATTAACTGATGGCTTGCTTATGGGGGAGGCCACTGAATCGATGGCAGATAGAAGGAGATGATGATTGCATTTCGTGTGATACATTCGATAATACAAAACTACTAGTAGATAGGAAAAGAGCCAACAGGTGCCTAGGTTGCGACAAAGCAAAAAAGACAGACCAGCGAGAGGTGTCACCACGGAGCATTAAGTGCTATAGAAGTACAAGCTACCACACCATGAAGAGATGTGATACACGGGGAAAAAACGAGTGGACGCTCGGGACTGTGCCCGAGCAATGCGAGCTGAGACTTATAAATATTGGTGAATGCAAAAGTAGTTGACGAGCGGATTTCTTCCGTGGTGACGACGCTGATAGCCTCAGCGGAGGGCCAAGGTGACTTAGAAGGTGGCTAGGCCTGCAAGATTGAAAATAGTCAGTCCAGGTGCAGTCAAGTACAAACAGCATATGGAAACAGACCATCTTCGGCAACGTGTGTTCGTGCCCAATCTCGAGCAAAAGTGGATGCACGCAGAAACTTCTTGTTGGTGTACTTTTTGTACACGTACTGCTTGTCGAATTCTGAAGCAGCCATCTGTTCGACGAGTAATCGTGCACCTGGTAGTAGTTGCGTCTCGGTGTAATTCGAGTAGAAGACGAAAGCATCGTTCTGCGAAAGAGTAACATTGTTTTCAAAGCAGTAAGCAAAGATTCCAATGAGCATGAATCTGACAAACAACGCACCCAGTCTCCGTCAAGCATTCTACGAGCAGTGAACATGCCGATGGCGGCGATCAAGCTCGGCTTGCATCGGAGGAATCGGTGATCCAGAAGAGTGACTTCCATCAAGAACTTCGATAGAGTTCTTGTTTGGATGTCATAGTCATCAGCCTTTGAGATTCGTCGTACCCAACTGTAAGGTGTGCAGTAGGACGAGATGTCAAAGTTGAGAGTCTATTCAACGTGCACAAATGCGAATTAGCCTCCATAAAATCTCGGCTACCCTGATGAGGCAAAAGTACATACCTGGAGGATAATTCGTTCACCCTTGAGGATTTCCTCCTTGTTGTAGCCGTTTTCAGTCATGTACACAAACTCATCCACACTGCAAAATGTAAGAGATCTTAGCCTGAATGCAGAAATTCCCGGCAAACATGAATGGCATACCTGGGAGCAAGGATTTCTTCATATTTGGCAGCTACGAACATGGCTGTTACTCCAACCAGTTGCAGCTTGATAAGGGATACCACACGCAGTGATAGGAACCGGTCGACAATGTTGACGGCGATCCATAATGTTTCAGGCAACATGTGATAGCGTAAATGCACTTGGAGAAGCCAGTCGATTAAGGTGGTTCTCATTTCCCTAGAGACGCAGACATCGATAAGCGACTATGACGCATCACTGCGGCATATGACTCGACATACCATTGGATTTCATTTTGATATTCCATGTAGTGAGGGTTAGGCATAGCTCTCTCCTGCAAGGTGAGAACGGTGTTAGAATGAGAGGAAGGTCAACATGCAAAATAGACGAATGCTTACCTCCAAATCTGACATGTAGAAGAAAATATCATCGGCATACTCGGCCACCATCGTCGTATCAAACATGTCGACTTCATCGTCAAACGTCTCTCGGACATGCGCCAACTGGTGTTCGACTTCGATCTGTTGGTCCTCTGACAGTGCTAGCCAGTCATCTTCATCCTCGACCATGATACCTTCCTCATCACCATTGTCCGGTTGTAGCTCGACGTCGTCGCTGTCGTATTCAAGCTCTTGATGCTCAGCAACATCGATGGCGGAAGATACTTCAACTCCCATCTCGCCGAGGGACGGCGTAAGGCCGCTACCAGCAGCTTCCAGAACCCGCGATTGTCGAACCTCGTGCAGAGTGTTCGTGGAAGCAGCAATGTCATCGATGACCATACTCTCTTCAGCAATCGAGCTGATGATGTTGGTGTCCTTGCTCGAGCTGGCTTGGAGGTTGCTTGACTTTGAGGACGAAACGGTGACGCTCGCGGAGCTAGACTTGGTAGTTCGAGGCAGTCGTGCAGTGTTTCGCTGAGGACCGACATTGCTAGTGACATTGTCACTCGTCTTTGATGTTCGAGTGGTTCCCGATTTGTTGCTAGCTACCGAAGCGGATCTGGAACGGGTAGGTCCGGAAACTTTGGTGTGTTTCATAGGAATATCGGTATCGACATGAGGATCCTACGGGAGAGACGCCGCGTTAAAGCATGTCTCGAAAAAGAGGCGGAAAAGATCGACAACTTACCTTGACTCCACTGTTGCTGATGTTTCCCAAGGCAGGCCGCTTAGCCCCTGCTTTCACAGTAGGCTGGTCCTTGGAGCTAGCCACCACGTTGACCCGACGTTGACCAAGTACACCTGATGCTGCAAGGTTTGTGTTGGACGCTTTGGTCTTGACCTCCTTTCCACCTTGAACGGCTGCTTTGCCCGGGATCACGCCGTCCATCGATGCGTGAGAAATGGTAGGAACAGCGTTTTCGTCATTCTTCACCCTACTTGTCGTTCGAGTCCGGATACCGGCGGAAGGCTAGTATGGCGAAGGAAAGCCGAGAAAGATAGAATATCGATCAACACACGTCATGTATAAGCGCAGAAATGATGTCACGCGCCCCAAAGGATGTGGTCGTGTTGAATAATGAAAAGCAACTTACCCTGACAGCCATTTTGAATAGTGATAGTGGTTGTGAAAGTGAGTTGAAGTTCAAAAGTGAACTTGGGTATGTGAAAGTAAAGGCGGACTGGACTGATGCTGATCAAAACGTGAAAGTGTTGAAAGTGCGGAAAAATACGAATTATAGTAGATCGTTATAAGGCTGAATCAAAGCAAGTTGGCAAAAGACGGTGTAGGGCTGATGTCGTTCGTCCGAAAAGTGCAGAATGCGGCGGATTGGACGAGACAAGAGAGCTGAAAGAGGCGAAGAAGGACAACGGAAGAAATAAAAGAAAGACAAAGTGGTGGGTTTCAAAATCCAGCAACGGTCTAGACAGGTCGGATGTCGAGATCGCTATGATGCTGTAAACTGATCAATACGAGAGTGATGCCAGCTTGAGTGCTTGTAGGCTGTTGAATTTTCTGGATCGAATGGTGAGAAGCTTGGATCGACGGTGGTGGTCGTCGAATGCTTCAAAAACCGATAGATGCTCGAGGTCTTGAGAATGGCGGATGGTGGAGGTTGAGAGACGAGCGGCGGAGCAGAATCAGGCAAGGAGGTCGTATTCCTTTCTGGCTCTTCTTCAAACGTTCGAGTGCTCGGTTATGTATGATTCAAGAAGCTCTGAGCGGAGGATAGGGTTATGTAGTGTGGAGAGTTTGTGTGGAGTGAGCATTCGTTGTTGAGCGAGAGCAGGGTTGTCCGCGCCTGGTTTGTTTGGATGCTCGCTTAGCGGGAGGGCCGGATGCAGTTGTTCAACTTCTACGGGATTTTTGTTGATAAACAGTCTACTATGTACTTCAAGTAGGTTTGGGCGCACCGTGCCACAGTCAGAGCGGACATATCACAGCTGGAGCCGTGTTAGCTGTAATAGCTTGATTGATACTTGATATTGATATACTTAGCTTGACAATACTTGATATTACCATAGTGCTAGTTGATGGATCTCTCCAGCATTCAACAGATTAGGTCCAGCATTCAACAGATTATGGAGTCATACATCAAAGCCTTCTGTCAGTAGTGAGGCGGAAATTTCCCACATGCGTCTGACATCCTGTCCCGCTCGAGCCCTCTCACTGCCATGACGATTATTTGCTATGCTATGTCGTAACCAAATGACATGAATGACGAAGAGACGCTTGAGACAATGGCAGGCAGCATATGCCTTCCCCTTGCAGATTTTCTTCCACTTATTCAAATTGCGTGTCCAGAGTGATAATAGCAGCTATTTATTTCGTTACAGTAAAAATACTCAACAGCCCAAAGCAGCCATATAAGAGGCCAACCGGATATGCTACCAATAGCTTCTGGCGATCCATCCTGAGTACAGCCACAAATATCGAGGATGCCGAGTATGTACACCAAAGGATTGATAGAATTGCGAGGACATAGCCTATCGGGTGACTAGACAAAAAATCGAACAGTCAGAACGAAGTGACGATTGAGAGTCAGAACAAGCCAGACTTACTCGATTCCTACTCCCATACCGATTCCTCCAAGTGCTACCATGGGTAACAGACAGTAGCCCAATACACTCGCCGTACGGTACGCGTCAATTCCCGTCTCCGACATGACGTTGAGTAACAGATATATCGCTGTAGTACCGAGAGCCGCAACTCCATAGATGTACGAGAATTGTGGTTTACCAGACTGAGAGGAAGCATGTTATGCGATATTAGTGAGTTGTGCCGACCGCGACTGCATGGAGACATACGAATAACAGAACCAGAG
The DNA here is from genome assembly GCA_030039245.1 of Naganishia vaughanmartiniae. Classification (NCBI taxonomy): domain Eukaryota; kingdom Fungi; phylum Basidiomycota; class Tremellomycetes; order Filobasidiales; family Filobasidiaceae; genus Naganishia; species Naganishia vaughanmartiniae. The sequence goes on along the minus strand of JASBWU010000001.1, from coordinate 787,983 downwards.
CAAACCCAAAGCAAAAAACCAGGGGTCCAGCGAGGTCGGCGTCATCCATGATGTGTTCGTCGACTCTTCGTAACGGATTGAGTACCGTGAGAGATTTGGCCAAGATATGTGAAGGGTTTACTCCAATTTCTGGATGCGGTGTAAAGCGATCAGCGTCAACTGGCCATCAACTTATAACAATAGCACTCGGACGAAAAACCTACCCTCCATCAACCCAGGTTCCCCTTCAAACCCTCCCGTACCGAATGCTTCCCACCATTTGCCCTCGGATAGCGGTATCCTCGACTGCATATTCATATTGCCCGACGCTGCTGCCGAACCGTACCCTCCAGCGGATCCCATGCCTCCAGAAGCGTCATAAGTCGAATATCCAGGTCCAGAGGATGATTGACCGCCAAAGAATTGAAGCGGTTGCGAGGCGGCATTGGGTCCCGCGGCGTATGGTGATTGTGCGTTATTGAAGAAGGCCATGTCGTGTGTCCCGTTTGTTCGTAAGTTGGTTGGCCAGGTCCCTCACACACGATGCTCCAGGTCGGACGTGGAGACCTTCTTTCACTGCGGTCACTGCGGTATGACGACAACAGCTACGACAACTCTTTGGACCTCGATTGGTTTCGAGCCCTTGATACGGAGGCACCCTTGAACATATACGCGTTTTATCTGCTTCACATGAAGGATGGATTCATTCAACATAAGGCAGATGTTCACAATTTGTAGCCTTACCAGTCGTCACTCTTCTTCGCAACTATACCTTGCGTGGACGGATTCCTGACACATGGTAAAGGTGAGCCTACACTCGAGAGTCCCTTGGAGAATGAGGTATCTCGGCTGAAACAGACGCGTTTGATAGGAGCTTTGATAGATCAGCACCGCAACCAGACATCGATTTTCGAAGAAACAGCGACATTAGACACATGGCGGGCTCTACAACGCAAGCACAGTAATTATACCTGCAGCAAGAGATCTAAATATCGTCAACTGACGAAACTCTTTGCAACAGCCGCGAGATGGAAGTGTTGGAGGAGCCGGAGGAGCGGCCGCAGCTGTCGGAGAGCGAGATCAAGACCGTTAAGAAAGAGCTCCGAGCATTGCAGAAACAGGCAGAAGGTAAGTTCTTGCAATCATCTGGCCACGAGCGTGGGCTGAAGAGCAGTATGACGGCTTGACCAGATGACAATACGGATTCTGCGAAAATGACCGCAAAGGATCTGGCCACCAAAATCGCAGAATCGGACAAACTTTTCCATAGACGTAAGTCCTCTTGCGATCCCTTATTGCTAGCAGAGTACTCATTCGTCACTCGTCACTCGCCACTCGTTTCCCTATACAGTGAAATATGCGCAGAAGAACTCGAGTCTCGCGGTCATTGATTCCAAGATCATGGCGATGCACAGTGAAACGGCGATGAAGATTGGAAAACAGGCTAGAGCGGCGGCGAATGCGTTCGAGCCAGGAGACTTTTTCGAACCGTAAGTTTTTTCATCGCTCTGCCACTGTAAGAATGTGCAGACTGAGTTTTGGAAGTGTTCTTGACAAGACAGGCTGCGCGATATATTGGGTCTCGGAGCACAAATGCTGGAAGATATGGATGTCGATGAGGACGAGGCGATGCCGAACGTGAGACATGGGGGCAAACTTGGCGACTGGGCAAAGATTGGGTGGCTGGCTGTTCGACGAAGTAAACGAGCACCGGGAGTCGAGTTCATGTAAGTTGTTCCTTATCCCGCTGCATCGGCTTTTGCCTAATCTAAGATCTCCCCGTCAGGAACGGCATGATGGCAATTGAGCACAAGAAACGTGTCATCAATCGGACAGCTCGACAACCGCAGGCGGTTGGACCTGAAGTTCGACCTCAGGAAATCCGTCAAGAAGACATGACAAAGGCTGCCAATCCAACAATCACCAACACGAAAGGGCTTACCAAACTGCTCGAGGAGCAAGATGGCGAAGTCAACTTTTTCGAATGGGTCGTCAATCCAAAGTCTTTTGGTCAAACGGTGGAAAATATGTTTTACACGTCGTTTTTGGTTCGAGAGGGGATTGCGGCGATTGATGTCAAGGACGATGGCAGTGGTATTCCAGTTATCTGTAAGTCTAGATCACCGGTCACGCCGTGGGACTTGCCAAATGTTCAAGATTCTGGCTTTGACTGATTTTTCACCCTATGCTCGATAAGACTCCTGTGATCCGCCGTCCGAGGAAGACAAGAGGGCATTGTACGACGAGGCGGGAAATGTCTTGAGAGAAGCATTGACGAGACGACAGGTTGTGATGGAAATGACGATGGATGTGTGGCAAGTAAGTCGTCATCTCACGTGATGATTTCCTTCTCAGTTTCTCACTTTACCTTGGACCTTGAGGAAGCGATTGAGCTGTTCAACATCAAAAAGGGGATCATCCCACATCGACAAGAAGAAGTAGAGCAAAAGCCTAGCGCTTCCGGCTGGTATGCATAATAGAGATTTGACAGTTTGGTTAGGAACATCATTTCCGCCTAGCTCTGGTGTTGTATTGAATATTCTGTATCATCGTATCGTCGAGTTGTATAGCGAGCTTTCAAGGATATAGAGACTGGCTCATAGTAGCTGTTCTTCTGTTCAGCTTTTTGTTCCTAGGTACTGTAGTCGCATCTACTACCAGACAACCACCAGGAGAACGAGATGGCGGCGTGGCCGTTTGTGCGGATCCAAATCCTAAAGCGCACCGCCAATCGTCCACCACTCGCTCGTTCGCTCGTCGGGCTGGCTGCCTTGGAACCTCGCGCTCACCACGTTGACCGTTGGAGCAATAACATTTGGCGTTGAGTTGGCGCATATCGTGTCAACATAATCCCCTTTCCTCCTTACATCCAAACTTTCTGTTAAAATCCCCTGTCGGTTCACTCCCCTCTTCGGTCTCCCCGGTTTTTTCGTTCCCCTCTTAACGGTTCCACGTTTCATCGATCATGGCTGCCCTCTCTGCTGCTGAGCTCCAGAAGGTGAGTGATATGTGCCGTCTACAACATCCAATAGGGTCGCCTGCTCAAATCCATTGCTTCCTCGCTGATAGCGCCACGGTCTGGAAGGAGCACCTGATCCTTTCCCTTCCTTGGGAAACAACGCTCCTGCCGCGCCTTCCACTTCTGCTCCTGCTAAACCCCGTCAACCTGCCACACCTGAACCCGTAGACACGTCAAACGAGGATGCTTTCCCTGCTCTGGGAAGCAGCTCTGGACCTGCTCCTGCTACGACCGCTTCGGCTTCCAGTAAATGGGGTGCCGCTTCCGCTTCAAAGGTCAAGGCCCGAGTTCCCGTCTCCTCTGCTCCTGGTGGTCTCGGTCGATCCGGTGCACCTCTTGCTTCATCGCTCCCCGCCAGTATCTCGTTCTCCGTGCCTTCCGCCAACATCACTGTTTCTCCCAAGGTCTTTACTGAATTGACTAAAAAAGTCAAGGAGCAATACGGCTGCAGTGTCGAGGCTTCCACTCAAATGAAAACTGGATTGCGAACCTTTTTTGTGCGTGGTCCCGATGACAAGCGAGTCGCCTTGGCCAAGAAGACTATCGAACGAGGTATCAGCAAGGTTGAAACTCAGACCATGGAAGTTCCTCTCAGTACTTTGGGCACGATCATTGGCCCCAAAGGTGCCAATTTGAAGGTCATTACCGACGCTACCGGCTGCCGAATCGATATCCCTCGACGAGATCAGTTACCCACTGCGCCCGTCAACGGTCACAAGGAAACCAACAGTGATGATAGCGACTCTGACGATGACGAGGAAGTCGAAGACCCCGCGGTTCTTATCTCATTGACTGGCCCTACGCCTGCAATCGTTGATGCCAAAAACCGAATCAATGCTCTTATCAAGGACAAAGTCTCGTTCACTTCCGTCAAGATCAAGGACATTCCTTCCGAATACTACTTGTTCATCGCCGGTCCCAAGGGCAAAAGGGCCAAGGAAGTCCTCGAGCAAGGAGTCGGACAAGGTCAAGTCCAGGTTCACATCCCCCCTCCCAGTGTCTGGAAGGCTTTGGCTTCTCGTGCCGATGCAGCTGCACAGGAAGAAAACGCGGATTCCGCAATCTCCGGTCAGGCTGAAAGGAAGCGAGACATTGCCATTAGGATCAAGGGTGACAAGGACAAGGTTGCTGCCGTTGTTGATGAGATTCGAAGGCAATACGAAGAATATCGTTCCAATAGCACCAAGATGGTCATTTCGATTCCCAAAAGGCAGCACCGATTCTTGGTTGGATCTGCGGCCGATGAAATCCTTGAAGAACATGGATGCATCGTCGAACTTCCCGCCATCGACTCCCACTCTGAAGAGTGTGTCATCCGTGGACCCAAGTCCAACTTGATCGCCGCCTTGACCACTGTCATGGATAAGGCCAACGCCATCGGTATCGAAACCGTCGACCTTGTGGGCGCGCACAAGTCCTCTGATGCAGTCCAACACGCCAAAAACGTTCTTCGTTACCTTATCCGAACCTCCAAGCTTCGACAAATCGCCGATGCTCACTCTGGAGTCAAGGTATACCCTCCTTTCCAGGCCGTGGTCGAATCCGTCGGCAACGTCGTCATTGAAATCGTCGGTGAAGACGAAGCTCGAGTTTCCAAGGCCAAGGAAGAACTTTCCAGCATTGTCAAGACGTTGACGCCTGCACACATCGCTTCCGTCGATATCGACTTTGCGCTGCACAAATTCCTGATCGGTAAAAAGGGCGCCAAAATCAATCAGTTTGAAACCGCTCACTCGGTCACTGTTGTTTTCCCGCCTACTACCGACGAGTCCTCGACCGTGTTGCTGGTCTACACTGGTACCGATTTGCCGACCGACAAGAAGCAACGTGATTCCAAGCTCAAGGAAGCTCTTGCTGCCGCCTCAAAGGATATCGAAAGCCTTGCAAAGGAGGCTGCGGATATCAAGACGGAGACTTTGGAAGTCGCACAGGTTAGTATTGTTGGTTTCTGTCTACATTTCCATGAATGCTGATATGTTACGCCGAATACAGAAATGGCACAGACACGTTATCGGTCCCGGTGGAAGTGTCTTGCGATCCATCTTGGGTGAGGACCCCTTGGTTACTGTCAGCATCGGCAAGAAGGATGGCAAGGCGGATCAGGATGTTATCGTCGTCCGAGGACCCAGCACTGAAGTCGATCGAATCGTTCCTGCTCTTCTCCAAGTGGTCGAAGACGCCAAGAACGACGACATTGTTAACGGTCACACTGTCGAATTCTCGGTCGAAAAGCGACACGTTCCTCACCTTGTTGGACAAGCTGGTGCCACCATCAACAAGCTGAGGGAATCTTTGGGTGTCCGAGTCAACTTTGATGATGACGAGGAGTCTACCAACAAGAAGGGAAGCAAGAACCCTACGGTCAGCTGCAAGATCGTTGGTCGAAAGGAAGCCGTCGAGGAAGCCAAGCAAAGGCTTCAAGCGCAAATCGAGCGACTGGCGGACGAGACTACCGAGGTCATCATCATTAAGCGTGCTTTGCACCCTGCTTTGATCGGCTCCAGCGGTAAATACGCAATTCGACTGGAAGACAAGTACGGTGTCAAGATCACATTCCCTCGGGACACCAAGGATGGTGCTGAACAAAAGGCTAACCAGAAGCCAGACGAGGTCGTTATTCGAGGTGGTAAAAAGGGTGTTGCGGGTGCCAAGGCAGAGTTGCTGGAGGCTGCCGAGTTTGAAAAGGAAACCAACCAGACCATCACCTTCACTGTGCCTACTACTGCTGTCGCCCGAATTTTGGGCAAGGCTGGCGCCAACATCAATGCCATCAAGGACGATACCGGTGCGCAAATCGATGTTGACAAGACTAGTGAAAAGGATACTAGCATCACCCTGAGGGGTGACAAGCAGGCTATCGCCGCTGCTAAATCCAGCATTCAAGCTGTTGTCGCCGAGGTCGGTGACCGAAAAGAGGAAGTGATTACTATCCCCAACAAATTCGTAAGTTGGTATGCCTCGCGCGTTCCGATTACCGCAATTAATTCTTGAATGACTGTACAGCACGGTCAACTCATTGGTCCCAGAGGCCAGCGTCTGCGGGACTTGATTGTTAGGGTGGGTGGTCCTGAGGATCGAAGCCAGCAAGCTGGTCTTATCAATTTGTGAGTGGCACATCGATTACGCGCAGCTATGTGCGAGAGCTAATGTTAACGCACTTTGCAGCCCCCGAGCAGGAGACGCTTCACCTGATACAGTCAAGCTCCGTGGAGACAAGTCGCTGGTCAACAAAATCAAGGCAGAACTCGAACGTCTCGTCACCGATCTCGGTGACCAAGTTGTCCTTGGTGTACGTGTCCCTGTACAGGACCATGCTTCTCGAATTGGACGAGGAGGTGCTGCTTTGCAGGACCTGCAACGTAAATCCGGTGCTACGTAAGTCCAGATCAGATTCCATGAAAATCCGAAATTGACCGGCGTTCTCGCGGAACAGAATCCAATTCCCTGGATCTCGACAGTACAACTCGACGCCGGCCATCGAAAATGCCGAAGAGTTGGGTGATGTCCCTGCGAACGAGCTGATCAAGGTGGCGGGAACCCGAGAGCAGTGTCAACGAGCCATTGAAGTGCTCTCGCAAGCCTTGTCATCACCGCCCTCCAGGTCGCAGACACCGACAGGTCGGGGCAATGGCAATTTGCCCACGCGGACTGTCTCTGTCCCAGCAAAATACTTCCACGCCCTCGTCGATGGCCAAATCCAGAGGCAACTGCGACAGAGCGGAATCCAAGTTGAACTTCCTGCTGCTCCTGCTAAGCCCGAGGTGAAGCGACCGGAAGCCGCTGCCAGCCAGGCTGGCGCACAATCTGCCAGGATCGATGTTGACGAGCAGGACGAAAACGCAGAACAGATTGACTATACGTTCGAAGTCTACGACAAGTATGAGGGTCTTGGTGAGGCTGGAGATGCTTCATTAGACTTTGTCATTCGCGGAAAGGACGAGGTTCTCGACAAGGGAGAACAGCGTAAGTAATCACTTCGAATCGCTGCATCATATCAATACTGATCGCACCCTTCCTTTTCACAGTCCTTCAGGAAGCTGTTGAAAAGGCAAAGGCTGCCGACAAGGGTGAGCTATGCTATGAGATCTATCAAACTCGGGGATTATTGGCAAATGCAAGGCGCTTATGAATTCTTATCGTTCAGTTGGTGTTCTAGTCGGTATTCCCCGTTCCGCGTTCCCTCGAATCATCGGTTCAAAGTAAGTCGCGGGTATCCTGTCTTTGTGTTTGGTTCCTTACACGTTGCTTGTTCACCTTTGCAGGGGAGCTACTATCTCCCGATTGCGATCGGAGACGGGTGCCGACATCACCGTTGGCAAGGATGATGACTTGATTACTCTTGTTGGAGGTAAGTACACTATTACATGACATCCGCTACTCGGTCGCTCACTTGCTATATTCTTCACTTAGATGCCCAGTCGGTCGAGTATGCCAAGGACGCGATCGTCAGCATCGCCTCTAGGCGAGGTGCCAGGTTCTAAAAAGGTCGGAGGGTTGTATCCATACTCCAAACATAATGCATAAGCATAAGCATTAGTGCATAGTTCTTTACACTGTTGCTCATATAGACCCAGAAATGCCTCCCGGGTGTTTTCTGCCGCACCCTGTCGCGTCGCGTCGTTACCCGCTCAGACGGTCCTGCCTCGTTCCGCATTTACAACTGACCAGTCTTCTCAAGTCCTCCGTATCCCTAAGAGCAGTCAATTATCCATGGGCTGGATTGATTGATTCCAAGCTCGCACTACTGAAAAGGCGTTGAACGTTCCTCCCGCTAGGCGCTGCATCGACATGGGTCTGCGCGATTCCATGCTATGAGTGTCGCCCCCCTTATCAATACGGCTGCAGCGAACAACTCCGACTTGCGGTTCCTACATCTCTCTCTGGCTGCAACCTGCGATTCGACACAGTTCACCCGCGCTAGATCTGACAGACTTGAGACTGGACGGCGATTGGGAACGGCGGAGCAGGCATCCTCTCTGGCTGGGGTCACTACGTATGTTTGAACGTCTCTTCGTCTATTTCCAGTCAGCCAGCCTAGAAATCGTCTCTAGGGGAAAACAAGTGAGAAAGGGGTGAGTAACATGCTTGGAAAGCATCAAGCGCTGGCATCTGGACGCGCGACTATACATCACTGTGACTCATCCTGCGTCCGTCTGGGACCCTATCGAGGAACACGAGAAGTTTTTCTTTCTTTCAAGGAGGACGCTGGAATACTGCGGTCGATGGACGGAAATGACGACGTGATGCTTTACAGATAGACGGACGACTCGCCACTTCGTTACCCAGGTGATGTTTCGCCATCAAGCCTCGAGCCTGTAATTAATTGTATCTGGCTGCCCTATTTCGCGCCTGAAGATGCTCGCCTATCAATTGGTCAAACTGATGGAGACTTCCTCTTACGCATCCCAGGGTAAAGCTTCATTACCGTACAGTGGGGATTGAGTCTGGACAGACTGAGGCCCGTTCAAGGCTTGAAACCGTGATCAATCGGAATTTCCCTACGCCAGGTATGTAGGCCCTGCCCTTGACTGAAAGATAGCGATTGGCATTACGCCACCAGGCAATAATGTCGAGCATAAGACCCTTCCATGATGACACTGCGAGCAGAGCGCAGAAGACGTCTTCGTAAATTTCAAAAAGAACTTCAACAATGCTTCGGGAAACAAGGTCGTAGGGGGAGTGCGACTGAAAGTTTGGATAGGAAGGAGTCGGCGGCGGCAAAAGATGTGACCCTACTGTGAATCGAACACAGGCTTAGGCAGAACAGTAGGCGATGAATCACCGAAACCACAATGCCTCGTCGTAACCACTTGACTATAGGATCTGTTGATGTAAGGTCGTCATTCATGTACATTCAAGATTCAAACGCAGGAACAAGGCAAAACCAATTCAATTCCTCAAGCGACACGCAGCGTAGCACCGGTCGATCACTCCAGGTTCGGGTTCATGCTATCCTCAATCATGCTATTCATGTCCCTGAACAAACCAAACCTTTCCTTAGCCAGGGCAAGTAACGGGTAAAACATTTGCCAACCACACCGATACAACCTTTCAATACACGATCAGCAAAAGATGAGCGAAGATGCAGCTCCTTGTACACTCACACTGCCGGACGGCACGCACTACGACCTGTCGTCGCTTTCTAATGCCAAGTATGTAATCGCTGTCTTTCCCATGCCTTTGCAACTGTTGATCGCCACTCCTCAAACAGGAAGGATTATTCATTAACGGTGGATGGACTCGACTACAACCTCAACGTGTGTAGAGATGTTATTCACGAGTTGTGGAACATTGGAGAACAGGAGCACGTTGGGGCAGTAGTCACGCACAGCAAAGGGGATTTCAGCATGGGTACGACCAACAACACGCTGTTTCCAAGTCCCGGCATGTCACAACCGATGCTGGTGTACTCGAATGGTAGCCCTTGTCCCGGTATGACGGATAGCACAGCAACGACGGTCATCAGCGTGCGTCTCGATACCTCACTTTGATCGCCTCAAGCGCTGATGAAATGCGTCTCCTAGTTCATCTGTTCCGAGTCAGAGTTTGGTGCAGGAGCTCCCCAGCTGGTCGCTGCACTACCAGTAACGAGTGACCCGGAGGATCAATGTACCTGGATGTTCGAGTGGCGCACACATGTTGCATGTCCGGCAAATCCAAAACAGTTAGAAGGACACTGGACGGCCATCGGACTATTACTCGCATTGTAAGTATTCCCATCCGCTGTTTGACCCCATATGTCAGCCGACTCACGTTCGAATCGATCGATAGCATGATGATCGGTCTCTTCTCGACGTTTGCCGGTATCACCATGTACAACCGATTCGTCCTCGGCCTTAAAGGCTGGGATCAACTCCCGCGGCCCTCGCTCCCACACTTTGACCTATCAGGTTTACGTAGACTATTCCGCCGGGATGCACATGCAGGACCAGGATGGGGATCATGGAACAGGTCCGGGGGAGGGTACGGGCATGTCAGAGCGGAAGATGATGATGAAGAGGAAGGGTTTGCGGGGAGGTTCAGCCTTGCGGATGATGAGGATGATGAAGATGCGAGGGCGTTGGCCGGCGATCCGGCGGTATGGAGGAACGACGAGTCTGCGGAGCGAGGGAATGTGAGTGGTAATAGTAATGGTAATGGTAATGGTAATGGTAATGGTGGCAGCAGGTCCGGCGGGAGGGTCAACCTATAGATCGATGGAATCATAGATGTTTAGTAAGGGCAGAGCTAATCGCCTTGTACGTATCCAGAGCTCGACAATGTGACGCATGTGTTTGCATAGCGCACGAGTGTTTGATGTACTGGCGCAGCCTCTGGCCGTTAACCTTTACTGACGAGCGCCGGGGGGCGCCGAGTTTGCGGACAGGATCGACGTACGTCGAGATGTCACCCATACCCCATTCGCCTGAAAAAACATCGAGCCATCTTCATCATTTCTTTTCCATCTCTACAACGTCGAATTCCGATTGTTCTACTTGCTTCAACTAGCCTTTTAATTACACATCCTCTTTCAAGCGTCCTCCCCATACACGGCCTTGATCGTATCGTACTTGTACTCGTACGGCAAATGCCAGTAATCGGGCGCGGAGCCACCGATAACGGACCACGCTTCGTCGAGTGCCTTGACGACGTCTTCGGGAAGCGGACCCTTTTCGAGATCAGTGAGGTTCTGGTCTAGCTGGTCGTAGCTCGAAACACCGATAATGATACCTAGACGCAAGGAAATCAGGGGGTCAGCATTTGCATCGAGAAAAAGAGTGCTCCATGTTGAAAAAAACTTACCATCGTTTCCGCCCTTGTTGGCCAATTTAAGCTGAGAATGATGAACCATCCACCTCAGTGCAGTCTCCACCATCGTCAACCCCGCCTTCTCCACAGCCGGCTCAATAACCCTCAACGCCTCAAACGTCGAATCCTTGAAATACCGTTTCCTATACATCCCACCCATCGCCCCCACGGAATCACTGTACCGCCCTTCCTTTGGTACGTCCGAGGTTTTGTATTTTCCGCTGAGGATGCCTCCTGCGATCGGGTTGTACGCAACGTAGTCGAGCCCGAATCGGCGGAGGACGGGGAAGAGTTCTTTTTCGGCCGAACGGGTGATGGCGTTGTACATTCCTGCAGCATGAAGAGCGTGAGTGAGCGGATGGTACACTGGTGGCGGGAGGGGGGGGGGGGAGACGGTAGATGATGGAGATGTACCTTGGTAGAGAGTAGGTCGGACCCAGCCGTTGTATTTCGCAATCAAGCACACTTCCGCAACCTGAGATGCAAAAGTGAGAAAAAATCACGCAGGATCGCGAACAGGAAGTCCTCCTGGCACGTACCTCGGCCGCAGTAAAGTTGGAAATAGCAAACGTCTTGAATTTACCGGCCTTGTACATGTCGTCGACGGCTTTCAGTGTCTCCTGGAAAGGAGTCGCGCGGTCCGCTGTCGAATAACAGACGTAAGTACGGGAACGGAAACGGGAGCGATACGAACCGGGATCTAGCTCGACTCAAACTCACCAGCATGCAAATAATAAATATCCACCGAATCTGTTCCCAATTCCTTCAAACTCTCTTCTACCTTTTCCTTCAACACCTCTGGCCTATGCGCACCCGCTTCATGAGGGTACCATTTACTCGCGATTGTGAACCCACGTTCCTTCCACCCTGCTTCTCGAGTCCAGGCTTCTTGCTTCCCACCGACGTATACTCGAGCGGTATCAATCTCGTGGTAGCCGCGGGATGATAACAAGTCGAGGCATCGCTTGTATTCGTCCATCGAGGTGATTCGTGCGCCCTACGCCAATGGCCGGCCGCGAGGTGTTAGTAGTGCCGGAAATAATAGTGGAAAGGAAAGCGGGCGGCTGAACTCACCTTGTCCTCATCCGGACCAAAGGTCATGAGACCGAGAATGATTCTGTTCTTTTTTTCTGTAGACATGGTGGGTTGTTTGGTTGTGTATAAGGAAAGATGGATAAGAGTGAGGGCTGGAATGGACTGTAAGCACGCCGTCTAGGTGGTTTATATTTATATATATACAAGCTGGTCGCTTCGCTCTCGTCCGGCCCTCCACTCGCCTCCACCTGTCACGAATAGGTCGAGGACAAGTAGAAGTGCACAGTGCAGCCAGCGGTGCAACAGCCTGGCCAGACACCAAGAACCTCTATAATGCCACGGTGTCGCCCGGGCATCAGATAGCTCAGTTTCTCAGAATTTTCAGACCGGATGAACATCATCGATCTCACAAGATTGCACTCTGGAGCCTATTTTACAGAGCTGTGAAGGGAGATGGAAATATGCCCAGGTAGGCGTCAGAGATCATCTCGAGGCGCTATTACCGTCACTCCTGCTCGGAATCTGACCAAACTTGGCACAGTTGTGCAGAATTATGGGTACTGCCAGGTTGTGCGAAATCAGACCGGGGCATGTGAGGGTTGTCACAGTACTGGCGACGATGGGATAAACCTCGTTGCAGGGTTCCCTCGATATTTAATGACGTATAATTAAATTCCCTTGTTGTTTCAATCGATCAACCCGGACTCATTCTCCAGTCAATTGAACAATTGGTCTCCTTTACTTCATTCTTCTTCTTTTACCATCTCAACTCCATTCCGTGCCAACGCACAATGTTTCGACCCGTAGCAACAAGCATCGGGCTCCCGCGCCGTCTCCCTGCGACGACGACACATCATCGAGCATCAGCCGTGCTCCGGAGTCGCCACTTTACGACCAGCCGTAGAATCTCGGATGAGCAGCGGCAGCAGCAGCATCAAGGTGGCGAACGCAAGCAGTCTTTCGCCGGTGAGTACTCGTGGATAGCATGTAGTTGTCCTTGGCTTATCATCCACTTGCATCAGGCCGACTCGCATCAGCGTGGAAGGACACACCGACGAAATGGTATCCCATCCCGATCGCTCTTGGCGCCGCCGTCCTCGTGGCCGTTCAATACAGGAAAACATCATCGCCTCGCATATCAACAGTAAACGACAGAATCGAAGTAACGGGTGATGGTGAGCACGGAGCAAATGTGCAGGTGAAATCTTCTGGACCTTGGCAAGTCCGTGTACTTGGAGCGCTACCCCTGCGTTCCCTCTCCCAGCTCTGGGGATACCTCAATGGTCTCGTCCTACCCGTCTGGTTCAGACCGTTTGGATTCAAGCTCTACTCGAGGATATTCGGCTGCAACTTGGAAGAATGTGAAGAGCAAGACTTGACAAAGTATAAGAGTTTGGGCGAGTTTTTCTACCGTACGCTTAAACCGGGACTGCGGCCTATCGATACGTCGGCGCAGCTTGTGAGTCCCGCCGATGGGACGGTTCTGCATTTCGGAGAGATTAGTGGCGAGCGGGTGGAGCAGGTCAAGGGAATGACCTATTCCCTGAACGCTCTTTTGGGAGTTTCGGGCAACTCGGTCAACCAGCCTGATCAGCTGGAATTCGTCAAGCAGGATGGCAGGACAGTTGATGGTATGTCTCCAAGTCCTTCTCCCACCTCCTCTCCCAGCCACTCACCTACTCACTACCACCTTCTCCCTTGCCTGACACCAGACGAAAAATTCGCCGAAATAAACGACATCTCCTACTCCCTCCCGTCCCTCCTCGGTTCATCCGGGAAACAGATCCAAGTCAAGGAACAATCCGAACGTGGTGATGCCCAAGCAGGTGTTACACCACACACGGGACCCGTGGAGGATGTTTCCGTCGAGCAGGATTTGCCAGAGCGGATCACGCATGATGCGCAGGTCATGGCACAGTTGGGGATCGAGGCTGCGTTTTCGGAAAAGACGGAGGATATTGCCGCTGGTAGCGCGGATAAGCAGCATTCGGAGGCGGCGATGGCGGGGGACCGAGGGTTGAAGGGGAAAGGGGTACCGACGCTGAAGGAGGGCAACAAGTTGTTCTTCATGGTTGTCTACCTCGCGCCGGGAGATTACCATCGGTTCCATTCCCCAACGGCATGGGTCGTGGAGAGGAGACGGCATTTCACCGGTGAGTCACCGAGCCTGAAGTGATGGCAGAGTCAAGGGCAAGTGTACTCATACTGGATGGTTGCGCTTGTTGTCTAGGTGACTTGTTCTCCGTCTCACCGTATATCGCCAACAGACTCAAGGATCTGTTCGTCCTCAATGAGCGTGTAGCACGTGAGTAGCGCATCTAGCCCGGGCAATGCGACCCGCGCTGACGGCTTGCTTTGTAGTGTTGGGACGATGGAGGTATGGGTTCTTCAGCATGGTGCCAGTAGGCGCTACCAACGTCGGTAGTATCAAAATCAACTTTGATCAAGTAAGTCACGTACCGCAACCTCCCAAACCCATTCAACTCTGATCTAACCGCTGCGCCTTTTCCGTGGCAGAATCTCCGAACAAACGAACGACACCCACAACACCCGCCTCAGACATTCACTGAAGCGGTATATGCCAAGGCTTCTGCATTCCTACATGGACAGCCACTGACCGCGGGCGAGGAGATGGGCGGGTTCATGCTCGGTAGTACGATTGTCATGGTATTCGAGGCACCTCAGGATTTCAAGTTTGTCACCAAGGCGGGAGCGAAAGTCAAGGTCGGACAGGCGTTGGGAAAGTTGCAGGGTACGAGTGTGTTGTAATTGATTTGAGTAAGAATGCATTCACTGGAATGTGTCAGAGGCAGACCAGATAACAGGGTTAAGAGGTTATATAAAATCAAAGCAAATCGCGGAGACAAGAGGTGCTATGTCCGCACGATGTCGTATCAGCTCGGCAGAATTAGAATCGGCAGAATCGGCTCCACTCCGATAGCCGCCACTTGATCATTCACTCTGATCCTGTCATCGTGATATATTGATATGTGTTTGATTTGGTAACTGAAGTCCTCTTTCGCTGTGTGAACAAAACACTATCCCAACTGGCACACCCCTCACAAGATGCCAGTCTCGCCTGGTATCTCCGCCATGGCGAAGCCGCTTCTGCGGAAAATCGCTCAACAGTCACTTAAACGACTGCAAGATAACGCCATCCACGCCATCAAGCAGAAAGCTGCTTCCTCTGGCACACGAACCGCATCACCTTACGAGGTAGCAAAGAAGGCATTGAAAGATGTCTGGAAGTCTACGTTTGGTCAGGCCGAGAATTCGGGTGTACGTGGTGGTGCCGATCCCGCTTTCGCATACGAATACGCTCGACTACCTAGGTCGTATAGGCCATTTCATCCTGCCGAGTACTTGAAGAACCATCCTTCTTCTCGTCGACATCTCTCTACTGGATCGTCAAAATACAACAAGACACCGATCGGGAACACTCCGTTGGTTGCGTCCCGCCTTCGTCCGTCCATCAACTCGTCGTTACGAGGACCGACGCTTGTGTCCAACGTCGGCATCGGATCGTCTCGCAACTTCTCCAGTCATGGAGCCGGTAAAATCGTTTCCGAAATTCACAGGAACGTTCCTGTCGGAATGCGAGCACTAGCAGACAAGCTGCGAGAATTGGAAGACGATGCGAGGAAGAAGAAGAGGACGGTCACACAGTTTCGGGTACAGAAGGACAAGGAGAGCCATGTTTGCAAGGCGTTGAAGAAGCACGAAAAGTCTATGGGCATCAAGGGCAGTCGATGGTCCGTGCACGCCTCCAAGGCCGTCGCTCAGGTACAACAACAGCGAAACGCCGCAGAGTTCGAGACCTACTTCTCGTCGCCTCAAGCCGGTGTCGTTCAAGCTTCAGTATCGGTTCCGGAACAGACGATGGACACTACCTCTCACATCAACGAGACGACATATCTTCTCATTCCGTTATGTCCGTCTCTCGCGCATCTCGTGTCCGGTTCGGTGCCGCCAACTATTTTCGATAGCGATATTCCGGAAACGCCGAACCTGCTACACCAGCTCCTACCCATGCACAATGCGTATGATCGACACTTGCGTCTTCGTGTCACTCCTCTGCTCTTGCGACTGGAGGGTCATGGTGCTCTCGACTTGTCACCCGAAGTTTGGCTCACGGAAGAGTACCGATCTCGTGATGGTCGCGTCGAAGTTATTTTCGCACCGACAGAGCACGGAGAAAGTCGACCAGACGCTTTGAGGATCACATTTATCGGCAGATCGATTGAACAAGTGAAAAGGATTATCGGTATCGAAAGATTAGGTCACACGGACTGGGTGCATCTATACTCTGTGCCTCGCGTGATCAGCGAACGCGATTGGACACCCTCTTCCAAGCAAACATCAACCGAAGCCCCGTTACGAATGCTCACCTTCGACCGCTCGGGTACTGCGGCATCCGCGAATACCATCTTTGACGCAGAATATCCCGACCATGGGATCTGGTCTCATGGAACGGCCTCTGACGTATCCGATCCGACACGTCCCGAAATATCGTCCCTCTGGCTCGCAGAGCAATCCGCCTGGGAGGAAGGTAGCGAGTGTAGCAGTCCCGCATGGAGTGATTCAGAAGTAGAATTGGATCTTTTGTCGGGATCAGAGATTTCGGATGGGGAAGAAGTCATGTCTGCGTGGTAGACGTCTTTGCTGAATCAGGGCAAGATGTAATTTTATCGCCGTTGTATCGTTCGTTTCTCGCAAATTGTTGTTCAGTTCTTCAGAACTTTGTGTAAACTTGTATGAATTGAAATCATTGCTCGTGGATCACCGAGAAAAATTCACCTTCACCTTCTTGCTGCACTTTCGGATGCGACGGCCGTGGAGACAGCCGGACCGGAGGGGCTCCGAGCTGGGCTCCGGATTTCTCATGTCCTCGTTGCGAAGATTGACGATCGAAGAGAGATGTCTATCTTTTATATCTGTCCAAAGAATTATACACCAGTCATGTAGCCTCTCCTATGATTGAGCTTGCACGTAATCTGTCATCCAGTGGCCCAAAATCCGGATTCTCGCAACAATGAACCACCATCCGCCGTTTGAACAAGTTCAAAGCAGTCGCCCTGATTTTGACAGCGATGCCAGATTTACGTATACCAAGACACCACAGATTGACTGGAAACCGGGACAGGGCTTGAACAATCTTGTACGTCTTGTAATCGGACTGTGAACCCCATCTAGAATTGACCGTTGTTCAAGGAATAGCCTGGAGCGGAAGATTTTCAAGCCTCAACTCCGTTCAGGGAGATCGATGTGGATTCCCTGACGGACAAAGGTCCTCTATACAAGTTGATGACTTGGGCGATCACCCCTCGACCTGTTGCTTTGGTATCGACGATGAACAAGGAAGGCATCACAAATGTTCGTACATTCCTGCGTGACAAGCTCGCTCGCTCGCGCTTACCATTGCCGGCACATTTCTCCAGCTCGCACCGATATCCTACTTCAACGAAGTCAACCATGACCCTCCAATGATCATGATCAGCGTCGTCGCCGGCTCAACATCAAACGGACTGAAAGATACTGCCAACAACATCGAAACATTGAAAGAGTTTTGCGTTAGCATGATCAGCGAACCCTTGATAGAAGCAGCAAACTACAGCAGTATCAACACTCCAGAGGATGTGGACGAGTACAGTCTATGTGGTTTTACGAAACGGCCATCCAAGTCAGTAAATCAGCATAGACTACCATCCGTCCACTAACACTGACATCATCCGCTCGTACAGATCAATACGCCCCCCTCACATCGCAGAATCAGCTTTCTCCATGGAATGCGTTCTTGCACATTCATATCCCATGTACAACGATGCGGGCGAGCATACCGCCACGGCCATCTTTGGACAGATCAAGCGCTTCCATATCAAGGAGTCTGTGCTTGACCCGAAGGATTCAGGCTGGAAGCTCGTACCGGAAAAGTACCGACCGATTTCGAGATTAGGAGGACTGACTTATGCTCGCAGTACTACGTGAGTCGTTTTTACCGATTTTCGACACGCCTCGGTAACCTCACCGTCTGCGCCTTGTAACAGGGGGTATGAACTGCAACGACCCGTCTGGGATAAGGTCAAAGATACAGAGGAAGTGAAAGCGGTGCTTGCGAATCCCGCCAGTAAGATGTAGCTTGCTCGGCCAAAATCTCAACACGCATATGAACATTCATCAATCCCTCATATGTGGCCGCACAAGAAATTCATGTGGTCTAGCAATTTTCATATCTGTTCCAACGATTTCAGAAACCCCGAGTAAAGCTAAGGCAGAGAAATAGTCGGCCACAGATCCCCAATCCAGCAGGGCGAATGTACTTACTCTCTGAGCAATTCCAGCCGGTCCAGGTCATTCTCGTTCTCGTCGTGCTCGAGCACCGGCAAACTGTTCGAAATTGTCCATTAGTCCATACGAATCGTGGAATTCTGTCTTCGAATATCTAGACTTACCTGTCTCTGATCCTTAGAATCTGTCGATACCTTTGTCTCCACGGCGTGAGATAGGGCATGTTGCCCTGGGTCTCTACATGGTTGAACACTTGAGCCATAACGTTGGCCGAGAGGGCGATCTGCCTGATCAATACGGGTAGAGCTTTGGCCGACACTAGTTTAAAATCGCCTATAGGACTAAAGTCCGGGATTCCAGCTTTCTTTTGTATGGTAACCTTGAAAAAGTCGTGATCCGAGGGATTCTCCGAGCTACCCGAAACGCCAGCGGTGTGAGCAGAGATGATCAGATTGACGAATCGGAATTGCGTGGAAACCGTGTCGAAGCGATAATCTTCTCCAGAATCGTTGAAGACCACGTGTACGTAGTCATTGCCAACATGTCGCTTTTTGTAAGAGTAGAAATCCTTTTGCCCTTCGATCGCCGGCCTGTTGGGCATGAGATGAGGCGCGTGGAAGATAGTCTGCGATAGATCGTCCCACCACGCATATGCGTACTCCCCGTCTTCGTCTGAATTTGTATCGAGACCGCCCGTGTAGACATCCTTTTGGCCCCGAAGGCGGATTAGACGACCCAGGCCTGCCATGAAAGTCAAAAAGGCTGGAGAACCGTCGGTGTTGCCGAAGATGTCGACTTCATCCTTTTGCCCGGGTCCGACGTAAAGTACCGCAATACAGTGTGAGTCAATGATGGGGATATAGTCCAGGTTTCGAATCATGACCTGGAGCTTGCGGTCGTCGGGTGGGATCAGCCGTCCTCGAGGTGCATCGACGCTGATGTAGGGATACGCTGAAAGCTGCAAGCCGACAAACCCTGGAAGGATGGCCACGTCTTTGCGTCTCTGCGAGGGCGAAGAGCCGGACCAGATAAAATCGGCACTATTGCGTCGTTCAGAAGACGAGCTCGAGTCTCTTCTCGATGTCACAGCCTGTCGTCGATTATGGGAGAATGATCAGCAGCCACCCTACTTGTAATCATTCGTTCAGTACTGACCTGGCTACTTGAGTCTTGGGCAGCGTTACCCGGTTCCCCATCCCCCTTGCCATCTGAATGCACCCGCCTATCTGCCATGAGGACGGCCGGAAGACTGTCCAAATCCGCATTATCTTCGCCAAGGCCAAGAAGAGGTACATTCTCCACCTTTGTCAAAAGACTAACTGTTCCGGACGGTCGCACAGCGTTGATGGTCACCCATCCAGATCGCGGTTGAGTTTTGATGGTAAGAACAGTGTTGCCGAGCAACCAGGATTTTGCGATGGCCGTTTCGCTAATCGACTTGTCTGTTCCCGCAAAGTCACCGTGCATCACTACTTCACTGAGGAATGAAACAGTCGGTTTGGGATCAGCATTCCCGTAGGTATATCGTGCGAGCCAATCGTAGCAGACTTCTGCCATCTCATCGATGCGTCCGTCGGTGAAGGCATGCATGAGATTTCGGCTAAGGAAAGGCACCACCGTGGGTCGCTTGTCCAACGATAAAGCCAAGAACCAGACGTATATCGCATGATAAGACATCGTAATGACGTGTTGAGACTCAGTGAAATCGCCCCGGTCTTGGTCCGAGATGGCATCGTCAGCGTCTTTGGTCCGTTGATGGTGTAATTGAATGTACGCGATTGCGACCTTGAATACCGTTAGGTATTGCTCATCCGTGAAGTTGGCATATAATGACGGCACAGACCCGACAGCGTTTAGGAATTCAAGAGCGTGGATGCTGACTTTGCCTTTGGTAATCAGATTCGCGAGCAACTCCAATATCGAATTCAAATGCTGAGAAACCGATTCCGTAACTTCGTGAACCGCAATGGTCAAGCTTTGTATCGAGGATCGCATAATTTCGGTCGTTTGCCCTTGAAGCCCTTTGACAAGAACGTCGAGAATTGCGCCGATTTCCCCCTTGTTGAATAGGCTTTTATAACTGATGAACATACTCAGCATCTGATATGCCGCTGGCAAGACTTCGGAAGGACGAATGGGAAGGCGGATATGCGACAAGAAGCTCCCGGAAGACAGGCCATCACAGATCAATCGACGCAGTTGTCTGATGGCTTGACTTGATTTCGGGCCGCAAAACAGGTGCTTGTTGGCCATCTGGAGCGGTAAGAAGATAAGCAGGTAGGACATCAATTCCCAGTCCTTCTCCTCTGTCAACATGGCTACAGCCACAGACATGTAATCTGAGACTGGCAACCAAACGCCTTCGATGCCATGAGCGTCCTTTTCCGATACAGAGGGGTCATAAGTCGTCATGCCCTCGCTTGCTCTAGCGTCCGGAGGAACCTCGAAATCCAATACGTGAGGGATTTGCCAAATCGGTCGATAGACAGGCGCGCTTTGAATAGATGCTAGAGGTGCTGGTTGCCGCGATCGGCTTCTGCTTCGACCTGAGCCGAGTTCCAGACCAGACGCACGACCCACTCTACCTCGCTCAGGTGCCGGAGGTGGGACCTGATTGGATTCCGACTGAGGCTTTCTCCTGCGATTGGCCGCCTCCTCCGATACTGCCGTAAGGATTTCGTCGCCCGAAGCCTTACGCTTCTTGGCCGATCTGCCTAGCAGATCTGCCATCGGTTCCGCACCATCGTCGAGATATGGCTTGATCCAGATTCTATGCTGTTTGTTTGCGCGGAGCCGTACGAGCCATTGTAGCAACATCAGCCGTGCATGTTGACATGACAAATGCCATTCTGCGCTTTGGCCGTTGCGTTCCGGATCCCGCTGAGCAAGCTGCTCATGGTGCGGAGCAATGTATTTCACCCATAATAGCTGGAGCAAGTCGCTGAATATCACGATGCAGCGAGCGGAAGCCGGAATCCTTGAAAGACGCAGAGTATCCGCGCGAACAGATCGAGGCAACGAGAAAGCCAACCTCGTAAAAATGGCAATCAGCGCCTTGACCGATCGGACAGCTTTGCAGCTCGGTAGAGCAGTCGCCGAGTCCCGTGAATCTCTCGCTTCCACAGTCAGGTCTCGGCCCACAGGAGATTTAGGCTCCGGAACATCACCTGTAGGTTTACCGGTTGACAGAGACGCAGTCGTTACAGCCGCTGGAAGGCTGCTGATAGACTGGGAAATCAGAGGGACATCTTTGTTTGAAGAGAAGAAGGTTGGTGAAAATGAACCCATTAAATCTCGGAAAGTCGAAGACGATACGCTTGCAGATAAGTCGGGACTCTGTGTGTGCAGCTGGTCGTGAGTCGACCGCGTTCTCGGATTAGAACGCGTACGATCATCCGCTTGTGCTTCCATAGGCATAGGGGTCGTACGTCGGGAACTGGGTGCCGGCGGGACGCTCAGGTGTGTGTCGTGATTGCATGACTCGTTGCAACCTGTACTGAGTATCAAGCGTCTCATGCGAGCAGAGCAACTGCTGATGGTATCTGGCAAGCCGAGCGAGAGTGTTTCGATCGATTCCGCCAAGGACGCCGTGTCGCTTGACGCATTCCGCTGAGATGCTCTTTTTCGTTCGTCCTCTTCCAGAGTTTCCAACACGGCCGCCGCAGTCAACGTCTCCCATGCCATGTCCGAGATGGTGTCATCCTCTTCCGCCGCCAGGGTGCGCTCCAAAAGGGGTAGGATACATTTGCTGACCAATTGTGTTCGGGATTCGGAGAAATCCTGCACGTAGTCGTATACGTGTTCAAACAAGAGGCTTGCAGCATTCTGGCGGATCTCTCGCTTGCTATTCCTTTCGCCCTTGTAATGGCCCACGAAGAAAGCTTCCATAACCTTGTTTACGTTATCGATCCAATCGGAATGGGGAGGGAGACACAACCCTTCCCGCTTGTAGAAATCGATCACGCGCAAGGCCAGTTCATTGTTAAGATCGGCGGGTATCTGCATTAGGAGGTTGACAAAATCGGTGTGCAGATACAGTCCAGAGCTGGGTCCCGACTGAAGTCCTCCTAATACAGCCGGAAGTCTGCACATAATGACAGACATCTTGAGCGCTACCGGATCGGTAATCGTTCGCAATGAAATCTGCGAATAAAGATCCAAGATGATGCTAGACAAAGAAGCACAGATATTCAGTTGGTCGACACAGTTTCCGATTCGGAGAAGAACTTACTCTGAACCCTTAGCGAGCGTCAAGCCTCTCTGCAGGAACTGGCAAACCAGGTGACCTTCAAACCATGGATCTCGACTATTGCTCTGCCGTGCGTCTAGCGACACTGTTGATGCTTCGACGTCGGAGACGGCAAGCGCCGTACAAGATAAATCGGTGAGGTAGTCATCCACAATGCACAGAACCTGAACGTCCACTTCTGCCGATTTTCTTATACCAGCAGTCGAAGGTTGGCTACCATCTGACATACTGGCAAGTAGTGTCGGTGCGAGAGACTGCAAATTGAAATTTGGCGACAGTTCGTGGGCATGTACGTTCTTCTCCTGAGCAGCAGTGTATGTGGTTTGCAGGAGAACGCGAGTCAAACTGTAGGAAGCACGTCGTCAGTGTTAGACCAGTGAACCACGCTAAACGGTACATACCCTAGTGCGCCAACAATGATATCGCGCTTGAAATCTGGTCTACGCTGATACTCATTCGCGGTGTCAACCTTGACCTGTCCGCCCAACAAGCTGCGCAAAGCTCTCTCCGCATTCCGACTGACGAGCTTACTGGTAAACAGATCCTTGAAGAAGTCTTCGATCTGGCTCTGATCTGTTCGGTTGAGGCTGTGCATGACTCCGTTTACTGCTTCGAACGGACGACTCGTTTGGGTGATCGATTTGAGATTCGTTCGCCAGCCATAACACAAGGAAAGAAGTTGTATAACCGAAACAAGCGACGTCGGAGGGAGATACTTCGCTTGCAATAGGAAATGCAAAAGATCAAGGACTGGGCTCAGGACAGTGGCCCAAGGAGGAGTTTTACCAGACGTGCCATTCGTTGGCGTCTTTGGTTGTGGTGAAGTCGTATTTGTCGGCGAAGTCCCGTGAGAGGCCGGATGTCGATCTTTCTTGAACGAGGGATTTCGTGATACCATCGTGGAAGCGCGACTGAGACCCGCTTCACTCGTGGTGGGAGGAGCCGCGGGTACCTTGAGAGTTCGGTTCCTAGTTAATAAAGACCCCGATCTCGCACGTCCATTGGAAACAGGCTGTGATTCCGAGGGAGTGTCCAGTTTTGCAACAGATGGATCAACTTCGACCATAGTGTCCTGTAGTGGCGTCGCCAACGAAGTGGCTTCGATGCCCTGTTCAATCATCGTAACGGCCATGTTCAGAATAGTTTCGATATCTCTTCCCGAAAATAGCGGAAGGTTGTGCGTGACGATAGCCACGAGGAGGTCCCAGATGCTGCGAAGCGAGCGTACGATAACCGGGACATGATCGTCTTCCGCTGCCCATTCGAACGAGTCTTTTACGAAATGGATGGTGATTGTCGAGTTTGATTGATCTCGCTCGTTGGATGCCCCGATGACTTTCTGTCTGCCTCTAGGCTCCACATCGGTGTGCGCTTCAGCATTTTCATCGGCGTCCCAAGATCCGGGCTCCGCACACCAGTGCTTCCATGCGGCGAGTAAGCCGTGATACCATTTAACGAGCGTTCGTACGATATTCTGATTGAGGGTGATATCCCTGCCATGTCTCGTCAAGACTTGTAAGCAGGCAATCCGATTTGGCATATCACCTAGGGCTACCTCGAAGGCACCTGGCGTTGTCGACTTGGTCTCGCTGGACGTAGGCAAATCGACCGATGTGCTCAAGCAGAGATCAATCATCATTGATCGGAAACGGGTATCATGCGCTGATTCCACCTTGTTCTGCGCCAAGTCCTGTTCAAGCGCATCGCTGCTGCGCATCAGCAGTAGGATGGCGAGCAGCTGGAATCCAGCGGTTTTGAGGGTTTGTCCCGACGACTGCTTTGTCCGATCACCATCTCTGATCAATCTGACCGGCACGTTCAAAAGTCTTTCCACGACATCCTCTACATCCAACTCGGATCCCATTGCTTCCAGAATCACTCTTGTCAACGGATCGGATACGGCTGATATGCCGGGGCGCTGTTTCACAGAAGATACTGATAGATCGTCTGCCAGGGTCGCCCTTAATCGTCGTTCGATATCCGCATCTTCCGCTTTGATTCTGAGTTCTGCGGCAAGCTCGGTAGCGAGGTTCACTCGTTCATGATTCGACAGATGTGACGACGTGGTATGCGAATGACTGGTTGATGCACTGTCTTCATCATAGACGAGGTTCTTGATGAGATCGCGGATGGAAGGCTGGTCCGCACTGCGAGGCGGTCTGCGCACAAGAGTTGCCTCTCTTGTGTTGCCGGGACCGGATGTCTGGCTCAAGTGCCTAAGAATGCCGACGCTCGTAGCGCTTGTATCCTCCTCTTCTCTCTCCTCGTAGAGACTCAAGTTGGCAATCCCGGCGGTAGTGATATCCTGCAACCTTTGCCTCGCGCGTGTGGGACTCTTCGACTTTGTTCTTGCTCTGTTGGAGGATGATGACAGTTGAGGAGATAGGATAGGCGAGATACCCGGCGATGGACCAGATCCGCTTCTCGCCGTTGATATCGGTGTAGCGGAAGGACGTTGTTTGGTGGTATCTGCATGGTGCAGATTTGCTGTTGTCGGCACTGATTGTTCCGATGTACTGCTCCTTGAGGTGCTACCACGAAAGACCCGTGAGAGGAATGATGAAGGGGTTGACGCTGTCGGCGGATTGGCCGCCGAATCGTGTCGGTGACCAGCAGGCCGTTCTCGATTGTTACGTTCCGCCATACAGGCTTTCTCTGGCGACGAGTAAGAGTCTGTCTTGCCACGACTACCTCATACCAAGGCAGAGGGTATATCAACGTAGAAGATAGCTAACGAGGAAACGTCGAGTAGAGCAGGTTGTTGAGTGGGTCCAGTGATGATGAAAACTCGTCACTGCCTGTTTCAGGTTTGGTCAAGTCAAGTCCACCTGGTAATCAATCTCTTCCGCAGTTTACCTTATTTAAGAGCTATTATTGCTCCATAATAGGCTTTATCCATAAATAGAAAATCAGGTGGAGGCTTCCGCCTCGTATTTATGAGTCGCCCAACTCCGATATGTACTTACATATCCCTCATCTCGGTTATGCTATGAAGGCCGTCCGGTGTAGGGATGACAGATGCGAGTGTCTCCTCTCTCCCAAGATCTAAGCTAATGCACTACTACCGTCAATCTAGCGTCGACTACGGCAGGCCCTTGCCTCAAGTATTATATATAGCATCCATAGTCTCATAGACTGCATTCCTTTTCTATCCTCGTCGTTCCTCCATCCTCGCCAAACACAGCAAAATCCTGACCACTTCCAGCAATATGACCATCATTTACGAAAGCCCTTACCCCGCCATGGAGGTCGCGCCTCCAAACACGATATTCAGGCACCACCTGCCAGCTCAACCTCGATTTCCCGACTACCCAGCGTTCATTGATGCCATCACCGGCAGAACCGTCACCCTCTCAGCGCTTCGAAAGACGGCCCTGCAGCTCGGTGTCGGGTTGCGAGAAAAGTACAACTTGAAGCCAAAGTCTCGAGTGATTGTCTACTCGCCCAACAGCGTAGACTTTCCCATCATCTTTTTTGGATGTCAGTCCATCGGAGTTATCACTTCATTGGCGAACGCTTCATATACTGCAAAGGAATTGGCTCATCAGATAAGGGATGGACAGGCTGACCTGGCATTTGTGCATCCGGTTAGTACACTCGAGTGGATGCCAGCACATTGAACTCACACTATTTCTGGTTCCAGGCAATCTTCGAAGCCTACATCGGAGCGATTGAGATACTGAAAAAGGAAGGAAACAAGATTCCTAAAGTGTTCTGGGCAATTTCCGGTGATACCGTTCCTGCAGAACTCAAGGAGAAGACCAAGGGTATCGAGGCATACGACTCTATCCTCGCGACACAGCAACAAGTTGGCGACTTTGCAGGTGTAGAGCTGAACAAGGGAGATTATGAGGATTGTGCAGTGTTGTGCTATAGTAGCGGAACCGTAAGTCCGGGCTGGTAATGATGATGACCATCGAATTCCTCTGCTTACATGCTTCTCGGTACTCGGTAGACGGGTCTCGCAAAAGGTAAGGTCATCTGTGGCGATTTCGCTATCTGGACGAGCTGGCTGACTTTTGAAGAAACACTCTCCTAAAGGTGTCATGACTACCCATCAAAACCTCAACGTAGTCGGACAAATCAGTAGAGCCGCTTCGCCGCCAACAATGAAGAATGGCAAGGGTCAACTCATCTTGGGCGTACTTCCTATGTTTCGTAAGCCTTTGTTCGCCTGTATGACACGTTATCCACGCTTATACCTTGATTTCACTTCAGACATCTACGGCATGGTCAAGTACGACAATTTCGCAACTAACATTTCAAGCGATGACGTGCTGACGAGACTTTTCTGCTCAGGCTGATCAACTACCCCCTGACGATCGGTGTACCAGTCGTCGTGCTCCCGAAATTCATCGACACGCTCTTCTTCAGCAGTATTCAGAAATACAAGATCACTTATGCGTTCCTCGTGCCGCCCATCATTCTGCACTTAGCAAACAACCCTATTGCTGAAAAGTATGACTTGTCGAGTTTGCAAAACGTCATGAGCGGAGCCGCGCCTCTAGGTGCGGGTTTGACGAAGAAGGTGAAGCAGAGGTTTCCCTGGCTCAATTGCAGCCAAGGCTATGGTGAGGAAACCTGCCTCGTGAGACGACAAGCCCTGTAGCTCACCTTCTGTTACCCTACCCAGGTTTGACGGAAACGACAGCCCCCTGTCACTCGCAGAACGTGGAAGATGGTCAACGCTTCTTTGGATCTTGCGGGAAATTGCTACCAAACCTTCAGGTCCGCCTGGTTGACATTGATCTCAAAGATGTCAAGGTTGGCACCCCTGGCGAAATCTGTATTCGTGGGCCAACGGTAATGAAGTGAGTCGTCGCTGGAAAGGGCAGAAAGCCTTGGCTAGCCAGGTTGCTAATGAAAAATCTTGCTTGGTATAGAGGATACTGGAACAATCAAAAGGCGACCACAGAGAGTTTCTTCGACGGAGACTGGTATCGTACAGGGGATATCGCTCAAATTGACGAGCATGGGAACTACTTGTCTGTGAACGATTCTATCCAGCATCTGACCTAGCGACTGACTCTAGTTCCGCACCTTGTCCGATCAGCATTGTGGATCGCCTCAAGGAATTGATCAAGTACAAGGGCTTTCAGGTACCCCCTGCAGACTTGGAAGCCCTTCTACTCAGCCATCCAAAAGTGGACGATGTCGGTGTCATCGGAATCACCTCGGTCGAAAAGGCCACCGAGCTGCCCCGAGCGTACGTCGTGCCTTCGGGCGACTTTGCAAACATGAGCGATGTCGCTAGGAAAGCGCTGTCACAGGAATTGATAGATTGGGTTGCATCAGAGGTAAGTCTCAGAGTTTAAATTGTGAGAGGAACTCTCAAGTGCTCAGATAGGGGTTCCAAACAGGTCGCGAATCACAAACAGCTACGAGGTGGCTGTATTTTGATAGAGGCTATTCCAAAGAGGTAAGCACGAGTCTTCAAAGCGCAAGATTGGACGGGGTTGATGACTTGCTTTCATAAACAGTGCCGCTGGAAAGATCTTGCGAAAAGAATTAAGGGAAAAGGCCAAGGTTGACGACCAACAGCAATCGGACGCTTTGAATTCAACTATCAAGAGGATGTCAAAGTTATAGATTGAAAGTATACTGGTGTAGATCAGGCGCACAGAGAGAGACTGTCTGGGTAAGGTTTATGAGGTAGAAAGAAAGACAGAAGAAAATGTAAAAGAAAACACGAAAACAAGATGTTGTATATCATTGCATATTGAAATTAAGACACTGGGCCATTTCCACAAAGGCAATCCTCATCAAGAGCCGATGATGCCAGAGAAATACAGCCAAAACAGAAACTAGCGAAATGGAAGGATACAACGAAGACAAAAGTTCAAGCGCGCCCACGTACTGTATGGCATCTAGCGGGAAGCCTGCATGGCCTTCTTTTTGAATCGATTGATACGTTCCGCTTCGCGCTGTCGAGCCTCTTCCATCGCTTGCTCTTCCGGTCCCTTGGCTGAACGCCTCGCAGCGGGAGCCACGGCATACGCATGTCCCTGTGGACGCCAACAAAAGGCGGACAACGTTAGCCGGGATGATTTGGGAGTAGGCTGTAGTTGTACGGCATCACTTACGATGTGACTCGGCAACCGGGAAGACTTTTGCTTGTCATCGCCCTTCTCCTTGTCCGCCTGCACTTTTTGGTACAACAGCGCACCCGACCTCATCGCTTTCCTATCCTTTGGTCGACCTCCGCCATCGCCATTCGAAGCACCCCCTTCCCCTCGCTCACCACCTTCAGCGGCATGTCGATCATCTTGGTCCTCCCTCTCCGCCTCGGCTCTCGCACGGGCCGAAGCACGCGCATTGTTACCCGTGTCCAGGATGGGTTTCGACCATCGATCGATCAATAGGTTGGCTTGGCGGATAATTTCAGGTTGGCAGGATTTGCAGCGGGTATAAAAGTTGACGACTTTGCCGAGTCCGGAGTTTCGAAGGTGGATTACTTCCAGGCCTTCGAGCTGCGAAGGACAAGTGAATCAGGACGAGGTCATTCAGATGAGTGACATGGTAAAACTCACTCTGCCAAGTTGGAAGAGTATGCCCTTTTGGATGGTAAGCGATGGAAGAGATCCATCCTCCATGGGTTCGATAAACCTTCTCAACGTCGACAGAAAGTCATTACTTTCCAAGATCGACTGTTGTAGCGAAGCGCTAGAAACGCAACAAGAGAGATCAGCACATCTTCCGCGAAACAACACGGAAACGCTGGTAGAACCTACTTTTGAAGCACCGCAATGACCCTATTCAAAATTTGCGTCTTGCTCAACGCCGGTTTCCTAATCTTGTTCATATCGATATCATTCCTAATCGCATTATCCATCATTGTCGTCATCTCCTCAATCTGACGATCAAGGCCCAAGTCTTCGCTCTACACCATACCGGACGATAGAAGAATCAGACGTGCGCCATAAAGTGCTCGAAGTCGGGTGAAGAGAGCTCACATCATCCTTCTTTCGTGATCTCTTTCGTTTGCCGGATTTACCGATAGCTTCAATTCGCGCATCTAGAGCCCTCTTTCGGGCTACATCATCCACCACCGGTGAGAGAATGAGCGTCAGGAAGCAATCCTTCAATGAAAAGCAACCGACAACTCACCAAGCGCTTCATCCGTCTCCTCTGGTTCAGCTGTTCGTTCCTCATCATCATCCTCATCGCGTCTCGAGTCCTCCTTGACATCCTCGGCTCCCTCCGAGCGCGCTTCTCTGACGCCCGCATCATCTTCATCACCCGACACAGGCGATTCTCCTCGTCGCTTTTTCCGTTGAGGCATCTCTTCGTCCTCCTCTTCGTCCTCCACAGCGCTACCTTCACGAGCGGACGCTCTGCCGGAATCTCGCGCGGGACTGAGGGCTTCAACGACCGAGTCGGTGTCGGCGTTGGACCTTGCTGTTTCTGTTATTGGTTAAAGGAGTTCATGTCAAACAGCAAACCGGAAAAAGTGAGAGATAAACGCACTGCTTCGCTTGGGCACGTCATCGTCACTGCCGAACAAGTCGTCGGCGTCAAAATCTGACTGAGGTGCTGATATCGCTGCTGGAGTTTCTTTGACTGGGACATCTTTTGTTTCCTCGGTTTCAGTGTCGGTTCGAGTAGGAGCTTGTTCTTCGTTGTTTACAACAGCGGCTTCCGTATCCTCTTGCGCCGGAGTTCCCACTTTTGGTTCTTCAACTTGAGCCTCGACGTGACTTGTCAGTTCTTCGACGGTCGGAGCTACTCCTGCTTTTTGTTGCGCTTCGATCATCTGGAGAGTCGTCTGTTCAGATGAAGGAATGGTATCCTCCACCCTTTCTTCTGCGATGGGTTCCTGTACGAGATTATCGATAATTTGTGCGTCCACGGTTGGTTGAGCGGTGTCCGTTTCCACATCTCCCCCATCGGTAGCTAAAGTCGCCGCCGAGGCAGCATCTCCTTGTTCGACGTCAACGGCTTGATTGTGTTTTTTTGTATCCTCCTGCTGTTGCGCGACGAGATCAGGTTCGCCTACTTGTGTCATTGCGACCGGATTGTCGATTTGAGGTTCGGTGGTGGTGCTTAACGTTTGTTCAGGATCAGCCATGGTTTTGGATGTTGGGTTTTCTTCAGCGTTCATGGTGTGGGTACTATGATCTCATTCTCCCAGCCTGTGTTATGCGCCTACCTACCAGAGCGGACGTATTGTCACCTATAGTTGACGGCATAGGTTATTGCGAGTTTGTGGATGCGGATGCGGATGATACTGACATTACTCTTGAGCGGAGGTTACCGACTGCGGTTCCGGGAAGTCAATACTTAGGTAATACAAACAGACAAGTGGAGGCGTGTTTCAGAGGATCATTCAAGTGTGCACCTTCCACAATAGAAACATCATGCATGATCAGACCATTGGACAACGTCCTAGAGAGCTCAAGACGTCGCCTCGAGAACACTCAACTCTGAGGCATGTTCTCAACCCTCGGATTATTCAACCCAGTAGTTTGCCCCGACGACGGATGCACACGATCGCCATGTCTCTTTTCCCATGACATTCGACAACGACCAACTGCAGCAGCACCAAAGCAAGAACCGTTAGCAGCAACACATAGGTCTACCAACGCGCCAACAAGACAACCTCATTCCCGATCAGATAGTAATAACGCTCCCACGAATAGTAACGGTGCGCCGTCCCGCCCGGCAGCTCCCGCACCACGCGCACGAACACCAACATCGTTCGGAGTATCACTCACACCAGATGTTCCGCCCATGTCTGTCGCCGCGATGGATATGGCAAGAGGATTGACAGCGCAGAGCTCGAGAGTTGTTAGTAACTCGAGTGCTGGGGGTGGTGGGTACACGCGTGGACCGATACCACAGCATACAAAGACGTTGGCAAGTGGGATGATCAAGAGGCCGAATAAGATTAGTAAACCCGCTCCGGTATGTTATAGGGTCCTTTGGGTGTACTCGCTGGCTGTTGACGAGTCTGCGTCTGGCAGTCGTCTTCCACGTCTTCGAATTATCCCTCATCTTCCCGCAACTCTCCTAACCCGCCGATTCTGAGAGCGGTTAGCAAATTATCAAAGCAGCCTATCCTCGATCGTCAGAGATCCCGTAAGTCCCTTTGAATAAAGAAGAGGAATAGTACCACGCATCTGATCAATACTGTAGTGAGGCGCCTATTCGAGGAGTACTGCAGACTAGTTCGTACACCGCGTTGTCGTCCGCTCTCTCATCCACTAACAAAACACCCGCCTCCCAGTACGCAAAAATTATCCATCTAGACCCGGATCTTCCAGCAGCAACAGCGACACAACAAGAACAAGACACGGCAGACGCAACCAACAAAAGCTCGTACACGCAAGCGATCCACAGTGTGCTTATTGAACTCCGACAACGTCCGATCCCGGAATCACTTGACTCCCCGTACGTCGGCACTATCAAGGAATCACGAGAAAAAGTGCGGTTGGAAGAGGAACGCAAGGATTCCGAGGTGACGGTGAAACGGGTACGGGGGTATGTGATCCCGCTTGCTCAACTGCCAAAGTGGGGATTCATGACGGCCGTTCCGGACGAACAAGGCGACACGGAACCCGAAGCAACGGGCGAGGAAAAGACATGCGACAGATGCCGCGTGAAATTCATCGTTTCCTCCTCGACCGACTATTCCGCGTTTCAGAAACAAGCGGGGCGCGGGGAATGCGTTTACCATTGGGGTAAACTCAACCCCGCACGACAACAAGGGGCGCGTGTGTGGCTGTGGACTTGTTGTGGGGAAGGAAGGGATAGTGAAGGCTGTGTAGATGGACTGCATGTCTTCCGAGATGGATATCCGTTTGGACATGTTCCGCAGGAGGGAGAAGTGCCGGAAGAGGTGTTGCTTCATCGACGCAAGGCATTCAAGAGCACGCAGGAAATTGTGCGTGAGCTACGAGGGAAGCAGGAGAAGAAACGTAAAGCGATAGGGGAGGTGTATGATATCGTTGCGTTGGATTGTGAGATGATTAGTGAGTTGTTGGTACTTGGCGGTCGGGAGAGGGATTCAAGTGAACTGATGACGTTTGGCATTGTACAGGTACGACTGCTGGTCTCGAGCTAGGTCGAGTCAGTGTAGTCGATGCTCAAGGCCGACCTATCCTCGACCGCTGTGTAAAACCATCATCAACCATCTTGTAAGCCAACGACCCACGTGCTCTCCATTTTACTCTACTGAGCGTACTCGATGTGCGCTTCTTCCTGCGTTTGCGTTTCCCTTCTCTGCGCGCAGGGACCTGAATACCCGGTTCTCTGGCTTGACGGAGCAGGATATGGCGAATGCACGACAGGATCTAGAAACGACACGGACCGAGCTTTGCGGGTTGATAGACGAGAACACGATAATCATCGGGCATGGGTGAGTCGCCCGCGTCGCCTTTTCCCCCCTTATCACGTAACAAGTACGCTGAAACCATCGAATCGGGGTATGTGGGGGTGTGTATGGCGGGGTTGGGAGGGTAGGTTGGATAATGATCTGAGAACGCTGAGATTGGTGCATACCCGGATTATCGATACGGCTGTCTTGTTTCCGCATGAAAAGGGACCGCCGTACAGACGTGCTTTGAGGGATGTGTAGGTGCTACGCTCTTGATCCTCACCCTCTCATATGGTACTAACCTACCTGAATGTTCATCTCGTCGGAGGATTAGGTTGAGTGAAAGGATTGGGATATTTATTCAGAACAACTTGTTGGAGGAAGGACACGATTCGGCTGCTGATGCACGAGCGGCGTTGGATTTGGTCAGGTGGAGGGTCAAGGCGGATGTTTCTGCTGGTTTGTTAGTTTAATGCGGTAATGCATGGGAAAGAAAGTGGTTGTATAAAGATCAAATGGTGGTACACTATGTAAGTCTTGCTGATATACAGTAGATTGCGGAAGCCAGGGCATAATCAAAGTCAGCTCAGCCAGCCAGATGGCTTGGGGCGCACCTCTTACTTGGGCTGAAACATTGGCCGAGCGAGCGATCGAGTAGGGCTGGGGTATGGGATGACGCCGGCTCATCAGGCTTTGTCCTTTCTTTGGCTTTAGCTAGACTTGAAAGGAGTAATAAAAAGAGGTAATAGGATAGGAGGTGTGCCTTGGTTGTTGTTCGTTTAAAGGATACTCTTGTCGAGATGGAGGATCCGCCACGACGATTGGCGGAAACTACTAGGACGGCGAGAACGGATAACGATAACGTTCTTACAGCTATCGTACCGCCACATCGACATGTCCATTACACCACCAACCAAGCAGAAGACATTGACGATCTTCAGCAGAAGCAGGCAATCACGCGGATCGGAAAGGATGGTCTTTCTCCTGTGCCATCGTTCAAGCCGGAGAACATGATCAATAACGGCGACACTCCGAATTCATACAACCTGGATGGAGATGTTGCAGATTTTGAGACGAGACTACCACCGCCTTCAATACACGCTCGTAGAAATCGACAACAGAAACGATCAATGACTTTTCCTGATGAGTATATGAATGGCCGTACGAATAGAACAGGGTTGGAAACGACGCTTGATCCAGCACAAGGGATAAACTCTGGACTAGGGTTCGGGTTTGCATCGAGTCGACGAGGATCGTTGCGTCTTCAAACTGGATCAGTAGTCGCCAACAATATCCTTTCCTCTCCCTCATCAGACGACGAAGACTCTTTCCACTCGGGCCCAAATCTATCGTTCCGCAAGGAACGAACCCACGTCGCCGTCACTTCCCCGTTGGCGATGGCAGGACCTAGTAGGTACCCTGGGATGCTCCAGTTGTCTTTACCGCAGCAATTGCAGGGTGAATATAGGGAGGTTTCACCGAGGACAGTGCAGCGGCGTCGGATGGCTTCGACTGGCGGTGGTCGGAGTCCTGATATATCGCCTGCCGGGAATACGGTTCCAACACCACGAGGCATCGCGACTTCACCACTCAGCACCACTCCACCAGTCGGCGCTTTACCTCGTTTACAAGCCATCGGGCAACAGGAAAGACCACGCAGGCTTAGTATACAGAGTCTTTCTGCCGGGAAACACGATCGCACAGCGTCCAAGCTGCGGCGGATCTCGACGGATGATTATGTATCTGCGGGAGGACACAGACGCAAGTCGAGCAGTCATTGGGTTTTGCATGATTCGTTGCCGTTTATGGCTGGCTCGGGGGAAAGCACGACGTCAATGACGACGCCGATACCCAGCCGCCCACCGTCAAGACATCGGAGAGACTCGACCATGTCCGCCGTCCACCCAACAAACGCCTCTTCTTCCAAACCGACCACCAACAAACAGCAACAGCGACCACAACAAGGTTCTCGAGCCAGTGAGGATCACCATTCGTCCACCCACGGGCCGAGCGGGGACGAATCGATGAATGAGGAGAAACAAGACATTGCGAAAACGGTCGGGAGGAAGCGAAAGCAGAGTGAGGATTTGCAGGCTGCACAGGCGGATAGGTTGAGGCAGCAGCAGCGGAGCATGTCGACGCCCGTGATGATGAGTGCTGTTCCGGAATTTGCAGAGTATGGGATCAACGGCGACGGGAACGGGAACAGTAATAATAGCAATGGATTGTTCGTGCTGGAAAGCAGGGAGAAGACGAGGAGGAGGCCATGGCGCGGGATGGAAGACATGGGGCTTGAGAGTGCGCTTGAAGCGGTTCAGAAGCCGCAGAATGATGCTGCTTCGTCTGGTGAGTCCTGTCTTCATGTTCATTGCGAGGCACGTGTGGCGAAATGCTCACTCGACGACGGTCTATTTTTGACGTGTAGCCGTGTTGGAAAATCTTTTACACTCGATAGATCTGGCAAACGCTATGCGACTGATTCAAAAACAAACGGTAATACCCTCTGAAGTGCATGAAGACGACAACGATCCCGCCAGTTCCCCAACCGTCAGGGTTTCACGCAATGTTGGTAAATTCCGGAATATGACGGCGGGTAACGGGAAGATGGCCGAGATTTTTGTGCCGCATGCTCCGCCGCCTATTCTGTACAGTCCGGAACAGCAGGATGGAAGCGCCGGGCTGCAGCGCAAGGCGGAGCAGCATCGTGCGTTGGCTACGGGAGGAGGCGGGCATGTAGCGTTTACTCATCCCGGGGTTGAGGTGTCGAGTTCGGAAGATGCGCATTCTGTTCTATCTGGTGGTCAGACGCTGCATCACCTGCCGCTTCCAACGCAGGGCAGAGCATCACGTTTATCTACTTCTTCCTCGATTCCTTCTGGTCTTTTAGGATCGCGAAGGCACGTATCGACTCCGTCATCGTTGGTATCTGGTAACCATAAGGCTATCGAATCCGGAACGACCAAGAATCAGCCTTTCATGGCGACTGGTACGACGGGGGCGATACCCGAGCCGAACAACAAGCACAAACGGAGTATTTCAGAGAGGTTTGGGCTTAATCGGCACTTGTTGGGGCATGTGAAAAGGGGCAAGGTGGGGGCGCCGGTCGGGCGATCCGCGGCCGGGGAGTTTGAAGTGGACGAGGAGGCTGCGTGGGAGGCCAAGGATATCGCGAAATTTCAAGGTGAGCTCGGATAAGATCAGTGTCTTGATTGTCTGCTGATCTGGTACGACTCTCGCCAATACTAGAACGTATACAGTCGTCGTTGCTAGAACTCTCACACCACCCGCGAGCCGAGAAACTGGCCTATCAAGCGCGGTCCTACTTGCAAGGATACTACAGCAACGTATTCGCCTCGATTAGGGATCGCGAGCTCGATCCGGACCCAATATACGTGTTTGACCCGCTTGCGGTTATTCGATGGAGAAAAGCAGTGCGCGAGGAAGAGGCATTACGTGTGGCATATGAAACGACTCGGACGTCCGCAAAGGCCTTTTCTCCGGGTAGTGGTACAGCGTCCTTTGATCCCCGAGTGCGGACACCTTCAAAGTCGGCAAACAGCCCGGACATGTCCAATGGAAACGGCCAACCAGCGTCGAGACCTCTACACTCGGCAGAACTGCTGAACCGCGTCGATCAGAGTGATACAGCAAAACATCTCAAAGTCAGTCCAGCACTACGAGAGTGGGTGGTCACGCCCAGTGAAATTGTCGCCTACCTGAATTGCAAAGGTGTAGTGGACCACTTTGTGCCGTCGAGCGAGTTTGAACACCCCGTATGGGGCGAAATGCCTCGAATAGACAGGTCACCGAGCACCATGACTGCGTCCAGCACGCATAGTCGCTCGCTTACCTCGCCGTCTAGTCGGATGTGGCAAATGAAGGCGACGTCTAATTTGCAGGTGAGTTTCGGTTATCCATCCTATCTCACCCGTGCTAATACGCTACCATTTCCCCAGCATCGTCCGCCGTCATCTGCGCATGGACCCGAGGGAGCGGAAGGAGCGCTGCATGGTCGTAAAGATAGCCTCGAAACCAGCGACCGTTTCGCGTCCGTCATCAAATCTCCCCTGCAACGCATACGCCGACACATGCACCCCCACCATGATCGTGAAAACTATCCACAGAGTGCGGCCGCGTCGGATACGGAGAACGATGGGATCAAGGGGAGTCGACGTCATGCATTATTGTACACCGCTCAACGATTCAAGATTGGCCAGTCGACCAAGGAGCAAGTTCAGCATGTCGAAACGGCACCGACGATGAGCCACGAATCGATACCGAGGCCGCAAAGCAGTACCACTGAGCTTCCTCCGCCACAAAAGGTGGATCTCAAGGTGGACACGCTGCATACCTCGGGCCGGCAGTCTCCGTTGGCTCCTCCGGCTCCCACCACGTCTCAGGCTGATGAGTTCGACGTATTGCCCGTCGAGGTGGACGAAGCAGAGTATCGCAAGAAACTTCGGTAAGTACGACGATTACAACCTCTTTTATGACTGTGCCACTGATACATGCTCTTTTCCGTTCAGCACCTTGCAATCGGTTGAAAACGCAATGAACCGCACACCGGTCGCCGAGCGTGAGGGCCAGGCGTTGGTAAAAGATTTCATCACTACCGTCGAAAGCTTCCGCGCGCGACACGGATGTTCTATTCTTGAAAATGATCTGCGCAAGATGAGACGAGTTCAACTTGGATACGTCGGCTTGTCACGGATGCCGCAAGCTAACGGGCATGCCAAAAGCAATGGAGCTGCGACGGAGAAATCGGCCAACGCGGAGCAGAATGAGTCTAGCAAAGAGCCGGCCGAGATATCGCAAGTCTCTGCATTCAATCCTATGAATGCCGTCAAGGAAGTCATAGAAGATCTGCATGAAAGGTACAACGTCGCAATCCAACAAGCGGTAGAAGTGTGTCAGCAGCAGGATACCGTGCAACGTCATGTCTCGGAATTGCTACCTGAGGCGGAAACCTTGCTTTCAAAGATTGGCGATCAGGTTCGAAAGGTGAGCATGAACGAGGGTTTTCCAACAGACTAGAACCACAAACTGACTGCCTTTGCCAACTTGTTAGCTCCGAGCGATCCGAGAAAGCTTCTACACGTTGGATGCAATCCGTTCAAACAGCAATCCAGCCTACTATCGTGTGGTGAATGCGGGATTCTGGGTGATCAGCTGGATAGTATGGGCGGCACTCCTTTGCGTGCGTTACATCAGGTTGGCACTTGGTGTGCTAAAGTACCTTGTCGCGTGCTTTGTGCGCCTTCCGACCTTTGTCGGGATGTTTTTTATTCGCTTTGGCATCAACATTGGAGAGTGTCTGCGGTCGGTGGTCTTTAGCTTTGGATCAGCCTTGACAAACATGGCGTTTTGGGTGGCTTTGTTTACCGGCATAGTCATTGGCGCCATCTTCTTTAGTTAGGATGAGGAGGATCACGATTATCTTGTATGTAGGAGAAGGAACTATTGTCATGAATGTTCATAAGGGTAATTGACTGTCCATTGCAGAGTCTATGCAAGCGACTAGACTCTTGAACGCTGAAGAACACAAAGCCGGGGTCGCCTATACACCGTTCGATGGCAATTCAAAGGGACATTGAATTCCTGTTACCGCCCTCGAAGTAATGGGCACGGTCACCAATCCCCTGATATGCATTTTCAGAACAACCTCGATTTGAATATCTATCATCAACGAAAAGAATGTCGCACACCCACCCACGGGAATGAGTCTTGACCCGGCCGGGCGGCGTGCAATCTCGTATCACAAAAAAAGAACGACTTACCTTGGCGAGTTGTACCTGTCCAAATGTGCCCACACGCATCATACATGTTCGCCCCTGCATACCTCACGAGCCAGGTCAGTGAGATGGCTCCCGGTTCTACAGCGAACGCGCGCGGAGGAGGAGTTGCAACTCACATGTAGTATCGCTTGCATTAACGCCCTGATACGCAAACTCTACAGGCAAGCTGACAAACTCTGCGTTCCCTCGCGCCAATTTATGATTTCTCCAGTTGCCCGTCGCGATTTCTTTATCTGTCGTGTGATCCAGTACGGAAATTTCGAGGTTTGTAAAGTACACGGGGAGGTAGGATGCCGTTGAATCGGCTACATTGGGGAGATTAGGCACTCTTTGAGCTGCGTGGCGCGACGTGGCAGAGGCGCCTAGGACCCGAGGTATCTTACCGATCATGTTTATTGACCCGGAAAAGGAAAAGTTAGCGGGCGTACGGGAGAACGCGACGGTCGAGTTGTCCACGCCGATAATATCGTTCGAGGGAAACTTGAACGACGGTGCTCGAGGGATCGTCAAGAATAAAACAATACAAAGTCTTCGAAGCAGAGTTATTCGTGGTTAGCGGAACACGCGCGCGCGCTGTATACCTGCCGATATGATGACCAGTCAACCCCCTACTCACGCAATAACGAGCCCGAAAAAGATAAACGTCAACACTTTATACGTCATCCACTTTATCCCACACAGCCCTCGCTGACTCCTGATAAACTGCTTCCACACCGTTCTTCGTTTTTCATTCTGCAGTTGACGTCGTACCCGACGCGTGCCCATGGCGGATTCGTCTTTCCCCCACCTGAAAGAAAAGCGACACAATACATACCGGGGGGATTTTTTCCAGATCAGTCTGCCAGCGCACCGTCTCGTAGAGACTATACTTACTCGGGTCCAAGAGCAGGAACAGTGACGAGTTCCACGCCATTGGCATCCTTTGCCTTTGTGTTGAACCTCGCCTTTCCGCCCATCTCACCGCCACGGCCGCTATTTTCGCCACCCCACCTTTCATCTCCCTCTTCATCTTCCCGCACAACGTCGTGCCTACTCGTATCCCAATTCGCATCCGCCAGTAACGGCTTTGCGCGGGACTTTCCACCACGTGAGCCTTGCTTTGTTGAATGACGGGTCGAGTAGGAACGTTCGATCGGTGAATCACGGTACGCTTCTTCGCCTTGTTGTTGCTGGTCGTCGGAAAGGATGCTGTTACCCATCTTGGATTTCGGACGGTATGGTTTTGCTAGTTCTTTGTGAGACGATTGGGGACGGTACGACCTGTATATCCTCAGAGAGGCTTGATGAGCTCTCTTGATCAACCAGCAGCGACGGCGTGCTCCGGGTTCGCGCGCGCACTCGCACTCACGTTACAGGTCTCCCTCCGTGCTTGACCAACTCGCGCATACTCTCGTCCGGTGCAATACCATAGACATTCGAATACCTCGGTCCAGCGTTATTGAAATCTGCCATGATATCAAACTCGGGTTGTTGCTGGGGGGCTGGCGGTTGTTCGAATGGATTATCGTATCGTTCGTGGGATGGAGGTGTGTCGGTGTAACCCGCGCCATATGATGATTGTCGGGTATGTGGAGCGAGAGCATACCCATCGTCGTAGGATGTATAGCTATTCATCTGCGATGCTGACATGATGCCTAGCCTTGATTGTCTACGAGAATGTATCGGTACATTATCCTGATCGTCTTGGTCCTGATCCTCTGTTCTGATATAACCACCTCGGTGGGTCTGATGGAGTTCGTATGCGTTGGCATCATGGTCGTTGGGGTAAGAATGGCGACCTGTATTCGAGTAGGACATGTTGGGGTTGAAAGGAAGGAAAGAAAGAAAGATCCAGGTTCTCATCTGAGACAACAACTTTGACTTGGCTTTGTTGGTTTGAAATGGGAAAGCACAGCGTTGGTGCCTTGGTTTTGGATCCGCGGTTGTCAGCTATTCCTATTTAACGGCGCTTTACCTAATATTCATATCGGTCCGGTTCGAAGCGGCAATGCGGGGAGAATGGGAATGGGAATGGGAGCGGTGAGCGGGTGAGCTGAAGTTTGATAATAAAGTATATTCCATTCTCATTCCCTTTCCATCACCCTTTCCTTTTCCTACCAACACAACACCACCTCTCCCCCCTTCCTGCAAACCATAACCATGTTCCACTCTACACGTCAAATCTCGTTCGCTTCCAGGCAAATCCTACAAACTAGCACGGTGACTCCCGCCGCTCGTTCCTACCCTGCGTTCGCACGTTCCCTCAACAGCACTCGTTCACTTCGAGCCGATGATTATGACAAACACAGGGTACAGGTAGGTGGCATTCTCCCGGGAAAACTGTGGTAGAAAAGGATTCATTGACACTGGTTGCAATGATGACTTTAGG
Source organism: Naganishia vaughanmartiniae (assembly GCA_030039245.1). Lineage (NCBI taxonomy): Eukaryota > Fungi > Basidiomycota > Tremellomycetes > Filobasidiales > Filobasidiaceae > Naganishia > Naganishia vaughanmartiniae. Next base: position 747,150 of record JASBWU010000001.1, on the reverse strand, counting down.
TCAATGAGCCGTCTGTAGGAACGACTGACAAGTCTATGCACAGATCCTACGTCCAGGTGAGCCTCTATACGAGCACAATCGAGATCAAAAATATGATTGAAAAATATTTGCGACATAGCCGGAAGTGGGAAAAGAGCCTCAAACGAAGCCTCACAAGACTCTGTCTACGTTCTCCATGGCAAGTCTCGACTTTTCTCCCAGCCACGGTACTTGGCCGACTCTCCTCGAACGTACCTTGACATTACTTCTACAATACATAGGGAGGTAAAGTTTGTGTCATCACTGGAGGAGCTCGAGGCATCGGCCATCAGATTACGCAAGGTTTCATGGAATCGTTCGTTGATAAATTTCTCCCACACATTCTCACAAATACCGTGCTCCCCTCGTTGGACTGACCTTTGACCTTTTACCGACGTTAAGAGGTGCTACCCAGGTCGCCATTTTGGACTTGAGGAAGGAAGACGCTGCCCAGGCAGCAAAAGAAATGGTAGCAAAGTTCGGTAAGAAGACAATTGCCCGTCTCCTTCTCCTACACCGTCCTGCGCAAAACATGTTCCGATCCCTTGGTCTTTCTTTTTCCCTTTCCTTAGAGGAGGCCGGAGAGTACGAAAAGGGCCAACTCGAGGTACTTGCCGTCGCGTGTAATGTTTCTTCAGAGGAGAGCGTTGAGCAGGCGTTTGCACAAGTCATGCAGAGATTCGGGAGGATTGATGTAAGTCCCGTCCCTGAATTAGCGTCTCTGGCACCCATCGGCGCGGACAGGGGGCGGCTAACGTTTCAAACGCGGTGCGCCTGATGTAGTGCGTTGTCAACTCTGCCGGTATTGTGGACAATTTCCCTGCGCTGGATTGTAAGTCGCTCCCTCTCTATCTCTCTCTCTCTTCGTCGCACATGATGCCGAATCAAGCATTTGTTGACCGCTCCATCTCCCCCTTCCAGATCCTACGGCCATGGTGAGAAAGGTACGTCGTCCCCTCCCGCATGCTTCTCGTGGACCACGCCCGACCAACTCAACCTGCCTTCCCTTACAGGTAGTAGACGTCAATATCCTCGGATCATACTTTGTCGCTCGTGAAGCCGCGAAAGTGATGACCCCCGGTTCCAGTATCATCTTGATTGGAAGTATGAGCGGCGTGGTGATCAACGTGCCTCAGCCTCAGACGCCTTACAATTTCTCGAGTGCGTAAATTCCCGCTCGCGCGCGGAGGTTGTCCAGTGAAAGTGGACAAAGTTTTGCGTGCCAGGGCCGTCCGGACTGATATTCCCTGGGGGATTTTTCCTGCAGAGGCCGCTGTGATCCATATGGCCAAGTCCCTTGCCGTCGAATGGGCGCCCAAAGGAATTCGTGTCAACTGCATCTCGTACGTAACTGCCCTTACCCAAATCCCTACTCGCCAGCAAAAAACCCCGCACGCACCCCGAGGCTGCGCATGAATGTTGCTGACCCGGATCTCTTCCCTTGCCCTCGTCTAGGCCAGGATACGTGTTGACAAACTTGACAAAGACGATCTTGGATGAGAACACTGAATTGAGGGATACATGGACCAACTTGACACCGATGGTGCGTCTAGGGATCACTGGGCAGGGTTATCGAGCCTCACACTGATCATATTTTACGCTTTGTGCTCTTGTGCATCGTAGGGTCGCTTGGTACGTACCATCAACCCGTCACCCCTCTCCTACGCTCCATACTAACCATCGAGACAACCGAATCATGACCAGGCAAACCCCAATGATCTGACAGGCGCAGTCATCTACCTAGGATCTGATGCGTCTTCCTTTACCACCGGCTCGAACATGATGTAAGTCGTTTCACGGTGGGGGGGGGGGCCACGGTGGCCGGGAATTTGGTGCGGAAATACTAAAGCTGTCTCGAACGTAGCATCGATGGGGGATATACTTGTGTCTAAAGTGGACGTCGTTGGAGGATAAGAGCACTAGATATTTTCTATAGAAGAATGAACTCGGAATTGATTAATATCTGCGGGACCAGGCGGCAAGAAACAAATCCCGGGAAAAGGGGGAGCGCATCATGTATCAATAACATCTCTCCCCGTGGTGGAAACCCATAATCTGGGAACTGGCTCCAACTGACCCGTACAATACAATACAGTACACGGTCTCTCCACCTCCTTGCCCCTTACTCGGACTCTGATCCATAATCAAGCGCCAATAAACTCGTTGCGACGACGACGACGCTACTCTTGGCGTCACCGGCGGGTTCCATCGCAATCTCAGCAGGCGCGGGCGTTGAGGCATTGCTCTTCTGATTGATAACAGGGCCAAGCGTCGACCCACCGCGCGGCGTCGACTTGTGGTCCTGTTCCAACGCATCCTCGTCGTCGTCGTCGTCGTCGTCCGGGTTCTTCCGCTTCCGCTCGCTCATCGTCGTCGTCATCTGACCCTCCTTCTTCTTCTTTTCTGCATCTTGCGTCGCACCAGCAGGCTGTAGCACGACAATCTGCCCGCGCTGTACCTGTTGATCCCAGTGTTTACGCAGGAAAACATCAATAGTGGGGTATTCTATGAATGATGTGCCTTTTATCGCTGTAGAGAGCGGGGCGAGGGGTGGGAACGGGGTGTAGTAGTAGGATGGTTGGCAAGGTGGTGGCGCGGCGGGTGGGGTGGCACGTGAGGGTGGGTGGTCGAATGGTGCTGCTGGTGGTGGTGGTGATGGTGGTAAGGACAAGGCAAGTCCAGACGGGTGGTACACTTTCATCGCAAACACCAGCTCGTCATCCGCGCTCCCTCCCGTGGTCGTCGTCGTCGTCGTCGTCGTCGGCTCGTTATCGTTATCGTTGGTGTTGCTGTTGGTGTTTTCCTTTGTTACGGGGTAGTGTGCTGGTATTTTACGTGCTTGGTTGGTGTAGAGCCGGTACAAGGTGGTGGTGGCGGTATTGGTGTCGTTTAATGGGATGTTTTGCATCTGGTATGATGGGATAGACGTCGTGCCGGGGTGCACTGCAGTGTTGGACGTGCTGGAGGGTGACGATTCGGTGGTCAATGGGGACGGAGGAGGGGACGGGTAGCGCAACTCCATAGAGATCTGGAGATGTTTGGTTCTGTGTAGCACATATTGCACGTCAGGAATAGGTTGTAGAGCGAGATGACGATGGGGGGCGTACTTTGGATTATAATGAGACTGATTTTTCCGCCGTCTTTCCATCCCTTCAGGCAAGAAATCCACCAGTATTCCCTTTTCCCGTAATGCATGCTGCAGCGCTGCCGTTTTCCCCGACGACGAGGACGACGACGAGGAGGGTACGCCTTGTCCTGCGCTACCTGTCTGCACCGCCGTTGACGCCATCTTCAACCCAACAATCTCCTTTCCCCACTGCTCGACCTTGCGTTTCCCTTGTTCCAGAAACACATAATCATCCATCATTTTCCCGTACCCATATTCGTTCATGGGCACAAAGGCGGCTTTATCCCTCTTGCCGTCACACGAGGTGGTGGATTTATGTTGTTGTGAGCAAGGGAGGGAACATGTTTGGGTGTGACAGCGTGGACAAGTGTATTTTGCTGTATTTGTTGAGCATATTTGGCATCGTGGGGTTGTTGGGGTAGGCATGATTGTATGGCTGGTGTTGACTGGAAGGAGGGAAGGAACAAGGAACAAGTTGAAGAAATAATCTTGGACTGACTAGCTAGTGAGACTAGGTGCGCCCGGTGCAACTACTATTACCCCGCAGCCATTCTGCATTGCATTGCATTGACTCTTGATATACCAAACATATATATACACAACCCATAGCCAACAGACGACAACTCCCACCACTTTGCCATCATGGCAGACGTCGTAAACCATAACAACGAGAAATCACAGCCATCTCCTCACCCAACGTATCAGACGGAACAGGACACATTGGAACAAGAGGAAAAAGAGCGATTGGAATGTGGGTTGAACGGTTGCCAGCCTCAAATGAACCAATGCATGCTGACCCGCTATGCCTACAGTCCAACGAAGAGTTCCCGATTATCTCCAACTGCACGAATCCGTAAACGTACGTACCACACTTTTAAACGTGAAGGACATGACTCTGACAGAGTGCCACACACACACTCACACACTTTCTGCAGTCCAGCACCTCGTTGTTGGACTCGCTCGCTACTTTTCTAGCAACGTTCCAGCGTGACCTTTCCGATGTTTCCGGTCAGATATTCGAGCTACAGAACCACAGTCAGGAGATTGATGAACGCTCAAAGGGTCGCAAGGTGCCTGCTCCCTCCCTTCTCCCTTCTCCCCTCTCAGATCCCACACACTCTGCTAATACCGGACCCCTTTTCCTGATAGTCGATCGCAAAACCGCTCAATGCATTGATCTCCAATCTTATCCTCTCCCCGACATTAATCACGACGATCAGAGATACACGGCCCGGGGATGCATGGTTGCCCCTGATCGTCGAGCTGGAGTACAAGGTGAATACAGTAAAGATGAATGGCAAAGTAAAGGCTGCGCATGAGATTGGGATGGTGGTCGAGGGGTTGAAAGCAAAGGTGCGCGCACAACGACGTTCCCATGCCAGCCGTTTGCGACGGGGTTACTAACCCATCCGACCCCCCTTCCCTCTGGGCAAAGGCAATCACCTCCCTCCGCCTCTTCCTCCTCAACCTCATAAAACCCCTCCGCGCAACCGTAAAAACCCACATCCAAATCACACAATCCTCCATCCTCCTCAAATACCTCCCATTCTACCATTTCCTACACAGACAGGCCCCGCGAGTCGCGCAAGAGGTTCAAAGAGCGTACATCGTTAGTGCGCGGGCGTATTATGAGACGTGTTTCAGGCGGTATGCGAGGAGTATGGGGGTAATAGCGGTCAGTCCGAGGCGTCTCTCTCTGCCCACTCCTCTTCTTCTGCTTTGTCGAGTTGTGGAACGCTTACGGTGGACCATCCCTTGGAACCACGCCCGGGGGTATAGGCACGATCTCCAGAATACGCAGAACCGATCGGTACACCCTCGTCCGCGGAGCTTGCCGCTCATGCGCTCTTGCTGAACCGAGGAGGTCTCGGGATCGCTGCACGATCCAGCGGCGGTGGCGGCGGCGGCGGCGTCCACGTAAACAAGTCAGGAACAGGAGGACAGGGTTCTGATTCGGCCCACGCTGCGGGTGATAGGCTCAAGTTCGCTCTCGTTGCTGATCTCGAGGTGGATGTCGTTCCTGGGTATGAAGCGGATAACAAGGAATACGTACGTGAGCCTACCCCATTCCCCAGAGATTATGTGTTTACACGCCCACCCGCTTGACGCTTGTTGCTGACCCACCGTGGATGGACGAACTGCTTGGACCTGTTTAGAGACAGCCGGTGGAAGCCTTGTTCCGTTCAGTGCTGCTCGTCCTACTAGATAATGCTTCAGCAGAGTATACCTTCCTCGTCCGGTTCTTCTCACCACCACCACTATCACTACCAGAAATCTTGCCAAACAGCAACACCAGCCCTACTCCGCGGAACCCTTCCGAAATGGTGGTCGCCTCGTCATCGTCGTCGTCGTCGCCGCCTTTTTCATCCGAACCAGCGGGGATCAATACCCTCGTCTCCCCGATGCGCAGGTTCGAGCGAAAAGATAGCAGCAGTAGCAGCAGCATCAGCATCAGCAACAACAACTGGAACATGCCTTCCGCGCTTCCATCATCATCAGCAGATGGCGGTAATGGTAGCCCCGTTTCCGTGCCTTCCCCGCTCCGACCGGCAGATAGCGTTTCCGAAGCTGGCGGCGGCGGCGGCGACGGTGGTGGTTCGGTCATTGATGATCGTTCGTTTGCTGCGTCGCCGGTTAGCAGACCAGGTACAGCAACGACCAGCACTACCACCATGCGCGGGAGACAGCACTCGAGTTTCTCGCAGTATAGGAGTGGATCCGTTGTTGCTGCTGCTGCGGCGGCGGCGGGTTTCAGGGGCCAGCGGGCGGATGGGATGACAAAGGATGTGCGCACCGAGTTGGAGGCGCTTTGGCATCAGGTTTTTGATCCGGCTTTGGAGTATTGCGAGGTACGTGCCGAGATTGTCCGCCCCGGGGCGGCGTGCTTTTACTGTCTAGGCAACACAGCAGACCTAATGATTTTATTATTCACTCGGTCGAGAACGAACAGGCATTTTTCAAATCCGTGACTGAACCAGTCGCACCGCCTGCCACGATACCGTTATTAACAATGTTGCGATTGAACGACGCCGTCCTGGTCGAACTGGAAGCACGAGGGTGCACACCACTAGAGTCGACCGTGCTCGGTCTCAAGCTCGGCATGTGGCCCTTGTTTCAAAAGCAGATGGATTCGCATATAGAGAGCGTAAAGAGGATGGCTGATGCAGCTAGCGGTACTGGGTTTGGCGCTATGCTTGGGAGATCGGGCCCAAAGGATTCGGCGGTTCAAGAGGTGAGACCGTGGGATTTTCCCCCCAGCTCGAGCGAAAGACCCGACAAACTCATTCCCTTGTGCCTTGTCAGGTTGCCGCTCGATATGCGCGTCTCGTGTCGTGCATAGTCGCACTGAGTCAAGATAACGAAGAGGCCATGTTGGTCAATAGGTAAATGCTTGTTCCCCTTGCTTGCCTTTGAGACGGCAGCTCTGACCACCACCCGCCTTTTTGCAGTATGAGCCGTCTAAGAGCCGAGCTCATGCGCTTGATCACACAACAATCTACAAAGATCAAGAATGCTCAAGACAAGGAATCGTTCCTATCATCGACTTTTGAGCATATAATAACAGAGTTTACGAATGGTCCGGCGAAAATCAGTCAGCCGAGCTTGCAAGCCGAGTTGGGATTCTTCAGAGCGAGGGAAGAGGAGGCACGGCATCGTATGAGACTGTAATACGACGGAAACCATCCAGCACGCAAGGACATTTCGTTTTATAGCATGCGGGCAGAACAGTATTTCTGAAAAGGGCGAGAACAACTATTATACATCCTTTCCGATCTCTGTCCATCACTGTTTGGGTTTCTTTTCTTTAAGAATGTCTTTGAGGATTTCCTACGACATCCATATCAGCACACAAAGTCGCCTGAAACGCAGCGAAAACACTTACCCTGGCATCATCTGGACGTAAGCGTCTTGTTGACGTGGACATGGTGAGACCCGCAGCGGGCTCCTCCGCGGTATGCCGTGTGCCCACTGTGGAGAGCGATGGAGCTGCAGATGCTAATCTATTGGCGGATGCCGTTCGGCTCATTCCTAAAGACATGACCCTGCATCAGCGGCTTGCATACACGCACGGCAATACGGCAAACAAGACGAACCTAGAGCATCGCGAAGATCTCCAACATCGATGCCTCGTTGACCGTTTTGATTATAGCTTTGCAGGGAAAGTGCAGATCCTGGTCGGACGGCATCGTTCAGAAACAATTTCGCACGGCGAGGGGACGACCGATGCGAGATTTCGTACGGTTGGCCCTCCACGGCTAGACACGGGCACAAATGACGTTTAGAGAATTCTAATTTTCATTCAGGCCGCGCACGGGCAAAACTTACAATCGCCGAGCGCCTCCTGAACAGTCCACGGTCTCGACAATACTTGCACAATTTCCTCGCTAGGGAGTTTCACATCCGACTGGAATCGACGGTTGAGCGCCAGTTGCTGGATAGCGTACTCTGGATTGATCACAGGCCGCGATGGTGTCGGCACGTGAATAGCTGCAAACTGGCTCGGCTGATCCGGAGGGAATAGACCCTCGCGTGCTTCACGGAAGGGTCCGGCCGGGACGACCGAGGGTCGCGTGAAGCTGGCTTGAATCTAGATGAGCCCGGTCAGAACAGCCCGCCCTTGCATACTCACGGTTGTGATGGAAAATAAAGCTTACCTGGTCAACAGTGTTCAGTAACTCAGAGATAGCGTAATGCGACGCAATCCCTTGCCAAGCGGAACACACAACCTCTTTGCAAGCCCTCCGTCTCTGCATCGAGAAATATTCATCATCTTCGTCATTCTCGTTCGGCCTGGGGACCAGGATGCGACCGGCATCGTTGTCGATAGCAATCAGCATAGGTATAACAATGATACCACTCTCGATGGGCAATGCATCCAGCGTGATGTCGATGATACTTGACAGCGCAAGGTAGTCTCCAGGAGTTGCAACGTCCCCAGCTTTGTCCATGTCGTCAACGAGAGCGTGTTCTGTGATAGTCTCTTCGCCAAAGGCGACGCCGGCCATTCGATGTACGGGAAGCGAGACCAACTTGGAGGATCTACGAGCGATCAAGGGCGGCGGCGGCCGCCTATCTTCCTGTACAGAGGAATTGGAACTGTGATTAGGCGGCTGAGGAGTTGGTACAGCTCGTGCAGGTGTATCAATGCTTTTTGCAGTGTTTGGGGTTGCGGCTTGAGGCGATTCAAAGAAAGGAGTAGGCGCCGTTTCCTGTATAGTCGGGGCGATTGCGGGCGCACTGAGCTGAGCAGGACCTGCATAGCCTAATCTGTTCGAGATTGCAAGAGTGTAGAGGGTTGCATTCATAGCGTGCAGGAATCGGATGGCGCCTAGTCGAGCTTGCTTGAGATGTATACCGTGCTCGGAACCCCTGCCGTTGGTAAGAACACGAACAGAAGCTGGTAATTCTCGCCTTAGATAGAGAACGAGTGCCCTAGCATATTCTGCACGAACCCCATACGTAGCTTCACAAAGAAGCGGCAGCGTGTCTTGCCAAATTTCCGGCGAGATTGGATTGCGTCGGCCAGACCGTTCAGGCAGCGCTGAGGCACCTCCATTGACATTTGGCGTAGTGACATGCGAGCTACTGGGATTCCCGCCTGCGGCAAGATCGGTCAGAGGACGATTCTCGTTGTTTTCTCGGGAGGATGGTACGATTGTTGTTCCAGATGAAGGTTGAGAAGCCATGATGAGATTGGTCATGCAAGCAATCATGATTCGAATCGCTTCTTGACACCACGGTAGACTTGTCTTTGCGGTACCCGAGGGATCCGAATTGTCGAGAGGCTTAGTCAGAGCTTGAGTTTCCGCTATGCGATTGATGACGACCTCGATCATATCGTTTGTTTGGTCCACATAGTAGATGTGTGAGCCGATTGCCAGAATGCAACGAACAAGGCTTGGCAAAAGAATGTCGCTAGTGTTCATTCGTACCCGTGCAATAATGATATCGAGTAGCGAGTTCAACAGCTCTGCGGGGGCTATGCCGACGAGGGATAGTTTTTCAGCCGAGAAAAGGGAGATCAGCGCCTCCATCAGCGTGAGTTCCCTTTCTCCGAGGGCTGCCGTGTCCTTGGTCCCGGCCACCAGCTGCTCCAGAAGAGAAAGCGGAACGATGTATCGGTATCCGAGCATGGCGTCGGACGCAACGCATTCCACCAACCAGCAACATCTTTCTCTGTCTTTCCACCCTGAAATCACGCTTCCGCTTGCGGTGTGAGCTGTCGAGCTGCTCCTATCGAGGACATCCATTATAGCCTGAAGGCATGTGGTGAGTTGACTTGAATGACAGCTCTCGATCAATTCTCGTAGCGTCATGAGAGCTCCTCCCACCACTTCGCTTGTCGCTGGTCCCTTTTCCCCGACGATGTGTGCATGTAACGAAGGTGCTCTCCTACCGGACAGTCGCCGCCTCGCCTGAAATTCCGTAAAGTATGGCGATGGTGAAGTGTCGATCTGGACTTTGGCCGTTTCCAGCTTCAGCTCATCGAGATTCGCGAGCCAGATATTCGTGATTAATGCGGGAATGAAGATTCTCGCTTGCGTTCCAAAGTCGGAGTATGACGCATTCAAGAGGCTGGACTGCACAGCGGCTATCATCGCTGCAAGACCAATAAGCCGCGTACTAATAGGACAAAAGGAGGGTCCGATATTCGTATAAGCCAATATCAAGTGGGATCGATCGTGGAAATAAACACTCACCGATTTCGAAACTCAAAGTCCCCATTCTCTGTGCTCTTGTCATCGACTCTATCGGTCCTCTTCTGGTCCAACCCGACAGTACCTGTGATCCTGGGTTGGAACACTGCCATGGCTGCCAACCTTTCAAGAACGCGCAAATACGTCCGAAGTGCCGCATCATCTGCTCCAAACGTCGAAGATGTTGCATATGTCGTGAAAGACGTAAATGCTGCTCCTGCTGCGACGGCGAGTTCGAGATCGACCCCGACGGTACTACTCGTTCCACTTGATCCGGACGAGTTTGGTGAAAGAGCGTATTCAAGTGACCGATCAATGCAGTTGACTATGGAGAGGGCGAACAGACCGAGCTCGCGTCGACACTCTGAAATCAAGGATCGTAGAATGGCAAGAGAGATCAACAACATTCTGGATTGAAAAGCATCAGAGATGGCATCAGGACTCAGCGTAGACTCTCAGGAGCAACACTTACACCCTTTCCTTTCCATTCCCAGATTTCGCGTAACGGGTATGTTTCGCTACTCGTTCATCCAGCTCCTCTCCAATTGCTCTTAGTTTTCCCGGTTTGTTTGCAGCATAGTATGTCAGCCTGGACAACTCCTGTGAGAGTGGCTTGACGGTGTCGATTCCTGAAGACGGTAACGCTGGATTGAAACTCGTACTGGACGGCAGTTGCTTTTTTGGCGGATAACAGTCTGCGAGGAGCCGTGTCTCTTCCGACAAAGGAGCACAGCAGGAAAGCAACGACCGCATGATGTGCCGCGTTGTCTCGAGCAGCACAATGGTCTCTCGGTATGAGGAAGGTGTGAATGGAGACGAGCTGCGAAGGAGACCAGGTAGAAACAAGAGAGCAAGTATGTAACGGTAGGGGAGATGGACTTTTGGTTGGACCCCGCACAATATCATGGAATGAGCAATCAACAACAGTTTGCATCCGCCCCTCTAGTCTTGCTCCTCTTATGATGATAACTTTTCCAGACTTCTCCTTCCTATCAACTTTCCGCCAAATACAGCAACCGCATCGGCTACTCCACCTCACGATAAAGTCCAAGTTAAGATATCCAACCCTGCCATCAGGCCATCAATTATCATGTCCTGATTCGCGAAGACGGTTTGGCCGAGCACTATCTGAACAGCAGATAGACGGGTGGCAACGTAAACGAAGGCGAGACCTATCTGTATTATCGAGATGAAATTCTATGAATGCGATATCTTACGGTGAGCTTGCGAAATCATGACCCCAGAGCATTTATGCTTACCTGCAAGCCCCAAATCTGCGAAGAGGCAATATGTGGACTAGCTACAACAGCTTCCAGAACTGACGCGGCAATACCGAAGCCTGTCCCACTTCCTCTCCCTCTCTCGGGTTCCACAGAAAGCTCTCGGGCCCTTGTCGGCCATGTCAGAGCCAGTGAGAGAATTCTCAACACAGATGCCAGCATGTACGCCGCTCTCGCTGCGCTTCTCCGGTGTGTATAAACCCGCTTGGACGCTGTGGCAGTCGTGGCCAGATGCCGAGTCGTTTCCGGATTCGTGTTAACGCCGAGATCTCGCCAGGTTTCAAAAGCACGCTCCAAGCCAGTCAACTGGTCTTTGACGAAAATCCGTTGTTTGGTGGTGGCAAATCGATCCCAGGCAGATTTGGCCAAAGTCGATTGTCGTGGTGATCCGCCTAAATCTGTAGAAGAACAAATGGAGGTTCCGGTGGCTTCCCAATCCATAGAGTCTGGATTTGCCGAATGATCCAAGACGGGCAACAAATTTGACATTGGCAGCGGCTCGATTTCGGGCGATGGCGAAAGCTGTATCATTGGCGAATTACGAGGTTGATCTGGGTCATGCGCTGACGGGATCTGTCTGCCATTCGGAGAGGACACGTTATTGATGAGGGATATCAGGTTGAAAGGATCGTTTGGCCCTTGAGGTCTCCCAGACATGTCATTCGACTTGAAACGGTGCTCAACGCTTGTGGATCTCCTGTTGTGATTATTCTGCCTGACTAATCGTAGTTGTGTCGCTTTCGCGGATGCTCGCACATCAACTAGCAAGCGAGCAAGAGCCTGTGGATAAAATGCATTATCAGCGAGAATACCAACGCCAACCTGAAGAATGCAACGTCACATACTATACAGCTAGCCAGCACAAAGAGACTCCCAACAATCTTTTGAGGCAGACCATGAAGTAGAATTGAAGATAGTCCAAATAATTGCTGCGAATAACGAAGAATAGGGCTATATGTCTGATGAAGACAGAATTAGGATCGCTGGAACTACGTGGCATAGGTCACAAGACACGTACTCTCGTTGACCCGCCGGAAACGTCACGATCCCAAAATATGCTTCGCAGCGGGTCATACCAGAACGGAACAACCATCCAGACTAGGTCCAGCAGAAGTGAATTGGAGCCTGAAGATTTATGCCGATCAGTCTCGACGAAGTAACGTTGTGAATCTCGACGTGCGACTTGCCTGAAGCAAGTTGGTAAGGCGGGTAAGCCAGAGTAACAACTATCCAAGCAGCAGTGATGCTTCGCTCCAGATGGCGATTACCGGTCCTGTGTAGAACTCTTTTCGGCACCCTTGCTGACACTTTCCCTGCATCTTGCAAAATCATCTTCCAGGCATTGATTTGGGCCGCATAGTCCTTTTTCTTGATAACATCTTCCACTTTGGGTGCGCACTTTTCGCATAATGGTGGGAAAGAGCGTTCAAAACTCGCCACATCGTCCGGGTATGATTGTTCCAGTCGTTGCATTCTTGGATCCTGTCATTCCTGACCCAGATGTGCCCGTAAGTTGCGGTTAAAGCTCCTTGAATAATACACGGACACGGACCTTTTCGTCTTCCGGAAAGTAATTGGCTTTATAGTTCATAATCAATACCTGATTCGTTCGACATCTATCACACAAGGGGTTTGCCTCTGTGATGTGGTTCAAGCCATTTTCAGTTGATGAACGGGTTGGACTGACTGCAGAAATGCGGATGAGCACGGAAGCAGACGCTTGACAATATTCGCATGCTCGACATACCGGCTGAGCTGGAGCTCGAGTTGAGTGATGGGTTATACATGGCCGGTAGATTGGAAACAGGGTCACCATTCTAGTGATTACACATTCAGGCTTTGGGTGGTAACATGTAGAAACAAGTGCTTGCTCACTGCATCTCGCAAATTCCAATTTCCACACGATTCGCAATAAAAGTTGTTCCTGCTTCCTTCCAAAGCAAACAAAGGTTCCTTCTGTTTGCCCCACTGCTTTGATGTCGGAAGATCGAGTGGTTTCAGGTAATTGATATGTTGACAGAACCAGCATTCTGCTTTGATTCTTCTTGGCCCGAAAACGTCGAGCAGCATTCTGGGGGATTACCTTCCGGAAATCGCGTTTGTCGGGGAGGAGGTGTTTTCGGCAAATCGAAAGTTTGGAATTGTCGAGGGCAAGTATACGATCTTGTGGCCACCCTTGACAAGTTGATCCTTCCTGCTTGATGATGCTTGAATGTTGCTCGCGATCAACTAGGTTCAAGCGGTGTGCAACAAATACCAAAGCTCGTTCTTCCCTCGAGACGAGACAGCGATCGAGGACCGAGGACGAGGGATCAGCATATGAAAGCACCTTTTATTCATTTATAGTGATGACGCCCGTCCTTCCTTCACAGAATAAATTTAACCAGATAACAATCCTCGTTCGACTAGACCATAGACTGCTGGATGTACACGACAGCTCTTCTTCTCACTCTGCGTTAACGCTGGAAGAGGCTATCAATTCCAAGGTCGCCACACCTCGATATGCAGCACGAACCATCGACTCGGCGGCGCTCGGAAGATGACTCGTCAGAATTGGCCAACGGCTCTATATATTCTGAATCATCCGACAGAGAAAGGACACAGGAAGACTATCCCATCAAAAAGCAGCACGAGAGACTCAGAGAATGTGCAAGTTACGCTGCTCTTGTTCCTATGGCGTTCTTTGGTGTTTTAATACGGCTCGGTATGGAGGCATTAGGAGACTGTGAGTCGGGAGAACATGGTCATGCTTTTACGATAGGCTGATTCCTGGAGTGATTAAAAGACGATGGTCGCTCGGTGTTTCCCCTTATCTGGGCCCAGGGCATAGGATGTGCGATCATGGGAACAGCATTGGAATTGAAAGGCGACATAATGCAAATGTGAGCTTTCGTCGAGCTTACTTTGTTCCGCCAATCGTTCACTAAGGCTACAATGCGCAGATATCCCCCCTTATTCGCCGCAATCACTACCGGTAAGACGGATGTCACTACAGAAGGTGGGCTGCAGCTTATTACTTCTTCCCCCACAGGTCTTGCTGGATCAGTCACAACCTTTTCTTCCTGGATGCTTGATGGTTTTGAAGCATTCGCGAATTTAGGAGATTATCGTCGCGGAGGACTGTACGATGTGAGCTTGTCTGACCTGTCCATCCCCTCCTAGTCAACCGAAATTCAGAATCCGCTCATCCCTGACATGTCCTTCCGTCAATCAATCAGACCATGGACGGTGTCGTGTATACGCTCGTGACCGCCGCCGTCGCATACGCATGTCTGCTGTTTGGCGAGTTTGTGGGAATCACCCTACGAGACTTTTTCGCCAAATCTAAATCAAACGACCCCAGCTCGCCGGATAGCTCTCATTCAAAAGAAAAGACGAACAATCCCACCGTTCCAGCAAGCTATCGGCGTGCAGTTGTGCTAGACTGCATCTGCATCGTATTGGCCTGCCTGTTCTATGCTGGTGCACTTGTGGCATATTTTGTCGGACCAAACAACTGGCGTCCCGAAGTGACTTTCGCATTACTACTCGGACCACCGGGTGCCTTGCTCCGATTTATTCTCGCCAAACTCAATCCAAAGCGCATGTTTGCCAACCGGTTCCCGATGGGTACTTTTATCGCCAACATGCTTGCGACAGGAGTTCTAGCAGCCTCATACGTTGTTCAGAGAACCAGTATCCGGACAAACCTCTCTATTACTGGTTGCAACGCCATGATAGGGATCGAGCAGGGTTTCTGCGGGTGCTTGAGCACAGTGAGCACGTTTACCGTGGAGGCCAAGTCGATACGAAGCAGGCTATGGAAAACGACCTATGTACTGTCGAGCGTTGTCTTGGGACATCTGCTGATCTTGGCTATCGTTGGCGGTGTAAAATGGTCGTCCGAAGGGCTGGGTCCGTTCTGCCACTGACATGTATTCAAGGAGCTCCGGCACACTCAAGAAATAAAAGGTGGAAGGTCGTCTGACTAAGTTGTATCACAATAACACAGAGATGGGCATGCTACGAAACGCCTATAATTTATTATGATTGATTATAATGGTATGAAACATAGAAGGCGCTTAAACTCCTGTTGTCCCATCGTCCAGTGTATCTATATGCAGCTGAATGGGAGTCCCCACAGGGGAGGATCGTATGTTGGCGTTGAATAAATACCACCTGCCCCACCACCACCAAGTACCACTATTACGTAATAACATAAAGCGTGGCTGCTGCGATCGGGTAGTGGTCCTGCAGTCGCAGTTGTTCGAGCACAAAGATGATCTATATCTTCGTTCTCTATTCCGTCTTCTTGCTCTTTCAGCTTCACATCGAGTATTCGCCAAAGTACAGTAGCCAGCGTCAATATAGATGATTCCCATCAATAGCAACCGCTAGCAACTTTACAAACTCATTTGGAGCCAAGATTCGATCCGGAATTCTGAACGCCAGCCACACCATTTCCTACTTAAAGCATCAGCTTCGCTCTGTTTTCAAAAACGTTGTCGTTGCGTATACCTACGCATTTGGATAGGACGTATGGCGCCCTTCGACTTGGACCAATGTATCGAGCAAGTCTACAATAAACAGCTTCTTGGTGAGGCACTGCTGAGGGAGATATGCGAAAAGACCAAGGAGGTTTTAATGCGGGAGAGCAACGTCGTTCACGTTTCGGCGCCGGTCACGGTAGTCGGTGACATACATGGGTGAGTATCTTGTTGATTTCATTCATGTCACGCTGGGCTCTGATCGCGCTTGGAGGTATGGTAGACAGTTTCACGATCTGATAGAAGCTTTTCGGGTAGGAGGACAAGCCCCAAATACCAACTACCTTTTTCTGGGTATGTGTCGCCAGCTTGCCTGAAGTATCTGGAGCTGAGACGCCATCTTTCACACAGGCGATTATGTGGATAGAGGACTCCATTCCGTAGAGACGATATCTCTACTGACATGCCTGAAGCTGCGGTATCCGGAGAGGGTGCAGTTGATCAGAGGCAATCACGAAACGAGAGCAGTGACACAGGTAAGCCTCGCTCCACTGGCCTGAACTTGTATTTAAGTGAGTGGTAAGGCGAAGAAGGGAAAAAAGTGGCGATCTGCAGGATGAAAAAATAGAAATTTGGACCTTAACGTGAAGATCGCTCCGAGCCCCCTTTCTTGTCTTCTTGTAGTTGCACCTTGATGGGTTGGGTCCGTTGTACGATCAAACCGCCTTTATCGGGCTGCGTCTGTGAAGCATCGTATCCAATTCATTGGGGTGCGGCGTGAAACATGAGAATCGGCTGACCTCGAGCGAAGAATGGATAACTGAATGGATCGCCCTAACGTCCCCGCCCGCTCAAAGTTTCCTTGGACTTGAGAAATTCCCAGCCTAAAAAAGAGAAAGCTGATGTCTACTCATCTCCATCCTAGACATATGGGTTTTATACGGAATGCGTTCGGAAATATGGATCGCCTGTCGTGTGGCAATACTTTACGGACATGTTCGATTTCCTGACACTGAGTGTGGTCATAGATGACCGGATATTCTGCGTCCACGGAGGTAAGCAAAACTCCCAACGTCGTTGAAAAGCTACAAGAGCTATACAGATTAATCCACTTGCCCTTCATGACAGGGTTATCTCCGTCAATACATTGCATAGATCAAATAAAAGTCTTGGATAGATTCAGAGGTCAGTTACGAGGATCTCGCGTAGTCCTATTGTGGATTGGACCTGATGTTGCCTCTCCATTGCGAACGGATCTGTTCCCGTAGAGATACCACACGAAGGACCATTAGCAGACCTGGTTTGGTCAGATCCGGATCCGGACAAAGAAGAATTCGCGATCAGTCCAAGGTGAGTTGCTTGGCATCGGAGGGTAATTCCAATTCTGAATCATTTTCCGGATCTGCAGAGGTGCCGGATATACGTTTGGCTCATCAATCGTGAAAAAGTTTCTGGAAATTAACGGGATGGAGCATATCCTGCGTGCACATCAGCTCTGTATGGAGGGTTATTCGGTCATGTACGAGGACCGGTTGAGCACGGTGTGGAGTGCACCGAACTATTGCTACAGGTGAGTCGTGCTTTTTTGCGCGCGCTCGGGAGGCCAACTCATCGCATTGCGTCTCATAGGTGTGGCAATATGGCCAGTATTTTGGAAGTCTCTCCAGGAGGTGGAAGATTCTTCAATGTAAGTCTTCCTCTCTTCTATTGACGGTCATCGATTCTAACTTCTATGACTTTTAACAGGTATTTGAGGCTGCACCAGAAAATGACGTGAGTGCCGATTCCTCGTATAATCTCTTGCTATGATACCAATTCAATCTTGTTGTGCCTTGTAGCGTGACGGACCAAATCAGGCAGAAGCACAAGCAAGCAAAGTAAGTTGAATCTTAGTCCCTCTTGGCGGCTTTACTGATCTTCTCACCTTTCTCTACAGGCTGTATCGTATTTCCTGTAGCGATCTCAGGCCAGCCACCCTCCTGCGGGAAATTCACAAAAGAGACAGCAACCTCGGTAGACCGATGTGTACAGAGGAGAATAGTTGTATAAACATTCAAGACGGAACAGCATCGCAGCATCATTTAGACCATATCACAGCAAGAAATATACACAAGACTGGCGGTTCCGTGACGTAGTCCCAAGTGTTCTACAACAAAATGCGCCAATGATTTGACCCCCGACTTTGAGCATACCTGCCCATCCTTGTCTAGCAGCTGATCACCGCCTCACTCTTCGACCTACCATCTAGGGCACTATCTTTTTAACCATCCCAGTGACCCGTGGTGGGAGAGCTGGAGGCAGGTAGCTCGACAGGCGCCGTGACATGTGACGAAGCGCAATCGTCTAAGCAAGCAATCGATCATTGAGCTAGATAGCTAGCTAAATATGTGGCTTTGCCGTAGAGCAGTCTTAGCTGCCAGCTTAGCTGCCGTAGCTGCTACAGTCGTAACTGTAGCTACTAGCCTTCCTGTGTGCGTGTCTCCACACTCTCCTGTACGGGTCTCCAGGATTAGCCTTCTTCTCCTGCAAGCCTACTCCACATTACCCCGCATATTCTGCTCCTTGGGCACTGGGCACCTGATCAGTGATCTTGCTCTTGAACCGTTGAGACCAGCTTTGAGACCTCTATACCGTATACCGTATCACCGGCCCGCCTTCTGCTGGTCTCCAATGCCCCAGGGTACCATGGAAATGCAAAGAACTGAGACCTCGCTGAGCCGTGTGTACGCTCCTTCACGCGTTTCCCCTGCGCCAAATCCAGGAGTTCAGGGAGTTCAGATACTACTGTAGCTTGCCTGATGATTGATATATGACGGCTGCTTTGAACAACCGATCACAACCGGTAGTGTAGCTCCGATTCCGTATTCTCCATATTCCGATGCTGGAGTCGCCCCCGAGTCTCGATTATGCTCTATTGCTGCTTGCTGCACCCTCGCACCCTCTTGCTGAGCTGCGGGCACTAGGCACTATCGGATGCTATACCATCCGTCACACCCCAGCTGATTCGTCATCATTTTCAGCATACAGTAAATGCGAAGAACTGATTCAACTTTTGACAGCTTGTTCAGAGTAGAGTAGCTTTCTTCAGCCACCAAGCCGGGATCGCAAAATAAGATGATTCTCTGCCGTCTGGCTTGGGATGTTCGATTGATCCGCCTTTCCCCCTTTGACACTCCTTTCACCTAAAGGGAGGAGGGAGGAGGGGAAGAAAGGAAAGAAGGAGGCAAAGTGAATCACCGAGCAAACAGTTCACTTCACACAGTGTTCTGGGGCCATCCCTTAGCGCTTCGACCAATCGCGACGCCATCTATTTCTACTCTTGCTTTTGACCTACAACCTACTTTCAATATGCTCGGCAGGTACCACGCTATTCCTCCGACACATAATCGTTCGTCTTCCCCCTCCAACCAACCCTAATCCCTTCCCTGCCTCCGGCCATTCCATCGACGTTTTCACAGCTGTTTTCACCCGTACCCCTCGTAGGTAACTATCTCTGCGCTCGCAGCTAAAAGATGCACCTGTACTGATTAGCTCTTACCCTTGGTGCAGACACCTTGAGCAACGCGTAACGCCGAGACGACGACGAAAGAACACACAAGGCCAAGTGACGTAGAAATCAGAGACCCTTGGTAGGACGGGCCATTCCACGTAGGTATATAATACCTCAACCGCTCTCAACATCCACGCTCCCTCCCCTTGTCTCCCAAGCCATCTACCACTGGCGACCTTTCCCTCTCCTCACACTTTTGCGCTACCACACACCATAGCTATTTACTAGGACGCTGGGCACTGATGTTTTCCGTCGTCCACGCTCCTTCTCTTCTCTCTGCCCTTTTCTTAACGGCAGCGTCATGCTTCGCTGCACCTACGTTGAAGCCCGGGACGACTGTTATCGAAAGACGATACAACGAGACTGTGTCGAAGCGAGATACCGGCTTCAACTATGGAAGCAGTGATATTCGAGGTGTCAACCTGGGAGGATGGCTGGTTCTAGGTGAGCTCTTGAAGGTTCAGACTCTTACTAGACCATCTACTGATTGCCGACGGACTTGTGTGTAGAGCCGTTCATCACACCTTGGATGTTTGAAAACCTGGATGGAAGCATCGTTGACGAGTACACATTCTGCCAGAATCAGGATCGAGGTAATGCTGCAAACGCTCTCAGGAATCATTGGTGAGTGCCTCGGAATATGTTCGGTTTTGGTAAGGATGTTGATGTTCCTCTCCACGCTGTTAGGAACACCTGGATAACCCAGGACGACTTTCGTCAGATTTCGGAAGCTGGTTTGAGTAAGTCTGTTTGCATGGATTACCGTTTGGTGGGAAACGGACTCTGACCCATTGAGTTGTCATGATAGACCATGTCCGACTTCCTATCGGTTTCTGGGCATTCGACGTGAGCGGCGGTGAGCCGTACATCCAGGGCGCCAAAGACTATCTGTACAAGGCCATCAATTGGGCAAGGCAATACAATCTCAAAGTTATCGTAAGTTGCCCTACACTCGCACTTTTGCCGCAGACTTGTCAGACCAGTTGCTCACGTCTGCATCTCGCTTCTAGATCGATTTGCACGGCGCTCCTGGCAGTCAAAACGTAAGTCCATGCCTGATAAATTGCTTGCTCTCCTTGCGCTGAACGATGTACTACACTTGGCGGCTCATAGGGATTTGATAATTCTGGACGACGAGGTTCAGCCGATTGGGCGACGGACCAGCGAAATGTAGACAGGACGCGAGGCGTTGTGCAGAGCCTTGCCGGTGAATTTTCGAATTCTCAATATTATGGTGTGGTTACTGCTATTGTGAGTTTGCATGTCATGTTCTGACGAACCCGATCGATTTGCTTACAGCGGGTCAGTCCAGGCGGTACTGAACGAACCAGCTGGCTTTTTGAATTCTGATCTCCTAGATACTGCGAGGCAGTTCAACAGTAAGTATCCCAAGGTTATGGGCTTGTACTTCTGACGTACTGAGCAAGTCCCTCGAACAGTCGATGCGTACTACGATGTCAGAGACCGGGGAGGACTGCTTGTAAGCCACTAACTTTGCTTCTATTGGCAGTCGAGAATACTGATCATTTTTGTTTGGCGGATTAGGTCGTCTACCATGATGCATTCCAGGAACCATCATTCTGGAATGGGGCATTCGATTACCCGCAGACATCAGATGTCATGTTGGACCAGTAAGCGGCTCTGCTTTTGAGACAGGGTCATGTCCCCTGAGCTTTGCTCCCTGCTTGTTTCCAGCCACTACTACTCTGTCTTCAGCGACGCTGAAGTGTCCAGGTCATGGGGCCAACATCTGTCAGCAGCCTGCACCTACGGTGACACTCTAGCTACCGCGCCGAATTGGGCTGTCGTCGGAGAGTGGAGTACGTCTTCATAATACGTCACAAACGCACCAGTGCTAACTCCTGAGTGTTGTAGGTCTGGCTGCTTACGACTGTGCCCGATGGCTCAATGGCCGTGGCATTGGTGCTCGATATGACGGTCAGTCTCGAGCGCTACTGCGAACTGTACACATCACTGATTGATTTCATCACGCCAGGCACCTACCCCGGATCTTCCCAAGTCGGCGTTTGCTACCCCTTCACCGGTGACGGATCCGCCTTCTCCAAGTAAGTACTTGCCACTTGAAAAAGTTGAAAACCTGACACGAGCCGGATCTGACCATCCATGACTCGTGCAGCGAATACAAGACTTTCCTCCGAGACTTCTGGGACACCCAGACCCAGACATTTGAGAGCAGGGGACACGGCTGGATCTTCTGGACTTGGAAAGCGGCTGTAAGTACTTGGGGTGCAAACAGGGGAGTGTCTCTCGAGGGACCGGTATTGATAATTGCTCTACTCTTACAGCCCGCCGAGTGGTCCTATCAGGCCGGCTTGAACGGTGGCTGGATTCCCAGAAATCCTGGCCAACACCAAGGCTACAAGTGTTCATAAAGTATCAAGCACGACGGCGTTGTTTCTGTGATCGACGAGGTCAGTGAGGAAGCACACTTGGAGGTGGACGATCGGCGAACGAGAGGAGGGCAGACGGCAAGATTACGATAAGTGCATTAGCATAAGCATGGGCATCGAAGAAACGAAAGCATTTATAAGACGATCAACGACAGAAGAAATACGTATCAACCCAAATCATGTATCCCATAGTACGACAAAGAAACGACAAATATGAATCTACGAATCCTTATGAACCATCATCTTTGGTTAGGGCTTCCACTCTTCTGCGTCACGCGTTGTGACATTGGCTGCGTTCAGCAGATGCGTTCAGTCGGGTACATCCCTGGCAGCGTTCGCATTTACATACATCCTTCTGTAAGTGAATTTGTGGCGCCATGTGGCCTAAGAAGAGAATTCATGATCGATTTCTTGCAGGAAGTATTGCATCTAACACATCGAAAAGCATTTTCGCTCAGTATAAGAGTCTTCTACCACATCTGGGGGAAAATTCTGTCTGCTTACTGTCTCATGCCTTCTCTGTGCCTCCTGCTTTCCTAATGGTGTCTATAGAGCGAAGAGCTTGTTCTTCAGAAATCAATCGAAACGGAGCTGCTGTGCAAAGCAGAGAAAGATTCGATACATACTTTCATCCTGTCCTTGATATGAAGCAGCTTGTCGTGGAAATGCTGTATAGCGGATGAATCTACCAGCGCTTTTTGGGCGTCCACGTTTTGACCGTCGGCAGGAACGTATAAGGGACGATTCGTAGCGGAAGAGTATGCGCAACATCTCATTATCTAGGAGGCAGCAGTCGTTCAGCACGAGCGACCCTTTGAGCGAGTTGAGAGAGGGACTTACACCAAATGCGCCAATAGCGTCAAGCCTGTCTGCGTCTTGCACTACAGCAAGCTCACTCCATCCACCGTTCTGTTGCATTTCCTTCATCAAATCGTCCCATTTGCCAGCCGTGCGAAGCTTCTTTTCCGTTGACCACGATATCCTCGGAATGATCGTGAGGAGAAGGGAGATTTGTTGAGCGGTCAAGAGCGTGGTCGCTGTGTCGGCTGTGAGGAACGGCGCCAGGGTGGATTCGAGAGAGGAAGTTGCGGCATACTTGGCTGGGGAGCCACGGGAGGTCAATCAGCCTTCAGCGCCAGCCAGTCGAAAAACGTCCAAGTGAATCTCACCATCTGCCATATCGTGGAAAAGAGCTACAAGTTCCACCAACAACATATCTGGTTCTGCAAAGCCCCCGGAGGTCGTACGGGAATCGCTTTTAAGTGCGTTGGCAAGCTTGAGTGACGTGCGTCTGACCCTGTCCACTGATCACGGAAGAACGTTATAAGCTACATTGAGATTGGCCGCTGACCAGGTATACCTACCATGGTACCAGTCATGACTTGGGTCATACCTTCACAGATGCAAGGGATTGCAAAGGAGCGAATATAAATCACGTCTAAGTGTATGGGATTTCGAGAAACAGTCCTTACTTTGCCATGTGCTCCTTGACGAGGGCTTCTGCCTGTTCGATAAGCGCTTTTTCGTCCTG
The DNA here is from genome assembly GCA_030039245.1 of Naganishia vaughanmartiniae. Taxonomy (NCBI): domain Eukaryota; kingdom Fungi; phylum Basidiomycota; class Tremellomycetes; order Filobasidiales; family Filobasidiaceae; genus Naganishia; species Naganishia vaughanmartiniae. The sequence goes on along the minus strand of JASBWU010000001.1, from coordinate 724,069 downwards.
CACCATTGCTGTCGATAATATCAAGTATTAATGTATCTGTTAGATCTTGAACGTGTGAAATCATCGCATATCAATAGATTGATTGACGCGACGAATGCTCTCTTCATTTCAATTTAGATCACTATCACCTCTCTCGATCGTCGATCACAGCGACGCGTTGATGGTGAGCGAGGGCAAGCCGACTCTATGGAGGTTTCTAGGAAGACATGCTCTCGACCACCTCAGCACGACCCTCTGTAGGAGCTTCTGTATATGGTCTATCGGAAAAGCCGTTTGTGAGCGAGTGACCCGCTTGAAAGCAACGTCCTTCGCCTACTGGCGTTCCCAGTAATTAATCCCTTTCCGTTTTTCGCGGCATCCAAAGTGAACTCTTGCCAAACATGGTGAGTTCGAGCTCCTGTCATTGCTTGGTGCGGCACCTCATTCAGGTCTTTGTCGACGACAGCACGGGGTCAAGCGTACAAAGCTATCGAAAGAGGACGAAGACCGTAAAAAGAAAGAGGACGCAGAGCAAATCGCAAGTTACAAGACTCTGGTGGATGACTGTTTGAACAGAGTGAGCAGATATTTGTTTCGAAGCTCATCAAGTTGTGACAGGAGAGGTTGACGTTTACATCACACAAGTAGAAAGATAAGAGAGAGTACTCTGAGGAAGCATTTCACTTGACAAACAGTATCCTGGACTTTAATCCGGAGTTTTACACCATATGGAACTATCGACGGTCAATTATGCTCGAAGGATTGTTTCCGAATGCGTGAGCACTCATGCTCTCGAAACGTATACCGGAAGCGACCCATTGACCAACGTCTTACCTTATAGAACACCGGAAGAACGTTATTCTCGCTTAACATCCGAGCTCCGGTTGACGACTTCATACCTGAAAATTCACCCGAAAGTGTATTGGATATGGACTCATAGAAAATGGTGCTTGGAACACATCCCAGACGGACCTGGAACATCCTCCTTGCTCAAGGCTCCGCTACTTGCCAACAAGGCGAAGCATATAGACGGAATGAATAGTCCGGTGGCCGATCAAGCTGAGAATCCTGTCAGCCAGAATGGGTCCGTCGAAGAATCAACCAGTGCGGAACAGGTGCGGACAGATGACGCACGGAAGATGGAGGAGGAGGAAGAGGAAACCGACGTCGAGGGATGGAAGAAGGAAGCGTGGGGAAGAGAACTGATGCTGGTCGAAAAAATGCTAGAGGCAGACTCCCGGAATTGTGAGTCTCGGTGCCTTGTTTTCGCGTTAGTGGCAGCTAAATCCGCACCTGCTATCTAGTCCACGCATGGGATTACAGACGTTACGTCTTGTCTTCCCTTCCTCGAACTTTCCATCCCGCCAAAACGCCACAAACGGAAGTCAGGTATACAACCAAGAAGATTGAATCCAACTTTTCAAATTTCTCCGCTTGGCACCAACGAACAAAGGAATTGGCAAAAATTTGGGATTCTATGCGGAGTCAATACGAAGATGGAGCTGGAAGTGCGGAAAGGGAGATTCAGAGAATGCGGCAGAAAGGTGAGTGTTCGATTTTGGCGACTTGAAATCATTCGCAATGCTGATTTCGTGTTGGCAGAGTTCGAGCTGGTGGCGCAAGCATTATGGACCGATCCGGGAGATCAATCTGGTTGGCTTTACCATAGGTGGCTTGTAGGAAATGGTGGGTGTCGTCATGTTTTCTCTGTTATCTGCAACTTTATTCTGATGTGTAACAAATCTGCTTAGGAGACGACGTAGAGACACTTCGCAGAGAAATAGCACAGATCCAGGAGCTGCTAGAGGCGGAGCCAGACTCAAAGTGTAAGACAATCCGCACGGCGAATGCCACACAAAGCTGATCAGTCATGCTACCCGTACCATACAGGGCCGCTGGATTCACTGGTTCACTATACTCAGCTCTCCTTGCGGTCATCAAGCCTGACAGAATCCGAAAAATCCACGGCTAGACAAAATATGCGGCAATGGCTGAAGGACCTCGAGCGGATTGACCCTTTTCGAAAAGAACGGTATAAGGAGTTGGGTATGTTCCCGTTCGCTAGCAATTTGACATGTCCCGTGTAGATCGTCGACTGAACCATCGTGCGGCGGACATCGGTGTCTACTTTACAGGAGAGCAGATGGAAAGGGGCGCTTTATAGATTGTCTCACAACCGAGGTTGTAGAGCGGGACGGGGTGACTCCATAATGGTCATGATCTATACCTACCCATTCATCGGAGATCGACGTTGGTCTTGTTACACCCAGCGAAGGGTGTCGCATAATCTGCAGCAATCCCAATTGTCGCCAAATGGTATCGCCTGATTCTCAGCGCTGCAATTGTGTTTTCGACTTGGAATTACATGTAGCTAACCGAATTCGTAGATATAATATGTCAGGTCGAACGTTTACCTTCAGCTTTACCCCATTTACTCTGTAGTAGGGAAGAGTAGGGATAGCTGTAGGGACGATAAGATAAGAATACAACGCGGAGTTGATCACGTGACAGGAACGCCGGGACGTTGCACGATCAGCCGGAGTATGATGCATGATGCCTTGTCCTTGATGCCTTTACCTGCTCCTTCTCATCATCAAAGCTGGGCATAGGCTTGAGGGAGCTCGCAAGCAAACCTCGTGTCATCGTCCACCTGCAACGCAACGATGAAGCGCACAGCATTGAGCATCGGCGTGTTCCTAGGTTTCTGTGTGCCTTTGGTGTTGGCAAGAAATCGGTCCATTTTCGTGAGTAGCCACGAGACCAACGAACGCTCTGTGCGCGAAACAGGTAGCTGTCGCAGTGCTGACCAACTCTAAATTCTTATAGGAAAGTGAATTATCCCAGCTGCCCTTGGTAGAGGCGCTCACCAAAATTAAACATCAAGCGGGAGCTCAAGGGGACGATTTGCAAACAGGGTTTCAAGCATGGGCTTTCACACACTTGTTCCCTTTTGATGCACGATGGAACTCTAGTAAGTAGATGGCATGGCCTTTGAAAGCGTGTCTGGCCTGTGACCGGATGGTTAACAATCTCACTTTGGCCGGCCCGAACGGATAGTCTTAGCGACGTTCTACATCTCTTCGTAAGCTCACACAGCCAAGTAGTGCGAGGTCTGCCTTGAGCATCGATCTTATTTAATCACGTCCTCCTAGCTTCCCGAATCTGATTCTCGCTTTCGTCCCCGCCAACGTAAGTTGTATCGGACTTGAAGTAAAAGCGGAACTGTCTTCCTAAATTTGCCCTTTGTAGCTCGACTTGTCTTCCCTTAACAGCATGATCGCCTTTGCGACCGGCGGCTTGCTAGGTGACGTATTCTTTCACTTGATTCCTCATGCTTTCATGGGAGCAGTGGGTGAAGACCCGGCTGCCGCGGCAGCCGGGCTCGTGGATCCAGAAGCTGTCCGGGTAATCATGGTCGAGGAGAAGAGGAACGTTATCATCGGGGTGAGTTTGATCTCCCAAGGTACATGGCATATAGCAGTCACGGTGCTGACAGTCGTCCACACAGGGCGCCATCTTCTTTGGGTTCTTCGCGTTCTTCTTCCTCGACAAGACCATGAGGGTACTAAGTTCAAAATCTGGAGACAACTCCAGCAAAGGACACTCGCACCAACATGGCTCGGTAACCGAAGCCCAGACCCCAGAAAAGGCAGCATCGACGAGCATTGATACCGCATTATCAGCAGAAGGCCTGCGTCTTCGAAAAAAGACAGAGGGGACCGAGAAGGAGGTCTCAGACGAGGCAGCCGCAACGATTGCTCAAACAAGCGGGGGAGGTGCAAGTCTGAAATTGTCGGCATATCTCAATTTGTTCGGGGACTTTAGTGAGTTGAGTTGTCCAGGATCTCACACGCGATGTCCGATTGAGCCTGCGTGATTCGCTTTCTGTCCAGCACATAACATCACTGATGGATTGGTAAGGTCGCTTGGGTGAATCCGAAGTGTCCGTTTTGTCATCTGATATGAATCTTCTCACAAAGGCTATGGCTGCATCATTCTATGCTTCGCCCCAGCTTGGCGCCATCTCTACCTTTGCCACGTTCTGTCACGAAATTCCTCATGAGGTACGTTGTTGTTGGTTCCCTCTCTTCTCGACGAAAAAGTCTCTGACATTAATACAAGTACTACAGATTGCAGACTACTCTATCCTGATCAAGTCCGGCTTCACAAAGCGTCAAGCGATGGCTTCTCAGTTTCTGACGGCCGTCGGAGCTTTTGTCGGTACGTTTCTAGGAATTTGGATTGCCGAAAGTGCCAGTTCTGCTGGTACAAGCATGTCCAAGGGAATCGACCTCGCGGCAGTCGTTGCTGGTAGAGGACTTGGCTTCTTGGGAACGTCTGTTCAGCCATCGGATCTCGTCATCCCTGCTACAGCCGGAGGTAAGCCACTTGTAGGTTCTCTTGATCGTGCTACAGCTGAAACTCCACTGTCTCTCTCGGCACTTAAAGGATTCTTGTATATCGCTTCTGTTTCCGTGATTCCGGAATTGCTCGAAGAAAGCCGAAGCATGACACAAGCCATCAAAGAGGTGTGTTATGTGTTCAATAGACTTTTCCGCATTTACTGATGCAATCTGTTGGCTGATCCTCTTGTCACTCAGTATTCTTTCATGCTTTTCGGAATTTTCGTTATGGGTTTCCTAGCGTGGAACGAGTAACGAAATATCCCTTCTTCGCCGACCAAAATGAATTAACGGGGCTATATTCTGATCGAGAAGGGTTGTGAAATGAATACTGCTGGATATGCCATACCTAGAGATGTTGGCCATCAATGTCCATTATAGAACATGCTTGCGTATGACTACTACTCTGTGAGGTGGTTTTTTTAATGTCGGATCGTTGTACGATCGAAACGCGATAATATGACGAATCGAGTTGAAAGGTCCAGTTCTTTCTCGACTTCATGAAGCTCTTCATGGTCGTTGGCAGCGTATCATCTGCAAGTTCTTTCTTTTGGGGCTGCAACATCTCGTCGATTTGTACACGAATCTCCTTTTGGAAAACTTCACAGTCAACTAGCAACGATGGTTATCCGAGTCGGCTGGCACCGCGAGCATTTCCTCTCCCCTCTATTGCAGCTTCATGCTGCAAAAGGTGGATTCGATGTAGGTATATTTCCTATCTTCCCTGTCATGCATTGTGCTAATCAGTGTAGCCACCTTTTCAAGCTCGTAGAATGTCCAGGAGGTACGGGTGATATGCAAGCCAGGTTAAAGGCAGGAGAGATCGACGTCTGTATCGGTATGTGGCATATCTGTCTTCCCGTCCCTCGCTTGTTGCTCAGAAAATCGTCGACAGCTCTCACGGACAGCCTAATTGCCGGCATTGCCAACGGACAGACCAGCTACAAGCTGATCGGTCGGTACATATCCACGCCGTTGAGATGGTAAGTCCATTTAAATTCCGAGTAGACAAAGATGTCAACGCGGTCTCTTGCTTTCCACTGCAAAGGGCCGTTATTACTGGGAAAAACAGCAAATATCAGGAGATCAACGAGTTGAAGGGCACAAAGCTGGGTATTTCCCGGCTTGGAAGGTAAGACACATATCAAGTCGGTTTTCATTCGTTGCGAGACTGACCGTGTTCCCATCCGACAGCGGCTCGCAGGTTATGGCATCGGTAATGTCTCTGCAGCAAGGTTGGGGACCCGAAGATCAGCCTTCTTTCGAGGGTGCGTAAAAGCCAAGATCAACGATGTGCGTCTGCTCATTAGTTTTGGCTTCTTACAGTAAAAGGCAGTTTCAAACCGTTGAGGGACTCCGTAAACAGTGGAGAAAGTAAGTGTATCCCAAGTTTCCCGTGGCCTTTTGATTGCTGAGCGACTCATTGTACTTGGCCGGAATAGCGAGCGTCTTTTTATGGGAGTGGTTCACTACAAAGCCGTTTGCGGACAGCGGAGAAGTTCGATTCATTGGCTCAGTATACAGTATGTATCGTCACTGCGCTCAGGGGTGCAACTATGCTCATCGGGTTTTTTTGTAGCTCCTTGGCCGTGTTGGATGCTTGCCGCTTCGCCTTCCGCCGACGAAGAGGAAGTCAAGCAATTTCTAGCAGCTTTGGGAGAATACACTACTAGCTTCGACTCCAAAGAGAAACGCGAGACTGAAAATGTCGCCTATGTTTCCAAAACGTTTAATCAACAGGAAAGCGATGTCAAAGAGTGGTTGTCGACGGTAGCCTGGTACCACGACCTGGCCAAGGTCGAGAGCAAGGTTGTTTTGGAAACTTTACAGTGAGTACAGTGCCAGACCGATATTCCTCTACACTTCCGCTGATATTCCCATTCGTCACGCAGAACCCTCGAAAAGGCTGGTGTTGTAAAGGCACCAGCGGCGGGCTGGAATATCTCCGATTTTGTAAACGAATCGGTATCGACTATCGTTTGAGCAATGTATGCATATGATATCGTCTGAAACATCAAGCTATCTGTTTGTATGCCTAGGAATGTACAACTTCGTCCACTTGCGTGAAATCTGTCCAGCCGTACGATCGAGCGCTCATTGAGCTTACTTCAGAGAAGGCAAAGCTGGCAGACCCATAGCGTCCCTTTCCATCTGAACAGCCGACTTGAACTTTTCCATCATCGCCGCCGAGTCAAACCCTGGCCTTTTCTTCCCGAACCTGAGTGCAACCTGCTTGATACCGCCAGTCTCGGCCACAGTCATCTTGTATGATGTTTCAGTAAACAGCGACATGTCTGTTAACGATCGCAGCGAAAAGTTCTACAAAATCGGATAATTTAGTGTCAGCAGTTATCGGCAGAACAGGGATAAAGCATGACCTACCTGCGCAATCGCACCAGACGGATCGACTCGAGCGAGAATTCGCCGCATTGGCTGGGCACCACCCGACGGATTCTTCTCCCTGTTCAGCCTGAGAATGCACACCTTCCAGTCTCCCCATACCATTGGCCCTGAGCCGTCACCCGACTTTCCAAAGGTTCCGACTTGAACTCTACCCTGCCACAATGTCTCTTCGTCTTCTTCTCCTTCTCCAGTCGTCAGATCTGCTTGTGGGCCCGCTTCAGCCGGCGCTTCTTCACTATCCGTGTTGACCGCCGAGCTATCGCCCGTAGCGCTGCCAGCTGTAGGCACAGAAAAGGTCGATGTCGGACCAAAGCTGAATGTCGGGTTGGCCAGTTTTCCATTCTCCCCTGGCTTGACCAAGAACATGGGTTGCGCAGGAGGAGCTCTCGGTGCAGTAGCGCCGAAACTGAAGCCAGAAGTGATAGCTTGCGATGGCGTAGTCGATGGCACGGGATCTTTCTCTTCCCCCTTGGTTGAATCCTTCTGGGCAGACTCGGATTTACCAACGCCGAACCCGAAGCCGAATCCTGCGGACGTAGATCGTGGTTTGGTAGCGGCAAAGGAGAACGTGCCGGAAGAGCCGGGCGTGCCAGGTGTCTTGGGTCCAGCAGAGGAGTCTGTCGAACCCATGTTGAATGAGAAACTTGGCAACTTGCTCGGTGTAGTCGATGAAGCAGGTGCTGGGGGTGCTTTGAATAGGAACGACGGTGTTCCACTACTGGACGGTGGCGATGGTACGACCATCGATTCTCCGATTGCGGCTTTGACGGTCGGCTTGATGGCGAAAATACTAGATTGTTTCTGTGTTGATGACGGAGTTGCTGGAGCATTCTGTTTTGGTTGTTGCTCCTTGTCTTTCTCTTTCTCTTGCTTGTCGATTACCGATTGCGCAAAGAGACTGGCTTGGCTGGACGGCCGTTTTTCAGCAGCTGTTTGGGTGAATGAGGTAGTTGACGAGGTGGAAGGTGATGCTGCTGCTGCTTCAGGTGTGGCAGACTTAGCAGGGACATCTTTCTTCTCTGCGGCCTGTCCGAAACTGAATCCAGCGAACGGCGAAGGTTTTGTTGTACTGCTTGGTAAAGTAGGTTTGAAACCGGAAGATGTAGTATCCGGCTTCGAGGTACCGTTTGTTGTTGCTGCAGGAATCTTGAAACCTCCTACCGCGGGCAAAGTCGGAGCATCGGTAGAAGCAGGTAGAGAAGGCTTGAATCCACCTGTAGATGTGGATGTGGATGTGGATGTGGTTGTAGCAGCGGGCAGCTTGAAACCGCCTGCGCTGGGCATGCTTGGAGGAGCAGGCATCGCAAAAGATGGCTTGGAAGCCTCTGTTGTCTGTTTCTTGGCGGGCGCGGATGTCGTGATATCGTCCATGACCGAAGCATCCCGTTTCTTTGGCTGCGAGTCTGCTGCGGGTTTCGCAGAGCTCTTTCCAGCCTTTTTCTTGATCTCTTCTAGATAGTCGTTGTATTCCGCCTTGACGCTTTCCAACGCGGATACCAAGTTGATGAATGGTTCATCTCGAATCTTGACTGATAAAGCTTGGACGACGGATTCGTTCAACCCTCGAACAGATGTTAAGTATTCGACTTCCTTTTGGTCTTCTTTAGGCGTTTCTTGCTGAGTGGACGTGTTGGAAGTTTTCGGGTTTGAGGCTGCTGTTTGCGATCCGAATGAGGTAGATGTTGACATCGAAGATGCTGCGGCTGGTGTAGGAGCTGCTCCAAATACAGACGCTGGACTAGCTTGAGGAGAATTTCCGAAGCCGCCAAAAGACGACGTCGAGCTCGGTGCAGCAAAAGATGGCGCTTTTGACGATGCAGCAACGGGTGGATCTGCTTTTGGAGTGGTTGGAGGAGGAGGACCGAAGCTGAATCCCGAAAATGGTGTCTTGGCCGTGCTGCTCGAGTCACTACTCGGCTTTGAAGCACTGGCTGACGGCGCTGGAGTTGCGATCGACGCAGCAGCCGTACTTGTGAAAGATGTTGGTGCAGACGTTGCTGGAGGAACTCCGAAACTGAATCCAGAGAACGCTTTAGGTGCTGCAATCTCTGAAGCTGGCGCGGTGGAAGGTGCTCCGAAACTGAACGCTGGCTTTGCTGCTGGTGTAGAGGTTGTTAAAGCGGTAGTGTTGCCTCCGAATGAAGTCGTAGCTGGAGCAGGGCTACCAAAGCCAGCAAAGGTCGTTGCGTTGGTCGGAGCAGATCCGAAGGCGGACGTCGGGGCAACAGCAGCTGGCACTACGGCCTATATATGCAGTTATGCGTGAGTAACTCTGCCAGTCGAGAGCAGAGAGAGAAACTTACGGCTGTTTTGCGCTTTGGCATGCCACGAATTCTAATCAGGGTCATCAGGTTTGCCAATTTAGTTCTCTGATGGACGCACGAATCGGAAAAACATTATGCTTACTGTCTCGTTGCAATGACTTCTTTGGGTGCATCTCTCGCCATGTTGTCTTCCTATGAACGCAAGGAAAGACATTAGATCGGTATGATAAGGCGGAGGAGAGGCATACACGCACATTATCGGAATCATCTCTTCCTCCTCTTCCACTCTCGACATCATCTTTAGTCAACTGATCTTCAGCTCCTCGTTTTCCCATCTTGTGTAGTGTTTTCAATACGATGTCGAGGTAGTGCTGCGTTGTCGTCGCTTTCTTATCCGTTGTTGAAATCGGTCGTGACACTCTAATGACAGCTGGATTGCGAGCGTTTTGTCATATACAAGTACTATTCAAGACTACTATACCTAATTCGACTACAGTAGGCCCTCCCCATAACGTACACTCCCCTTACCGGATCCCTGAGTATAACGGACGGATGGGGCGAGAATTCGCTGCGCCCTCCGATGGCGCCATACATTACCGGACGCTCCCTCCGGATACCGGATCCGGACGCAAAATCAGGGAAAAAGTCGGGTTTCGTCCGGTATTTTATTATGTAATCTACGGGTTTTTTCGAGTTTAACATCCTTTGCGGCCTCAAGGCTCCCTTTTGAGGTTCTTTTTAGCTGCTGATCACATGAAAGATGAGAAAAGCTTCTAGAACCTGTTTCATATCTGCAAATTCTTGTTCAATGACTATCTACGCTCCTTTCAAAGCTGTTGAATAGCAACAACATAATTTGTAATGTAGCTTTATCATCAATCACCACTCCTATTTAAAAAGTAGAAGATCATCAAACAGTTCGAATAAATTACGCTGCTATACCCCTATTACCCCTTTTTGACACGTGGTCCTCTACAGCTGGATATTTGCGGGTGCGCCCGGATTAAGATTGTCACAACGTGAACAACCGTCTCACAACGTAAACAACGCAGGGTTCAACTCCGTTTACTCCGTTTGGCGTTTCACGTTGGTACGCCCATCAAGGCTCAAAGATAGACAATCTTTCAACGACGCTTCTAGCCCTTTTCATTTCGACAAGCAGTGCAAAGCTACAAATCATTATTCAATCTAATGATATATATCAATGAATTATAGATCAAGTCATAGTCCCAGAGACTGCCCTACCATCCCCAAACCTCTTATCCGTTGACGCGTTTCAAAATGCCTCACATCAACCTGACTACCAGCTCGGAAGCTGCTGATCGCCTGTTTACTCTTGTTTCACGGGATGCTGCTGGTGCACTGAAGCCCAATGCTACTCAAAGGTGAGTCAACGTACCATTTGCTCGAGATTTGTTGAAACCCGCTTCTCGCCGTCTCGGTCGCTGACATAGGCTCGATTTTCTCAGATTGACCTTGATTATAGCAGCGTGAGGATGTAATGGACTGTAATCTTGGCGTGAAAAGGGCTAAGTCTTAGATTTCGCTCCAACAGGGTTTATATCGTAGTGATCGCACTTCGTACGTTCTGGATTTTGTTCTCTCAGTCGACTGCTACTATAAACACCACCCTACTCACTTCGCTTTCCTGTGCCTGTCTCTCTCTCTCTTCTCCTTGTATGGTGTTTTCGAGATTTCAGTCGTGAGTCGTGGAATCGTTGACTAGTTTGCAAGCTTAGATCGAGCCCTAACGATTTCCACTCTACGTTTCGTGCTTTGATATTGCTCAGTGGTGAGTGAGGTTATTGTGCAATAGATAAAATCGACCGGTAGTAGTGTTAAAATCATTAATTCTGCTGCTTCCCAAGGCAGGGTACGCTCTTGCTGACGGCTTGTTCCGACGGCTAGTCATCATGCTAAGCAACTTGCCCTTTAGCTCCTTATCTAAACAAGGCGATATACCCCTTCAAACTTCTGGTGAGTTCGAAAAGGAGGTATAGAAATATGCATTTGCGAGGCACAATGCTAATAGTCTGTCTTTTTCGCATCGGTGGACCCTGTCAGGTCGTCGGGATGCACGAGTCGTAAGTTCGCACAAAGCGCTTTCTCTGCATTGCCAGCCTTCACGAGCACAAGCAAATCAGCCGGCTCATGTTTCTCGATCCATAGGTCTCATGCTATTGCAGGAGTAGGTTTACAGTCAATCGAAGCGGTCTTGAAGGGCATCAACCGACAACATACCTTACTGTCCCTCGTGACCGGTAGATCTTGACTTGTGCAACAGTGGAATCCATTCAACTCGACCCGGATGAAGGAGGTGCAACGCGAATGAGAGGCGGCGTGCCTGCAGTGAGGCTCACGAGAACGCCCTTCTCACGTGTCTCACTTGACCAAACACAAGCCTCTGTCCTTTGTAGATCACTTTGCCGGCTGGGTACCTGGGAAGTAGCTTGACGGGCGCGGCTCTCATTGCATGTGTGAGTATCTCCGATGGCTCAGGCTAGTGAGGAGACCACCTACCTGTGTCTAATGATCTGATACGTTTGCAGGGGTTTGACATCAACGCCAGCAAAGTGTAAGTCTACATTTCAACCAGGACGAAGCCCATGCTAGATTTAGTGCCAACGTTACGGAAATCTCTCGTAGCGCAACCTGCGGTCTAGCATTTGGGTTCGTGATAACCCTCTGGTGGGCTCGCAAGTAAGTCTGCCATACGTAAGAAGGCCCAACCGAGTCCCGCCAATCTTGAATTGTCGGGTGCATAACCAGGTCCTGGATCGCATATGTCACGATCGCATTCTTCGCGGCTCTGCTCGTCGTGAGTCTCGTATCTCCTGTTAGTCCCTAATTTTGATGATTTGCAAACATCGCCCGCTCGCCATCTGCTAGGTTTCCTGGCTGGTGGCTGACTCGGTGCCGTTGCGCTTTGTCGTTCTTTTCATCGGCGTCATGAGCTGTTTCTATGCGATGTGGGATATCATCGATGGTACGATTCCATCTTGCATCTTCTACACGGGATCTTAAAGACGATGGCTGACCTTCAGCTGCGCTTTGCCAGACACAATTGCACGGAAACTGAACAGCAGTGATGCTTCAGAGTATGCTGAGATGATTGGCTTCTTTGGGCCGAGGGTATGGGGTATGTTTAACTCCTGGAGGGTAATTTACTTGGGCTCTATCTACGACCTGACCGCGTCCCAATTCCACAGGTGTGATCTGGCTTTTAAATTCCGCGCTCTGTCAGTATTCCTTCTCATCAGGACGTCGTATAGTCGCTGACCTATGATCTCGTGTGATGTAGTTTTCGTTGCAGGTATTCTCGTTGGCTTGGCGGCTTTCAAAAAAGACTGGCAGGAGCAGAAAGAGGCGGTATGTGCATTCCAAAGTGAAGAAAGGCGTAGGCACTAAACGATGATATGATACGGCAACAGGCGCAGAAGTTCATGGGAGGTAAAGTCCGGGGCTCGTGAGTTTCAACCACTCACAATGCGCTGACGTGACACACATTGCTCGTACAGGTACGCCTTAGTGGAACGGATGGGAGGAAAGATGGCACAGACACAATAAGACGGGAAGATCACTGTTTCTCAGTTGAGAAAGCGATGAGAATAGATGACTTGCATATATACAACTATTTGTTTACAGCGAAAATTACGGAGTTACAAGAGATATGAACACTACAACGATTGCGACTGCGAAATATACACGGACAGCGAGAGACACTTTACATGCTATGGTACAGTTGGCTCGTAAGGAAATGGAATACGGGGAAGGAGACCCGGCGAAGCTCCAAGAATAAGGTGGAAACCGTCAACCAGATGGAAGACAGACGCTTAGATAACCAAGGTGACAGTAGCCTGCAAGACCGGGGTTTCAGAGCAGAAACTTTGAGAAGGAAAAATGAATCAACCCACATGATGAATGGTTTGCCAGAACTTCTCTGCCCAAGTCGAGACAGTAGATTTCTTCCGCTCGCAGTTGTTATCTCTGGAAACGAAGGACGGAAGAGGTATTTCGACGCCCACATGTTTTTCGACGGCATCTGCAGCGTCCCTGATGGCAATGATCAAGTTCTTCCGCGTTTCTTTAACCGCTTTGTTCATTTCGATCGTCAGGGCTTGCAAATGTTGGTCGACATTTGCCAGCAGATCGCTCATTTCGGATTTCACCTTGTTCTTGATCGCGTCGGTCTCGTTGAAGAATCTTGACCCTTGATGGTGGAACAGAAAGCGTCGACCGCTGTTCCGGACGCGATGAGGCGTCCACACGGTGTCTCCAAGCCGATGGCCCATGTTCACAAGACCGTGATGGAAATTGTTGAACGCATGATCAATCGCCGTCGTCCACGCCAGGCTAGTTTCGATGATTGTGGCTAAGAAGGATGCATTGCTCGTCCCGTAGGCTATAGACAGCATTGTACGTGGATTAATATGCTTTACGTGGTGTCCAGCGGTCCCTCTGCCGGTATTGGCGTTGACAGGAGTCTGAGTTGTAGGTTTGGGCCGGACACACCGAGTATAACCATCCCCGTGGGATTGATCCCCTTGCCAGTTATGCAATGTCGTACTATCAGGCTCTGACCTCACCGGCTTCCGGAGAACTGGTTTTATAGGCTTTTCCGGAAAGTATACAATCGACAGGTCCTTGCTCGAAGACAATGGAGTGGCGGCCACGAATACCGGTGATGTGGTGATACTGGCCTCAGTGGCACTCGAAGTGTGCGAACTTTGAACCGGGGAGGTTACGGGGATGTCTTCGATCTTGACCTGGGTACACTGGTAGCACGCCAAATTTCCCGAATCCTGCATGGCTGTCGAGCACGTCACAAATACCGTAGCGCTGCTGAACGTTTCCGAGGCTCGTTGCTCTCCGGTAGATGACTGGGACTTTAGCGAGCCGTCTTGTTTGTCAGACCAGCTCCGAGCGCCAAACACTGCCAAAGCCAGGAGAGTAGATGCCACAAGTGCACTAGAGAGAAAGGATTGAATTCAATGAGGTGTTCTTACAAAGAAGAGGCTCACTCACATCTTTTTGACTGTCTCCATTCTACCGGAGTGCGGCAGGGCATTGTTTGCGGATGCGGTAATTCGAGAAGTGTCTTTGGCTTTGACGGTAGCATCAGAGGCCGCCATGTCGTCTTTCTCAGCGTCATCTCGGTCGATCGAAGCGGCCGTAGAAGGCGCAACGGCGAGAGATACTGAACTAAAAGATAGTACGCTGTCCTCGGAGAAGGCGTTCGGTTCATCCACCATGATCAGACCTTGAGATCGAGCCAAAGACAGGGCGTCCAACCAACTTTGATCAACCGGCCATGTGGTCCGAGAACCGATGAGTCGAGCGTCGACATTCTCGATGAAATCACAGAAATCGTCCGCCGGAAAGGAACCTGTCGAATCCGCCGCCAGTCCGAGACTCAATCGCTGATATCCGTTCTGGTCAGGATCGAGGACGCGTTGAGCGATTGATTTGATGGGGTACTCGGAGTACTGCTTCTGCTGTGGCTTCTTGTGCTTCTTACCGGAACGCTCTGCGTGTTGGTTGTTGCTGACGCCAGAGAGCTTGGATTCGAAAGAACGCTTTCCCCGCTGATCGATCCCGTCCGCGAGGCCGCCGACGAACTCGAGCCCTTGCTTGTCACCTCTTCGACTGTCGAGAGGGTAGGTAGGAAAGGCATGATGAGCTGCTGGGGTTGGTCCTGCAGTATCGTCGGGCCTCCTTGTGATGGGACGAGGACTAGGTTGGGAAGATGCGGCGGTGAGAACGATATAGTCGTCTTCCGATGATTGCTGGTCACTGCAGTCACGAAAATTATGATGCTTTGATCGAGATTTGGGTGCAGCGTCAATTTGTGCTTGGACGGACAGTAGAGGCGAAGTTGACGTGATTGTGTCGGTCGAACCTGTACCGAATTCGCCGGGTAAACGAGGGAATACCAACTCGACTTGTGAATCCTCGAGAACTTCTGCAAAGTCTGCTGGTTGGTATCGTGAAAGTTGTGTAAGATATTCACGAGTCAATGTAGAAGCTTTGCTGTGCGCAGGGGTCCTAGCGTTTCCAAGCCCTCGAGAAAAGCTTCCTTGCTCCGTGCAGAGAGTACTGTGGGAGGGAGTACTCTTATCGGGATCCGTCCAAGATTGATCCGTGACATACTCATATGTCCTTCCCGTCGTCGGCAGATCTAACTCTTCACTCTCGTATGCAGAGTCCGAAAAGGGTTCGAATTCGGAATCGCTGAGCACAACGGATGAAGCGTGATGAGGAGAAAGGTTGCCCGTGCTGTCCTTGTCTCCGTCGTCGCTCGATCCAAGATCTTCGAGTTGACTGCTGGTTACTTCTTCCGAGCTGAGAGTGGCCCATGATCCTTCCAAGAACTCTGATACCGAACTGGAGGATGCTCCGAGATCTACATCACTGTCTCCTTCCAAGGGAGACTTTGAGCCTGTCTCTACGCCCGTGTCCGGCACTAAATTCTGAACTGTTGGGTTTGTAGTGTCCATTGCTGAGCCGTTGTTATTACTTGTCATTGTACTCTGCCAGAGTGTGATACCTATATGACCTGTCGTAACAAGCACAACTAGGTAACTAAGACTGCAGGTCAGGTCCTAGTAAAGAGGCTTACTGGTGCCAGAGAAAAGGATGTTGCACCAATCTTGGACACGCAGATTGCAGGGCTACGAGTCAAGGGAAAGCGTACGATGGCTCAGTTGGCACTTTACACAGTGACCACGGCGAGAATATCGTCGAAGCTTGTATCATCGAGGTCAGAACAGAGCTCATCACAGCGAGCAATCATCCTTTAGGCTTTGAACACTGCTGGCAGCGATCCGCCCACGAGGATCACCAAGTCAGCGAATCACGTGCCCTATCAGTCATACATTTCAACAGCTTTTTAACGGATCCGGTCTCAAGGCTGACCCCATCATGTAAGATACTATCTGACTCCGGGTACCCTTTCAGAGCTCCTTTCAGTCATCGAGAATAATACGCCGCCTTAATATAGTGCAGAGTTCCCAAGTCGTATCGAGCGAAGCAGAGCGCGAAGAGATAACGCTATCTTGCCTGAAGATTACTTTTTTCTACGGTATCACAAAATCGCACATGTCTCAGACCCCTTCCCGGGGCACCGCCGCTTCGGAGGTTCCAGCAACTGGCTAGCAGCTTGCTAGCTAACTGGCTTGATGCCTGTAAGAAGATGAGCTAGAAGAGCTGTTAGAAGATGTCTGAAGGTTGTCTATCGCCTTGAACAGCTCCTTGAACGGTTGCAGTATGACTTACAATCCAGTCACTGGTGGCTAGTAGCTTTATCTAACAGCAGAGATCTCAGCAGGGTGGATCCACTCAGCCATTTGCGCGACGTCTGTTCCGTGTCATGGTCAACTCGGTTAGGGAGGACACTCAGCATATCCGGTTACAGTGACCAACCTCCACCTGCTGATTAATATATATATATATATATATAGCCACGCCATGCTCGTCGGTCGTCTGTCGCGTCGTCGGCACCAGACCAAACCGTTCCAATTCTACAAGACTACAGAAGTTGCCCGCTCTCTACTTGCAAGCCCCCGCCTCCCACAGCACTCTCACACGCAACGCAAACACATCTCGTTCAATATGGCTGTCATCTTACACGCCAAGATCGTTTCCAAGCCCGAATTCACCGAGGATGTGAAGAAGCGTGAGTCTTTACACATCGAATATTCCACTTGTCAATAACTGAGCGAAACCCTGTTTTACCTTATAGAATTATTGTCTCTCAAGGATGTTGCCGACAACAAAGAGGAAGGAACTCTGATATACCGGGTGAACCAGGCCATCGATGACAAGAACACTTTCATTCTATTCGAAGAGGTAAGTTCAGCGCTTCTAACATTGCGACCCTTGACAAATACGCTCGCTAACACCCGTAATATTCCGCAGTACAAGGACGAAGCTGCGTTCGAAGCTCACAAGGCCGGTGAAGGATTCCAGGCATTGTCTGCCAAAGCGGGCGAATGGCTAGCAGAACCTTTGCTGTTGAGGTTCCTCCAAGCTTGCCACTTGTAGACGCATATGATGGGAATCAAGATATTTAATCTGTTCATTCAAGGATTACAAGCTCGCCGACACTGTTCGTGTTCATGATGTAATAGCTCCTGTAGGTATAGCGATGTGCCCTGGGGCTGGTATGCGCTACAAGATATACATGTCCTGCATTAATCCTCGTCCTCGCTAAATGGCCATGCCACGTTCAATCTGGGCGGCGCATTGTCTTGTCGGCCGGGTCCATCTTCAGCCCACCACTCATCGTACTAGAAAGCGAAAGCAACAAAGCATCAATATGCCGGTTGCACGTCGATCAACACGGAAAAGAAAAGCCTTACCTCTCGCCGGACGTCTTCAAGTTCAGCCAACATACGGATACAGTAGGGGTGGAAACGCTTGTCGTATGGTGGCTGTTGATTGAGGACTGACACAAGAGGTTTCCGAATTGCAGACTTGAACGGACCATCGATCGCAGACACTGCCATGGGATGCAGAAGGCTTGAACGCTTTGAAAAGGAGCGTGACATATGAGGCGAGGCTGGTAATTTGATCGGATTTGGCGGCATACTTGTGCCTATCAGTGATGGACTACTGGGCATGGTCGGACGGTCAAAAGTGTCGCTCCGTGGAGATGCAGTAGGAAGTTCAAATTCGAACGTCCTCTGTACAGGCGATGTCGGGGCCGCAGCGTGGTTTCGGGAGGCCTGCTGTACACCCAGAGATGGTGCCGAAGAGGATTCTGATGATGTCGAACCACTCCTTGCAGGATCTTGGGAGTCAGTGGATAGATCACGCGGAAACTTGGTGAACAATGCACTGTTGGATCTGGCAGTTGTAGGTTTGGCGGTCGCCGTGGTTGGTTTCAAAATCGATTTAGGAAGCGGCGGCGCCGGTCCCTCAAGGCTGGGTCGACCAGAAAATGTTGGAGACTCATTGTCGCTATCGTCCAGACCCGCTCTCTTCATCTTCTTTGTTTTGCCGAAAGACTTCTTGAACCAACTAGGGGTCTTCGGCTTCGTAATGACTTCGGGCTCTTCCTCTCCGCCAAATGTCTCTGCGCTTGGTGATGCAGGCACAAGTCCCAAAAGTTGTTCAGCATTTGTCGCTTCTTGTTCGATTGTAGGATGTCTATCTATCGCATCGACCATGGTGATGGTCGAACGACTTCTTGCGATCCCCCTTTCTGCCGATTCGAATGGACCTGTATACGCTTCAGTATCGACACGTTCGTCCACTATCAGATGCGGCTCCATTTCATCATGCCTGGCCCTGATCTTCTGTAGACTGGCATTGAGTAACTGGACCACATCTAATTCCATGTTATGATTCGCAACGTCGGACGCGTTGGTCGATATATGGCCTAGTCGGAAAACAACCAGCCGTAAAACGTAACTTCGGACAGACTGCGACCAGAATAACATTAATCGTTCGAAGAGGGCGGGGTCGAGCAATAGATGTAGACACAATGCTTCTCGGTCCTCGGCTTCATAGCAGAGCATGTCGAAGTGCGTCCAGACAAACGCGATGCATTTCGCAAGAGTAAGGTGATGTTCCGTTTGGGTCAAGATGGTTTTGACTACAGAGATCAGGTACCTTATATCGATAAGGGTGAACTTGCTATTTGCCGACATATCCGGAGACATGAGCTGAGGCGTAGGAGGCATCATGATGACGTCTAGTAAGTCGAACAAGCAGAAGACAGCTTTTGGCGAATATAAGCTGGTGCGCGAAATCAGATACTTGATCCAGATATCGATTATATTCGCCCAAAGCTGAATGCCGTCACACTCCATCACAGCACTTGTCGAAGAGGGTATGAAAAGCTTCGAGGTGGCAAGATATAAAATGAGCTCGCTAAGGCGCCGGTTGGCCGTTTCGAGTACTGGTGGCTTGACGTTCCCACGCATACCAGCAGATTCGTCGGCTGTAAACGAGGAACTGGCGGACGTCGTTGTGACAGCATTTACAGCGCCGTTGATGTAACTTTGACATTTGGTAGCGAATATAGCGGCAAGATGCACATAGCCCGGAGCTTGCATAAGCACCGAGATCGGAAGGGGAGCATTCTCGGCGTCGCTTGGCTTGAGAGCAGGTGCTAGGTAACGAGCCAGTTGCCGATGGTATGCTTTATAGAAGGCGGGGAACAATTCACTGTCGTCCGATTGCCATCGACGAAGCCAATTACCTGGTTGGAAATGGAATGCCTGAGCTTCCTCGGGTGCCTCGTACACAGGTGTAGTATGGTTCAAGGTGGTCATATAGCTTCTGGTATTCTTGAATTGCAAATCTTGCAGATGCGAAGGGTATCGAATCTCGCTATACGTCGCACTGGAACTGAATGACATGATGGTGAGGATGCAGGGCGATTATGGTGTAACCCACGACAACTACGTACTTCTGTGCCGAGGAGCTTTCCAAAGCTATTGCGAACCGACTTAGCGTAGCCTGCTTTGTCGGAAGGGCTGACAATAGCTGGACCGCAACCCCTTCAATGCGGAAGAAGGCAAATGCTGAGACATGGCAAGTATGGGCGATGAGTTCTTGCCCGTGCGGTACATAACAAGGATCGACTCACCAAGCATCCTGCCAGCAAACATCAGTGTGTTGTGGAAGACGCCCTTGCCCGACAGCTTTTCCAAGACGTATGTCATTATTCTGACCATCAAAGATCGAAATACAGCTTGTTCCTGGGGCCTATCTTCAAGCGCACGCGCCGAGAGCACAGGACTGCAAGGGAAAGGATATGAGGATGATACTTGATTCAATCTGCAGCGAGTCAGTTCGAACTGACCTTTCCATTATGGACGACAAGGCTTCCAAGCATGCGCCCCTTTCGTTTGCCGGCTGATCGACTTTCAGTTCCATCAGAAGCAGTTCGAGCCTGTAAAAGTCACAAAAGTCAATATCTAGGTCAAATACCTGATTGATTCTACGCATTGTCACTCACCAGTCGATCGAGACAGCTCTTAGAGCCGCACTGCCAGCTTCGTCTCCAGCGTCAAAGCCATTCTTCTCTCCTTCAACAAGGCAATCCAAGAGCTCGTTGCGTATCAGTCCCGCTTTATCGGCGGACTTCGTTGCGGAAGCTCGGTGAAAACTACAAAAGCCAACGTTGTTCAGTGTCCTGGTGTAAAGAAGTTGCGCTTAGCACTTACATGACAAGTATTCTGCGTATCTCCCCAGCCAACTCAGTTTGGGTGTATTGTGATTGCACCTTTCTTGAGTTCCTTGGTAGCCGAATACGCCGCGTCTTCTTTTCCTCCTTGACAGACTTTAGAAGGGATGCTGGGGTAACGATCTCTAATGAAGGCGCAAGGCCCAGGGCTGAAAGGTTGTCCGCGCGCTTGAAAGTCGGTTCCGGCGCTTTAGCTTCATCTTGTTCCAAGATGGGAGTCATGGACCTTTGAGATTCAGCTTGCTGGAGCAATGAAGGCCGGACAGCCCGAGGAGTCTTGTCTTGCGATGCCGACGAAGAAGGTCCGTCGAGCAGAGCCAGAGTTTGTACACGGGTAGAATCCGTGGAAGCGTCGCAGTGTAAGGTATCGGCCGAGCCTGAACTCGTTGAATTGTAGATGGCTGCCGGGTCGCCTTCGTTGTTGCCTGGCGTTCGAGGCGGAGAGTGCTCGGAGAGACTGGATGAAGTCCCCGAGAAAGTCCTTGCGTGATCAGAGACTGAGAGGGACGACACGCTGGGAGGTACTTCGGTGCGAGGTGTTGGGAGTTCAAGGGCGCCGTACGCCGCCAGATCAGCGGCAAGTGAAGCACTACTATTCACGTTCGACTCTCTCTTATTGGGTCGCGCGCCACTTTCTCTGGTTGTTATTGATTGGCCCGAGCTAGAGTGCGAATACTCGCTAAAGCTGTGGGAGCGCCGCCGACTATGCATATGCGGTCTTTTTGGCGAAAGAGGCGATTTCTGAGTCGCGGTGGGCGATATTCTGGTACCGAACTCGAATGATTTCATGAGACTGTCGAACGTTGAGCCAAGGGAGAGATCCAACTGAGGTAGGTCACCTAAATGAAGGGAAACCGTGGGCGGTAGACGTTGCAGCTGAAGCTGCTTTGGCTCGGCACTGGCAGGTACCTGAGACGCGTGTGCTGTTGGCGTTGGTGGTGAGGGTGGAGGTTGCGGCGTGGTGGATCTCCCTTCTCCTTCTGACAATCTCGATGTTGCAATTTGGATAACAGGTGGCGGTCTGGTAATGCCATTATCGCTGACAGAGTTTGGTAGGGGCCGCACTGGAGGGTTGCTGCTTATCGGATTCGGTTCATGGCGAGGTGGTCCAGGCTGCACTTTGCGAGACCGCAACATATCCTCTGAAGCCCTTCTTCTTGTAGCCAGAGGCTGAGTGTCTGGTAGATGGACAGGTATCGGGGGTATCGGCGAAGGTGTTTTTCGGTCATCCGGTCGATCTTTCGACTTGTTCCTGCTGAACAGAGCCCTGAGCCCACCTGAACTTTTCCTCCCTTGTACAGACTTCGCAAAATCCGATGAGGATTCGCCACCCGAAAAATGTCGGCTAACCTCTTCCGAGCGTCTCGATGCGAGATAGGCAGTGGATGGCCGTCCAAGTCCCAGAGGAGGAACACTATGTTTACCGTTGCTATTTGGCGATGCATGTTGGCCTTCCATTTGTTGATTCTCACCTGACACAGGATTGCGCGACGTGGCCGGTGGCGCCAATGGCATACTATCCACTTGCCTCGTGGTTCCCCTGGAGAGAACGCCGAATTCCGAAGGAGCATCCGAGTTTCGAATTCTGGTTGCAGATCCACCCGTGCTATTGAGCGAGGAAGACGATTTGCCCGCTTTCCGAGAAAAGAGCCCACCTAACGGTGGAGACGACATTTTTTTCGGGTTCAGAATCACTTCAAGTTGGTACCCGTTCTGGGTCGTACGCCAGTCACGCGTCTCTGCTTCTTTGGCTACGCTTGTCATTGCTGCAGGGGCAGACACATCCCGGTTCCTTGGTGCCGGTCGGGCACTTCCTGCTGTTGGCCTTGAACCGTGTCCGTTGCTTTCCGAACTTGTCATCTGCATTTCGACTCCTGTCGCTCTTTCGCCATTATACCTCGAGCTTGAACATCCCGTACGAGTCCCGTTCTCTTGCACAGAAGAATTTGATGACATCGATGGTAGCGGCGGTAGTGGCATGTCTCTCGGTGGCGGCATTGGCGGTGGAGGCGAGGTCAATCTCGTACTACCGGATGAGCTGGATGCAGAAACCAATGAACCATTTGTGAAAGAGGGTTTCCGCGGGGTGGTTACGTTATAGGCCTGTTCTGAATTCGACGTCCTTCGCGTCGATCCAATGTCCGACTGGCTAACCGTTCGAGTCGAAACACTGCTTGGCGAAGTGCTGGGGCGCTGCGGTGGACTTGCTGCCGCGAGAAGTTTGTGTGCGTCTGAAATGCCATAAGGCGCTGGTCCTGCAGGACGAACCACATGCATCGGCTGCATACTGGTCGGCGTGATGAAATGAGATCCTCGCATAGGAACAGGCGCGCCCGACGCCGGAGGAGCTCTACCTGACCTGGCGAGCGGATTGGCCAGGTTGACGGTCCTCGTTGGCAATTCCGACGCTGTCAGAGGTGGAAGTGTGGCGTGATGCGCACGTGAAACATTGCTCGGATAGGTTGCTGAACGATCAGCCGGCAGCTTCATGAACGCACAAGCAATCAGCCTGGAAAGTCCTCTGCACAGACTGAGACATACTTACTTCGTTCCAGTTCGACGGCCCATTCGACATAGGTGCCACACCTCTGACCGTCCCCGGAAACCCCAATCCTGGCATTCCTAGTGTCGACGGTTTACTGCTCTGCCGTGATCGACTCGAAACCCTGTTTCCAGCTGTGGGATTGATCCTGACGGTGTATTGCGTCTGACCTGACCCTACAGTATTGATGGAAGAGTGCGTCGAGGGCACAGGAGACGGCGCCAGATCTCGGTTTGGTGGAAAGGTCGGTGTCGTAGGTGATGTACCTGAAGTCGACGCCGAAGAATCCGAGGATGTTGCATATCGCTGAGCCGTGGGTGCTAGGTACTGACCATGATGAGGTGGATTCACTCGTCCTTCAGACATGGCAGGCAGTTGGATGTTGTGTTGAGGAAGTGCCTTTGTGCCGTATGGGCCTCAACACATTTACTACTTATCCTCCTTCAATCCAATCCTTTCGATCAAAGATCAAAGTGATGGCCTCTTCGTGGACAACCAAGGGGATGCCGTCCTTTCCGAGCAAATCACCGTCCTTTCCAGCGTCAACAAGCTCGCTATCGGCTTTGCACTCGATATGTGAGGTGGTAGATTGATGTAATCTGGTGGAACACCTCTTGAACGTTGTTGAATGCTTGAATAATGATGCTTTTGCACGGACGAGAACGATTCAAACGCTTTCTAGCTTGCTTCCTTCGCTAACAAATTCTGCGCGCGGAGCGGACGCGTCTATGTAATTCAACGCGACGGCGACTGTACTGTACTACACCCAACAGCTCACCCAACTTTTGACATCCATTTCCTGACAGGTTTCCCGAGCACCAACGACTTCGCCTGGATGTCAAAACGGATTATAGTATATATTCAAAATATTCGAGTAGTCCTTGGATCCCCTCATTCAGCAACAACATTTACAAATACATGACGCTACTCTATAGCGGTCTTGAATTTTGGGACGCGATGAGAAGCGTCGATAGCCACAAATATGACGCCTAGTATCTTACACGTTCTATGCGTTAACAAGTGGAATCGTTGGTGAAGATGAGAATAACGTCTGTTTATACGCAGACCCGCACATTTCCTGCAAATTCAAGCGCAATCAGCGATGGCACGCGGATAGCCACGTACTCGGACAACTCACCTGCAGATTGCCGCTACACGCGTAGTCGCACTTGCTGTCGTCGAGTAGATTCTGCACATATCGAAAGCAGCCGGTCAGATATGTCAAGCGGATGACAGCCACACCGAACTTACCAATGCAGTCACATTCAGAGCATTGCCGCATCGGCATTCCTGAGAATACTGGGTAGCTGCCAAGGTGTATCCAGCGCTCGAACAGGCACCTGCAAGAAGTGGTATCATGAGGGTCTTATCGGGAGAGATGGAGAGACAAATGCTTACGGGCACACGCAACACCGGTCATCAAGCTACTCTGGATTTTGGAGACATCGAAAGCGGAAACATTTAAAGCTCGATGTCCGTTCGGCTCTGCGACACAGCCAATTTTCGACCAACCGGTTGGTAGAGAGACAGTGACTTCAATAGAGTCGGTGGTGTAGAGGTTGATGGCCTGAGATGAAAGTAGAGAGCTGTAAGCACCTGTGAAAGAGCGGTAAAGTCTGCGTCCCACGAACATTGGGTCCACCACAAATTTGCCTAAAATATGACGCAGCGGAAATTCAGCGCGCCGCTCGACTGCTATACTCACCCCCTTGCCCTCCATCGAGGGATCGGATCGGTTTCTTAAAACTCACTCGGTATTTCCAGAGCAGGGCATTTTGCATTGGCCAGACTGCAGCGAGACACTAGCACCTCCCTCCAGCTTTTGACCACAATAACATTCTTTCCCTGTTTCCAAACAAATATAATTTAGAGGTTGCTATCGGCTTTGCAAACGATATACTCACCATATTCCACACCGGCGACCAAGAAACCAAGTCCTCCGCAGTAGTTGAGGCAGTACTCAACATTCATGCCAGGTGACGAGACAGCGGCTCCTCTCAACGCTCGTCCTTGGACCTCTTGAAGACAAAGTCCGGAATCTTTCCATTTACCGACGGCAGACGCTACCTCCTTGACCGCAGTTGCGATCGCGGGGTTTTGGTAAAGGTCAACAGCATAAGCACCCCCACAGGGAAGCAGGATCGAGCCGGAACAAGGCATTATGCATTGATTGCTGGTGACGGCAAGAGATGCCCCGTTGGAGAGCGAGTCTTTTGCGCAGAAACATTGTCGGCCGTATTCCTGGAAACCGAATAGACACGGACATCGGTAAGCTTTGCAGGCATCGCAAGTCTTTAATGCAATGCACAGCTTACCAATCCAGCCATGCCATAGCCACGGGAACTGCAATAGGTGAGGCATGCATCAATAGTCATGGAGTCCGACTCCCATTGATCTGAAATGAGCGCCCGGCCTTGCGTTCCTTCGGCAATGCATCCTAGCGACTCCCATCCTTGAGGAAGAACGATCTTTGACACATATCCGCTATTGAAGTAGACTTGAACCGCGTTGCTTCCTCCACAGATCTACAGGATTACGCAGTGTCAACCTCGAAGACCAAACATGTGCCACCCTTCGCTTACCTGTCGGTTGGACGAAGTCGAACCGGCACATGGCATCGAACAGCCGGTGGAAGTCCTGTCAAATGAAGCACCGTTTACCAGCTTGGTTCCGCACATACACTCGCGGCCTAGACTTCCACGTCGCGCATCAGCAAGTGTTTTGGGCAGCAGTAATGAGCGCCGGCTTACCATATTCTACGGCAGCGAGAGGGAAGCCTAGCCCCGAACAGTAGGCAACACAAACATCGACAGTCATATTGTCCGCGGCCCAGAAAGATCCTGACAAAGCTCGACCGGGTACCTCGGCGATACAGAGGGGGTCGGAGGGAGCCCAACCTGCTGGTAGGTTCAACTTGGGAGCGGTATAAAGAGAGTTGCTAAAGATGTTCAGTGCAGATGGACCTGCGCACAGCTTGGTCGCATCGCCTTTCCGAAGTTATATGATCAGCCAAAGTTCGATATCCATCAGAGATCTAAACATACCGCTGCAGGGCATATCGCAAGAAGCTTTGGCAATCTTCGAGGGTGCCGCACCATTGGCGTACTCGTTTCCACAGAAACATTCGGAGCCGTATTCGACCCCTGCAAGACTGTATCCATTGACACTGCAGTACGCAATACAAGCTTCTGGGGTCATACTGGCTGAGCCGTAAGTGCTGCCCGTCAAAGCGCGTCCGGTTGAGCCTTCAGCGATGCATCCAGGCACAGCTACCCAACCATTGGGAAGCGTAGGAGACGTCCATTTGGAGCTGGGTGTTGGGATCACGCTGGACACGACTGAAGATGCAATGCTGGAGATTAGAGAAGGAGTCGAAGAGCTCTTGGGCGCCGAAATTGATGGTGCGGGTGTGCTGCTTGATACGGCCAAACTGGATGATACCGCAGATGAACTTGAAGCGATGGACGACGGTGCTCGCGATGATACGACCGAGCTGGATGACACCAAGGATGAACTTGAGGCGATGGAGGATGATATCACAGCTGCGCTGCTAGACGAGGAACTGGCTGTCGAACTTGACGTTGCGGATATGGTGCTCTGGAAACAAATAAAAGGATAAGCACGTATGCCAAAGCCGAACTGTGCGCATACATACCGGAACGCTGCTGGATGCGGGGTTCGAAGAAGGAGAGGGGACAACGGATGCTGCCTGATAAAGACTAGACTTTAGCGCTGTTGCATACCTCGCTGGTGGAAATGAGGAATACATACGGAACTAGCAGGTGCCGAACTTGCTGCGGCCGAAGAGGAAGCTCGAGAAGAGGCCGACGACACTGGCGCGGCAGATGGCGATTGAACGGAAGACGAGGCAACAGCAGAAGAAGACGAAGATGATTGGGACGATGTCTTGACCGTGCTTGTGGCACTCGTCACAACGGGTGTTGTCGATGTCGTGGACGTGGTAGAAACGGTGCGCAAAGTTACCGTGGCTGCCTGTCCGTTGAAAGTGGTTGTGACTACATCCCGTGGATCATCATCGGCTTAGAAGAGAGTACCTTGAGCCAGATGCACCTGGGGATTGAGCGTCTGGGCTTAGCCTTGACTTACCGAAACACCAACGCCAGAACCAGAAGAACGTATAACATGTTTGTCGTTTTTGGAACTGATGCAATGCTGTCGATTCCGCATCTGGGACACCGAGGTTTCCGCTACAAGAGGATGATATTAGCCAAAGATACGTATTTTGCGCACTCGGAACAAACAACCTACGATTGTAGATAGGACACACCGGATTGCTGAGTCGGAGAAGGGACTGCTTGTGCAAGCAGACTGGGAACGGACAGCGCCAGTATGTTACGCATGTTGACCATGTTGGCGAATCCAAATGACCGATGTTTGTTGCGTCGGTGAGATCCGGTCTGTCGAGAAACTTGACGGAACGAACGGTGATTTGGTCAATGGAGTTGTGCGTATGCACACCCCACTCAGAGGTATGCTCCAATATATGTATTGCATGACCAGCTGATCTCTTGTCAGGCACCATCCTCCCAAAAATGCATTTGTTGACAGAGCAATTAGCTAGCTAATTAGCTGAGTAAATCCACGAGTTCCCCACATGCGAGAATTACTTTCACCCTGCTAGCTACCCTGCTCCGAAAAAGAGTAACTGAAACCGGTTGAAAACAATGCCGGACATTCGCTCGGGATCATTGGACTGATTATTGCCAGTGTAATTTAGTGATACTTCCATGAAAGCCGGAACATATTGCAGTTTGCTGTACATGCATGAGCTTGTGCATGCCGAGAGCAGGAGAGCTCTGCCGCGGACTTGCTGGTTGAGCTGCTGGTTGCTGTCAGAGCTGTTGTCCGAGCTGTTGTCAGAAGTCAGTAGCTTTGTCAAGACAGTATCGAGACAGAGCTATCAATAATAATAATTTAAAGGCAGGCAGCGCTGGTTGCTGGAATGAGTGGAACATCGGTTTCAGGCGGAGATCGGCCTGCGCTATTCCCGCTGCTATTCTACCAAGCTTTCCACCATAAACTATCAGAGTAGCTATCAGATAGCTTATCCGATTCACCTCAACTAGCACTTCAACTCCTCCAGTTACCTCCTCAGTTAGCTCCTCAATTGAATGTCTGTACATACCTCTGTTGGATCTGGGTTTCTTGGTGATCGTGATCGACAGCGCTAGTGACTCACGCTGCCTGTTTAGGGAATAATACCAAGATCAAGCTGAAACACATCAGCCTCTTCTATAAACAAGCTTTCCAATTCCCCAGGGCTGGCCTTGGCTTTCTTTCTGCTTTTTTTTATGACAGACTCTCGTTATAGCTCTCTTTACTCCTGTGGCTCTCTTTTGGTCTCATTCTACCAGCTCTGTTAGCTGGCTCTATTTGATTCAAGTTCGATCGCTAGTTCGACGCAAGGAGCTCGCAAGGTGAAATCAGGAAATGATTGTAGAAAGCTGTGTAGGATAGTGTGGTATAAGCAATAGTTTACAGTAGCGCGTCGTCCAGGTAACGTCGATAGGATGTCGATCTTCGTAGATCTCGCACAACTTCACAAACGGACTTGAGCCTTGTCAACGACCACGCACCTGCCGCTAACGACACTTCATCGTATAGGGAAAAGAAATGAACTCTGCAAGGTTTGCTGTCCCTAACAGTGCCCCAGCTGGCTTCCCAATTCGCTGGCGAAAACGGTCACAATCATCAAACACATGATTGGCATTTTGTGACTCCTCCAGGATCCTCGGCGGGATGAATTCCTGGATAACGACCAGCTCCACTCCATAGACGCTCAGGCTATGTTTCATCCACATCATATAGCAGCTTAGAGCTGTCTTATGTACTCTACCAGGTTGTGAACCAGTGCTGCTGTGAAACGTTGCCGGAAAAATTGCTGCTAGACATCATGATGCCGTGCTGTGGATATCGCTATTAATTGAGTAATGAGCAGGGACAGGTCGGTACGGGCGATGATCTGCGCATGTCCTTGTCAGTTTCAGTGAGCTGTTCAGTGTCAAAGAAGTTTCTGTACGGTAACCTAGCTGGTAACCTCGTCCACTCTACCCACTCTTCCAGTTGCTTTCGATCGCACGCACTGCAGAAGCCCACTCTCGCTTGCTTACTCAGTTCGCCATTCAGTCATCGATTCAGTCAGTCAATCTCGTCGCTCAGTCGCACGCCACGGGTATCACAGTAGACCCCGAACCGGAGCAAAGAGCAAACGTCTTCTCGCAAATCGCCTCCATTCGGTTCGTGGAAATTGTACCGAGGAAGCAATAACTATACAAGTAGATTGTTTGCAGTGGACAAAGAACTTTGCGAATTAAAAATTCACGCAGACCAAGCTTACGGAATTCGACAGCACAATGGCCAAAGCAGTTCCAAAGGGAGATTACGATGGGATTCGTGCAGAAGTTCGGAAGGTGATGAAGCAGCCAAATTACGATGATGGTGAGTTTTGCGCGACATCATCAAGGTTGTCGAATTCTCATTCCTTTTTGCCACATAGGATCTGCCGGACCTGTCCTCGTTCGGTGAGAGTTTGTCGACTGTATGACAATCGTAGCTGTGTCTGACTCTCCGATCCTGCGTCTATAGGTTGGCGTGGCATGCAAGCGGAACCTTCTCCTTGGTGGAACACAATGGCGGCTCAAACGGAGCTGGTCTTCGACACGGAAAGGAAGCTGCTGACCCAGCCAACGCAGGTGCGAACACGTCCCGCCTCTTCTCATCAACGTTCACACTAATTTCTGTACTTCGTTATAGGCCTCTACCACGCCATCGAGTTCCTGATGCCCATACAAAAAGCAAACCCGTGGATCACACATGCTGATCTTTGGACTTTGGCGGGAGTCGAAGCCATTAAGGCAATGGGAGGTCCGGATGTCCCGTGGCAGCCTGGACGAATGGACTATGAGGACGAAAGTCAGGCTGAGGAGCACCGAGGTAATATCTCTGATCGGTGAGTCAACCGTCATGCAGTTTCGATCTTTACAAGATTGTTTAGTTGTTTCTGTTAGGTTGCCTGATGGCGCTTTGGGAGCTTCGCATCTTCGAGATGTCTTCGGCCGGATGGGATACAGTGACCAAGTGCGTAATCTGGAAACCTCTTGTGACATACAGCGGAACACTGATAGCGGCTTTCACGCAAACAGGAAATTGTCGCACTCTCAGGGGCTCATACGTTGGGACGATGTCATGCCGACAGGAGTGGTTTCGATGGGTGAGTAGAAATACACGTTGCAATACTCTGTCGCTGATCCTCAGTGCTACTGATCCACTTGCCGAAATCAGTCCTTGGGTCGTAAACCCGACGAGGTACGTTGAAAGTCATACCTCAGTCATTCTAGTTATGCTAATCTTCCGGACATCTGCAGATTCTCCAATCAATATTTCAAGCTTCTGTCGACCCGAAAGTGGGTGCCTCGTAAATGGGACGGACCTATGCAGTTCGAGAACATTATGGCGGGTGAACGTTTGATGATGCTGCCGACAGATGTAAGTGCTTTACAGGCCGACCGGGGGGAACGATTGCTGACATAACTTATGCTCGGTAGATGGCCCTCATGGACGACCCTATTTTCAAGGAATGGGTCTTGAAGTATGCCAAAGATCAGAACCTATTCTTCAAGGATTTCGCAAACGCTTTCGGCAAATTGATCGAGTTGGGCGTCGACCGTGATGACAGCGGATTCGCACACCTCGTCAGAAAAGCAGCCAAGGAGGGAAAGCCGCTTGACGAGGTCTCCAAGGAAAATGGTGGTAGTGGTGGTCGAGTTACAGTGAGGTCAGCCGGCGGAGGATGTCCTTTCATGGCCGCTGCGTCGGCCTCGAAGAGAGATAGCAAGCTTTAAGGCTTTGGATAGTCCTGCTTGTGTCTTTTGGGATGCATTTGTGCCTCTTCTCTTGTCAAGTTTGTAATATGGTCCTATGGTTCTACCCGTGTCGCACCTCGACCGAGCTCTTTGGACGGCTATTTTCGCTATTCTGTTGCATATTTCTTTCACCGAGCATGAGGCGTGGTCAGTGGTGAGACGGCTGAGTGATGGGGGTAGGCCTAACAGCTGCTTGGCTAAGGCTGAGGAATCTACAGTTGAATATGCTGCCGTGCCCGGTATCCCTACCACAGTAGGAGAGGCCCGGTCTGCCATGACATCACTGCAAGGCGTAAAATAAAATCTCGCTCGCTGTGGTGCGCCCAAAACCTTCTCTACGCTCGGGCTTTGTTTGTGGTGCTGCGGTCTCGAAAGAATATTGGGGTTGAAAACGTGGATGTGATCGGTCAACGTGTGCGAGACAGGCATTCTGTAAAAGTTGATTATAAGAGACCTGGCTTCTTTAGGGAGAATTGTGCCTTACACGCCCGACACGCTATCGACGACAACATTATTCCATTCAACATTACCGGCAACAATGACATGAGCCATGCTCTCGACCGGCCTCTTCTCGACATAATCAACACTCTTTATCCTCTTGCGACACCGACCGTATACCTTTGCTACACCAACAATTAAAACAGCATACAGCATGACAACTCTTACCCCATTCCGGCTGTTCCAAATCGTCAAATATGCTTGGGCCCGATACGCTCCTGAAGTCATCCCGTTCCATAAGAAGACGCCAAAGTACAACCGACTTGCACAGACTAGTAACCCAGAAACAACTAGCAATCGCACCCGGAATGTAGGATCGCAGGCACTTGAGCAGCAAGGATGGGATGTTCGTCCAACACTGCCCGCGAATCCTTCTGAAATCCAAAGCAATACACGGTCAGCCACTATCTTAACATCACAGTCGACCTCGGACGGTCTTGGTTCGGGGAACAGTTCAGCTTCACCACATGAGCTCGAATCCATGCACAACGCAAGACAGCCACTATCTTCTACTCCAGCTCCCGGCTCACCTCTCGGCGGTCCTGACCGTAAAGGCGGAATCTCCGCCAGCGATATGTCAGAGATCAAGCGCTTGATGACCGATGCAACTTTATTCACACCTGATTTCAGGGCGCCGAAGAATGTCGTGGTCCTTTGCCATGGTATGTATTGCGTAGAGTCTGATCGAAACGGCGGATCTTAAACTTTGGTTTTTTGGATACCAGGTCTATACGGCTTCTCTACGGCAACGCCTATACCACTATTTCCCTCTCTCAAATTACACTATTGGCATGCTGTTCTAGACGTCTTGCGGGAAACCCTTGGGTGCAAGGTTATGGTAGTCGGCGTCAAGGGCACAGGAAGTATAGAAGAGCGTGCTCAGCAGATGCATCAGTACTTGGAGAAGAATCTACCGAAAGGAACCGGCGTCAACTTTGTGGCCCACAGTATGGTGAGCACTCGCCATTGAGCTGAACCATGATCTGCGGGTACTGATGGCATATTGAATGTATAAAGGGTGGTCTCGACTGTCGATACGTGATCACGCATTTGAAACCGACAACATATAAACCCCTATCCCTGACTATGATCGGTACACCAAATCGTGGAAGCCCATTTATGGATTGGTGTGCCGTAAGTTTGGCTCGTGTAACTGGTATGATCCTATGCTCATCTGTCTTCTTCGACAGGCAAATATCGGAGTTGGATCTTCTAGCATCGCAATAGCAAAGGCGGCTGCGAAGGCCGCCGCGAGCAACCAACTACCGCCATATTCGTTAAAATCGCCCTTGCTTACCCGACCTGTCGGAATGGCTGAGAAGCTGAAAGACGACATGAGAAATCAAGCAGAAAACAGCAACAGCAGCATATTCGGTATACCCTCGTTGTTTGGATCCTCGATCACCAACTATCTCCTGGGTCTACTGGATTCACCGGCTTACGGTAATTTGACGACACATTATCTCAATCAACATTTCAACCCGCTCACTCCCGACGACCCGAGCGTGAAATACATGTCAGTAGCCGGTCGGATCAACAAGCTCTCCGTCTTGCACCCTTTGTGGTTCCCGAAGTTGATCCTGGACGCAGCTGCAGAGCGTGGCTATGCCGAGGAAGAAGGTCGATCTGGTAAGGATTATGAAGGAAATGATGGATTAGTCTCCGTCAGTTCAGCCAAATGGGGAGAGTGGCTTGGAGTTGTTGACAACTGTCATCACTGGGACCTTCGAGGGGAAGGTGGCTTGTTACCACAAGGTGGAACTTTCGACAACAAGCCCGAAGGACGACCCGACCCTTCAGCTCCGGATGGCTGGGATTGGAACGCGGTCGCTCGAGCAGCAAATGAAGAAGGCGCGCGCGGCGGCATTGCCAAGATCGAAAATCTGAAGAAGACAGCCGAACTTGTTTCCGACACGATAAAAGAGTACGGGGGAAAATCGACCCAGGTAGTCAAGAGCTCGATTTCAAGCAGGTTGCCCGACACACCCGCCAACTGGGATCTGGCTCAAGTTGGTCAGGTCGTCGATTGGGTGGCGGATCTGCTGCCCGGTTCCAGTCAAGCGGCGAGCGAAAAGTCGGTCGGTAGCAAACAGCTAGCAGACGCCGCAAACGAGAAAGCCAGGGAGGAGGAAAGGGAGGAAATCCGAAATGCACGTCAGTCCGGCAGTGTACGTGAGCAACTCGCATCGGCCTCGAAGACACCTGGACCTGCTAGTATGCGGCAGACACAGTCGCTCGGCCCACGAGAGAAATCCGCTCAGGAGAAAAGAAAGAGTCAAAGGTTCGATCTAGGATCCTTCTATGGCGGCATCATGGTCAAATTGAGCAAGGAAGGATTGTAGCACGGGAAAGGAGAAGAAGGAGTGCACCAAATAGCGAGGACATGGAGATTCGCAAAAGCGTGCACCGACTAGGGCGATAACACAAGAGCCATATATCGTTAGAAGGAATAAGTTGTACAATTAAGCATATAGATACTTGAAGCATTGCATAGAATCACGTTTGCTTGGCGCCCCGTCGACTTCAGTGCAATGATAACCTCAGTTCGACGGCATCCCTTTGCTGCTTGTAGGACCTTGGTTGTAATTCGCCAGGTCTATCCATCATCCATCCCGACCCCAAGCTTCGAAGCTTCTCAAGCAGCAGCTTTCCCAGTAGTCACCAGTCACCACCCAGCCATCTTTCATCCTTCTCACGCTCATTTTGCCCGGGGGGGCACCCATCTGAGGTTTGCGGTTTGCGGAAGCTGATGGAGGCTTGGGCACCGGTGGCACCGTCGAGTTCACCGTCGTCGGCGTCGCTACGTCGTCTGCTGCGTCATCCCCTGAGCCATGTGAAGGGCATTAAATGAATGGTTATCATACTCGTCGACGCCTTTTTCCTCACCGTTCGAGACGAACAAGCGAGTAACGTTTTGCAAAGGCTACCCATACCTTGTCAATCAATCATCTACGCGACTCTGGAGTTACTCAGGTTGCCTTGACCTTTATACTTTTCTACTACCAGTAACTACGGACACGATGCAAGTCTTTATTCTTGATTTGGTCGTTTCATCTGTTCTTATATCTGTGCTAATGTTGAAATTTATCGCAGGTTGGGTCTTCGAGGTCGACAGGTTGACCTTGACGATGAGGACTATGGTCGTCGCAATGCCGCGAACGCTTCAAACTATCAGCCCACACGGCCTGTAGACAAGGAAAGGGCTGAGTCGGATTTGGCATTGAGTATCAAGAAGGCTACGTCCCCAGAAGAGAGTGCACCTAGTAAGCTCGTAGAATACTGTCCTTGCAATTGTTTTAACTGAACTTGGGGACTATCTGATAGAGCAAAAGCATGTCCGAAGTCAGTGATGCGTGTCCCATTGACAACCTGGGTAGCCAGACTTACACTTTCTCTATCTCAGAGTGCATTGTGTTCACTTGGGATTATCATACCTCGCTCTCTGTATGGAACGGACTGCGCACCCAACCTATCCTAGCGGATGAAGTCCAAACTTTCAAGGCGCTTATAGTGGTTCACAAGCTCTTGCAGGAAGGGCACCCTGTCGTATGTGAT
Organism: Naganishia vaughanmartiniae; assembly: GCA_030039245.1. Lineage (NCBI taxonomy): Eukaryota > Fungi > Basidiomycota > Tremellomycetes > Filobasidiales > Filobasidiaceae > Naganishia > Naganishia vaughanmartiniae. Next base: position 689,345 of record JASBWU010000001.1, on the reverse strand, counting down.
TATACGACTTTGCTCGGGAACGGATGAGCTGAACTTGTTCATTGCACTTAACCGTCAGACTATCAAAGAGGCCCATGCGCAGACCGGGTGGTTGGAAACTTGCTCGCGAACGGTCGCGGCTGATGCGACCAAAGGTAAGCCTCAATTGGATGCTGCCAAAGGATTGACCTGACATTCGCTTGCCACAGGTTACGCGCCTCTTATCCGAGCCTACGTTGCTTTCATCCTCTCGAAACTGAGATTCCATCGTCATCACCCCGAATTCAATGGCTTGTTCGAGTATGAGGAATACGTCAGTCTCAAGAATATCGACGATCCCAATGAGGGGTAAGTCCGTTTGTGAATGCATAACGGAAACACCGCTCACTAGGACTCCACAAAGATATGAAACCATCGGCGATTTGATGACGCTACAAGACCAGATTGAATCTTTCCAGAAGCTCATTTTTGCCCATTTCCGAGGCTCCAACAACAACGAATGTCGTATCTCTGCCCTTGTTCCCTTAGTGAAAGAGAGTTACGGGATTTACCGATTCATCACCAGTATGATGCGTGCGATGTACCGAAGTACGTATTATCCATCGGAGAGTGGCCTTGATTCGACGTACTGATGCTGCGCTCCTTTTCAGAACTGGAGTCTCCCGAAATTCTCGACTCGTTATGCGCTCGCTACAACGCACAGCATTTCAATCTGCGGCGATTCTATTACGAATGCTCCAACTTGAAGTATCTGACTGGTCTCATCAATGTACCGAAGCTTGGCCAGGTAAGCCTCACCATACAACCATCGGGTAACCTGGCAGCTGATGTGTCATGGTCTGCAGGAACCTCCCAATCTCAGAATATCGGATGAACCAGCACCTTCTCTGCCTCAAAGACCGAAAACCCAGGCTAGCCGAGCCGTTTCGCCGCCAGCGAAATCTCAATCACCAGGATTGCTCTCGGCGTCCGAAGCTGAAATTGAAGAACAACGGCGGATGCTTGAGCAGTATGAAAAGAAACAATCTGCGTTGGTCGCTCAGCGAGACGCCGAGAAGAGGAGGCAAGAAGAAGAGAAGGCTCAACAAGAGCGGGAGTTTGCGGAACAGCAAAGACTTCAGCAAGAACGAGAACGACAGGCCCAGGAGCAGCTGATGCGGGATCAGATGGCGCAGCAATATAACCAGCAGCAGCAGGGCCAATCTGCGCAGATGAATGCGCAGATGGAAATGGAAATGTTGGCTATGAGAGGCCAATACGAACGGGATCAGATGATGCTCGAGCAATATGACCGAGTATGTTCAAGCGGGTAGTCAGTAATTCTTCGTACACGTCTGACACTGTTCACCTGTTACAGCGTGTCAAAGCGCTGGAAGGCGAATTGAACATGATCGGAGCAAACGTCAACTTGCAAATGGCTGCCAAAGACGAGCTCATTATGCAACTTCAAAAGCAAATCGAAGTCTGGAAGAACAAATATGATGCGCTCGCCAAGTTGTACTCTCAACTACGGGGCGAGCATCTCGATCTCCTCAACAAGAGCAAGGGCTTCCAGTTGAAGGCAAATTCTGCGCAGGAAGCGATTGACAAGATGGAGCGAATGGAAAGGGATGTCAAGTCCAAGAATCTGGAACTGGCAGACATGATCCGCGAAAGAGACCGAGCCCGATACGATCTTGACAGGTTGAAGTCTGTGAGTACCCTTTCACGTATACAACGACGTTGTTTTCTGATCGACTCGAGCGTCCATCAGAGTCACCGCGAGGAGGTCGAGCGCATCAAGCGGGATTTGGCATTCGCCAATGAAAGAGCTGAAGACGCTTCTCGAAACAAGAGTTCGGAAGTTACCCATATGCTTTCGAAATACAACCGACAGTTGACCGAGTTGGAGGACTCCCTGAGGGTACGCATCTCTTTCTCGAAAATCGTCCAATGAGAGGCATTCTAATATCTTCTAACAAAACAGTCGAAGCAGCTGCAAATCGATGACCTGCTTCACAAGTTGGACGAAAAGGAACACGAACTTAGCCGTGTTGTCGAAGAAAAGGAACAAGAATTGGCTATCATGCAAGAGGGGATGGACACTACCTTGCAGCAGATGAGTGAATTGCAGCAGGTATGTACTTGGCGTTGCCCTTTTCGACTGGCTTCGCTAACCCAGCGTAACCTTTCTCAGCGCGAGGGTGAAACAGATACTGCCTTCACCGCGCAAGTCGACACACTTATCTTGGACCACAGAAAGCAACTCAATGAGATCATTGGTCAGTCACGGCGTTTGTCGAGGACGTCATGATATGTGCTAAACAATGTTCTAGTACAGATTCCATCTTGCAAGCCTGTGTTCAAAAGGTGGACGACGCAATCTACGAGCTGGAAGCGCCAATGCAGACTGGCAACACAACTGCTACACCTGAATACACACTATCTATCATCGAAAAGGCGATGACAAACGCCACCGAGTTCGCTTCCGTCTTCAATCTGTATACTTCCCGCAAGAAGGGAGGTGGACACGTCGACGTGATCAAGGCCGCCAATGAACTGGCTCAGTCGTTGTCGGAAACCATTCTCTCGTCCAAAGGCATCACTCGATTTGCCGCTACAGACGAGGCTGGGGAGAAGCTCATCCGTGTCGCCAAGACGGCGGGTGATGTCGGCATGCGGTTCTTTTTGAATCTACAGTCATATCGGCTGGAGCTGGTTGGCCCTGCTCAGAAAGAGGAGATTGCGCTTCGAACTAACGCAGAAACTAGGGGTGCTTTAACTAAATTGTCAGAGGTTGTGGAAACCCTGGTACCGAAAGGAACCGCACCATCTCTGGCCAAGGTCAACGGCGATATCGGCGATCTCGTTTCTTCAGAAATGCAGAGCGCTGCTAGGGCGATTGAAGCTGCTACACAACGACTACAGGCTATGATCGCTCGACCGAAAGACAATTCCAAGTACAGTGTTCTGGACGTGCAAGTCCATGACGCGATTCTCGAAGCCACTCTTGCCATCACAAACGCGATTGGTCGACTGATTCAAGCAGCGACAATCTCTCAGCAAGAAATCGTCGCAGAAGGCAAAGGATCCAGCACTACCCAACAATTCTACAAGCGAAACAACAGGTGGACCGAAGGTCTTATCTCGGCCGCGAAAGCTGTTGCTTTTGCTACTCGGCTACTCATCGACAGCGCTGACGGCGTCATTTCAGGCACACACTCCCTCGAACAACTTATTGTCGCGTCGAACGAAGTGTCCGCTGCTACCGCGCAGCTAGTCGCAGCATCGCGAGTAAAGGCATCTTTGATGTCCAAGACACAGCAGAACCTTGAACTCGCTGCAAAGGCAGTAACCGATGCGTGCAAAGGTTTGGTGAAACAGGTCAAGACGATATCCGCTCAGCCGACAGATGAAGATCAAGTGGATTACAAGTCAATGGCTACGCACGAGTTCAAGGTCAGAGAAATGGAGCAGCAGGTGGAGATCCTCAAACTGGAGAAGGATTTGGGTGCCGCAAGGAGACGGTTGGGCGAAATGAGGAGAGCAGGGTTAGTCAAAAACTGCCTGACTGCAAGATTACAATAGCAATCAATTCTGACGTCCTGCTTGCCTTCACAGATACCACGAATCGGACGATTGATCCGGCAAGATGTAGTGAAGTTGTACCAAATTCGTTTCGCCAACAGGCCTCGAGAAAATTCAATCTGTCCGTATACCATATTTCAAGGTTGAGAAACGTCTGGTATGGGAGAAGGCATACAACCTCGCAAGCAAGTCCAAAGGGACACCGTGGCTCATTCGTGAACAAAAAAATGACCGATTACTCATGACATGCATACGGGGATGCATATAATCATCTGCCATGTCTTGCATGAAGCAGAAGGCAGCTTGCTTGGGGAACTGTCTTCTTCACAAGATAGCAAACATAAGGAAACGCTGCCACCCGAGTATCGCACGTGTTGTCCGCAGTTTACGACTACAAGGTGTCAACGCAGATTATCGTAACAGTAGACAGTGTATATATGTCTCGGAAAGTACTTGTCAGGGCGCCCATATCCGGGGCAATATATCATATCTATCGTACGCACGCCCACCCAGAAACTGAACTGCCGCCCAATGGGAGAAAAGAAAGACTGAAGGGGTAAGCAACAAGTCGTCAGTTGGTAAATCGCCGAAGCCGATGGCAATTCGCATGACGCACTTACATGGGCCGGGGCTGAAACGCTTTCCCAGAGGGATGACCCGATCGTATCTTGCGGCCTGCTTCGTTATTGCCTATCTTCTACGAGGACTCTCCGATCTCCTGATCCGTCCGTTGACGCTCCTCGTGCCGTATTTGTCTGACTGTCCCGCACTCGCTTGTTCTTGACTATACGTAGGGTTCGGTCTCCGTCGTTCTTTACGCTGATCTCTCCCTTCGCGCCCTCTTACATCGTCGCCCGAGCCTTTATAAGTGACCTTTCGGGCACATCTCTCGCAGACCTTGACTTTGACCAGTGCCTGTTTCTTCTGTCCAGCTTCAACGTACGCGAACGGTAATTCGAAGGCTTGCAGCGGAGGCATAGGGATTCCTTGCTCTGACATTGTCTCGAGCTGCTCGGGTGATGGATTGTGATACGGGCAACGCAGTGATGCGCACGTACGCTCTCCGATGAAAGCGATGACTTCTTCGGCGGTCCGCCATCTTAGAGCAATTTGACGTGTTTTGTAATGCTTGAGATCGATCTTTGGCGACAGCAGGCAGGTAGTCAGTAGATAGTAAAGGACGGCATCAGAATTTTCATACCAGGGCGTATTCCTTGAACAGTTTACTTTCGTACGCTCGTGCTAGCCGCTCCTCGTATGTCACGTCTTTAGGATCCTCGTCCTCTCGTATGAATCTGCATCAATCGGCCGGTCAGGTTGAATGTAAGTCATTTTGTTCGTCACCTCGGTGCAAGTCATCGCGTACATCCAGACTTACCGAAGATTCTCTTTGAGTACGTCAAACTCTGTCTTGCCTTTCATCTGCAAGGTCGTTTCCGAAGCCGATCCGTCCTGTCTGTAAGGAGCCATTGCGCGCTTCTCCCTTTCATAGGCGGTCATTCCCCTAGACGAGGTCATGGTATCTGAGACTGCCTCTTTGGCTAATCAACGGCCAGCGTATGATATCTGCAGGAAACAGCGTCGTTATGCCTAGGGAAACAGGTGTAAGGGTGATGCCTGCTACGAGTCACGGGATATACAACACACCATCATTCGGTCAGTTGCAAAAATCTCTTCTATCGCTACCTTCACTCTGACGAATCGGCCTCCACTTTTTGCTAATAAAAGTGCGCTGACCGGATGGTTTTAGGTGGTTTGTTCATCTTCCACTTCTTTGATTGCAGTTGCTCAACGATTCCCCTGCGCACACTCCTGCTACTTGACAAGCATCCATCAGGACATGTCGCTACGCAACTGCCATCAGGCTCTCTCGTAGGCACACGAACTGCCCCAAATTACTCGACAAGTCTCCATATCATCAAAGAGAATCACGCTGGAAACTTATCGATGACCGAAGTCTCTGGGACAGCGCAGCAAGCAGCTCGCTTCCTCCCCTCAGCTTCGGAAATGCTTGCACGAAATGATTCAACCAGCGATCTGAATCTTCCGGCTTTCGAAGATGAGCTCTCCAGATCTCCAGAAAGGACTCATATCGCCAATTCCCTCGATCAAAAACTCGTATCAAGAAGAAACGCTTCGGCGGATCGGTCCTCACAATCGGTTGCTTTTCAACCAAAGATTCCAGAGTCTCTCGCTCGAGGTGTGCCCATGATCAAGATCTCGAACCGAAAAATCAAGCAAAGGACGTTCAGATTGCAGCCTCCAACCGTTTTCAATCCGGTTCTGGGAGAACTTGTAGGCGATAGGAGAGGCATTGAAGGGTATGCGACGATACGCTGGGAAAGTCGGAAGATAGGCCGTAGTGAGTATCGAGTGAGGTAGGCATGTATGTGTTCTATATGCTGACGCCTTACACTTGTTCAGTTTCTGTGGACCAAATTCGGGAAATTCGATACGGTTCCGCTGCAAGGCCTTCAGCTGCAGCTACCAACGCTCTTCCGTCATCCGTCCTGACTCCCGCTGCAACATCTCGGTGGATTTCCATCGTCTATAATATGCCTCCTACTTCGTGGAAGACACTCAACATGATCGCGCTTAGTGATGAAATTCTGGAAATTTGGGTGAGGACCCTTTACACAATGGTGCAAGACATCAAGCAGGTTTCCTTTTTCCGGCTGGACAAGCCTCGGACGGATAGTGATGCCACGATAGATGCCGCTGCACCGACTCCTCTGCCACTGGGTTTGACTTCAGATATACCTTTGGGAAACTCCGGCATCATTGGAATCATGGGCATTAAAGATTATGAGCCGGACTGTGACGGACAACTCATCGGATTGGACAGCCTCCACGACAGATCGCCGTCTTTGGTTCCCGCTCGCCGCCAATCTTTTCCAGATCTCGAAGGAAATGATAGAATGGAACAGAAAGTCACACTACCAGAAGTAATCGCTCTGTGTCGCAAGATAGGGTTCAGTCAGAAAGTCGGTCAAACGCCTTCATCGTTATCATCATACAATATCGCCAGCGGCATCGACGATGGAACCGAAAGTATCGGTCTAATCGAGGTGTATTTTCGGTCGCTCGACCACGACAACCGAGGATACCTTGACTTCGAGCAATTTCGAGCACTTGTCCAGATGATCAAGATCAATCCTGACATCAGAAGCCTGTGGAATGGGCTTTGTAACGATGCAGAAAGCGATGATCCGCGTAAGAAAGGAATTGGAATGGAGACTTTCAAAGCATGGATGAGGGAGGAGCAAGGGGTGAGGTTCATCTTTGAAAAAGGCAGGGAAATGAAAAGCTGACAATCGTACTCTCTCCCTATGAGGCCAAAGCCTCCGACGCAGAGATCGAAAAGACGTTCCTCGAACATTCATCTCGGCGCGACTTCGGCAACACTGAAAATCCACTCGTCTCGCTAGATGCATTTTCAACTTTCTTACTGTCACTCGACAACAGTGTGATGCATTCGAGTCACCGCAAAGTCTGTCAGGATATGACACGCCCCTTGCCAGAGTATTTCGTGTCAAGCAGCCACAATACATATCTCATTGGAAACCAATGGAAAGGAGAAAGTACCGTCGAAGGTTACGTCAGAGCTTTGTTGGCAGGTTGTCGAAGCGTGGAGAGTAGGTTCTCATCGCCTTTGGCAGCCCAGATGCTCGAGTCTAATTCGGCGTTCCTTTGATAACTCGCCAGTCGACTGCTATGATGGGGATACCGAACCTGTTGTCACACATGGCAAAACATTTACAGCGTCGGTACCCGTCCGTGATGTCTGCACGGCCATCTCAGCATATGCATTCATGGCATCGCCATATCCAGTAATCATCTCAGCGGAAGTACATTGTGGGCCGCAACAGCAACTCGCTTTAGCCTGTATTTTGAAGGAAGTCTTTGGCTCGGCATTGGTTACCGCACCTATCGCAATAAATCAAGGTCTTCGGGAGCATGATTTACCTAGCCCTGAGCAGCTCAAATACAAGATTTTATTCAAGGTATGATTTACTACCTGAATTGCCCGCCGCTCGTTGCTTAAATGTTTCAATTTCACAGACGAAACGTCTTAGGTCGAGCGGAAGTCGCCGAAATTCTGACGCAAGTTCATATGTGATTTCTTCTTCGAACGAATCTACAACGGAATCTGAACTAGAGAAGTCTGGTGAGTCTGCAATCGACGGGATCGAGGTGCGCGAACATTGACATTGGAGGCAACTGCAGGTAAGAATCCTGGCCTATTTGAGAGGGTCACTGCAAAGGTTTCCAGTTTGTCACTGGAAGCCGCAGCGCCGGCTCTCTCGGGTCGGCGAAGGTCTTTCCGGAAAGCGCCTTCTCGCTCTTCGTCCCTCGATTCCAATGGAGGCCAAATCGGGCAAGATCCAGGATTCCTTGCGGTCAGAAAAGGCACTGAATCTAGGAGAAAGGCAAGCATAGTGCCAGATCTCCAAGCACTCTTGATTTATACCGCCGGCGTGAAGTACCAAGGGTTCAGCAAATTAGTCGAATACAGAGCAGAAGAGATGTTCTCGGTATCTGAAAAGGTTGCCAACAAACTGCTTCGAAGCGCAGTTGCAGATTTCATCAAGCATAATCGTACCCACTTGTCCAGAGTATACCCAAGTGGAACCCGCCTTTCAAGCTCAAATTATCTACCACATCACTACTGGGCGATGGGATGTCAGCTAGTCGCGTTGAATTGGCAGACATACGGTAAGTGCATGGATCTTGCTGGTGACGCGAATTCTTAGATTCTCAGCATTCCTGAACGCCTCATTGTAGACCTGGGCTTCGCCATCAACCACGCCATGTTCACTCGCAACGGACGTTGTGGGTGGCTTCTGAAACCCGACGCGATGCAAATCAAGAGCAGGAATGCATTGGGCGAGAGAGCTGACCATGTGCTCGAGATTAATGTAAGTTGTGTTCCGTCAAGCCTTCATCAGCCCACGCTTACGTGGTACTCCAAACTAGATCATATCTGGACAATCATTGCCCTTGCCAGCCGATGTTTCGCTAGATGAGGCTCGGCTCTATGTCGAAGTATCAGTGCATATACCCGAAATACTTCTCACGGCCGATGGAACGCAGCCAGAACTGAAGTCGAAATCCAGTACATCATCGATCACTGAGGGAGGTAGATTCCGAACTCGGATCATCCCGTTCAACACCTATAATCCGCGCTGGAGCGAGACTTTAAAGCTTCCCTTCAACACTCATAGCAGCATCCTCGACCTTTGCTTTTTGAGAGTCGAACTCAAAAACCAGATCGCCGTTTCGGACGACATCACTCTAGCACATTTTTGTGGAAGCCTGGGGTCATTGGAATCAGGTGAGTTAGGCCCAAATATGATCGCAGCATTTCGGCTCTGAGTGCTTTTGATCAGGTTGGCGGTATATCCCTCTATACGACAAGCAAATGTCGCAATTCCTGTACTCTACACTGCTGATACGCTCGCAGATGCATATAAAGCCCCACCGCGACACGTGATCGCCGCTCATATCTACATACATGTTGAAACCAAGACGTCCTAGAACTTTTTCAGCGGGTTTGCCTTTTTCGCTCCTCCACGTCCGCCCCGGTGTCCACCTCGCCCCCCTCGACCGCCCCCACGTCCACCCCGTTTGTTGCCAGCGAAAGGTACATGTCCCTCCGGCGTGTCTGCTGTAAGAGGTGCTCTCGCAATCTTGGGCATAAGGTACTGGGGAACATGCTTGAGATGCGGCTGTACCCGCGCCGAGTTGATGGCGGTGTCATGGCGCAAGTACGAGAAGTCCAAAGGATTTGCTGCGAAATGTGCCTACAAGAGTGATTGGGAAGTACGGGTGAGCATCGAAAAAACAGACGTATATGAAAGTGCACATACTTTGAGCTTTTCAGAGTTCAATAATTCTCTCCTCACTTCGTCTCGCCTTGCTTCTTGCACACGCTTCGACGTTACTGCTTTCAGAGCATCTTCCATTCGGTATCGGAATCCTTCAATCTCACTCTTCCTGCCTCCGAAATCCCATTCTTGGATTTCGCTGAGCATCTCCTCTTTGGCGTGTCGCTTGATTCGCTCGAAGATCTTTTCGTCCTTCTTCGCCGATTCAACCAGGATGTTCTTGTCCTGCGATATACCGCTCTTTGGCACGACAAAGGACAGGGCCAGACCAGATTGACCGGCTCGAGCGGTACGGCCGACTCGATGCGTATACGCCGATGCCGTTGTAGGAAGATCGAAGTTGATAACACAAGCGACTGCGACAAAGTCGATTCCACGCGACATTCCATACGCTTTGTCTTCTTTTCTGCCCTTTTTCTTGTCTCGCGATACGGGTTGGTCTGACGCTTTTCGTTTCTGTGCCTTTTTGCTGCTTTCTGCGGGTTCGTCCACTTCCATCTGCTGACCATCGACCTCCGGTTTGGCTGCTGAAGTGTTGTGCTTCCCGTCCGTATCGCCCTTCACCTCCTGAGTATGTTCTTCGGCTTCCTCTTCGGCATCACCAATGTCGACCTCGTCCGTCGCGATGATGTAGTCGTACACCCCACGGTTGAATTCCTCGACGATATGATAACTGTAGTGCAGGACAATTTAGCAAAAAAGTTACCTCGAAGAGGGTCTCTGAATCTCACCGAGAGTTCAACGGAAGTTCCTTGTTCAAGACACAGCTCTTTACGCCAAACTGCTCCAAAAACAGCCTGAGGCGGTACCCACGGTCAACCTCATTGACAAATATCAAAGCCTTGCCCTTCACAAGTTTGAGTTTGAGCAGAACATAAAGTAGCAGGAATTTGTCGATTTCCGATGTAGTAGTGTAATATTGCGTCAATAATGAGGAGGATGTCGGCTCGGTAAGAGTGAGGATGGCCTGTCAGGAATGCACGTCAGTCCTGGATTCGAGCAAGTCCTCGATGAACTTACAGGACTCCTGAGTGCCCATCCCTTCAGGCTTTCCACATCATTCGTCATAGTAGCACTCATCAAAACGCCTTGTACTCCAACTTTGGGTATCCATCCCTGCGCCGGATCCAAGAGTCGCTGCAGATCCGCTGAATGGCCATATGAGAGGATCAAATCGGCTTCGTCGATTATTAAAAGTGACAGGGAAGCCAACGAGATTTGCTGCAGGTGAAGGCAAGATTCAGTTTCGAGTTGAATCACGATCCGGAATGCAAGATCGTACCTTTGCCTGAAGCAGAGCTAAGCATTTCGACGGTGTGGATATAAGGATATCCGGCGTATCTGTCAATGTCAAACTGAGAACAAACGCTTGCATTTAGCGAGATCTAGAACCATGACAGTATTCAAAATTACATACTTGGTGTTCGTGTTGGCGGCAACATTGACCACATTGACGGCCTCATTACAATACTTCGTAACATTTTTCAGGAATGCTGCAACCTGCTGTGCCAGTTCTCGAGTAGGGACCAGAATCAGTGACCTAATCTTTGCTTCAGGATCTTGCTACACATATGCAAACTAATTAGCAGCCGCTAGACAGGTATTACATTGCAGAACCCGAAAACACGCACCGATTTGGCTGAGAGCACCCTCTGAACCGCCGGTAGACCATACGCTGCGGTCTTTCCACTTCCTGTCCTCGCCTTAGCCAAGACATCCTTCCCTTGAAGTATCAATGGGATCGCTTCAGTCTGGACAAGGGTTGGATGGGTGAAAGCCATATCGGCGAGGGCTCGTAGTATCCGTGCATCCAGGAGCGAAGGGAAAGGTTCGGAAGCAAAGGTGACGGTGTTGTCGAGCAAACTGGTATCCATTTCGGGTTGGGAGGACATGCTGGGCGATTCCTTCACGTGTAAAGGTCTAACAACACACCTGTTGTATGCTTGTGCCTCGTTAACGTGTATGTTGACGGTCTACATCCACTAGGACCTGGTATAGTGGAAGCTTGACTGACAACATTTCTGATTGCCGCACGTGATCTGACCTCGGCCGCCGTGAAAGAGGGGGGAGGAGGGAGGGAGGGAGCCTCCACATCCTCCTCCCCGACTCACCCAAGCTTAACTGCTATGCGACCACAATGTAGTTGGGTCCGGACATCAAAGCAAGATGATAACTGGTATGGCAGGCGAATGTATATATCGATACAAGCAGTAGACATAAACTATACAGCGGAGCGACACATCGACCTTTCCAATACTACCCAGTCGAGCCGTCAAGGTACAAACCTAAAATTTCTTCGTTGGATCAACGCACATTCGTATTGAATACTCTCCTCACTCTTCTGAGTTCCTCCAGGGTACTCAACAGTAGTCTTCCCCAGCTGCCTCGTACTAGTACAATAGTAATCACCATCCACAACCAGTCGCCCTTGGCGGCTGCTAGTTCGCGGCTGTTCATGGCATCCAGGCCCTGTAGTGCGTAACTGTGTCGAGCAAGTGTAAAAGCTTGCTCCGGATTCCTCCTCCCAGAAGTTTTTACTCCCGTCGCTCCGTATGCTTGTCCACGTAGCTCTTCCGCCTGGCTCCTCGATTTGAACCATCCTCCCAGGCCGATCATGGTGAAGAGCAATCCCGCAAAATGGGTGGAAGCCTGGCCTATCCAGCGTCTAAACGAGTCCAGTCGCAATAGGAACAAGAAGACGAGCGTCTTGGCGAGATCGCGCTTTCGCTTTCTACCATACCTCGGACGAAGCATGCCCGCCAAGTTGGTTCCGCTGGTGGAAACTGTCTGTATAACCGGGTAGCCAAACATCGGGTTCATCATTCGGTCGTAGGCTGATATTGGCAGTTCTATGCGACGACGATGAGTGTGCGTACTATCCGACTCGTCAGATACGGTCGGCTGCGTGGACGAATGCACGTCGCTATCGTTGTCTCGCGCCGTGGTCGAACCCAAAGAACGTGTCTCGGGAGGATCATGCTCTTCTCGATCATGACGGTGTGCCTGCTCGCCAGCCTCCAGCGCGGTAGTCACTTCCGTACTCAGGCCGCTGGTCCTCTTATTTCTGGTGAGGCCCTGAGCGTGATGCCTGATCAGAGATGCAGAGTAAGATCTCGCTTCGTCCCACGAAGCTTGTCGCATCGAGTCCGCCGCTCGACCACTTCCAGATATCCACGGAGTGATTGCTGGTCTTGTAGCTTTCCCGGTTCCCGATTTCTCGGAACCGTCTATTGCAGCAGTTTCGGACGGTAAATGTGCCGAGTAATGCCGAGTGGACACGGAACTACTGGAAGCGTCGAAGCGAAGACTAGACCGGGATTCCCTGCGCGCCTTTTGCCTCGCTCGGAGGGACTCGAGTTGTAATGACTCCTCGTCACTTGCTTCCTCGTCCGAACTGAGGAGAAGATCCAAATTGGTGACTCTCGAAGGGGACAGATAGAGTTGGAAGTCGCTGATTGACCTGACCCTCGTTGTGGACGGTCCTTCCTTCGACGATAATACTTGTCCAAGGACCACACCATCTGGCCCCTTGAGCGGGACAAAGCCGAATGCTATTCCTGCAGGAGGACGGGAAGTCATAGCGAGATCCAATCGCAATGCTCTTCTCCTCTGCTTTCCAATTTTCGGATTGAGCACGGGACTAGCTCGCGTGCTGTGCATCGGAGTGTTTCTGGCAGAATAGAAAACGTCGGCAATCGATTCGTAGCTCGGTACGTACAGGGCTGGAACTGCAGCTACAGATGCGTGATGAGTTTTTGTCGGATCTTCGGGGACGGATTTCCCCTCCACTGTTGATGAATGGATCGAGGATGCGGTCGATATTGGGTTCTTGCCGTAGGTGTTGTATAACCAGAAAGCGTCTTCTCTCAAGTCGCGGTCAACTTGCCCACCGTAAACTAAAGACAAAAATTTCGTCAATACTTCAACACTGCTCAGACGCGACAGAGAAAGACGTGCAACTGACCTCTTGGAAATCTTTCGAGGTCAAAAATGTCGCCTATTTCCTGGTCGCCTTTAAGAAAGACGATTTTCTCAAGTGCAGTCTGCGGTAATATTCGCTTGATACATGCCCATAAACCCGAATGAGTCCAAGAGTGATTGAGAACGTAGACTGTGGAAAACTGCGAGGGAAAGTGGTTGTGGTTGATGGAGATCAGGTAGGGCAAAAGTTCGAGTTCCTGAGTACCGGAGGAAACAAAGGGGATATCGTACCATGAGAAGAACGTCCCTTTGTGCTCGAAACGCCACGCTCGCGTTCGTACTTACGAGATTCTTGATCCCCGCGTCTTTCGCATCGACCACAAGCACGCATCCACCTCCAGCGATATCATCCTTGGAAAGCACCGCATCGAACTCGCCCGTATACCAATCCCTCATCACTCGTCTCGTCAACTCTGCAATCCACCAAGCAAATTCACGTATACCCTCCTTTCCCATTTCTCCATTTCTCGCCGGAATATTCCTCTTGATATGGCGCAACGAGAGTACTGCTATCGGACGACCTACCCTATCGGTGTAGGATGTCGGAGGAAGGATAGCGAAGATCGGTTCCGTTGTGTTTTGGAAAATGTACGTTTGTAGATGTAGGGGAAGAGGAGTGTGTAGTGGCGGAGAGGTTCGAACTGTCAAGGTTTCGAGCAGGAGTTCTGATGCTTTATCCTGTCTGAAGCGAGAGCGCTATAGTCGTCGAGAAAGAATTGTTCGAATAAGCTTATGGCTTGCATTCTGTGTTGCTGCATCATCACCCACCCTGAGTGCTCTCCAAGAGACCCCTAAGTCTTGCGCCCAGGTTTTCAGCCCACGGACCGTATCCTCGTCCCATTTCGATGAACCGCCAATGAGCTCATCATCACCATCCTTGACGGGACGGGGCAGATCTCGCAGCTGGTCGATAGTCTCCAAAAGTTCTGACTGTAGTCGCTCTGTAATAGGTAGATACTCGGAATATTGTTCGAGTAACTGGCTGTGTCGAGTTGACTGAACCGCATTGACGGGTCCCCCGCTCATGCGAGACGACGGGGTCGACATTGCCCTCGTATATCTGGCAATACGACACAATCTGAATCTCGTCCTACGCAAAGCCTCACACGACCTGTCCAAGGGGAACTAGAGTTGATCATGATTTGATAGTAGCTATTTACAGTAAGCAAGAAGGGCAGCGACGTCGCTAACTACAACGCTGCGCTGACCAGAGCCTCGGTCATTATTTTGGTTATTACCGTGAGCCCGAGCCCGAGCCGGGAGAGCCGCTGGACCTTCGGCGAATTACGTAAGGCAAACAGGTGAGCGCGAGATTTTGCATTATTTTTGGCGAGCAACCAACCATTATTGCATTTGCACGATGAGATGTGAAAGCGAGCGGTGCATTATCACTTTGAATTTGAACACTTCCACTTATTCTTTGATAGAAATACACATAGGCCACCAGGATGGAAAAGGTAACATTAGCAGGGCCGAGTACAGGCGACAATGCCACATCGACACCCGACAAGGCCTTTGACATTACAACCTTTTTCCCTGCACTCCAAGCAGCCCTGGCGCAACCTACGCAACATGTAAACGACTTTCCTGAAGGAGATGACCTCAAGCTACACCGAACGATGGATCGAAAGCTCGCAAAGCGTCTTGATGCAACAACATCCCGCGTCCTTGGTCTCGCCAGTCGACTGGTAGATTTTGTCGCTCGTGATTCACAAGATTCAGCTGTAGCGAGTGGAACACGAAACAGCGAATCATCTGCGCCTGCATTCGCATCTGTAGGCATCAAGAAACGGAAGCGGTTGCAGGAAGAGGACGACGCGATTCATGAATTTGAGAATCAGATTGTAGAGGTTCTCGATTCCTTGTTGGAACGAGCAGATACCAACCTCGATATCGTTACCGGTAAACGCAAGGTCACAGAGATCAGCGCTCAAGCTGAAGCTACGCTGGCGGCCAGACAGAAGTTCCAGGATACAAAGCGGGAGAACCAAGTCACAGCTTTGCCGGATCACATTCTCAATGCCGATATTCCAAAACCACAAGAAAAGTTTGACCCAGCCATAAACAACTCGAACGACTTGCCTCCCTGGACACCGACGTTGGCAGTAAAACATCATGCAATGGTACCTTTGGACTATATCCCAACACCGAGTAGCTCGAGACCTGCTTCGCCAGGAATCGAGGCAAGCGGGTCCAGCCTCACATTGCCTTCTAGCAACTCAGGTCTGACAGTTCCCTCCGCCTCCGCACCCGTTGGTATCGCAGAAGTCCGAGGCGTCACCGTTCGTCATCCCTACATGTATGAAACCAAACACCTCGGATACCCTTCTTCCCTCTTCACCATCACTCCTCCGACGCCACCACGGTCATTCGCTGATACGCCATTCACCTGGGTTGACCAACCTGAACAGCTCGAGCAGATGGTGGAGAAGCTAAAGTTGGCAAAAGAGCTCGCGGTAGATCTCGAGTACCACTCGACGAGAAGTTTTACGGGGTTTTTGTGTCTGATGCAGATCAGTACGAGAGAGGAGGATTTCGTGGTGGATGTGATCAGACTGAGAAAGGAAGTGTGGGAAGGGAAGCTAGGTGGTGTTTTGGCTGATCCGTCGATCATCAAGGTGAGTGTCGTTGTGACTTTTCAATCATCGCTATGCTGAGCGATGTTTGCATCGACTAGGTCTTCCATGGAGCGGAAAGCGACATCTTATGGCTGCAACAGGACTTTGATCTCTACGTTGTTGGACTCTTTGACACATATCACGCAACAAAAGTTCTTCGTATGCATCTTGGTTAATATTGAACTTTTTCGATCGGATGTGCTAACATTAGGCTCTCTGTCCAGACTACCCGCAACACTCACTTGCGTCGCTACTTACCCTCTTCTGCGACTTTACAGCCGACAAGCGTTACCAAGTGGCAGATTGGCGGATTCGACCCGTTCCCGCCGAGATGCTTCACTATGCCAGATCGGACACACATTTCCTATTATACGTCTATGATCAACTGCGCAACAGTCTGCTAGAGCGCGCGCAGGGAAAGCAGGATCTCGTTCGACAAGTACTCAAGCGCTCCGAGGATACTGCGTTGAAGCTTTATACGCGGATTCACTATGATGCGGAGAAGGGCTTTGGGATGCATGGCTGGAGGGCAATGTTGAAAAGGCAAATGGGCCACAAGGGTTCGATGACAATGATGCCCGAGTATGGTAATAGTGATGATATTGGCATATGGGGAATCGGGGAGCTAGCCAAGAAGAAGGAGAGGGTTTTCAAAAGGCTTCATGCTTGGAGGGATGCTGTTTCGCGGGAGGAAGATGAGTCACCATTGTGAGTAAACCTTCTTGATTACCGTCCAGCACCACTCGTCTCAGTATCTGATGCTGGATTCGCCGCTTTTACGCAGTTACGTTATGCCGAACGGTATGCTCTGGAGTATCGTACAACGCCTTCCTCAGTCGGAAGACGGTCTCTTGCGAACAGTGGATTACAGTAAATCCGGTATCCCAGCAAGGCGGAAAGACGAACTGTTAAAAGTTATCCTTGATGCCTGTCGTGAGGGGTCCGAAGCGTATGCTGCAGCTGTACAAGCCAAGAAAGCTGCATCTGGAGCGGGACTGCTGCCGGACGAGGAATCGGTCGAGCGTATGATCTCGATGGACCTCGATATTTCGAAGAACTCGGATCATACCTTTAATGCGACCGCGTTGCAACCTTCTACGTCGATTTGGAGTTCAAGAGCAACATCAAGTGCGTAAATAGCCCTAACAGGGTCAGCGAAGAGAATCTCATCTTTTTCTGCTTTATAGATGGCAACAACGTTCCTTCATCGCTGCTAGGTAACACTTTGACAAGGTCCAGTAGTCTACCGCAAATAGGAGACGAGTCGTCTCAGCTACCTGGCAATGTGAGTTGTCAGCGCGAGCGGTTTCTTTCGAACATAACTGATTGGCTTTGTTCTCCTTTCACAGGACGAAGAGAGACTGGCTAAACTCAGGCGGATTTTGCAAGACTTCTCTGTGCGACAGTCTGATGCAACCGTCAACACCGAGGATATCGCTTCCGCAGAGGATATACTTCGAAAAGGCGAGACTGGCGCGGTAGAGGAGATGGAAGTCGACTCAACTCCGATAATACCTGAGCAGGTCCCGTATGTTCCGCCTGAAGATCGATCCACCAAGCCAAGGGCAGTCAAAGAAAGAAATGCCATCGTACAAGTCGCAAAAGCCAGTGGCTCGTCCAAGAAGCGAAAGTCGCAAGTAGACGCCAAAGCAGAGTCTACACCTGAGGTCGCCGAGGTACAGAGTGTTGATTCGGGATCTCCTGCGCCTCCTACGAAGAAGACGAAAAGGGCGCCTGTCAAGGCAGAGGATATTCCAGAGTTCGATTACAGTCAAGAACCGAACCAGCTGGATACGTTTGAACCTTCGTCAACTGCCAGGGAGAGACGCAAGAAGCCCAAGAAGGCAAGGCAACGTACGTCATGCCTCCGTTTTACGAGTCGGTTCACAAGACTGACATATTTTTCTGTGTGATTCCAACAGCGATCGTGGACCTTTCCAACTTTAGAAAGCCACCGATGGACCCTGCGAATGTTGCCAGTGGAAATAAATCTAGAACTTTCTAAAAGATGTAGTTCACTGTGATTGCATAGGGTATAATCACATTGCTGGTTCTGCCCGCGGTAGGCAGAAGGTGTATGCACAAATGTTCCTGATAAATCCCATGAACATACCATGAGTATTTTCTAGGTTTCGCTATACATTGTTATTGCCTTTTCGATGAAGGTGAACATAGAACATTGCTACTACTATGTCGACCTGCAACGTGACTACCTGAAGATGAAGGACGATTGAAGCTGCTTATACTACTCCGAGGAGTGAGATCCCCGGAGCCTCTCGTGCCGCTGCTCCTCGATCCCACGTTCGAGTCTGTACTTTCCGACACACGAGGTTGTGACGTCGAAGATGGCCAGTCGATAAGCGGCCAGGAAAGCCCCCGCTCGGCGTTGATGGATGCCAGATATTCTTGATACCAAGCCATGAATGAGCCTGCTGTGCAGAATGTCGTGTAGAATTCGGTTTCTACTTTGTTCTTCGAGAGTAAACCTTTCGAACGAAATTGCAAAGGATTTGGCGCCAACGCCTTCAAATGATGTAAGAATGCTGGAAGGGAAAAGGGCTTGATAGTGGCATGCGATCTGGAGATGCAAGATTTCGACCTATCAGTCATATGTCTCCATAAGGGTGGATGCGGAAACATACTCTGAAGTTGGTAACAGCGAGGACACGTATCGATTCAACGGAGCCAACATTTTTTCGGTCAACTGATGGAAATGGTGCCGAAGAGCATCGTTCCCTGCTTCATCTGTGCCGCAGTGCATGTTCAGTAAGATGCCAAGCTTTCGCTTAGACTTATACATACCGTCCAACAGCCCAGCCGCTACTAGCTGTTCCAGCCTCTTCAGCAGCACCCGATCCTTTGACACGTGACGCTTCCTTCTACTCTGGAACCCTTGCTTTTCTTGCGAGAGGCCCATTGCCGCATTGGCACTACCAATGCTGAATAGTCAAAGGAAGAAAAAGGAATTCAGCAGCGGCATGACCCATTCAAGATAGGCAACTTCTTACCCTGGAGTCACAGCACTAATAACATTTGGCCAATGACCAGCGGCATTGCGGAAGAATGGGTTCTGCCAGCGAAAAAAGGCTTGAGCTCTGACGAAGACGACCGGGGCTACGGGAGACGAGCAACACTTACCGTGACTCCAACGACCACGCCAGTTGGCGGTTTATTTGCGTTTACAATCAGCCGAAAGTCGAGATCGTGTATGTGCAAGTATGGCCGGATATCCAGGTTGGAGGCCGGTAACTATGGAAAGTGCGTGAGCAGTGTAAAATCAGCAATCACAGGAGTGAAATACTTACTGGTCTGATGAGGTCTCTCATCCACCAAACAATGTCGGAACATGTTTTGGGATCTGCTGCGATGACGAGCAAAGGTTCGCCTAAAACGAGACATTCCCAGATATGCCACAGGCTGGGCAAGAAGCCTGAAAACACCCTAAGCGGTGATACGGTTGGCAAGGATGCCAGGATCTGGAACAGATAAGCGAAGTCAATATTATACGTGTGCCACCAAGCCAGATCATGCTAGAAACTATGCCTACTATAGACGCTTCATAAGGCTTGGGGTTGACCCGTTTCGTATGCATTTGAGGCGCTTCATTCATTTCAGGGAGCTTGACAGTCAGAATCTCTGTGAGCAGGGGTAGTTCTAATGTTGTGCCTGGAACTGGGTCCGGCCTTGCGAAGAAAGGGAAGACGATCAGCCTTGACTGCAAAATTATGGCGCAAAATGCACGTACCATGAAGCGATACCATAACATGCAGCCTCCAAAGCTGGATATCCGTGTGAAAAGTAGATGGGCGCAATTATCTCCAACACTGCGGCGAACAATGATGGATACGCAAAATGCGACAGGATAACTATACTCCTCTGCATGTATCCCCGGGTGATACTCTTGTCCTTGCGCTGATGGAACCAAACATAGCCATACAGCCATTTCCTGCCCTTCTCATCCCATTTACGGTACTCGGCTGCCGTCTCTCCTTTAGTAGGTAAGACTTTCATAGTCGACGGTGTTTCTGGACCCTCTGTTTCGGGTCCAAAGAAGCCAGAGTCACGCTGCGATGAGCTTGGCGACGCTTGTGAACTAGACTGAGTGGAAGTCCGAGTCGGTAAAGGTGTGCGTAGAGGGTCGTCTTCCTGTTCTTGCAGTTTTGCGCCGGCGTCAAAATAGGACTGGGATGTATCTGTAGACGAGGCAGCGTCCTCTTCGACAGGGGCTCGGATCTTGAAAGAGTATGAGATCTCCCCTTCCTGGAACAAAGACGTATCGGGAAAAGCAGAGAAAGCGCTTTGACATGGCTCCGCCGACTTAGCATTCAAACTCCAGTCAAAGGATCAAGAGAGCTTACACATTCGCCTTTTCTCCCTTTGCCCAGGGCCTTCCCGCCATTCTACGTTCGACGACCGGACCTCTATCCAGGTCAAAGTTGCACACCACAATTTCATCTACCCATCTTTGCATTCTCGTTGAAACTTCCGGATCAATGAATCTACCATTTTTACGGTAGGAAGATCTCCGTGAGTTCGATGATCTGCCTTTGATATCGTTCCCTGGATCCAAGAATGATGACGAAGAGAAGATGTCGGATGGTGTGAAGCTACTTTCTCGGTCACCTTGCGTTCCTGGTCGACTGAGTGACAGTCTTCGAGTGCGTGTTGGAGTCGCAAGAGAAGATTGCTCGTCCTCCTGGCTCTCGCTACTATCCAGCCTAGTATTGCGAGCGCGCGTTTGGGACAACGTTTTAGACCTCGCGACCAAACCGCTCGATGTATTCGACGAATTGCGTCTTTGTGCAGATATCGAAGCGATACTTTGCGGCCCTGGGTCACCCTTGCGATTGGGCATGTTGTAATCACTGCCGTGAATGGACAGCGATGTCATCGGCTGATTATCAATAGGTGGTACAGCTGTCGATGGAGAGGCACATATGATCGTGCTCGGAGATGTCGGGTTGTCTTCCCCGCGATCACCACGAGATCCGGTATCTCGTGCCGTTTTGACTCCTCCGCGAAACGGACCAAGGGTATCTCGCTCATAGAACCCTTCACGGTCATTCTCCAATGAAGCCATACTCGTGTAAGAGCGTTGTCGGGATGTCCTCGAATATAGAGAACCCGATGAAGCCTCGCCAGCAGAAAGGTCTTTGCGCTTCCCATTATTGTTGAAATTGCTTTGAGCGAGTTCGAGAGGTGCTACCCTTGGTCCCTGTTTCGGCGGTTCCTGTGAAGCCATGATGTACCGAGCTCCTAGGTATGGCTAATGAAGATAACAAGAGGCTAAACTGTGTGCAATTGAAGTCCTTTGTTTGTTTCAATGAAGGAGAGGAATCCGAGCTCGTGTCTGTAGTCAAGTAGTGCAAGCAGGTGAGACAGTGATCGCTCGCAACAACAAGCCATCAAGGTAAGTAGTGCGCCCAATCCTCCTAACAGGTCATTAGGGCTGAAAGGACTGGAGATCTGAGATCTCATCAAACTCTATCCTGTCGTCCCCTTGTCAATCCAAACCCGGTCCTCCATCTACCTTGCAACCCTCAGGAATACAAGGCCTCTCCATTTTCGAAATGTCAGGAAATAATCGAGACTTGGAACAGCTCGTGGCGAAAGACGCGAGCGATTTCATCCGTGAACTCGAAGTGGAGCGAATCCTTCGTGCATTCAAGCTCAAGTACGTCTTCCTTCTTCTGCGAGTAGTTTCTTGTTCTTTGCGGTGTCTGATATGCTGCTCTTCCACTATATGCAGTCCGTATGATATCCTGGATCTACCAGTTGGTGCGACGGACAACGAGGTCAAGAAGCAGTATCGTAAGAAATCGTTGCTCATCCATCCGGATAAATACAAGCATGACCGTGGTTTAGAGGTATGTATCGATAGCCCATATACTACTCTTCCTTGTTTGCCTTTGCTTACTACTATTTCTCCCGCCATCGTGTAGGCGTTCGATTTTTTGAAAAAGGTGAGAGATCGTGTCCTCTGGGCAACCGCGCCCGTTGTCCGTCTGATGAGTTTCCCTCATTTGCTGGGCGGTTTCAAGGCATGAGAAAGCTGGCAGCATTGCACTTGTCCAAGAGAACAAGCTCCCGTACAACACTCTCGCTCGCCTGTTGGTTGGGAGGAGTCTTGCCACCCGTTCTCGCGAATATCGAACATATGGGCTGACTCTTTAGCATTCTTCCGTTCCCGAACTGCGTGACAGGCAGAAGCAGCGCTCGGAGATGAGAAAAAGCGTCCGGATATCGATGGCGTGATGGCGCATGCACGTCACTTGGTGATCAAAGAGTGAGTTTCTTTTTCGTCATTATTACATTTCTCAGTGAGAGGGTCGGGTGGCTGACTGTTTCTCCCCTTACATCAAAAGTATCGTAGCACCTGGCGTCAACCCCTCGACCGTCAAGGACGACGATCCGCGTCTTGCTGATTTGAATCCATCACTTGACTCGCGCATACGGACCAAGTCCAAGGAGGTATTCGTGGAAGAGGAGTTGGCTAGAAGACGGTGAGTGGGGCCGTGCCATCCCTCGCACTACCGGAGCATCGGGGCATCTCGGAGGTAGAATCGTTCGCTGACCAAGGTCTCTTTGTCTTTCACCAGTGCACAAAAGTTGCAATATGCGAATGAAGGCGCCGAAGCTGCTAAAAAGGATGCCGAACTCCGCGAGAAGAAAAGGAAGAAGGAGCAGGAAGAGGAATGGGAGTCGAGACGAGACGACCGGATCAGTAGTTGGAGGAGCTTTCATGCTACACCAACTTCTGCGCCTGGCACAGCCAGTTCAAGCAGTCCAGCCGGTGAGGCGATGGGTGCGCCACCAAAGAAGAAGAAGAAGAAGTTAAATGTTCTGGGCTAGCCGGGGGAGACGGCGAGAGAGATACACAAAGATCTGTAAGGTTGTATTGCTAACATTGCTCTGGTCTATATGAACCTACTACAATTCCTGAATTCTTTTTTGCACGTTCACAAGTAATTCGAAACGTTCCTTACAAGAGTTTAGGCAGGTTTTATCAGTCGGTGTCACGTTAAGTGGTTCATTCTCTTTGCTTTTGCAGCAAACTAGAAGGATGTGTTGCTGGAACAGGTCCTAACTCCAGATGAATTATTCCCTTCCGCGAGATTCCTTCTATTCGCTCATCTTTTCGTCAAGAGCTCCTTTCCTTTATCCGTAAGTGCAATCCAATCCCTGCCTTCTCCACCCCGTCCCATCTCGACCAGTCCAGCAGCTTCTGCAAGAGAAGAGTATCGCTTGAAGTTGACGAGACCAAGTCGAGCGTAGATACCAGGAAAACGCTGTTGAATAAGCTCGTTGCACCTGGCACGGAGTTGTCGCGGCGTAGAATTGGTTTGGATCATTGATCGAAGAACAATCAGCATAGGCTGAAAGTCTTGTGGTGAAAGGTTTGGGCTGGTCGTTGGTTTTCGGGTTTCTGGTAAGCACTACTTCACTGTGCGAATGATCACCTCCCCTGACTTACTCCTTTTCCTCGACATTAGAGATAGATTTATCAAAAACGTTGGGTTTTCTGCTTCCCAGTCGTCGAGCTATTATGCCATTCGGACATTCATGACAATAAGCACCTATCGATCCAAACCCACAATGATTATTGCTTACCATTAGCTTCGCCTCTCGGTCGCCTTCCGGCAGTAGATTCCTCCTTGAAAGTACGTTCCCCGTAAAGCAAACTAGCCATATTCGGCTGATGACCCCTACCTTGAAACTGATTACCGTCAAAGAGACATCGTTTGCTGGCCGCGAGCGCACATTCGGCTCCCCAGGGACAGGTATGTCGAAGCTTGCAAGTCTGCGTTGCGTCCGGGCAGCATGCAAGTCCTCGCGGACAAGGTTGGCTGTAGACGTATCGCCGATACCGTTCCAAGGCGGGTTTGATGAATTCAAGCTCTGCGTGTAGGTGAGGACAGTTTTGCTGTTCTCGTGGTTGACAAGTACCTTCGAGATGGAAGCGGGCGCAGGGGTATTGTCCGAATTGCCTCTTCAGCTCTTGGATTCCGCGAAATTCGGAAACGACTAGAGGAAAGGCGTTATTGATTATCATTAACGTGAGCTTTTTATCTCTCTTCTCTCTCAAAGACACGCAAACTTACCATGAACGATCGGAAAGTGCGGGACTGTGATAGCTTGAGAAAGAGAGCTAGGCTGCCAGGTTTCTATCGTTTCACTACGGTCGACATGGCCCGATGGCGAGGCAGAGTTATCTCCTGGATAATCAAAACGCGGAGCGGCTTTGGCGACATCGGAATAGCTAGGCGGAATCCATCGAGCTTCATCCTCCCTTGATCCTGCGGCCGAAGGCAATACGATCGATCCAGAGGAATCAGAGATGGCTGAAACGACATTGCGAACATCCAAGCAAGTAATATCCATATTCTGCGCGTCCGAGTCACCATTCAAAAGCAACAGCTTGCTAGTATTCGAGTTTGCTGAGAGGTTAAGTAGCGAATCACGGTATACTGGCAGAGAAACATCGACGGCCAAGAAGACACGCTGACA
This sequence comes from Naganishia vaughanmartiniae, assembly GCA_030039245.1. Lineage (NCBI taxonomy): Eukaryota > Fungi > Basidiomycota > Tremellomycetes > Filobasidiales > Filobasidiaceae > Naganishia > Naganishia vaughanmartiniae. The sequence goes on along the minus strand of JASBWU010000001.1, from coordinate 664,804 downwards.
GTCTTCGTCACCCAAGCACATCCGCAGCGCAGCTGTGAATCAAGAACGAAATCAAGGTCAACACCGACAGGGAACAAACACACGGAACACATCGACTCACATAAAACAGCAGATGGCGAGTCACTAAATCGGACATTCGGAACAATCTCGAACGGCATGCTTGACATATGGCTTTGAATGCCAAGACAAAACTCTTCCATCTGCTTCGGATCGGCATTTCCATTCTTCAAGTTTCCATACTCCTCTTCCTGTACAATCATCCTGATCATGAATGTATCGGCGATTGGGGATAGGTCGTGGGTTGCGAGTTGACTAGATATTGTGTGATGCAAGTTATCGATGAAGGAATAACCACCTGTTTGGCCTTGTTCAACGAGTTCGGGAACGAACTATCATCGCGTGTCAGCGTCATTGTCACTGGTACAGCCTGCGATGCAACCACCCTCGACAATTTACCTTGACATTGCTTGCATCGATCAATACCATCGTGTATTGTACATTCCGAACGGCGCTACTCGATATCAAACCAGCAGGAGCCGAAACCGCTGTTCCTGGTGGATCAAAATCACCGTCCCACTCGAATTCGGCCCAGCTGGCATTGGTGAAAGGTTCATCTTCGGCAAAAGTGTCAAGTGGCACAAGAGAAGGACGAACGGCCGGTAGATGACCAGAGCTTCGTCGTTCTGGCTTTAGCGAAGTCGAGGAGGATGATGGAGAGAACGTCCAGCTAGTCTTGGGCCCATCTGCGGCACCACACGATTTTGATTGTTCTTCGGAGGGTGAGGACAAGCAAACTGGTGATCTATCGGGAACAGTAACTGCAAGAGTTGGCTTTCTGGCTCGGCTAATGGAGACGGATGGCGAAAAGACGGTCGGAGGATAAGGCGATACCATCGTGCTTTGCAAGCTGTTGGTCCAAGTTCCATCAAAGAGGCTTGCGCGACGATTCAACCTTCTCCTCACCGAATCGCTTTGTATACCCGAATCCTCGGCATTCCTGTCGGGTTTGATCTCGCTCAGCTGTTCCTGGGTCAAGAGTTTGTCGTGTAGGGAGACATTCTCGATCTGCAAATGGTCGATACGGGCGAGTAGAGTCTGTTGTTCTTGGGAATAGCAGTCGGTGTAGCGATGGAAGTTCTGCAAAGGAGAAAGTCGTCAGTCGACGAAGCATAGAGATAGAATAACAGCGGAATTAACTTACTGCTTTCAAGTTTTGATACTCCTGCCATTCATCCAACGTAATCCTAGCTGTAAAGTCAGAGTTCATCATGCAATACTCGACTTGTCAAACAAATGGCATGTTCAAAGGTGGCGTTCATCCCGAGGACGGGCAAACTGAATGCCGCGCAGAAAAGGGGTCGTTGTCTTTATACCTGTGTCCGGAGGGCGTTTCCTAAAAGAAGCGAATGAGTCAATAAACCGGAGATGCAGGCGGGAGATGCCTCATCGCAACTCCAACGGCATACGGCCTCAGGGAGTGGTGTCGTTTCATGTCACCCGTTGCATCAATGTTGTCAAAGCTTGCATCGTAGTCTCGATAACAGTAATTAGAAGCTGGTACACCACGAAAGAAGCAGAAAAGTCAACTTGACGCTCCTGAAACGCTGAAAATCGAACAGTTCGATGCCGTTATCGTTAATTGATCAATTGCGATTGCTATGATTTACCAAATAGCTGGCCAATATGACCTCAAGGTGTCTCACTCGGGATGCCCTGGCACGCGCGGAATGGCAAGATCTGCAGATCGCCATGAGCAAACATATTTCAAAAGTTCACAAAGATCGCAGACGGATTATTTCCGTTTTCTTCAAATCATAGTCACACACCTCTTGAACGATACAACATCTCAGCGGGAGTCGTTCATGATCTCCGATACATATAACAGGCGTCCTCACAAGTCGACTTGATTTTGCTCAGTCGGACAACTCCATCCACTGAACCCGGTTCCACGTCTCGCCCACCGTCACAATCCCCGCTTCCTTTGCCGCCAGGATGTATTCTGGCCAACTATGAAACGCTGAATGTATAAACAGATCCGGACATCCTTCTTGCAACCGCTCGAGGACCCTTGCAGAGAGATGTTGTGTGGCGCCGGACCGATCTTCTTCGTTCATCATCATCAGGACCTGGACTAGGGGATCGAACACGCTGCTACACATTCAAAGCAACATCAGCATTCAGAGTGCCATGTGCGGCATGATCTTGGAATATGGGCCAGCAGGACTTACCTCGCTACATCGCCATCTGATGGAGTTATTGTCGATATGCCAAACGCACAGAAAGATAATGGCGTAAAAGGAGAAGGTTCTGCCGGGATATGCGCGTACGTTCCTCTCGAATCCGTTTCGGAATAGATCTCGCTGGCGGTATTCGATTCATGGCCTTTCCCTTCAAACGACGGAGCATTGAAACCGCACTGTTTGTCCCTGCACCGGTTCAAATCAGGACAGATGTGACGAAATGGGCAAGAGTGCTTGACGAGAGGGCTGCAGGACAAGGCGAGAGGACAGGGGAGTGTGCGGGCGAAGACGCGAAGTTGTTCCATCGAGTATTTGGTGAATGAAACTTCGTCGTGGAGATATTGGCATGTCGCATCGGAACAGCCTCGAGAGAGGTGAAAGGCGAAGCAGGGCAAGCGTCCGTGTATATTGTTGAATCCGACCGGGTCGAACGTCCGAGCGACTACAAGCATGAATGCAAGGCTATCAGCATTCGATCTGTCCCTTAGTTTCTGATTTATTGCTTGTCGAAAGGAGCGTACCTATTGGCGCAGGAATCGTCTCAACTTCCTCGTTTTCGACCACCGCCTCCGCTACCTTCCCTTGCCGCTTTTCTTCGTAGTAAGGGGATCCTTCGATGATACTGAGTTGCAGTTGCGTCATCCTGTCGACCTGAGGGGTGAACCGATCCTGCGGAGCATAATACCGAGTCGAACTTCCCCTATTGCGCGATCCGTTTTTGTTACCCCTATTTGATTGCGTTGTGGATCGGCTGCCGGTCGACGTCACGTCGGAGCTCGAGATGGATGGGGGATAACTGTTTGGCGCCATGATTTATGTACCGAAAGGCGAACTTACTGGTAGTGGTTGGATCATGCAAAATCCGACAGTCGGCTTTACGCCCGAGCGATAGAGATGATATATCGCGGTGAGAAGATCCGTAACCCCCAAGCGATTCCCATCGAGCATGTATTATGTGTCTCAATTTGCCAATCCCTTTGCCCTTTGGAAGCCATTCAAGAGACATCTTTCCCTGTAAGCGAATGAAGGCGAGCCCCCACCCTTCGCGTTTCACTTTGCATCCGTGAAATGTCAATAGTCGTCATTGTTTAGGAGGTGGACCAACAAGTAACGAGTCAGCCATTACTCCTAACGAAGCAACGAGAATGCCAATCCTCAACAGGCAGCGGATGTTCATATTCAAATCGCGACATTCATACGGCCCAGAATCGAACGGAATGGAAGACATATATATGACAGGAGGTTAAATGGTGCAGGATAATACAAGACTAGGACTCCCATGCAGTAGCGATTTTGTCACCAAGCGCCATGCAGCGAGAACGACTGATCTGTTGATATGCGAGAATGTGTGCAAATACTGAAGGAACGCCCTTTTAAGACCAAGCACTTTCGATCTACAAGAGTCTGAGCAGCATCGCATCGCATGAGACATGACTCAGATTTGCCTCGCGTCCTGGCGGAAAAATCCCTGCCCGAAGAAACACAACGCAATAAGGCCTACTCACTTGATGTGAGCAATCAAGTCACACGTCTTTTGAGCGGAAAAAGTGTCTTCTGCTCTTTCCTCATCATGTTCTACTGCCTCCTGTTTAGTCTTGGATCGAGTTCATTTTCTCGAACAACGGGTCGCTGCTTTGGAGGATTACATCAGAAGCTGCATGTTTGGCAACGGAGGACCTGCGAACCCACCCAGAGACTTCAATACACGATCTTCAGCGTAAGTATGTTCCTGGTGTGATGAGGCAAGCAGTTGTCTAACTCCTGGTCTCCTTTTTCAGCGACGGGACTTTATGCGTATGTGCAGACTGCTATGAATTCGCCGGAGGATTCATCCTAATCTCTTTTCTTTGCCGTATGTCGCTCACTTCGGAAAGGCAGCTCGTCGCGGCGGTCAGAGCAATTCAAGAGAGCTCGGGTCAAAGCCACCCACAGCGCAGCCACGTTGCCTCTTACCTGGTGAACTCTGGCTACAAATACGAAAAAATCACCTTCCGGACCCTTTACAAGTCGGCTGAAAGGCTAGGATGGGTGACATTAGGCGCTTTCTGCTTTGTTCAAGACTAGATCGCGCTTGGGCCTCTGGCGGAGGAGAGCATGTCTTCACCCATGGCCGACACAGATTTCGCTCGCGCGAAACCATCTCAACAGGCTTCATTGGTCGGACAGGATCCAGGGTACGGGTCAGTCTCCTCTCCGGCTCAGCATTCGCCTTTCCACCACGGGAACGATCGCGATAGAATTGAATAGAGGATGTCTCGTCGTAACGAGTTCACTTCTGGCCAAGCAAGTCGGATGAAAGGGTCGTGGGCAGTCGGGCGGTGTTCAAGTCTTGGAACTTGAAATAAAAAATCTCCGACGGAGTAGCGTGTGCCCAGGGTGGTGGCGAGTCGTACAGACGGTGCCTCTGGCTCTGACAAGTGCTGCTCTGATTATATGGCTAGATGAATCGCGGACGTCGGTCAATCTTAATGTACCGCATTCTTGTCAGATTTCTCCCACCTCAGGGTATCACGGTCGCAGGAGCATGGTTCAGAAGACGCGGATATTGCATGTTTGATTACTGTCATAACGGCAATCGTACAAACGGTAACCGTACAATAGCGCGAAAGAGTAAACCTGAGGAACTAAAGGAACAGTAGACTTGGAACTCACCCCACTCTTCGGCCTCTTCCTCGAGCTGGTACTCGCTTCCGGAGCCAGGACTCATCAAACGGGGTGCAATCACTGATCGCATTGATGGACAGCAAGGGAAGCCAAGGGAATGTCGAGTCAGCCTTGTACCCGGGGCGCAACGTTTGCCTGGATCCTGGTTGGTAGAGGAGCATCAAACCCTAAAGTATCATTGACGGACTTACGCAACACCAAATTGCTCTTTCAGAAACACGAAGCAGAGATATTCACGCCGTATTGCGTTCCAATCCAGAAGCTCCTGCGGGTCTCGCCAATGGGCATTGGGTTGTCGTCTTCCGTGCCGTCGTCCAGAATATCGGTGGTGTTGAATCCTTCTACGGTCGTATTCGTGTCGATTGTTGTGTTCTTCAAGCTGTTCTATTGAACCGGCGGGGTGTTCTATCGTTCTATGGGCTGTAACTATGATGAGTGAGTCAGAGTGAGTGAGTGGAAGAAACTGACAGAATGATTCGTAATGAGCCGTTCGATCGAGCCCTCTAACCACCACCTGCTCTTCTTCTCTTCATCTTCTTGGAAAATGGCATTTCCATCCGAATGATCCGGTAAGGTGAGAGCGATCTCATTGCCATTTCGCTAGAAACACTATCAAGCCCGTCACCTCGCGGTTCAACGTCGAAAGGTACCAGATGGAAGGCCGCAGTCTTCGTTCAACCTGACAATGTCACCTCCTCTAACCGATAGAAGATCTGAATCCTTCTCGCTTTCAGCATGCCGCGTACCAGCTTAGAAGATGCTAGGGGAAATTATGGGGCTCAGCGACGTATGGAATACAGCTCATGAAAACTAGGGATCTTCGATGGCAGGACTTCCACGACCGTTTTGCAAGGGATATTTTCCAGATCAGGAGCGAGGAGGGACCCGAGGTGGCAGGAGGTGGAAGGAAATGGAGGGGAGAAGAAAAGAAACAGGGGAATGAGGAGAGTGCAGAGCTGGGTAGAGCGAAAACTCAAGCTCATCCTTGCGACGTCTTCACCGGCGCCAAACTTCGAATGGATACATAATGCAGCACATTCTCGAGAAGACGCAAAATGGAGGCGGAGTGCGCTATCAAGCCATTCAGACCCAAGTCATTCCGTCTGTAATCAGGATATCTATTCTGCATCATGGTGGGCAGATCTCCTTCTTTAATCCCCTCTCATGATACTCACTCTCTCTCGATTGACACCTGTAGGAGAACGAACAACGTCCTATCACTTTGGGACGACTTGCCCCTGCCTCTGTACCCAACAACGCTCAGGACGCCAATCGCATCGACGAACTCGAGCGGCAGATCAAAGCTCTGCAAGAGCAAGTTCGAGCTGGGACTTCCGGTATCAAAACGTCCTCTGCTGCTCCTGTGGCTGCTGCTGTCGCTCTCGCAGCCAGCGTTGTTCGACCTGTGACGTGAGTCTTCTCGTTCCACAACATGCCAGCCGGAGCCATTGCTGATACACTTCCTCCTACAGTGTTGGTCCTCACGCGTAAGGCTATCAAGGATTGTACCGTTTTGAACGCTGAACTGACCATCTCTTTTCTACGGTTATAGATCTGAAAAGAACCTCGTCGCCGCGGTGCAAGCCGTTCAATATCGTATAGGTGACCCATGTCCGGCTCGAAGCCTCGTCGCGTCGCAAATGATCTGCGCGGGTGCCAAGGACCCCAACTACAAGTTTCGGACTATCTGCAGGTCGGCTGAAAGGTTGGGATGGGTAGAGTTGGGTGTCGATGAGTACGGGCTCGAATGGATTGCGCTCGGATTTCGAGCGGCACTCGCTATGTAGGCCGACCACCCGACACCTGACTCTGCCTTTTCTGTTCGCTGTCTCCGGCTTCTTGGGCCAGCGAGCTTCTGACCAGGAAGCCCGGGCAGCGAACAGAAAAGGAAGCGGTAGGTGTTGTATAGACGACAAGTCAGGTAGCAGAATTGGAGTGAAGGTTTGTACGCTGCCAGGGAAGTGCAGTTGTTACAGGCGCTTTGGCATGGTTCATACATATACGATTCATGCTCGCCACTTTTACATTTAAACCTCGAAATCGCCTAGTCTAGTTGGAACCCACCAAGGCGTTACCCCTACTAATGACTGTGAGGACTTGCGACGACTGCCTAGTCCTCGGCCGATATGCACAATGCCCTTACAAGGCAGCAAAAAGAACTAGAAGAAAGAAGACGAGGAGAGGGGAAAGGTGGCCCAGGAGGAGGAAGGTACGGTGGGTGGATGACGAATATTAAACCGAAATGACAAAGTAAATAAACAAGACGAGGTTGCACCATCTATGTTCTCCTGCTATGAATGAATCGATGACGGTGATTCACATCGCAACTCTTCAACCAGCTCGTCAACCATCTCTCGATTCAGAAGGCACATTTTTGAAACGCATATCGACATGCTGTAGGCTAGGATCAAATTTAGCCGCGCAATTCCCACACGACGACGCTCAAACGCCAGTTGCAAAAATGGACATTCCCACCGGAATTCGACGTCGTCAGTCTATCAAGAAGTCATCCAAATCGAGACTGCCTTCGGCGACCTCAGATGCAGAAGCCGAGCACGAAGACCATTCAGACCTGGCGACCCGTCCGTACTCGTCTCCAAAACTCCGGACGATTTTCCTTCTGTGCATCGCTCTTCGAGCTGCTTTGGCACTCTTTGGCCAAAAGACTTTCTTTCAGCCAGACGAATTCTACCAGTCCCTGGAACCTGCACATCGTCTGGTATGGGGCACGGGATTCGAAACCTGGGAATGGAGAGGCGGTTCCGGGGAAGGTATAGCGGATCTCGAAACGCAAATGCCAACTGCCAAGTCCGTTAATGGCAATCAGATTCTGCCAGTCCACCCGACGAACACCATGGCAGGAGCTGCGAACGACAGCGAAAAGAGCGGGCTGCAACGTCGTATACTGGAATCGCCTTTTTGGAGTCAATTCCTCCTGCGACGTGTATCTCGAAACACAGCATCGGGCGGGACCTCAGCGCCGGAACGGGTCGATGGAATGTTGAGATCATGGGTATGGCCGTTGATCTTCGCATTGCCATATTGGCTGTTAAAAGTCTTGAGACTGGATCAGTATGGCCCATTCCTGGTATGTTAGTCTTCAGTAGCACATACAGAGACATTTCAACTCGAACTGAGGTTCTGAATCTACAGGTTTTGGCACCCCGGCTTCCCATGGTCCTCCTTGCGGCATTGACAGATTTTTACACTTATCGATTGGCTGGTAGAGTTCTCGGAAAGTGTTACAGGGAAGCAGCTGTAAGTCGACGAGAGGGACATGCGCGGCCGAACATTGGCTCACCTTTTCGTATTTATGTTCATCATCCGCCTAGCTATTCCTGTCCTTGACCAACTTGTTCCACGCGCACGTTCTCACAAGAACACTCACGACATCCGCCGAAACCTGCCTCACGGTCATGGCCTTGTATTATTGGCCTCTTCCTCTGTCAGACGAGTCGAGCAGGTGGGTCTCGGAAGGAAGCACACCAAACAAGGCGATACAGCAATCATCCGTCATCTCCGGAAAACAAAGCCAGACTACTCCGGACGTCAAGACCAAAGATGACCAAGATGAGGACAACCTGAATCTATCACTGGCGCTGTCAGCAGCTGCATTCGTATTGCGACCGACAAATATCGTCTTGTGGTCATTTCTGGGCCTTGAGCTATGCGTCCGTTGCTGGAGATCTACCCGAAAGTTTCAGAATGTCGTGAAACTGGCTGTCCGAGCCATAATCATCGGGTACGTCCACCGTTGCGCGAGTTGACTGCCGGCAAATTGCTGACCTGAGCTTTATGATCTAGCACGAGCGTGGTATCAATCTCGGTATTGGCTGATTTTCTGGTCACTGGACGGCTTTACCTTCCATTCCTCACCTTTGTAACCTACAACATCGTCTTCGGCATCTCGAAATTCTACGGTAGCTCACCCTGGCATTATCACATCACGCAGTCGATTCCGATTCTCCTCACGACCGTCTTTCCCTACTTTATACCTCCATTCATTTCATCTATTCGGGAATCAATTTATCATTCGTCACCGCAAAACGTGCGAACTCCGTCCGAGGCCTTGCGATCTATACGACTTGCACTCCTAACCAAGAGTGTGATCGTGGCTTTGACTGTCTGGTCGTGCATCAAGCATAAAGAATGGCGATTTCTACATCCACTATTGCCGATACTTCTGCTCTATCCGACCAAGTATCTAGTCGACCGCTACCGACCGGTAGGCGGCGGTCTCTGGGAATCGCCTACAACATGTGCCTTCTCGTTTCTACGGATCAATCGCCGACATTTTCTCTACCTATCTTTGTCACCCATTGTTCCCTTGCTTTACCTTTCACTCCTTCATGGTCGAGCTCAAGTGGACGTGACGAGCTGGCTAAGGTCCAGAGTAGCAGACCGACCAGGCGTGTCTGTCCTGTTCGTAATGCCCTGTCACTCAACACCCTGGATGAGTCATATGCATCGGACATCATCGGAAGAAGCAGAACGATGGCACTTCTTGACTTGCGAGCCACCTGTGCAGTACGTTTCTTCGCGAAATTAGCACAAGACATTGCTGACCAGTTTCTCACTTTAGTCAATCATCAATCGGTTACAAGACGGAAGTGGACGTCTTCTACGAAGACCCAAAGCCCAACTTGGATGCGTTGATTGCCGCGAAGAAAACGCCTACACTCATAGTACTGTTCGACACTCTGTATCAGAGCCAGCCCTTGGGGACTTCTGCAAAGAAATTGTACAAAGTGATCCATAGGAACAGGTGGAACGGAGCAGACCTTTTGCAGGACGATGTCCGGCGTAGAGGTGGCGTTGTTGTCCTGGAACATCTAGATTAGCATTGAAAACAGCATATTTCGAGCGACATTTGTTGTATATAATGCATGCGTGTTCACCATCTAGTTTGAAAACAAGAAGTGCAACTGTGGCCTTAAGCATCTATCTATCGTGTGAACTTTCGTTGAGGCAACCGAGACTTGTACAAAGAAAACTATTATGACCAAAAACCAGAGAAAAGAAATCGTAACAAAAAGAGTTCAAAAACACTAGAGGATAACAGCTCGTTAGAACAAAAACTCTTCTGTTGAGGAGACAACTTACTCATAAGCGCATCCACATCATTGCTGGGTCACGGCGAAGGCGACGACTGTCGAATCCGAGTGAGAAATCGAGACCTTGACTGATTTGCCGGCTGCGGCGGTGCTTGCGTCTCCAGAGAATTTGACAACCGGACCAGACTCGGAATTCAGGATTTCGATATCCTTCATACTCGCACCCGCACCCTTACTTGGCACAGATAGAGCCTTGAAGACAGCCTCTTTCGCAGCCCATCTTCCCGCGAAGGATGCGTCCGAATCGGGGGCAGTGGAGCAGTATTCAATCTCGGCCGCGGTGAAGTTTCGCTCTCGGAAAGTCTGCGATGTTGGCACACTCGAAATCAATTCCGTGTCAACGCTGTAAATCAAAAAATGATAATCAGATCATGCCGTGAAATTCCGAGTGGCGAAAGTATACATACCCAACTCCATGCACACCTTGAGCTTGGCTCATGATATCCTTCATAACGTCGGTGTTACCGGAATGTAATTGAGGTGTAACCGGCATTTTGTTGGTAAAGGCGAACGAGCCCTTCACGGCTGATGCTCGAGCGAGCGGGTTGAGAAGGACGGATTTCTCCAGCTCTGGGGTGTAAGGAGGTGCTTCCTTGATTTGTACAAGGTTGTTGTTGACTAGAGCCGATGTCATGCGCGAGTAAGCAGCAAGTTGTCGTTCACTTCGCAACTGAGCGTATCGGTCGTATTGTGATGACTTCAGCGATGCGAGGAGATATCGAGGGTGCACAACAGCCACTTGACCACCAACTTGCCCGAAACCGAACGACGTCATAAGACCAGCTTCCAACTGAACATGTTGAATAGGCTTTGACGGGTAGAACAGGTGGGGGAAGGCCTGGAGTTCTTCGGCGATGTTGTCGGCGTTTCTGTTACCGGGGATCAAAGCGGATTGCAAGACCTGCATGATACCGTTGAACATCCAGGCAGCAGCGCCACCCTTGGGGTGACCTGTCAAGTACTTTTGCGTAATGACAGGCACAGCGTTGCCCGGTGTGCGGCCAAGCTGTTCGAACTGTAGGTTGTAGACACCAGATTCGTTCTTGTCGTTCGCTTTGGTGGAAGTTCCGTGGCAACTGATGACACCGATGCTATCAGCATTCAAACCCCATACTGCAAGGGCTCGTCGTAATGGTGAGATTCGAGAGTCAGAGCCTTCGAGCATTCCGAAAGAAGCCAAAGCTTCCTTTTCTTGTCGCTGGGCTTCTTCCTCGATGAAAGACACCCTGGTAGCAAGGAAGGCTGGCTCATCGGACAAGCCACTGCGCTTTCTAGCGTCAATTTCTTCTCGCAGCAAGTCTTGCTCATTTTCGAACCATTGAGAGATTTGCTTTCGTCGGAAATCCAATTGTCGAGATCGATACTTGACGTCCAGGAGGGGCAAAGCTTCCTTGGGCGTGATTTCTCGAGCGGTAGAGAGTACGCCTCGACCAGGAGCGGGAATCGATCGTCCAGCCTTGTCTGTGTGCGTAGATACGTATGCTACCACACCTTGGATGGTTGCACCCATCTCGATGGCAGTCTTGGCGCTCATCAGCACGTGGACACCACAACCTTGAGACTCCATGAAGCCGGATCGGGTAGTAGTCATCGGTCGAGAGAATTCATTGGGTTCACGACCCATTGCGAATTCGGTTTCGGCGTTACTGGTTGCCTTCATGTTTGCGAATTCGTAAGAACCTTCTTCACTGAAGTCATCGAAGCCACCGGCGATCATCACCTTCGCTTTACCGGAGAGGATAGTGTCGCAGGCGATTTCGACGGATTGCAATGCGGTAGCACAGGCACCGACGGGGATCTTGACAGGACCGCTTGACGACATCAACAACAAGTTGACCCATCCAGCAACGGTGTTGATAAAGGTCTCCTGAAGGATATCCTTTTGTACGTCCTTCTCCTCTCGTCGATCCTTGAACATCGCGCTGAGGGATCGCATACCGCCCATACCACTACCTAAAGCGGTACCGACTTCGGCCGGGTGGATATGCTTGTAAAGTTCGTATGGGTCGGTGACACCGGAAGCGATAAGGGCTTCCATTGTGCAAACCAACGCCCAGAGCGCGGTTCGATCCGTTTGCGCGATAATGTCCTCGGGGATACCGTATCGCCGAGCGTCCCAGCCGGTAGGAAGTTGGCCAGCCACAACTCGGTCGAACTTGATAGCCTTAGGAATGAGCACTCGTGCACCCTTCTTGAACTTGACAAACCATTCCCCGGACTGTTGCGCCCAGACATCACACTTCTCTCCTTGTTCTCGCTTGAATCGCTGAGCGTCTTCTTGGGAGATCTCCAAGGCCTCCAGATCGTGAGTGAGCTCAACTTCCTGGTAGAAGACCTTCTTCTCGGGGTTGTAACCGAAGAAGAGATCGGGTTCTGTATTCAAGGCCGGGAATAAGCAAGTAGCTGACTTTGACTTTCAACGAGCCGACTCACCAATCAATCGAATACCAGTATGTTCCATAATCTCCTTCTCGTACTTGGCCTGGATATCCTTGTCATCGACAGGCTCGCCAGATTTGGCATCGACCCATCCGACGTAAGTCTTGCCGTCCTTGAGCTTTCCATCAAAGTGCTTGATGTGACCCATCATCCAGGCCATTTCAATGCATCCTTCGATAGTGAATTCGCCGCGTGCTTCCATCTCCCATCGAGTTCGGGAACTACCCCAAGGACCAACTTCAGCAAATCCAGTCACAACGACTACCTTCTCGAGGTCGATCAAGCCTTGCAGATGAGATAGCTCTTTCAAGCTATCCTTCGAGTCCAACGCAGGGAAGTCGAACTGGAAATTGGCTCGCGGGGCGATGGTAACTTTTTGGTGAAGACGTTCAGCATCGACACCATTGATGACCTTGAATTCAGCTGAGTTCTCCATCGTGATAGCTCGTCGCAATGCTGCAGTCGAGTTGAGGTCAGCACGGACCTTGTTGGTAACATCGGCCAAGTCGGGCAATCGATCCATACCACCGCCAAGATCAGCCCAAATAGGTTCGATTTGAGTGATGTTGAACAGCAACGGGTGCATCAAACCCAAGATGTTGAAGGCCATTTCCTTTGCGGAGAATGTCCTCACGCCCATCTTCTCAATGCCTTCGGCGACAATGTTTGTTGCGCTCATCAAACCGGTACCTCGTGTCCAACCGATAACGGCTCCGGCGATACACAAGTACTCTCCCCAGCTTTCAGCAGACCATCGATTGAACAATGTCTCGAGACCAATCTTGGATTCGGAATACAATCCATCGTTGCCGAAAAGACCGTGGTTTGGAGACAGCGGTAATACTACTTGTGTCGGTCGAGTGTTGAAGTTTCGGCTGGCCTTTTTGGTCTTGACAGCTCCCATGAGTCGCAAAACATTGACCAACATCAATCGATGAGCCAGCTCGGAACGGTCATCGATACCATCGATTTCTCGGCCGTTCTCGGGCAAAGCTGCGAACGGAATGATGTAGTCGAGATCGATAGCCAATGTCGAATAGATGTACTCGACCAAGGCTTCGACGTCTTGCTTCGAGGCACCGTTGAATGGCACAACCACCAGCTTGGAACCTCTGGATCCGAACTGATGGAAGATGTCCTTGTAATAGTCGACGGCGTCTCGGCTGTATCGAGAAGTGGTGACGACGACAGTAGCTCCACCAGCAAGCAAACCCTTGAGGACTTCGACTCCGATACTGCCCTTGCCGACACCAGTCATGAGCGCAGCCTTCTTGGCGAAAGTTGTACCGGCAGTAGCAATTTCGGTTAAGACATCGAAGTAGATGTTGGTGAGCTTCTGACTGTATGCCCATGACTGTCCAGACTTTCGCTTCAAGTGCAAGAATGGTAACTTGCTCTCCTGAACGGAAGTCGGCTCGGATACGTTGGGTCGCAAGAATTGCGACGAAGATCTTCGGGATCTGGTAGCCGAGCGCGAGCTCGGTTCGGCCGAACGGCCCAAGGATCGAACGACTTCTCCGTACAACGATTTGATGGCAGCCTTTTGGTTCTTGGAGATGGACGGTTGGTTGTTGACCAATCGCCAGAGCTTGGCGACATCGGTCTGGACCTTGTCGAGGTTGACCGCATTGGTAATCTTACCACCGTCAGCCATTTCTGTGTGAGAGTAGAGTGCTAATTAGCCCGGCTTCTCCCTTGGGACCGGCTCCGGAACTTACCTTTGACATATTGTTCCAACTTTCGTACGTTCTCTCGAACGACTTCAGAATAGACGATGTCTCCCTTACCACTGACAAGCGTCGAAGGGGCAGTGGGGAAAGTAACTATATTGTTGAATCAAGGTGAGCGGACCATGAAACCCGAGACTGTAGAAATGCAAACATACCATCCTTGTAAACTGGGTTCTCCTTCAAAGCTTCCTTACAGTTGTCAATGAGTTGTTGACCGAACTCCTTGGCTAATCGGTAAGTTTCTCCCTTCTCGGGAAGACACTTGTCGATGTGATACTGCATGTATCTAGCGATGAGAAACAAAGTCAGGTCAGTCTCGGTTGACGATCCAGCAAGCAGCTACACTTACTCAATGAGAGTGGGGTCAGCACGGTTCATAATAGCAATGCAGCGCGAGGTAATTTCTCGGTCCACAGTTGCCAGTCGTCCAAAGATAATGTCGTAGAACATGATCAGGGCGTCCTGTCGTACCCAGTTCCAAGATGAATCGAAATGTCGAGCCTTGAGCGGCTCAAACGCAGGCTGAATACCGTTGATGTAGGCGTCTCCGTGTTCTCGCGAAATCGAATCCAAACGTTCTTGCAGAGCAGCAACGTTGACCTTTTCTTCATCCGCGACTCGTTCGCCCGCTCTTGGGTCCCGGCCGATATGTCGCATTAACAAATCAATCTGTCGAGCAGTAAATTCGGACTGTTCGGCTTGGAATTTGGTGAATTCCTCGCTGTTGATTACAGCGCCGCCACTGGCACCGCCTCCACCACCGGCGGCACCGCCGGTAGAAAGAGTAATACCGGCTTGTTGCGCGTAGGCAGCAGCAACAGAATCCAACCAAGCCTTGGCTTCGGTTTCAGAACCTAATCGTTTCGGAGGCTCCATGGTGATACCATGCAACAAAGCTGCATCGGATCGAAGAGGTCCGAGACCCCACGTTTTGGCGAGGTGACCTCGCGCGGCAGTAATGTTGAAACCACCTGGCATCTTTCCACCGATCATCCTGGAAACGAGACCGCTGGTATGCTTGCCCAGAGTTCCGGAGGATCCGACATTGAGCGCTGCACCAAGTTCGTCCAAAGGAAGCTCTTCTCCTTTCTCGGGAGCGGAGCTGAATTCGAGCTGCAAGTCGCCCAGAATTTCATTCTGCAAGGTTGATTTACCCCCAACAAGATCCTTGATAGTCTTGGTCAATGGAACATCTGCGACGCTCTTCTTGAGTTTTTGGGCAATGATGATTCGCAGTGTGTCTACCGCCTTCAAAGGCACGTCTGGAATTTCGGTTGCAGGTCCTGCAGAAGCAGCGGGAGCGGCAACGGCGACCGCGGCAAGTGCAGCGACAGGAGCGGTAGGAGCGGCTTCAGCAGCAGCGGCGGGTGCGTCGGCGACTTCATCTTCAAACAAGTAGTAAACCTCCTTGGGATTCTTGCTATGACACAAAATAGTTCGTCGGATCGAAGACGAGATGTCTTGTGCTTCGTACTTGGCCTTCAAAGTTCGAGTGGCCATTCCCACCAGGGTTGGCGACGGACCGAGTTCGATAAGACGCTCGAATTTGAATTCCGCGAAGAGGCGATCTTGGGTCTCGATCCATCGGACGGGCGAAGCGAATTGGTAGGCAAGCAATTCGACCAAAATGTTGTAGGCCAATCGTTGTCGGTTGGCGGGACCTTCCCAATCGTCGCTTTCCCATGCCTTGAAGATTTTCTCGAGACGAGGAGATTGAGTCTGATCGTAAATTTTCTGTGCGTACTCTCGGCTGACGTCGAACGGTTCCGCGATCAAATTGGGGATGTACTTGCCGATCAATCGATCTGGGTTCAAGTCAGCGACGTTGATCTTTTTGGACAGGTAGTTTCGGAAAGAAAGCACACCCGGCCACAAGTAACGAGAGTGGAAAGGTACGTCGATACCAGGAAGAGGAATGGTGGCGAAACCTCGTTCAAGAACGATGGATCCTGTCTCCTTCTCCTTTTCAAGCATCATGTCCCAACATCCGTCGATGATTTCGGCCAATTTCTCTCGCACATCCTCGAGCGTCATGATTTCTGCGAGCTTGACAAGATCGATCTTCTGGACCTTGAGCAGGTTGAGGACGTTGGTCAACGCCATGAGCGCCTTGAGCTCACCAGCACAGACGTATTGCTGATTGGCGACGTTCAGGTTGACGATTTGAACCAAGCACTCCTTTTGTTTGCTGATGGCGTCGACAATTTCGCGGAGAGCACCTTCATTGAAGGTCTTGGAGACTCGGGAAGGGTTGACTGCCATCATGGCATATTGCGACTTGCCTTCCGCATCTCGCTGAACGGCGCGCTGCATTGTGATACCTCGGAAGAAGACGACATCGGCCAGACTAGAAATGGGCAAGACGTCGGCTATAGCTGCAAGAGCCGAGTACTCTCCCAATGAATGACCGGCGAAAGCAGCTTCGGGTTCGACCAGACCCCTGGCCTTCATATCGTCAAATGCGGCCTTCTCGGTCACGACCAAAGCGATCTGGGTGTACTGAGTAGCGAACAACAGACCTTGATGGTGGGAGAAGGTGTAGCTGGTGGTGTAGAGATCAATGTCCCCGAAAAGAGGAAGTGTCTTGATCTGACCGTCCTTGTCGACAGTGTCGTAGGTGAGGTCCATGTATCTTTGTCGGATTGCTTGACCCTTGACACCTCCGAAGTGGATGGTGAGCTCCTTGGGGTTGTTCTTGACGATATCGACGATTGAGAATCCATATGTCTTGCCCAAGTGCGCATCCGCAGCGTCCCACACAGCCCGAGCGACAGGGGAGGTAGCATAGAGCTCCATGCCCATACCGACTTCCTGCGATCCCTGACCAGTGAAAACATAGGCGGTAGGAGGTTGTCGGACTTCAGCAACACCGTCGATGACCTTTTCGCCACGTTGGTTGATGGTTTCAACCTTGATGACCTTTCGTCCGTCTCGCATGGCGATGTGCGTCAACTTGACGGTCAGTTCATCCCCGGGCAGTACCATACCAACGAAGTTGACTTCGTAGCTGTGTGACAGGACGATTAGCAAATATCACGGCGGGAGCGGATCAAATTACACGTACGAAAGGACTCGTTCAGGGTGGTTCTCGGCGGCGACCGTTTCAACAAATCGTCGAGTGGCAGCACTAGACCAGAGACCATGTGTAATGGTTCCGGGCAACACGGCAAGATCCGAGAAGTAGGGGTTGATGTGGATTCTGATGAAGCAGCGTGTAGTCAGTACTTGTACCAAACCAAGGAGGAGACCAAACGTACGGATTGTAATCTCCAGAAACCTTAGAGTAGGGCTCGTTGGTTTTGGGAGTAGTAAATGTGGAAACAGCAAGATCGGTGATGAGAGAGTACCCTCCGGTCTCCAGGGGGATAGGTTGACCGGTCGGCTGACCATGCCTCTTCAAGTAATCGATGACCGGGTTACCTAGTGCATTGGCGCCAGTGTAGTCGATCGTTGCGACCTGCACCAGTTGCTTGGTCTGACTTCGGATAAAGGCAGCACCGGTAACGTTGATTGAGCTGAGCGTAGTCTTGTCTTTGTATGAGAGCTCCGACTTGATCTTGAACGTAAGAGTGGTGCCCGTGCGAAGAGAATGAGTCTCGTCATCCCACTGGAACCAGTCCTTGGACTGCAAGACGCCAACATCGGTCTCGGCTTTCAGGTCGATAGTGTAATCAGTTTCGTCAACTGTTTCAAAGGTGTTTTCGTAGTCGGTAAATCGGCCTCGGTACAGGAATGCAGAGGTGACTTCGATCACGGGCTCGCCGTCTCGCAAAACGTAACCCTTGACCTTGACCGTCTTTCCACTGTCGCTATTCACAACAGAGACTACCTTAGCCTCGGCGCTGCATACATCGCTGACACACAAAGGTGAAACGCCATCGACCATTCGGAAACCGTTGGACAAATGGACCAATTTAAGCAGGTCACCGTCGATGTCTTCGGGGAAGATACCCTTCATAATGGATTGCCAACCGGTAACGATGGCGAAGTCCATAGGAGCTTGAACCTTCTCGTTTCGTCGTTCCTTGAAGCTTTCACCCGCGTTTCCGACGACGGAGCAGAATCGCTCAACTGTCTCGGCATCGATGGTGGTCGGTTCGCAAGTGAAAGTTGATCGAAGACCGAGAGCAGGCATGCTTTCGTTGTCTCCGAACCACAATTTCCAGTAGAAGTCCTTGATCGACCTGTTGCGACCATCCATCACCTCGTGGACAGGCGCGAAACCTTGGTCAGGTCGGTAGGTAAAGTTGAAGGTGATGGGCAAACTGGTACCCTTTCGCTCTTCGTAGAGGGTCAACTTAATGGCGCGAGACGGGTGGTCGAAAGACAGATCCAAAGCCTTGAATTCCGAAGGATGGGGGCCGAACGACCGGGCAGCACCGAACACCTCAACTGAAGTTGCTTTGCCAGCATCTTCGTGCACGATGACCTTTTGACCAGATCGAGGAGCAAAGAGTCGCTTAAAGGGGTTGCTAATGTACTGCGTGCCTTGAATGACATTGGTACACGTCAACACCGCTCGGAGCCAGCTCACGTCCTTGCCAGCGAGGGTCTCGAGCCAGTCTTCGGTCTTGGGAAGTACTGATCCAAGCAGGTACGCTCGGGCGTTCGACTGTGTAGACGATTGAACACCGGGTAGTGAAGTCGGGGCGGCGAACGGCTTGGCGCCGATGTAATCGACAGTCGGAACATTGCCCTCGGAGCCTTCGTAATATCGATCAAGCAAGTATTTGGTGAGCTTGTCTTCGACATTACCGAGGATCTCCTTTACCGGCTCATCTACACGAGTAGAGTACCGGACAGCAACAGGACCTTGCAAGATACAAACTCGCTGGGGGTCCTGATCGAAAACAGCGTCGATATCTTCAGCGGCCCAGAGAGAGTCCTTCTTGAACCAGACCTCGAAGCTGTTGTCCAGTACAGGGATGAAGGGAACAGGCTTTTGACCAGGACGTTGTGTGATGGCGAGGAAGTAGGCTTTGTCATCGGCAGCAACGAGCTGAGTCTTGGCTCGAGTATAGGTCTCGAAGAAGGAGTCGACTGCTTGGTAGGGGTTTTCCAAGACTGAGAAAGATTGAATCAAAGATTCCTTGAGCTTGTTGCCGTCCACGCCTGCAAATCGCTCTTCAACCCGTCGAAGCCAGTCGCCCAACAGATTGCGGAGGGTGACGTCGATCCATCGTTGCTGCTTTTCGACGTACATCAAACGGATCATTCGACGAGTGATCTCTTCGTACGTCATTTGGCCAATGTCGCTGACGACAGTGCCATCTGCCTTTTCACCAAACCAAGGCTTGTTAAAGTCCTTGTTCAGTCGGCTGATAACGTAATCTTTCTTGCCTTCGAGCCAAGCAGCTCGCTTGTCTCGAGGGAGAGCGAAGACGGTGTCGTCGAATTCTCGCCACAGCTTGACAGCTCGATTGGCGATCTTGTGTATAGGTTCTCCCAATTCAGATCGAACGGTCAAGATACCACCAGTAGGCTTGTCGTAAGTACCTTCCCACTTATCGTCGTCGACACCGGGTGCATCCACAATTAGCTGTTTGACCGACAGGGAAGTATGTGCCTCCTTGGCAACCATGACTCGAGACGCGAACAGGGCGCCATCGAATGGCATCGGTTGCGCGTTGAACTTGGTTACGGACCAGTCTCCTGAGAGGTACGGCCAAACGTCGTCTGCGCCACCGAAACCGGAACCCGCAACAAGGGAAATGTTGGAGTGCTGTCGAATAGATGCATAAGTCGACAAAATCGGCTGATGGACGTCTTCACAACTGTGGTGACCTCCAGCTCGTCCTCCAGTCCACTGAAGAATGATGGGGTAGTCCGGGTTGGCGGCTGCGATGTTGACAACTTGTCGGATACCTTCGACGGATCCAGGCTTGAATGAAATGTGCTTGATTCCAGCGGACTTCAAGGCAGTAATGATTTCGGTCGCCTTGTCGGAGGAAGGGATACCGGCAGCCACACAGAACCCTTCAATGGGTAAACCTTCCCGTCGCATTTCCTGCCAAAGCGGGAACTGGAACTGGAACTGCCTCTGGTTGATATACAAGGCGTTGAGAGTGATACCAACACCGGGTTCGATCCGAGATTGAATGTCTGCTACCTTGGCTCGAAGGGCTTTTGCGTTGTAGTGCGCACCACCGGCGAGTTCGACGTGGTAACCCGCATTGAGAATAGCAGCGACGAAGCCTGCTGGCACGGTACAAGGTGTCATACCAGCAACCATGATAGGTGCCTTGCCCAACAATCGGGAGAAAGGCGTGTCGATGTGCACCTTGCCATCGAGGGTCTTGACCAACTTGGGCGCGAACTTTTCGGACCATCGATGTTCATACTTGACGGGTCCAGTGCTGTAGAACTCGGCACCGTTCTTGCCCTTGTCACCAATGACGAGGAACTTGATGCCTCGGCCTTCCATGTTTCGAGCGGTCAATGGACCGATACCGCTTGCTCGGCCGGGTCCGAAATCAACGGCGTGAGTGGCGTTTTGGGGGAAGTCGGTAGCCTTGGTCCAGTAAATGGCCTGGCACAAAACTTGGTCGGCAAGCGACCTGGTAACGCTTCCCGACAATTGCTGCATGTTCTCGCCTAATGGCATCCAAAGAAGAATGAGCACATATGCCTGACAAGCGATGGCCTGCTCAGTACTCACCATCTGACGTAGCGTAGGAAGGAATCTTGATATCTGCAGCGGAAAACAACTCCTGACCGTTCAAGTCTTCGGAGAATAGCTTTTCGGTGGCACCTTGCAAATAAGGGCTGTGGAAGGGAATATTGATCGGCATGAACCTAACCGAAAACACTTGCTTCCTCTTCGAGAAGGGGACCTTGGATTGATCAAGACCGGCTGGTGCCTTGACAGCACGTAAAGCGCATGCGAGACCGTACAGGGCCTTGGCGGGTCCGGTGACCACAAAGTTCCGCGGGCCATTGTGGAGCGAAACGTAGAGCTGAGAGTTGGAGGGCAAGAACGAGTTTGTCTTGCTGATATGCTTTTCGAGATCCTTGAGTTGAAGGCCGTTGATGCCCAACATGGTCGTAGGCACACCTTCGTTGTTCTCGATCGCATCCTCGACAAGCTTGGGTTCGAGGGCGAGGATCGGGAAGAACTCTTGTCCACGGAGACCGATATAGAACAGCAGCTGAAGCGCCTTAAGCGCATTCCGGTCAAAAGATTCGTAAGAGTCGGATGCAGCGACAGCTACAGCGGACACAACACCTTGTGAGTGCCCGGTGGCTCCGTCGAACCGATCTCGCATTTCTCCGGGATGAAGATCAGAAACCTTGCAAGCCACGAGATACTGAACGAGCTGCGTAAGGCCAATAAGCGGTAGAGACAATGGCACCGAAGCGAGATAGTCGACGGAAGGTCGAGAAGTCGTTCCGTTGAGCCATCCTAGAACATCAATACCCTGAGGATAGTATGCAACACCTTGAGAGTCGGCCTTGTCGGCGAGAGACACGAGGAATGCGGATGCTGTAGTCAGGAAAGCGGAAACGAACGGCCTGTAGACATCGTAGAGAGCCAGAAGCTCGTCAAAGTAGACCTGTGAATTCCGCCGAAGGTCTATCAATAACGTCACGCAAACAGCCCAAAATGCCAGGCAGGAAGCTCACCTCGTTGCAACCTTGACCAGAGAAGATGGCGTATACGTGGGCCTTTCCTTCTTGTGCTTCCTTCAGAAGCGCGCTGGTCTGTACAGCTGGAACCTTGCTCTTGCCGTAAATCTCACGAAGAGTGCTGAAAGTCTTGTAGTAGGCGGAGAGAACCATAGCTCGGTCCTCTACGGCGTAGGACTGGGTAAGAGTATGAACACTCTGTGAGCTAAGGAACGCATTGTTGAACTTGTCAAAGGACGACAGCAAAAGCTGAGATGCGTCGGTTGCTGAAGTCGATCCGGATGAAACGACCTTGGAGTTGACATAAGCCAAGAACTTGGAAAGGAGCTGGACTTGAGCTTCTTGTTGTTGCAAGGCGATGGAAGCAGTGTCAATTACCGCATCCTCGTCGACAACGTCCGAGATTGCTGCGTAGACTTCATCCGATGCGATAGAGTGGTAGAACTCTTCTCGAATGACCTCTGCGGCCACCCAAGTTTCTGTAGATGCCGGAATGTTCACCGATAGTCGTGTTGAAGCTTGTTGCAGAACCAGGGGTCTGGTCTGCGATTGTGAAGACGACCCAAAGAGGGAAGTCATGGTGAAGTGTTGATCGGTCTGTTGATCAGACTACAAGTGTATTTGTAGTAGTACTGCAAATCTATAAGAGAAGCGGAACAAGGTGAGATCGAGTATGCAGGATGCTCGCTAGGAGACGCTCGACTCACTTGCTGTAACGCAATCCTTCTCTCGATCGGCGTCCAAGAAGATCCTGCTGGCACGACTAGCGATGCCTTTGAATGATAATGTGGTGTAGATAGAGGACAGCTGTCCTTGGATGAGGAATGAGGACGATGGCGTCAGTGTCAGGTTGAGGACCTCCTGGCTCCTTATGCGAAGTGCCTGCTTCCTCGTCGACTCCCCAAGGAATTGCCTAACAATATGTTGCTTCCGCCATCGCGCTATTCCGGGGAGCTTACCTAATCCCCATCTGGGCGTCTGGGCGTCTGGGCGTCCAGGGCTAGATTAGCTGCTAGATTTCCGTGATTTCGGCCGGAGAAACCCGTGGTAAGCTCCGTGATAGATTCGTCAATCAACCAACCGGAGAAGCGGGGCAGGAAAGAGGTCATGCAGTAGCCTGCAGTTGCTCATGCAGTACAGGGATAAGAAGCTGGATAAGAAGATGGTCGGGAAAGTTCGGAACAATGCGAGTCGCGGTGGCGTGTATCATTCGAGCGGAAACTATTAAATTCCTCCATACAAATGTGTCTATTATACTACTATTGAGCGCCTTACAGAATACGATACGTGGGAGCTCGGGAATGAAGGCGGAGGAACCGAACGAAGAAGATGCGAACGGTGGCTGCACTACGTCGGTGCTAGCAAGAAAACGATGAGCTGGTACGAAAGAGTCGTGCTATATGAGGCCGAGAGCGTCGATGATATTGAGGCGCCACGGAATAGAAACGGGCCAATCGATGGCGAATGAGATGCTGGAAGTTGCTTTTACTGGCAGGCTGAACGCAAAGAGAAAGCGATGTATGCTGTTTGGCAGAGCATCGACGCATCGAGCAATGAAAAGGCAGAAAAGATGCGTGACGATGTCCTGTATGCTTGACCGGTACCGAAGATGATATGTGATGAATAACGGAAAGCATTATAGCTGTCCGTCAAGCACCCCCCGCACGTCGTCTACCGTAGCGAGGTCGGCCAAGAAGGGGCTCAAATCTGTCAATTCCGTGTCGTGCGGATCGTTGAACCACGTGGAAACGGGCACGGCGTTGTTGGGGTGGAATATGTATGACGCTGGCGAATTATCTATGATGATACTCGTATGAATCTCCCGCCCGAGTTGAGACAGATCCTAAACATATCATACAGTTAACATTCGATTTCTCGGCGATTTAAACACAACTCACCTTGACATAATTTCCCTTGTGGTTATAGCAGCTTTCCCTGAACAATCGATGTTTCACAACCTTGTGGATGTCCAACATGTCCAGTACTGGGTCTGCGTACTGTAAAGCCGGAGGTGGAGACATTAGCTTCGGCTTGCAGATTAGCAGTCAGTTGTATATAATGAACGAACCTTGCTCAGACTGGCGGTAAAGACCACGACCTCGTAAATTTCTCCCATCGCTTTCAAGAACATGTCAACTCCCGGTCGCTTGATGACATATACGTTGTGAGTCTGCGATTCGATCTCGACAGGTACGATAAAGTCTGCTGAAGGTATCATCTGGAACAGGAAACAAATCTATATCAGCCAGATAGATCTTTGCTGGAAAACCTAATCACGACGAACCTTGAAACTACTGTGCAACAAGGTTTCGTCTAGATCCAAGACCAAGCACTTCCGGCCTTGGTGTTCCATGGATAGCGGCGGTAGAAGAGGTGCCGGTTTCCCATCCTAGCACGATCAAATTGTTGTGGTCAGACCACCCGTGTAGAGGCTATCCACATTTTCGCAAGACTCACTGGGCCAACCGGGATGCCTATTCCGCCTTGCCTAATCAATCTGTCTTCTTCATCCATGAAATCATCATCCGCATCCAAACCATCGGCATACATGTTCATGTCGTCCTCGTCGTTGACATCATCATCATCCGCGGTATCTGCGTTGCTGTAAGCCTGGTTATTGGCCATATTGCCGGTCGAGTTTGGCAGGATGCCTAATCCAACACCATTTTGAGAAGAATTATGAACGCCGACGGGGACGGAAGAACGTCCGTTGCTGCTGGTCGAGTCAGAAAGGAATGAGTCGTCTGAAATGTCGTTGTTCGTAGCTGTATCTGTTGCGTGGTTTGCCAAAAGCTGAGACTGTGATCGCGAAGGAGTATTGGAAATTGGAGTAGCAGCTCGTGAGATATGCGGAGTAAGGTGATGATGGTGGGCGTGAGGTCCGGTGGCAGGAACAAAGGTTGGACCCGATCCAGGAGCCTGAACCGCAGCTGATGTCATGCCTTCCGTCTGTCAAGGGTACAAGAGTGTAAGCATCGATAGAGGAGTCCACTTCCATCATGCCTCTCACCTCTTCTAGTGGCAAGGGATGACCCGTCGCAACGATAACATCTTGCGGCAAATGCAAATCCTTCAACCTTTGGGTTGCTCCGTTGACGGTATTGTCGTTTTCTTCCACATTGCCAATCTCCTGTTCTCGAGCCTGAGGGAGAGGAAAACCGCCTGACGTGGAAGTCAAGACCGCTGCTCCAACACCCATCGCTGTTGCTCCAACCAGAGCGGGTGCGAGATTGCCCGAGGTTTTCTCGTTACCTCCAACGTGTCCGTTATTGGCCAAGTCCTTCCCGATGCCTGTTTCAGGTGCCTGTATACTGTGACCGTCGAGACCGGATGGCTGATTGATCGAAGTAGTTTCAGTCCCGTTGGTAATTTGAGTACCGTTCGCAGTCTCGTCAGGGACTCGTTCTGATGTCATTGGTAACCTGGTGGTTGCGCTCGTCGGCTTGGTTGTATCGGTTTCTCCTGTCGACAGACGTTTTGTCGTTGCCACTTCTATATCTGGCGACACTTGTTTGGTCGTTACTGGTGCTGCTGGTGGTGCTTTTGATCCCGAGTGTTGCGAAACTCCTGTTATCGGTCTCGATCCTGTGTGTCTAGTTGATAGGGGCTCTTCATCAAATGCCTGTTTCGCCTTTTTCCCTCCACAAAGACTGGCAAACAACCCGGCCAGGCCACTGTTGCTCGCGGTATCGTGATTCCCTAATCCTCCACCCTTCTTCTTCTTGGCAGATGGCGTATTGGTTGATGACTCGCCCGAGCCTGTCCCCGAAGATCTCTCTGTTGAGCTACCGTTTTTGCTGTTGTTTTGGTTGGTTTGTGATGGTGTGGGTGTTCTGGCAGTCGATTCCGCCATAGTAGGCAATGTAGTCGGAAGAGAAGCTGAATGATCCGGTGCTTTGTAGACCTGTTGCCCTCTTTTAGATGTGATGGCGGTCGATTTGTTGCGGATTGTATTCCCGAGCTGGTATCCAGGAGGACGAGATCCTGCTGATCGAATTGCGTGTCTCTGATGATGCCGGGCACTTAGTCCTTGCTTGTACTCTTGCCCTGCAGTTCTGCTCTCTTCGTGACTCGCCAACAGGTTGTTTTCGGCTCCGTGTTCGAGGTTTCCAAAAATGATAACAAAACCCGGTATTGGTCAGACGTTTCCTGTCGGTCGACGCTGGCGCGACAAGAGTACGGATCTGCTTTGTAGTGCGAGTAGACGACCGAGTTCAAACACTGGAGACTCGAAAGGTGACAAGGAAGATGTCTTGCTGCAGAAAGGCGGGACGACCGAAAGATGATCACGCGCAACTCCTGTTGAGATGTCCAAAGGGATGTATTGACACGTCTACGATGATGATGCTGATCGGCTTCGGGTTGCAGCACTTACTGCCAGTCGGTATATTGAGCTGAACGGATTCGGGTAGATGATCGCTCTGCTTTACAGGGAGGGAAGAGAGTATCCCTATTCAGTAGTAACCACTTTGAACGCATAAAGTATGAATCGGTTACAAACAACAAGGAATGGCATCGCTCGCTGCCTCGCCAACGCCTAGGCACATCGTCCAGCACATGAATGAGCGCACAAAGACGGCCAGCTCTGGGCAGCCTTTTGTGAGAAGCTTCCGAAGAAGTTGGTCGCAAGCATTGTAGGTGGTAGGCTTTGTACATAGCTTTGTACATATTGTACACCGTCAAAGGTACAATTACAGCGAGTCTCCTGCGTACCTTACCTAACAGCCTACCTGTTGACAAGAGCTCTGTTGTCTGTTGAGCTGTCTGTCGACAATCCCAATCTTTTTGCGGGATATGCGCAGAATGCAAAGTTCACGCAATAAACCCACAGCTATACGTATCATTCGAAAAGGACGGTCAGCTGGACGGTCGCGCTGATACATCGCACCCAAAATCACTTGGGAAGAGGAGCTGGAAGAGGTAGAGAGATGACACGATGAAACGTCTGGAGACACTGCATTCATTCTTTTGGGGTTGCTCGGCCTCAATGTTTCCCCCTGCTTGATCCACAATAAGAGCAACATTGCAAAGTACCTCGGCCTGATGTATTGATAACGTAACCGGCTTCCAGTAACAATATCGTCAAGCTACCACCTCGTCCCCAATAGTACTTCATCTCGTATCTGCTTCAAGACGCATTCAGTAACAGGGAAAAAGCAACGGTGAAGGAAACCGGTCCATCTAAATAATGAAAACGCATTACGCATCTCACAGTGTTGCCTAGACACCCATGCATAGATATAGCCCGAGGCTTCCCTGCGATATGTAGGAACCACCATCGCACGACGTGATGGCCTCCAAGTTATAGCAATCTCATGAATTCATAAGAAAGTCTAATATGAGTACAAGTTATCGCACCGCTCGTACATGTTCGTCCCCCTGGCTGACCCAATAACCCAGTTGTCCGCAGAATCGTATCCTTCTATTGGAACTCGGGCAGGCAGAATGCACCGGGGCCGTATGGCTCTGCTGTCAACCTGTCACACAAGGATCGAGAGGTCAGTTCCCGGTCGTGATGATACTTGTTTGCGAGATTGGCAGAGGCTCGTTCCTCCGAGGTCTTCAAATTCCTGATGACGACTTTGATGAAAGTGACAAGACTTACGTCGTCAGTCCTGCAGAGTTTTCACTGGTTCTTCTGCTGCTTTGAGGACCTGGCTTGGGCTTTTCTCCCGCGGCGAACGCATTCAGGATCTTGATTGTTGTTTCCGGAGTCAGATCCTCGTAGTAGTCATCACCGACGGCCATCACTGCGAGGGGGCAAAGGTAAAAGAAAGGCGGTCAGAATGGAAGGCGGAAATAGCTCGAAAAGCAACTGAATGAAAGACTCACTTGGTGCGTTACTGCAAGCGCCGAGACATTCCACTTCGACAAGGGTAAACTTGCCGTCAGGCGTTGTCTGGCCCGGCTTGATCTCCAAGTGTTTCTGGATAGTCTCCAAGATCGAGTCCGACCCGCATCCACCGAGCATGCATGGCGTAGTGGTGCATAGCTGGACGAAATTAGGCGCTACAGGTTCACGGTTGAACATTGTGTAGAAAGTCGCAACCTCGTACACTCTCATCTTTGGCATCTCCAGTACATCAGCCACATGGTTCATGACGCTGATCGATGTCCATCCCTTGTTCTGTCGCTGTCCCAAGTCGAGGAGCGGGATCACAGCAGCCTTCTTGTACTGAGGCGGGTAGCGGGAAATGATTTCATCAGCGACTTTGCGGTTTTCAGTGTTGAAGGAGAATGGGATTTTGGGATTGTTGTAGTCGGTATCTCGATGAACAAAGATGGCGTCTGATCGAGTTGAGGCAGAGGTGGAGAATGTTCGGGCAACTGGTGTGGCTGTTGGCCTAGTGGTTGCTGTCGCTTGACGAAGCAAAGAACGGACGGCTGCTCGGACCATTTTGACAAGACTGTTGTTGCGTTGTGAAAAGAGCGTAGATGAAACACGAGCGATAGGGTTGCAACGACTTTGACAGCAGCTCTTCACACGCAAGCTTCACTTTACAACTTGAACATTGAATTCGACGTTCGACCATTGGGCGCTTCCCAACCCCAGTCAGATCTTGTAAAGTAAGCGCGATTACTTGCCAGAGTTGGCGCGGGACTTTGCCATCGATCGAACCAGCTCTGAAACACCAGGATACCTCTTTAGAAAGTGCATTTGGGCATGTTATCAGGGGGAGGAGGAGACACTGCTTGTGGTTTGAGCACAAATCCATCATGTCCTACAGCAAAGCTTCATCATTCAACCGTACTGCTCGCGCGCGCATGCGATCAGTCCCGATCCCGACAACCATCGCAGCAGTAGCGTTGACGACCTACATCTACCACATACAGACTTCGTCACCTGTCAGCAACGACGCAGGACCCTCCGAAGCCACCGTCCCACTCGTCAATGAGGGTTTGGAGATCCTTCCAAAGGTCTCTGGCAAACCCAAAGTTAATGCTACGACTGCAGAGTCCATCGCAGCTGCTGAAGACCAGGCCGTTTGGGTATGGGGATCAAACAGGAACAATACACTGCTACCTCCTGCCAGTGGCTCAGCTTCGACCCCGAATCAACTCAAAACCGCTCGACCAACACCATACGTGCCTAAAGCCACACCCTTGCGAGACCTTGTACTCGCGGAGAAATACGGTGCCGCGGTAGATGGTAGAGGGGATCTCTGGTTCTGGGGGAACGGTTACTGGGACAACGGAATCCGAAATGCGAGCCCACCCGGGCAAAGCCAGACAGCGGAGGGTAACTCGCCAGCCGATGCAGCTAAAGCTCAGAAGAGTCTGAAGGGAAAGGTAAGCAAACTTCACACGGATCAATTGACATGCGTTAAATAATGTTGTATTGTTCTTATAGAACATCACTTCCGTGGCTGCAACCACGAATAAAATCTACGCACTCTCGTCCGCGGGAGACATTTACGCTGTCGCCGCCGCTCGTAACCTGCAGAAATTTGAAAAGCAAGGCGGATCATCCGGTAGCTCCTCGTCATCCTGGTGGGACACGCTAGGGTTGGGAAAGCTTGTCGGTGTGTTCAGTCAAGATCCGGGAGTCGATTTCGTCAAACTCGATGTTGCGGGTGACGGAGGGCTGAAAAAGGGCGAGAGGTATGTCTCTGTCTCGTAGAGGCTGGAAAAGTATAACGAAGCTGACTCGATCTGTACTTTCTCCACGCCACAGATTCACCTCACTAGTAGCCGGTAAAAGCCACATCCTTGCCTTGACCTCGAAGGGACAAGCTTTCTCCATGCCCGTCGATCCAAACGGAAACTCTCACAAACAGCTTGGAACCCGAATCACCCTACCCCAATTGACCACAGAGCAGGGAGCCAGCGCTTCTTCAGCCGTCAATCCTTCCTTGTCCGCATCACAGGCCGTCATGTCTGCTCTTCCAGCGAGTCACGATATTAGATACTGCACGGCTTTACAACCCATCACTTCGCTGTCCAGCATCGAACTCGCACAAGTCGCAGCTGGAGAGAATACATCTTTTTTTAGAACCAGGGGTGAAGGACGTGTTCTTGGTTTGGGAGCAAATTCGCTGGGACAGATTGGATTGGGTGCCTTGAGTAATGTCGAGATTGTGCCCGTGCCGACGGAAATCGTGCTTGCTAGGAGTTACCCTGGCGGAACGACGTTGAAATGTCTCAATATCGCTGCTGGTAAGTCTCGTTTCTTGGATAGCAAACGGGAATGGTCCACCTGATATCTGTGGTGTCTTATTCCAGGCGCGAACAGTACATACTTCACTGTCGAACGATCTGCCACCGCTCAACCACATATGAAATTCGTGGACCTACTCGCAGTAGGATCCGGGCTGACGGGAACGTTGGGGAATGGCTTGTGGAGCAGTGCGAACAGCACGCCCGTCAAAGTCAAGACGTGAGTGGCGCATAGATTTAATAGGGGAATAGCTTGCTAACAGACTACTTCGCCTCCAGTGTAAGCGGATTGCAAGAATGTAAGTCTTGATTGTGATGGCGCATCAAAGATGATACCCACATTTCTACTTTTCTCGGCCGATAGATTCAGAAGCAAGTCAGTCATTCGTCCCGCTCAACATCGCCAAAGTCTCCGTTTCCTCTTCCCCGACCCCTCACGTTTTCGCAACACTGCATACTGTCGCCCTCTCAGATGCCACTGGCGTACAAGAGAAGATGTACGGCAACGACTGCATGGCCTGGGGTGCTGGGGCGGACTATCAGACCGGCACAGGCAAGCGATCTAATCTCGCTGTTCCCCAGCACCTGCCACCTCTTAAAAGCCCCGCCAAAGGATTGATCGATGCGTTGGGGAATGGTGATTCCGCGCCAGTGGCTAGGGAGAAGACCCTTGGTTCGGGAACGGTATCCCCTATGCCACATTCGAGGCTGCAGCTGCACGCCGGTTCCGCAGATACGTATGATCTAGATGGAAATCTGATCAAGCGGAATGTCAAGGCGGAGCAAACCATCTATGCAGGACACAATGCGAGTGCAGTATACTGGAAGATTGTACAGGATTGATGGAAGACTGCATGAAACACAATACGGATATGTCTGGCGGGATCGTGTTGGAAGACACCAGTGACAGTTGTACTCGCTCTTAGCTCATAATCGATTGTAAATCGATCACTTTGTCATTTCTCATGCACTGCGGAACAAAGCTCGAGGTTAGGCACAAGGAATGTCAATATCATGTTATAGTTGATTAATTTATTCCGAAACCTCTTTTATTAGGAGGGCTTCTAGAGATACAATTTGACTGGCTTGGGTTTCTATGGCTACAGTTGTCTGACGTTCATGTATCTACGTGATTAAGTCTGACGAGGTGTCTATCTTTGTATATACTTTGAAGAGAAGTGCGGCGAAAGGTGGGCATCTAGTCCCATCGAACGAATCGCTTCTTGGCCTCCTGAGCGCTTCGAGCTGCGACTCCGGTGGCGGTAGAAGCGGCGGATGCGACCGAGGAGAATGGGAGGATGCTAGCGATACCGGTGGCACTGGCCTTGGCGGTGGAAGTAGCACCCGTGATCGAGCTCGAGGTCGAGTTCTTGGAGCTGGACGTGCCCAGGGTAGTGTTGTAAGCCGTTTCATTGATGGACTTGGGCAAGCTTGCGTTGGCCCCGACGGGTACACCACAGAGACCCTGGTAGATCTTGGGCAGGGTTGTCGATGTGCCGTTTCCGCTCAACCAAGACGACGAGTTACCGACACTGATCGACTGATTCTCGAGGGTAGGGTAATCCTCAAGGACGATATCGACAGCAGCCTGTACACAGTCGTTGCACGCAAGCTTTGCGGCAATAGTTCGGTTGTTGACGACTGCAGTCACTGCGTTGTACGCCGTCGAGTTGCCGCCGAGGACCAACGAGGTGATGTATCGGGTTGACAGGGGGACACCGAGGTAGGCCTGAACGTTGTCGAGAACGGTGACGGGGCAGAGAGTGGAGTTGCTGGTGGCGTTGTAACCTACTGTCGTAGAGTTGGACAGCGTAGTCGAGTTGGTCGACAAGCAAGCAATCTTTCGCGCGGTAGGGTAGGCGTTCATGACAATACGAACCGTGTTGTTGCTAATACCGAAGTTTGACAGATCGGTGGAGCATGACGACAGGACCTGATCGGTGGTGTTGGTGATAAGGGCATCGGTGCATGCAGGCAAGCCGCAAGTCGATTGCAAGTAGGTGTTGACCTGAGGGATGATGGATCCGTTGTTGCTCATCAAGACTGGAAATGGAAACATGTAAATGCAAAGCCCAACGGATCGGTACATGTCTGCAACAACTCACTTGGGTATAATCCCGGAATGTTGATACATTGCGAAACAGAAGAGTTGCTGGCGACGACGCCCTGAAGAGTAGCCTTGCAAGACGGGCTCAACCTGAGAAATGGCAGCAAGTTAGAACGAAGCGACACACGCATGCAATGCCAGCTACTCACAATGCCGAAAGGTAATTGAGGAGATCCATCGGGCTGGCGACTTGTGCGGAAGCCCCGGCGGCGCCGACGAGGGCGGAGACTGTAGCAAGAGTTGTGAATCGCATATTGATTGATCTGGTGTTGCAGTATGGAATACTATGTGTCTGGTCGAAAGGTTGACCACGCAACGGGCCTTCCAAGCGCCACCCAGCCATCTATATACCTCTCCAACTTTTTTTTTTCTTTCACCGCCTTGCTTCAATGGCCCCCGCAGTCTCGATGATGAAACGCGGCATGACGCGGGAGCAGCGTCATTTCTCCCTTTAACCGACACAAGGGGGGTTCCTTCGGCTTCCTATTCTCGAAGCTTCTGCCGAGGAAAGTTGTCACTCGGGTCACCTGAGGCAGTTGGAGTTGGCTGAGACCACAGTAGATAGCATTGAGAGCTGCACTGAGGAGATGAGGTGGTCTTTAGCAGAGCTTACAGCAGCTCTGTGTAGCCCAGAGAAGGGTCCAGCAGAATTTTTTTTTGTTGGAAGATTGCGACTCTGAACATCAATCGCTACATGCAATGACGGAAAGTGCTTTGGCAGCTCTTTCGTCAGCTTTGTCCTTTGCTCCTCCTTCAATGAGCTTTGACAGCTGCTTTGAAAATTTAAAAAGCTCTTCTATCACAGCTGCTTTGCTCAGTGTTTATTCTACGAACTTTTTTACTGTATTCTTCGAGAAGATCTCGTCCTCTCTGCTGTACCTTCCTGATACAGCTCTTGATCCCTGATATACATGATATGCTGTAAATGATACCGACCCCAGCTCCTACCATCAGCTCTCCTACCAGTGAGCTTACCAGTGCTACCACATATCACCACACCTCGTACAATCGCCCGGAAGTTGCCGGTCGTCTGGGCCCATCTGGGCAGGAACAGTATCTGGAGTACATTAATTTGTGAGCTAGTTTGTGTAACAAATGAATAAGGAGCTGAACATAAGGGCCACAAAACTACTGATTACGGACACGTTATAGAGGTACATGGTACGGCTCTTGTAGTCGAGAAAGATCCAGCATCCAGCGAAGTACCACCAACGGGATCAGTGATCAGTGAATAGCTCCAGCGACGTCGAACAATTCAACGAGCGCTACTGAAATTCAGAATTTGGACTACCGATCATTGCTAGCGATAAGCAAAGGTATTCTCATAGCTCGCATCACAGCGTATATATATACTTTATACTTAATCAACTCGTGTACTGTCTTTTGAAGCTTTCGATGACTTCCTGTGGCCTATAAATGATTGACCTCCTTCTCGCTTCTTGAGCGACCTTGCTCGGTTTCGAAAAATATGCATGTGAACGTCCCTCGGGAAGGAGTTGTCGACTTTACGATCAGTTCCGGAGCATCTGTCAGCTACTGGTAAGAAGGCAAGAAGACGTTGATGCTCTCATGCTTTTCGTCAATAATCGTGTCACAGTGTCCATGCACTATGCAAGTATCGCGAACAATTTGGTGTTTCGAGGAGTCATACATCTCAACCCTGCTGTCTTCCAAGCTGTTGCCCACTTTTTTCTTGCACTCAGATTTTGGGTCTTGAGAAGGCTCTCTTCGGCTCTGCCATCTGTGCCATCTCTCCCATCTCTTCCGATTGAAATGGGGTTCGCATTCTGCTGCCTAGACCGGCGCAAAGGGGTGAACGGTGTTTGAAGGACTTGTGCTGCGAAATTGCTCGTCATGCAGAGTGACACGACGATGGAGCCGGCGCCGATATAGTGCAACCCTCGCACATTTTGAAAGCGTTGCCGGGAAGGGAGCTACGCCTTGATGTCGTGTGTAGCAGTGCCGATAAGGCATAAGCGGATACAGCTGAAAGATGGTAAATCCAGACGGTGAGACAGAAGCAAACGATCATCTGAAGCGGACGGTGCGAACGTCGGTCGTCTCAGTCGCAAATCCAACGACGTCTTCGTCCACGCAAGTCTTTTTTTATAACCATGACTGAGGCGCTGACGCCGAAAGAATAGCATAATGGCTTGAAGCTGATAATGAGAGTTGGCTTCCGACACTCACAGCTACATGATGTCCTGCCTGGATCATGTAAAAAGCGGAAAATCTTCACTTGAATTACCCCTCCTCTCAGTCGAGAAGGCTGCAGCTGGTCGCTCACTTCAGCACTTCTCGAAGTGCGCCAATCGCGATGCGATCCTCGGCATCAATGTAAAAGGTTGGCGGCGCACGAGAGGCGTCTGTTCTATACGAGGAAGGGTCAGCTGACTGTTCAGCCGATGAAGCACCTCAAGACAGGACCATGGTCGTAGCGATCTTTGGCATCTCAAGAAACGATTCGAATACAACTATCGGTCTTTCTTTCTAATCCTCTAAGAGCTGAAGTACTCAGGCAAGATGTAGCTCAACTTCTTCTTCGACTCTACCGGCCAGGCCTCCTTCTTGGTGATGATGCTGTACTCCATGTTTCCCTTGGCTTTGAGCTTGAGCGATTGGGAAGCAATGGCTTCATGGAGATGGTCGAGGATGGACACTGTGATGAGCTTGGAAGTGCTGGCGTTCTTGTGAAGGGTCTTGACAACCTCGCTATAACGACAGAATATGCACAAAGTCAGGATCTCGCTGAGAGTGCCAAAGCGAATGAAGAGTACACTCACGCGACAGTCACCGGCTCCTCGCTCACACGCCAACAGTCGTAGTCGGTAGAAGTGCAGATCATGGCGTAGCTAAAAGGGAATGACCAGTAAGTAAAACGCAAGTCGCCCCCAGTATCGCTTTCTTACCTGATCTCAGCTTCCCTAGCGAGCTTTGCTTCAGGCAAGACGGACATGTTGATGATATCACCCTGGAAGTAAAAGTATCAGTGCTGAGCAAGAGCCTGCGAGTCGAAGGCCGAGTCACTCACTCCCCATGTTCGGTACATTTCACTCTCGGCTCGAGTAGAGAATTGCGGTCCTTCCATGCATACAACGGTCTTTTCGCTGTGCATCTTCACTGAACCTTCAGGGTGCTCGTCCAAGACTTTCTTGACCAAGGGTTTAATGAAGGCAAGCAACTCGTTGTCGAAGGCGTCTCCGAACATGGCGTGAGCGACAATTCCAACGTCCTGGAAGTAGGTCGAAGGTCGAATACCCTTGGTGCGGTCGATGATACTGTTGGGAATCACAAAGTCTCCAGGAGCGATCTCTTCCCGCAACGAGCCCACGGCGGAGAAAGCGACAATGACTTGGACGCCGAGCGACTTCAAGGCGGCGATGTTGGCTCGCGCTGGTACTTCAGTCGGGGTGACCGAGTGGTTCACGCCATGTCGGGCCAAAAAGGCGATTTGTGTGCCGGAAGGAAGAGCCGCGATAGTGATAGGTGAGGAAGGGAAACCCCATGGCTAAGAAGCCATCAGTGATTGCGATTCAGTACAGGACATTCGCACGCTTGAATCCGATAATGCGGATGCTTCCTCGACTCACAGTTTCAGGGTTAACTGTAGTGACAATTTCCATGTCCAACTTGTAAAGACCCGAACCACCGATAACGCCAACCAGGATGGGCTTTTCCGAGTTCATTTCTGCGACCATATTGGAGTGAGTGAAGAGCGAGGAGGTAGCGAGTCGATGGTGATAGAAACGGTCTAAGCTACACGGGGGTTGGTTGTGGTTGACGATTATGCTCTTCAGTGTTCAAGCATAGTCTATCGGCAAATGAAGGTGAGTTGTCCCCGATATATGATAATTATGGCGATCGGCACGTGATTTTCACTTTGGACGCACCCCTATTCTCTATCTCATAGTCCTCCTCGACTTGGGCTCTGCAGTTTGCAAAGAAAGTTGATTGAACAAAGAAAGAATTCAGCCTCGGACGGCGTAGACTGCTAGATATCATCTACACCTCTCTTAGCCCTTCAGAACTATATCAAAAATGGACGACGACTGGGGTAAGACATTCATGTCTTTTTCAGGGATGTCGCTGCGAAATGCTGATATCTTCCTTGTGCAGACGTTTCCGACGAGGAGTCGCAGACTACCTCTGCTCCCTCTAAGACCACCACACCGATCCCTCATCTAGCGCCACCTATTGCTTCGAGGAACAGGAGATTTGAAGGCGAAGATGAAGAGGAAGCCGAGGACGATTGGGATGCGTCTTCGGACGAAGAGGGCAAAAAGGCAGCCGCTGCTGGTGGTGTAAAGGCACCCGTAAGGAAGAAGAAGGGGTTGAAGGCTATTCTGGCCGAAAAGGAAGCCGCTGTAAGTATTTCATCCTGATATTAGCTTCCGAGCCAAAGACTCAGACGTAGCTCCTTCCCCCGTTCAGAGGACTACCCCTAAGGAAGACGACTTGATCGATGAGATGACCCCTCAAGAGAGGCGTCGTATGCAGATGGAAATGGAACGAGACGCAGATGCTCAGAACGCGGCTGACCTGCTTGGATCCGCTTCTTTGGAAGGTATGTCGAGCACCAAAAGACAGGATGGCAACGAAAACTAAAGGCCTCTCCCGTCCGAAACAGATGATATCGATATCAACACTCTCTTAAAAGCCAACCCCAAAACCAAAAGCGAATGGCAAACTCTGGCTCGTCAGATATCCTCTGTCCTGTTCAAGCGATTGCACGCAAAGCCATTGTACGATGAGTTCGCTGTTGAGATTGCCAAGCAAGCTGCCGCGCC
Organism: Naganishia vaughanmartiniae; assembly: GCA_030039245.1. Taxonomy (NCBI): domain Eukaryota; kingdom Fungi; phylum Basidiomycota; class Tremellomycetes; order Filobasidiales; family Filobasidiaceae; genus Naganishia; species Naganishia vaughanmartiniae. The sequence continues at coordinate 627,940 of JASBWU010000001.1, read as the reverse complement.
CCTCAACGACCGGGATGTACGAAAGATTGGTACCGCCATGACGGTTCTGTCGAACGAAAAGCAAAAAGAGGCCAAGGCTTCTGTGGGTGGAAAGAAAAAGGTTCGTGTTGCAGATACTTTCATGGTGTCCGTTTGCTGACGGCTTCTCCATAACAGAAGGTCGCCAAGCCGATTCTTGGAGCCAACAAGGATGTCTCCGCAAAGTAAGTCTTACCGTTTGATGTTCGCTCGGGATGTAACGCTGATCCTATTGCACTACTAGGGCTGACTTGGAAGCGTATGACGATGTTTTGGATGACGATGATTTCATGTAAAATCCCTAGTTAATTGGGCTTGCCCGAGATAGAGGATAGTGATCTCGCGAGGTCTTGTCGATAGGCATACCTGATCGATACCATCGTCCACATAGAGTTTTGCCTCATTATCTTACAACGGCAATACATGCGATCCAGTGTTCTGCGTACTACGTAGACGGCGCCATAGTGTCCTTGTTCAAGGGTTTGGCGACCAATTCTAGGATTTCTGCAGAGACCATGTCATTCGTACTCCTGATGGTCAGTCGAGCTAAACTGGCATCCTTGTTCGGCTCGAGTCGGATGAGAATACCACTGCAGGAGAAGAAGGTCAGAGACTGTCCCGTGCGAACATGCTGAGTTTGACACGTACATCTTGCCAGACTCTGATTGCAGAACCCCTGCAGCGACGAGCTATAGTCGCGAAACGCGCACATTAGCTTATGTTTCAAAGTTCGACGCACGGACTTACATTCAGAGGATTGGGATCAATTGAACCTAGGACAGCAAACCTTTGCCCATGGACCACCTTGCTGTTTCTTGTAATGTCGACATCGCCGTTCGGTAATAGCTCAATAGGGAAGATCTTTTGCGCCTCTCGGGGAGGACCTGCACGAGGAACGTTAACACCGACGTGGACTGTACCAAAGACATAGACAACGTACCTCCGATAACCTTCCATCTTTCGAAGAATGCTACGCTGGTCAACTCTATAGGCTCCACGAACTTCGACAAGAAGACTGGCAGACGAAGGGCCAGTGTACGAACAGTCCCGGCGATAAACGAAATCTTGATGATCGGAAGCGAGGTGAATGGTCGTTTGCAATCTATCGACAACAAATGTTGTACCTGCGTCAGGCCCGCGATTTCGTTTGCCGGTTCCTTGTGGAACTTGACGTCCAGAGCGCCAGGTTCAAGCGTCTCAATGGAAGCTGAGAAAGAAGTGAAGGGCTGGGGAACCTTGTTGCCGATGTATAATGCTATACGGCCAAGGTGACCATGATACTCGGCCTTGAGCCCGATCTGCACTTGTTCGTCCTCGTATAGCACGCCTTCATTGTTGTAGATAAGTCTTTCAAGCCACTATACACAGAGTCAACGTCAGTTGTTTTCGTGCTGGAGTTAAGGGAATGATGTCTACCTTTTCAATGCCGTGACCTTTCGTCAAGGACATCGCGGCCAATGCTGCGGAGGTGGGAATTGGTTCAGCCGCTGGCGCGATGAGGAGATCAGGTCTTTCGAGGGGGCTCCGCAATTCGCTATTTAAGCCAAGAAGTGGCGCTTGCAGAGCTGTAGCAGGGTCACCGATATTGAGTCCAGCCAGCGAAGACATGATGTCTGACGAGACAGCAACATCGTCGTCTGCTCCCATCAAATTTTCCACTTGTTCTGGCTCTTCGGTCTCTTCTTGCGTGTATTTCGGTCCAGAGCGTTGACCGTTGCCGTTGAGATGTTCGAGTGCAGCTGCAGGCGGCCCGCTGGCTGAACCCTGGGTGAATGAACGATATCTCGAGGCTTGTCGCTCCTGGTTATCGCTCTTTCCTCCAATCACCCATGTACGTTTGTCGTGGTTACCTTCCGACTTTCCATGCAAGCGAGTGAGCAAGGCTGACTCTCGCTCTGGGAAGGGGGGCATCTCTTCGCACATGATCTCCAACAATTCGTTGTCATCTTGGCGCGTCGCAATAGCCAGATATTCGCAAGCACGTTGTTGCAGCTCCGCGTCAAGAACATGGCGATAGCGATCAAAGATGGTGACAAGTTGATCCTTGATCTCTGGGAAAAGGTTGACCCACTATAGAATTGACTAATGAGTTGCTAGGCCAATTGGCATAAAGGCGGAAACTTACCTTGATATACGTTGTCAACAGCAAAGCCCGAGTCGCGGCCGAACAGGTGTTTATCTTGGAATGGACAGCTTGGAACTGTTCGATTGGGCTACAACCTTCGTCGTTGGCGATCAGATGCCCGAATTCACCCAGAATGTACCCTCCGACTTTGATCATGTTTTCGTGGCAGACCGGTACTCGAAGGTGTTTATAGACCGCTTTGGCGGCGTATGTCTGAAGGTCTTCGTTGTTTGTCACGAGCTGGACCACTCGATACCACACTTCAGGGCCGACATGGTCGCCGGCAGTGGAGATTAGTTGTAGAATGGTGTCAACATACCACTCATACTGCAAGGAGTGCGTTAGTTAGCCTGATCCAAGCGAAGATACATACCGGTACGCACCTCTATTGCGAATCGTTCCGTCAAGATGGCGATTTTCAAGACCATTTCCTCGCGAAGATTGTAATCGGCAACCTGCAAATACTTGAGCAGTTCACCTACGATAGTCTTGGCATTCGAGGTATCGCACATCGAATACAACAGATCCAATCCTCTTCTTCTGACCGAGATATCTCGATCCTTGAGCGATAATATAATGGTGTCCTGATGTTTCTTGATTGGGGTGAGAGATTCCGATACCGCCGCTAGATGCGCCATGACATCCAGTCCAAGGTATCTAACGTTCGTTTCCTTTGCCAAGATGAATTTGCCGAGAAGTTTGGCGGCATTCTGCACGATCTGTGATTCCGGGTCGAGATGGATTGCCAAGTTGATTGCCTCGAAGAGAATAGCATTTTGAGCATTGTTGTGCTGCACATTTTTTGGCGTTTCCTGCGAGTTGTTAACGATGGTATTCAGCGTGTTGTTGAGGACTTTCAAAATCTTCTTGTTCTCCGGTGGCGGGTAGTACTGAAGCATTCGAAGCAGCTTGACCTGCAACCAAGGAATAGGAACCTTGTAGTACACGTAATCTGCAGGGAAGTCTCGATCGAATACGAGACGAGTCAAACGGTCCACTGCTTTCTGGTAGCACATGGCGTATGCATCCAGATGATCATGCGCGATTGCCATGACCAGTGTCGTAACCGTCAATACCACTCCCGGGTTGCGGTCGTCCATTAATCGAATAAGGCGGTCGGCCCATTCCTCGACCGGCAGTACCGTTGGATGTTTACGATAGAATCTTAGCAGGGTAAGTGCTGCTTTCTTCTTGACGAAAGTAGTAGATGTACTGTAAAACGCGAGCAGGAAGTGAATACTTGAGCGATGTCTGTCCACCCTTATGGCTTGCAATTACACTTACGGGCTGATCAGCAATCGATACACGTCCTCACCCAAAGCCTCGGCCATTTCCTTGCCTCCGATATTCGCTACAGCATTCAACGCCAGACAGTTGTAGACTTCGTTGTTGTCATCCAGATCTTTTCTAATTGAATTGATCACGAGTCGTATGAGTTCCGAGTTTTCGTGCATGAGCAAAGTAACTGCGAGGTATCCCTGGGTACCCGAAGGATGTGGAACATGTTCAGCGAAAAGCGGACTGAGAGTTTGAGCCGGGCTTACAATCTGCTTCTCGCTATATTTGTTACTCGACACCAGGTTGACCGCCTCCATATGTCCGACATCCACCTTGTACCCGAGAATATACGTGAACACGACCTTGGCCAGATACTTTTTCTTCTGATAACCGTCGAGATTACCCTCTGCACAGAGGTATAGATATCAGCGGGAGGATCATCCCTGGAAACCTATAACAACCGAAGCTTGAAGACATACCTTTAAACTTTTGCCTGATATGTGCCATCTCACGATTGATCCTCTTCTCTTCTAATTCCCGAACCCGACATGCTCGGAGATCCGAGATGTACTGAGGGAATGAGAGCGCAAGAGTTAGAATTGGGAACGGGAATTGCTCGAGGGGAGACAGACAGCCTTAGATAACAGAGCATACCTGGGTGAGACCTCTCATTGAAGTCGACATCTTTGGCAATTCGATAATCGGGCACTTTCAAACCCGCGAATACTTGACGGAGTCGGTAAGGGCGGAGGAAGGGGATGTCTGACACGAGTCTGCGTAACACCTGTGCTTATTGAGTCTCGGCGGTCTATCCGGGTATTCATGCTATCTGGTTAGAATGATGCTGTCCGACGTCGCGTGCTGAACGATCGTCCTATCGTTGCTCTCAACTTTGCTTCCGATAGGGCTTTTATGTCAACTTTTGGCTGCTAGTTCATAGGTAGCTGTAACCAGGACAACATGATCATGATGTTTTCTGCATAGAAAAGCAGCCACCAGCGTGAAGAACAATGCGGTCAAGCAGCTAGATAAGCAGTGCCTATTCAAACGAACAAGGCAGAGCCGTTATGCGAGATGATTTACAGACTATAAAGCCGCCTGCATACAACAAAAGAATCCGGGACGATCAGACCACAGCTATGATGATTACTGTTCCATGGAGCCACCACGAGCTGTAAGCTCAGCCTTCAACTTGTCTACTCCTCCTGCTTTCCTCAGCCTATATTACAGTACCCATGTCAGTTACCCCTAAGGGTTTGTATTGCGCAAATTCGGAGATATACTCACATTCGTCCGATTTCACCTTTCGTCCGCTGCCAGACGTTCCTCTTGATATCCTTGCCCATTGCCTCGGTATCATCCCCGTACATCTCCACCATGCTAAGCAGCCAATCCCTTTCATTGTTGGAAGTGTGGCGAATGACGGGTTTGTTCGTTGCTGCTGATATCACTTCCAATTCTAAATACCACAGGGTAGTTCATGTCAACAAGAGTAGTTGACTTCCGCCGTGTCGTGGTGTATGCAAACGTACTTTTAGCAATCGCAGTCTTTGCTTCAACCTTCTTTGCAACCCTCGACTCGTCCTCGTTGTCTTCCTCTTCCTCCTTCTCCTCCGGCAGAATAATATCGATCACATTGCCAGCTTCATCCCGAATAATTCGACCGTAACCGGTAACTAGTGATTCCGTAAGATCGTCGTCTTGTCCGGCAACACCTTTGCCCTTGGAGCCTCTCGATGAGGAAGCAAGCGGAATCGAGCTGAGAAGACCCAATGCTTCATAACTGGGAAAATCCGTCAGCCTCCAACTAGGAAACCACCAAGGGCGTATATACCATCTGTGCTCACTTTTGCATAACTGTCTTTGACTTGTCCCAACTATCTTGCAGAGCCTTGGGTCCCTTCATCATTGGAGCCTTGTTCTGCTTGTTGTGCAGTCTTCGAAGCGCAGGAGCAGTTGGTTTGGCTCCACGGCCACCTGACCTGGCCTTTCGTCGCTGTCGGGGATTGGCCATGTTTGATACTTTCGTAAGTTGGAAGGCTAAAGGTCTATGCGTCTAATTACCGGTCTCCCTACTCCTGTCAAGCTGTCTCCATCGATAGAGCGAGGAGCTTAGTATCAAGGATGATGAAGGCAATCAGGTGAAGCAGTGGCATTTTTTGGAATTGCATCCGGCCTTTCTGTTTTTGAGAAGCAGCCTAATTACACGACATATCGTTGAAATCGAGGCTGATGACGAGGCCATACAAGTGTAGGCTGTTCTAGTACTCCTTACATCTGGTTGCTCAACGCCAGACAGCAGCTCCATATTCGAACAACCCTGTAGGATTCTCCAACAAGAAGAGGCACGGACGCATATACGATGATTCAACTCGAGGTACGTTCGCAAAGACTGGACATGATGCCAGACGAGGCTTAAAGCGTTTGAATTCTTGTTCGTAGAACCACAACGTGATTATCCAAAACGTGTTGACGGAGCGGTTTGTCAAGTAAGTCAATAGCTGGATGGTACATGGCGCTTCGCCATCTTCCAGGAAGCATCTTATACGAATCCGCAACCGCGCGCTGATATGACGGCTATTCTCTCGCATTTACAGACCAGGACGAGTCGATATCAACTTTGTGGATTATGACAATGTTCGGTTCCACCTGTCTACTCCGACCTCGAAAACACAATTGGTGCTCTCTATGGGAATTCAATGTTGGCGCGATCTTGCCAAGTATGGCGTAAACGATATGCTGGAGAGCGAGTACGGGGAGTGGTTGATTCGAGACGGTCCGGAGAAAGAGCAAGAGTACGATGTCAGTTTGATGATTGATCTAGAAAAGATTCCCGAGGATGAAGGTGAGCAATGGCGTTCAATGCACTTTGTCTCGAGCTCGACTGACTTGACAACGTTTCGTTATCTTAGCATCGCGCGCATCTTTTATCTACCACTTGTCTATGCTCAAACCGATGATTCTTTCCGCGCCATTCCGACGAGCTTACGAAACGCACAAACAGCTGGCCGCCGCACATTCCCCTGAAACATCATCTGCGGAAGAAAAGCAGGGCGACATGATGATCATCCATTATCGAGAGGAAGAAGCCTTTGTTATCCAAAGCAGCTGGGACCGTATCACTGTGTATATTTCGACTGCTTTCAAGGAGGAAACAGATAGGGTATTTGGCAGAGTGTTCTTACAGGTAGGCATGTTTCCGTCTTCACTATGTACGCGCCTTAATTAAAGCAGCGCCACCGTTTACCACAATAGGAATTTGTGGATGCTCGAAGATTATCGAATTTGCAGTCGGCCCCTCAGGTTCTCTATACAACTAGGGAACCTCCTCTGGAACTGAGAGGCGTACCAGGGTTGAAGAAGTCGGATGACATGGGATATGTGACTTTCGGTAAGTTTTCCGACATGTAAAATCGGCGAAATCGCTCTCCGTCTTCCAAGCTGATACTGTCCGTCTTTGCATAGTTCTCTTCCCTCGACATTTCGCCAACGAAGACATTGCCAAAGGCAGTATTCTACAAATCTTGACTTTCCGAAACTATCTGCATTATCACCTAAAGGCATCCAAGTCTTACATGCATTCCCGAATGCGTATCCGTGTCCATACTTTCGGACAGGTATGTTGCGTGGCGATGCTTGTTGGTGAGTTTATTGATTGACTGACCTTTGTCGAAACTATAGATCCTCAACAGAGCCAAGCCCGAAGTGCAAGCCGTCGAGCGAAGAACCGCAACTGGCCGAACCTTCCGGTCCCGTTGAGCTTATAATATACGGCTCCGCGCTTATCCCTATTTGTGTCAAGATTGAAGTTGTACATGTGTCTGCTCAAAGGGTCATGGTGCCAGTACAGCGACTCTTCAAAATTATTGTATGAACGTGAATGAGGTCAATTCCAGCTGGATAGCTCAAGCATATCATTGGTGCGACGAGCGCCTTCAAAGTGCCGAGTAGTGTCATTGTCGGCTGTCCCACGTTCTACTTGATTCGTCATATTCCGCGTGAATTATGACGCACATGATTGTTCGAGCTGATCGTTCTAACGGTGGGACCAAAGGAATACAAAAGATATCGACGAGGACCGTTCCGATTGAACAAACTCGATATCGCAAGTATCGGCTGAGGTACCTTTGTTTTCGGACCACCCTCCAATCACGAACGTCCTGTGACATCCCTAGTCATGGCTGAACTCACGGTTTTCGCGACCACGTACAACCTCAATACTCGAGGAGCGAGCCTCGCTCCATCGCATCTACAACACTGGCTGCATCCAGCATTCCAAGGAGATTCAGCCGGGACGACAAACGCTCCGGACTTGGTTGTAATTGGTGTTCAAGAGCTCATACCTCTTCATGAATCTCGTCAGTGACAATCCTTATCGCGACAGAACATCGTTACTGATGTGTATTTTTTTGGATTGCAGTTTCGGGATTCGGAGCCACATTCATCGCCAACTTTCAGCACGCTATCGTTACAGCACTCAACACCCTCGCTGCATCTCTGTTTCCGGCACAGCCTGCGTCATTCCGAAGCGTTGCCCCTGGCCCTGACTATAAATCCACCTCTATCGGCTCGATTATTCTCCTCGTTTTTCACAACACACAAACCGTTCCAGTGCGTAAACTCGGTCGACCGGCAATTGCGTGTCTTGGACTGGGCTTGGGGTCAACATATGGCTTAGATTTCTGGAGTGAAGACCGTGGTGGGTACGGTATGGGTAACAAGGGCGCTGTCGGACTGCGAATCCCCATCAACCGAGGAACTGAAGAGGAAGAATTTTGGGAAACCTTTACGTGAGTTCTGTGACAAGTATCCCGTGGGAAGTTCTGCTCAATAGATGTGCCTTTGTTCATGACAAACAGTTTCATCGGTGCCCATTTAGCTGCGCATGACAAGAACCTTGCTGAACGGAACGCCAATTACCGCCAAATTCTCTCTTCTATGCTATTCACTCCATCTTCGTCGCTGGACAGACCATTACGAGTTTGGCAAACAAGTCATATTGTGTTCGTTGGAGATCTCAATTACCGGCTAGCAGCATCACCAAGTGGACTTGAAATGGCTCTCAAAGACTCGTCGCTCTACGAACAGCCCAACCAGCAAGAACGCAATTCCGGCGATATGTCCGCCTTGGCGAGAGAGCGTCAGAAATTGGTGGCTCTAGATACTTTGAAACAACAGCAAGCGCAAGGAAAGGCGTTCACTTTCCTGGGTGAAGGGGATCTCAAAACTTTTGCCCCGACGTACAAGCGCATCATTGGCCAAGTCGATGGTTATAACAAGAAGCGAAGGCCAGGTTACACGGATCGAATTCTATTCGCCAGCTATCGAGCGCCAAGAGGATCCTTGGACGACTTTTCAGACGTGTCTACCGAAAGAAGCCCTCTTTTGGATGGAGCAGAAGAGCAAGACTCATCTGAGACGGTACAAATCGAAAAATATGACTCGATTCCAGATCTTACGGTCTCTGACCATAAACCAGTCTACGCCCTCATCAAGATACCAACTCCGGCAACCGATTCCCAGCATCGATACGCTTCTCAGCATACAACACCATTCCTTCCCTTTGCTTCGGTGATGTCACCGCCACCGACAGACGCTCTCTCCCTAGGCGCGCGACGGGCCATCAGTCAAGTCGTAGACCGCACTGTTGGCTTGACCTGGTATGCGACTCTGATGCTGGGTGCAGGCAACCTGATTGCCGGATTGTTAGTGGAAGGGTTGTTGGTGATTGTAGCTTTAACATGGTGGATGGGACTGTGGTAGTTGACCCATTGGAAAGGAACAGATATAAATGCGATGTGATGATGCAAGAGCAATACTATAGAATTCTACGAGCGACGATAAAGCTCCCCATCCGGCAGAATGGCTTCATAACACTCTCCTACTACCTTGTCGTAATGCATGACGTGATACTGAAAGCCAGACCGACTTTGCAAAGCCTAGTCCTTGTTCACCTTCCAAAGTGCCCTTGGCTTGCTTTTCCTCGTGATATGCACTTTCGAACCCGATCCTCCACCAATTCTCAGAACCACATTCTCCAACACCGAGGTGCCCTCCGCTTGTCCCTGAGCACCGTTTTGTGATGCCTTCTTCTTTCTCTGCTGTATCGCACTTTTGGCGAATGCAAATCGCTCCATATCGGAGCCGAGGTCCAGGCGCGAGTCCTCGATGCACGCTTTGAAGAGTTCGAACGGTAGCTGAACAAAGACATGCATGAACTTTGGATCCTCGGTGAGCTTGGTATGATGCTCAGTCTGTGCGAGTTCCGCTGGTAGCTGTGAGACGAGGAATGTATATCTGTTCAGAATAGAATTAGTGACGGAAAGAGACATGATATTGTGAAAGACACGTAGAAAAGGCTACGCACATGTCTTGCTTCAGACGTGTAACAAAGCTAGTAGCTGGTTGAGAAAGGACGTCCTGCCAACCGTTCGGAGGTTTCTGTTGGCTTGTCGGCGCCTCTTTTTGCGCAACGCTGGACGAAGATCCTGCTTGAGAGGGAGCTGGTGAATAGGAGTCACCTGGGGTGGTGCCAAAGTTCATCCTCTCGTTCGCAGTGTTCGACTGAGGTATGCCTGCACTGTAAACATGACCTCCCTCCATCGGTGCATTGTTAGGGGTAGGTGCGGGAGACGGTGGCGCCGAGACTTGATCTGACGGAGGCGGCGTTTGTTGATCTATCCAGCTCACCCAATCGATGATGTTATCGACGCTGAGAGATTGACGACACACTTCGTAGGCATAAGCGGCAAGTTCAGGTATACCGAATGCTGTCGCAACTGCAAGCACGCTTCGCGCATTTGTCGGGTTGACTTCCGCATACATGTGTGAAGCTATACGACGAAGTCGAGTTATGATTAGCCGAGCGAGTGCAATCTGGGTGATGACGGTGACTGACCATAGAGATAGCCCAAGACGATCGCAACAGCCTGTAAAGTGAATCTCCTATCAGAAACGGTTGTGCTACGAGAGGCGAACGAAGAAACTTGCCTCTTCATAGATGGTATCGTCCGGCACAGGAATCCAGATAGGGTGTCCATAAGGTGTCATATTGATCAAGTACACCATATAGGGAGATTTCGATAGGACGACTGTCGCAATGTAAAGGATGAGCTTTCCCGACTACCTTTCCGCGAAGAAATGTCACCTACTTCGATGCAATTTGTACGGTCGATTCCTGGTTGTCGAAAGAAACAGGAGATCAGCTCAATCTTGAGCCACATATGCCACGGAGGTCACTCACCTCACTCGAACCTCGATGTCGCTGTATAGACCTTGCTGCCATCCAGTCTTCCATAGATGCTCGCATATCACCGCCGAGTGTTGTCCATCTGGAAGAGCGCTCCTATCCAGGTTGACAATTTCAGTTGATTAGCATCATGTCATGTATACAGGAAGAGATATAGCTGCGCACTGGGTATGTGAATACGAGGCTTGGTCTGCGTGTGCAGCTGTGTTGGAGGGTCCGGCTTCGGCAGATGAGGCGGTTTGACCGTTCATTTTGAGATGATCGTTGAGAAGTTCCACGTATTCGAACAAACTGAAGCCTTCGGTTGGGCTTTTATTATAACGGACTTTCCGAAGAGTTAGTGTTGGACAGTTGCCGGTGGCGTGTACAAGGTGACAATTTTAAGATGGAAATACCTTCTCGTAACCAGCTTCATGACTTCTTACCCCTACAATTCACTTTACATTCAGGGATCAGGCCATTTTGCATCCGGGATTTTGTATCGATGCTTCACTATTACGTAATACAAAAGAGACACGGCTGCTGCTAAGACGAGTAGTCTGTCTGCCTGGCCTCCTCCTCCTCACTCAGGCAAGAAGTGAGGAGAGGCAGGCTTACTCTTTGTCTCCTTCGTCAACAAGAAGCAAAGACAGATGCAAGCGACTGCCTACAGTATTTCCAAGGGCGTTCCTTAATATGGAGAAGAAACGCAGGCCACTACTGCACCATGATTAGGGATTTCTAATCTCCTGGCTAGAATCAAACGGATGTCCATTTCCATCTGCCGGTCCCCGCCGTTGAGCCTTCTATGCCACTCCCTGAACTCGTCTTGAGCAGCCGCTTGTAGTCTTCTTCCACATTCGCATACGTTTCCTGCAACTTTTGCTTGCGCTCTTCAGGCTCGACTTGTGACAATACCTCGTAATTGAATCGATAAAGTCTCTCCTTGGCCTGTGATCAGGGCATCTCCATGAGCAATGAGTTGTATGGCACCTTTGGTGAATCACTTACCTGTAAACGCAACGCTGTGTATGCGCCTGGGTCGTCCTTCTTATATTTGAGCTGTTCCAGCAGCAGAAGCTCGATCATTCTCAGAAATTGTCGCTATAGAAACGCCATTAAGAGGGATCAGTTCCCGGCACACACTTCATCGAAACCAAGGACGACGCACCTTTGCATACTTTAGCTCCTTGCGTGTCTTTTCCATCCACACCTTGTCCACGGGTGCTCCGGCTAGAATCTCCCTGCTTTGACCCACCAGCTTCCGTAGTCTCATCAGGTCATTGCGATCTCGAAGATCTTCGAAATGCTCGGATGGATCCTCGATCGTCAACTCTGATACCTCGGCGCGAGTCGAAATGTGATCCCAGAGTGCGTTGTAGAGCTGAGCTGCATATGTAGAGAAACGAGAAGATGAGCACGCGTGAGGCATTTCTGCATAAAGATTTTGGACTTACAGCCGTGACCTGTTCCTTGATATGGTGGAAGAATGACGAATTGACTGCCATTCCACAAACGTTTCCAGTATCTTCAGAGAATCTCCTCGCAGCGGAATAAGCATATGCAGTACTGACCTGAGACGCAACCGAATATTATCTGGGTAACACCAGAAAGGATACGCTGAGACATATCCTACGAAATGATAGCTAGTGGTTCCTTTTCCTGGTCGTTTCCGTGTTTCGAATCTGTGGGGCATGAAGACGGTGGAGTATCAGCGTGTTTGCAACGAGGCAAATATATAGCGGTCCAACCTACGTTAACAGAAACTCCCAGGCATCTTCATCTTCCTGTTTCGCCGAAAATCAAGGTAATCGTCAATCAGTGTCAACGGATCCGTGTGCAGATGAAGGAGAAAGAAAGAAAGAAAGGTACCTGAATATAGCTCCCCGCCTCAATGTACAAAAGAATGAATAGCTGAATCCGCCTGTGAAATTCTCTGAATCCTGGTGTATCCCACGAGCACTGCGAGCACAATAGTTCATGAGATTCATCGGAATATGCTTGTGTTTCAGCAGGAAAATGCCATTCTTGCTTACCTTGTAGATCCCATACTCCACGATATTGCTTCCCAACGTCTGGTCACTCGGTATGTAAGCTGCAATCTTCTCTCCTGGCGGAACAAAGCTGTCTGCGTCTTTTTGAACGGTGTCGGAAAAGGTTTTGGCGTTTTTTGTGTAGTCTGCAAGCGAGGTCAATAAGTATGGATGGTATACATTCGGATAGATCGGTCCAACTCACCTGAAGGTATGAACTTGTACAGAATACCTTCAATGTCGTCTGCAGGTGTGGCTGTTGAGTTGATCTTCTCCCTGTACGTTATGCTTAGATATTCCTTCATGCTGCCAGATGCCATGTCGATCTGTAACAGGAAAGGAACAATTCGCGAATGCCCTGATCTATCATTCCGAGCGATCACTTACTCTGACCTTCAACCCTTTGTACCCAAAGATAGCCTCCTTGTCGCCGAATATAGGATAGGTGAAGGTCGGATGAAACGGCTCCAGCACTCTCCGATCCCCATCAATCCCTACGATATCCTTGTACTGCTCATCTTTCGGGTCTCTCACTATTGAAAGCAGTCAGTGCGATGAGCACGGTTCTTGTTGTTTGCCTAGTTCAACCAGGACTTACCAAGCCTCAGCGATACCGCTTCATTTGCATCTGCTACCCACTCCTCCATATTGTCTGCTTTCCGGGTCTGAAGCTGAAACGGTACCGTTGGTTGACTTGAAACTGAGCGACGTTTCAATGCACGGAGGAGGTGTTTGTGCTAGAGGTAGTGAGGTTGGCAGTCTTCAACGGTCTTCAACTGTGCAACTGTTACATCAACACTTTGGAGGAGGTCGAAGAATGATCGGGAGGAAGAAGGCTATTTAGAATTACGCGTCTGCGACCTGACAATTAACAATAACGCGTGTCTTCTACAGCACATTGAAGGGGAAGGAGAAGGCGGATCTCGAACTTCCGACGCTGCAACTGCTGCTCCAACAACATTGACGACGACGAATGCATATCATACAAGGTGGATTTCGAACTGGAATTATACGTAGTCTGTGTAGAGCACTTTATTTGGCTTTATACAACCATCACGGTGGATTGCTCAAAGAAGGCAATCAAGGAGATACAATGTGTCGCCAGCTTCCCCATTCACCCGGATTTTCGCCTTTGACTCTCAGTTCAATGTTCTCACAATCCGGTCCTCCAAACGCGCCTGTAGCTCGCCAAGCCATAAGGGAACGCAGTGGGAAAGGTCCTATGCAAATAAAGGGTTAACAATCGCTCGGGTTTGGGAGCAGCATATGCAGACGTACCAAAGATATCCCGCTCCAAAGGTTTCTGGCCTTCCGGTAGACTACTGAGATACTTTTTCGAAAACCGATACTCGAAAGCTCTTGTATCTGCTGGTACTGGATGTGTATCTTGTGCTGAACGGCCGTCCTGTACCCCGCCTGTGATCGGCCTCGATGGATTTTGGCTTGTGGAAGAGGCAGGTGTTGGAGCGTCGGGTGGTGCCATTCTCTGCATGGCTTCTCGTGTCATCGAGTATACGTCCAGATGACCGAGCGAAGTAAGTGATGAGACGAGATCGTTGAGGCGTGCAAAGGGACTTTGGTGATGTATTTCTGAGGGATTTGTCTGTGCGGTACTGAAGAAACGCTAGGGTAAGAGACGGGTAAAAACAGTAGTTGCCAGGAACACATACTCGACCTGCATGTCGTTTCCTGTTTCGCCTTGCAAAAGCGCCTTTCGCTCCCTCTGCCGTTCTATCCAGCTCTTTTTCTTTGAACCAGATGAAGATTCGGCAGTTTTGCTCTTCTTCTCCATTTCCTTTCCTAGGCGTTGCAAGCCCTCTAGAACTGTTTCACCTCTTTCCAACAATTCCACCATCTCTCGCATGATACCCTTCTCCTTTCCCCTTCGAGCTTCGCCTGACAAGTCGTTCTCTTCCTTCTCTTGACGTTCACGCTGAACACGCTCTTGCTCTCGGTGAGCTTTGCGTGCCTTTTTCATGGCATCTCTGTCGACCCCGTCCAGCCACTTGTCGTATTGTTCGTTTGGATCGGCGTCGTTCATGACAAAGCTTTCGCCATCCGCTGTCATCTTTCCTTCGCCGAGTTCCGTCTTCATGTTGAATCCCGTCATCTGAAAGCCCATAGGTCCATCAAGACCCTGAGCCTCGGCTTGTTTGCGTGCTTCTTCTTCGCTGTCGTAATCGGAATCATCTTCTTTGCTTTGATGAAAGTCTTGACCTTCAATGTCGGCGAGATCCAGGTACGCTTCTTTGTCTGTGTCTTTTGAGGATGTTGTCGCTTCTGCTTCTGCAACGCCTCCAAACATATCGTCATCAGACTCTCCACCGTGTGCTGTTTTTCGAGAAGGTACAACACCTTCACCGTCGTCTGTCGAATCACTATCGTACCCTTCCTTTCCAACAAGCTTGCGTTTCTCCTTGGACTTTTTGCTTTGATTGCCTACATCGTCTTCAAAAAAGTCGGTGGCTGCGGTTTCCAAAGTTGAGGGAGACTCGAATCTAGCTCGCTTCGGTAGGCTGCCTTGCCCGGCTGCGTTACGTTTGGTGGACATTATGATAGAAATGGAAGTTTACAGGGCAGGTGATAGGTGCAACAATTAGGCAGGCAATTAGGCATGAGGTATGAGGAAGCCAAGCTGATCAGAAGAATGAAGCTCAAAGCTCAGAAGTGGGAGATGACGATCGATACTAGCCCGCGTGGACGCACCTTGTTTACTTTGTGAAGTGTCTAGGGAGCCGTTTAGGGTGGTGGGCAATAATATGCATACAAGTAGCGAACATCCATCATAATAGTAACCGGCGTCACAGCTTCTCGATATTGCCCTTCTCCAAGCTTGTCTTGTCCATCTTCACCTCGACCACGCATGCAAACCGAAAGTGCGGCTCAAATACCAAGCGAAACCGCAAAACGATAACTTGCCAAAGGATTGCACCTTTCGACTGTTCCACCGGGGCTGGTGGTCTTCCGCTTCAATCACCATGTCAACTCTGGCTTATATATCAACACCTCCTCCGACTCCACATCAGCTTGCCATCGCTCACTTGGCCTCTCGCCTTTTTCCACTTAGAGAGGTCGCTCCTGTGGAAGCTGATACTTGGTTCAACAAGAATGCAAAATACCATAATGCCATGCTCCGCCTCATCAGCCGAGAAGCTTTGTTCGTAAGTCCAGAGGCCTTAGATGAGATACTTGCCATGTATCACACGCTGAACCCCAAGCGTCACAGGGGGCTCAACCTTCCTCTTTTCGAGCTCTGATGAAGCAAGTCACAGATATCACGCTACTCGGTAAACCTGTCAAGGGTAGATGTGAACTCCTGCACCTTGCGCCTCAGACGACTCTTAAGAAAATGGTGCGTTCAGGTGGTAATCCATGTTGCACAATCCAACTGAGTCCAAAACCTTCGCTATGCAAGCCGGAGATTTGGGCTGATTTACAGAAAGCATTTGAGTCGATGGAGCGTGAGTGTTGATTTCTCTTCAGTCTACTTTGCAGAGACAGTATTTAGTGTGTTAGCTTTTTGCAGACATACCGGATGTGTACTACGAAAGGGAAGATGAAGTAAGTGCCTTTCGCTACTACATTCGGGGAGCTGAGACTGAGGGCGTAACCTTATCTTGCAGGGCCCACATACAAGCAATCGCATAGCAAGTAGTTATCATACCTTCCTTCCGAAGAGCATCGAAACTCATACAGCAGACTCATTGATGCAGGCTTACATCTCCCCTCTCGGAACATTTCTTCGAAAAGTTTACCTCGGATACAAGACGTTAAGCTTTCAGCAAACGGATATTCTGCGGGAACAGATGCTCGAATGGTGCTCGATGGCGACATCTGATCAGAAAGACGTCAAAATAGGCGTTCAGTCTCGCAGTGAGGCCGATGGAGTATCTCAGCAACCGTTTCAACAAATCCAACCTGATCTTGCACATCCGATGCCTGAAACTGCTGAAGCTGAGAAGAGTGCAGAAGAAGAAAGAATGCAGGAAGTTCCCAGCGGAATGACCACCGTGTCCATGGATATATCGGTCACAATGGATATCTCAGAACGACAGGAGGAATCGATGGATATGTCCTTGGAACATTCAGAATCTGTAGTGAAGGCCACGGCTCAAGAAATCGAGGCTACCGATACACCTGCAAACCAGCAGCAAAGTCTGACGGGAAATCCGGAAGCCAGCACACGACCAACGGTGTCAGCTGAAACATTCGTGCGACCTGACCATAATCCAATGAAACGACGGAGATTGGTGAATAGTAAGCTCGATCGTGCTGAGCTAGAATGCCCTACACGTTTAGCTTATTCGCATCCTGCGCAGAATTCACAGAATTGGATGATACCCTAGATGTCAGGGTGCAAATGTTCAAGGAGTACGGAAAGGATTGGTGAAGACATTGGAAACGCCGCTTACCATGTTTGCTACCTTCAGTTATCAGTCGGCATGTGTTAGAGGAGACTATTCGTTGGCATTACATTCGTTGGATAGGTTCTACAATTATCGCTTTCCGGGGCATGACAAGTAAGCCATAAAACCGATGGCCGCGGGAAGAAGCAGTCGAGAACATCACATCTAACCCTTATGTTAATAGGAAATTGCATCAGCACGCTCTTCTGAATCTCGCCTCATTTCACTATAATACGGGCGGATTGGAAAGTGCGCGGCATGTGAGTTATTTCGGTGCGCAATAATTGTCCAAGCTTCTGACTTTAGTCTCTTATATGGCAGATACTGCACGAGGCGATAAAAGTAGCACGAATCGAGGGCGACCAGCAGTGCCTTTTACATTGCGTCAGGTGTGTATGATTTCGCGCTATCGCTGCTTTTCGCGACTCAGGCTCTCTCGTCTTGCAGCTTGGGCAGGAGAATCGAAGCGGAAATCACAGTCCCTGTCTCTAGCGTACTTGTCGAAGGTCTTCCTCCCCACGCCTCAGATGTGGGGCCTGAGGGTGAAGTCATTCCACCAATAGATGAGCTTTGGAACATCAAGCGAAGATTAGACTTGGTAAGTTCATTCCCTCCTCGCCAAAACGCTTGAGTCTGGTATCTAAACTAAGAATTATGGTTACAGGGGGAAGCGCTGCCAGACGCATATAACAGAGTATGGACGGCAGCGGCAAGAGACGCGTCAATTAGAAAGAACAAACGCAACTTTAAAGCAAATCGCAATCAAGATCAGCAATCACAGGGATCGGCTCAAAAACGAAGCGATCTGAACATACCGGAAACGCTTTTAGCCGGCGTTGATGTTTTGCATAGTGTGCAGGCTTCACTATGGCATATGTTTGGTAGGTCGAGGTATCCTTGCTTTCGTACATCCGACGTCTCACCATGCCAAACCAAACAACACTTGCAGGCTCGACCGTCTTGGGAGATTTACACGAACAGTTAGCACTGCGGGCTTCTAGTTCCTCTTCTCAACAATTGTTACTCAACATAACGGCTGGTCGGGCTCAAAGGGTAGCTAAGCAGCGAGGGCCTTGTTTATCCACCAATGACTGCACTGATATGTTGCTTCATTCTAGCTGGTAACGCAGTCGAGATACACGGATGCCTTGGCTGTAATGCTAGATGGGCAAGTGAATTGGAATCTGTCAATTGGAGAATATCATCGCTGGGTGCACGAAATTTGGTCTATTGTCGATCTCATTGTCAAGAGATGGTACGTAACTTCGATTCAATCGAGAGGCGTCTTCCCATCCGCTGACTTCATGGGCTTCGCTAGCGGTGTCACTGAACTTCTCGATACGTGCAAGCATTTCCGACTACCAACGGCTGCATATCGTCAGCTTGGAGCGGGCGGTCCGCTGCGAATGATCCCGGATCCCTCTCAAGATTTGATGTTCGACGCCTTTGGCCGCGATCAAGACCTTCCCGAGAGACGAACGACAGACAAGTTGGGCGTCCATCTGGGCGCCGCCGAAGTTGCATCAGTAGGTAGTTTGAAAAGACTAGAAAGATCGAGAAAGTGGCACCTGACATGACCTGCATTTATCTCACTCAAGGCACACGACACACCTGTTGCAGCACTTCCGCCTCTGCTCAGCATAATACAGACCTCAGAAGAGCTTGGCTTATGGGATATCTTTCGCCAGTGTTCCACCAAGCTGTCCCATGTTCTCACACAGATAGATCGTGAGGTACAGGTCAACTTTGCGCATCCCTTGCAGACGGGATCGAGTAGACCGGGTGACAGTTCGTTGATCAGCATCGCGATGAGAGAAGTCGAAGGGATATGGGACAAGGTTTGTCGTTCTCGTCAGCAATTTACTCATTTATCAAGGATTCTGACACGAAATGGTGAACAGATTCTAGCTTCCGGGGACGACGAGCTGATTTCCAATGGAGCTCACGTGCTAGCCAGCTCCAAGCTGAAGCAAGATCCGGAAGCCGCGATGGAGTTTGCGAAACTCGCTTTGAAACACGCGATGAATCTCGGTCATCAGCAAAAGATCGGTTCCTCCGCGAAAGTTCTGTCAATCGCATTCCACAACATCGGCCGTCGGATGCAGAGAGACGTCGTTGCAGCGTTCTGGCTAGAGGTCCAGAAAGCTAGATCCGTTGAGGATTGGTATCAGAGTGGACCACATAACACGCTTTTACGGGAGGTATACAATGATCCGTTCGCGATGGGAAGAGTCAAACACGAATTACGCGCTTTAGGGAAAAGCGTTGGGCTGCTACCCGAAATCATTGCCAGAGTAGGGGTAGCACTTGCCAGCAACCAAGCGACTATATGTAGGTAGTCAAACAGATTGTTCCCACGCAGGAATCCTTTCAATAGCGTCACAATGTTTTGTGTAGCCAACTGCATATCGCAGATCATGAAACTTATGTGTCTTCTAAGTGATTGCCTAATCCACCTTGGGGCCTTCCACTTCACGAGACTTGGACCTATTCCGTTGAGCATCGCGCTGTGGCACGACACTTCCGTCACATATACCTCGCTGTCTATGCCTCATCAGAGCGTCGCCCCTAGCGAAACCTTTGCCACTGTACAACAGACACTATCAGCACGGTAAGACGAACGAAGCGGAGATCCTTGTCGCTTACCATGGACATTGAAACGGCTTTGTGCCTAAATGGATGCGCGCATGGCGGCGAAGGTCATGCTGCCGCACGAATGCGGCGTTACTGTATATTGAATACTGGTTAGCGAAAAATCAAATGTGCGCTACAGCTTAGTGATGGCTTACCATTCCGGCTCTGTGCAGACAAAGGGTTTGTCTTCAAGATGCGTTTGCACATGACTGTGTATAGCACTCTTTCTGGGAAAGATTCTGCCACAGTTGTCAATGTTGCAACGATATCGCTTGCACGGTACCGACTCAGGCCCCTCTCCCACTACCATCAAAGGACTATAACAGCTTTCGAGGAACTCTTTCGATAACGATGTAGCAGATCCGTAGGGGTGGTGCCGTTTAGTCGTAGAAGGCGGATGTTGTCTTGTGGGGAAAATCTGTTGCCCGTCGGTCGCGCTTGGTAGTGCTACATCCAGTTCGACTTTGCAAACCAGTGGCGTCGATGTCGTTGCTGCACCTCCAACTTGGTTCACGTCGCTCTGCGGCGTGTCTACCGTCTCCGGGTCCTCTCGGCGTCGCAACTTGGGGCGAGGACCCGGTCGAAGACGTTTGCCGACCGCTGGGTGCTTGACACGCTTCGATTTTGGGTCTCCCGGTGTGCTGCTTTCTGCCTCTTCCCCTATTGACATCATGGTATTGATCATGCTTTTCGAGACAGGTGGTGGTGGTTGGGAGTCCCTGCGTTGTGATCCACCACATAGAGAGGGCACGATTGGCAGAGACGGGCCCGGTATTACGGCAAGTGACTCGGCCCCGAAACTCTGCATATACGATGCTTGATGGACGACTGGGAGATAACCATGGGACATTGACCGAGCCATGTGAACGCGACCTGCTTCTCCCTTGAATGCATTATCGCCGAGAATGTAAGGGGTGGATACGTGTCTGACGTTATCGGGCACGACGCTGAAAGCAGTAGGCGGTGGTCCTTGAGACTCGACACCGGGACCAGAGCTCATAAGCCAATAACCTGAAGCTTGCGCCGGATATGGCATGTATGATATGCCCATTGGTGGTGCATATATCAGTGGCTGGTACTGGTTGGAATAGTCGAAACCATGGGACATGGGAGTCACCACCCGCATCTCCTGGTTGTGCCCGACAGGAGGTTGCGTATAGCCGGCGAAATGGCTGACGGGTTGTCCGTCGTGCCATGAAGGCGGCCCCTCTAGAGGGAGGACTCCATGCGGCATTTGGATCGCCAAGCCTGATCCAGCGGCGAAAGGCGCATAGGTACTTTGCTGGAATTGTAAGCTATTCGTCGCCGCCGACGAGGCATCCGGTCCAATTGCTGGAGTATTCAGCCATGGTGACTGTCCGTACACTGAAAAGGCGGGACTGGCGAGCGAATATTCGAGAATAGGTGTGTCCAGCGTAGATTGAGTTGAGGCATCGTATGTATTGCCATTCCTGCAGTCTTGGTGTTTGCTTGTGAACGTAGGCGCACCCGTAGATAACTGAGTCGACGTCGATCCCGTCGAGACAATGCTCACGTTGCGACTGGTGTAAATTGTCTTTCCAGCCCCGATGGGGAACAGCTGTGGCGATTCCGGCGTACTGACAGCGGCAGATTCTTCTGACAAAGACGAACTTGGGAGGTTCCGGCTTGGTAACCTCGCCAGTGGCTGGTGCGTAAAGGCACTACTGGGAGCAGAGTCTCCAGCATTGTTCATCGACAAGGACCGACTCATCGCCGTGCGGTTCAACTTCTGTCGTTTTGGAACTTGAGAAAGAGTCAAAGGCGCTTTCACCTTGGCGATGGTAGGATCGGTAGTGTTTGGGTAAACTTTCGGGAAGAACTGTGATCCTGCTTGTTGATATGGACCCAGTCCATGTTGCTGAAGGGTCGCTGATGCGGAAAGAGAATGTTGCATCGCTGACGCGGCTGGCAGATTCAAGTAGGTTGTATGTTGCTGCTGTTCCTCCTGTCGCATTCGGTTGACTTGTTGGCTCTCGGAAGGCGCTGGAGGTTGAGGGTGCAACATCCGAGACCTGTTCCTTAGTAAGGGAGCGACTCCGGCTCCAAGCGATGATGGATATTTACTCGGTGTCGAAATTATCATTGGTGAAGCTGCGCCTGACGCGTTGTTGATGCCGTCCACTTCCGTTAGACCCACCCCTAACCCTACTCCAGTTCCGAACATGGATCTGTTCCCTTCAGCGATAGGTGTCGACAACGGCTGACTACTCCACCCTAAGCTTTGCATTGACTCCTCGCCGAAGGGGTCCTCGTTGTCCTCGCTGTAGATCCGAGGATCAGGCCGCAGATTGGCTCTCAAACTGGAGCTCGGAGCGTGCTTCTTGATGGTGGAGTTGACTCCTGCAGTCATGGGAGATACCAAAAACCCACCGTCTAAGCCTTGCCCAAATAGCTTCGCCCTCATTCTGTTGTCGACGGTTGTTGGCAGAAACATGTAGCTTGGCGTATTCATGGGTTTAGCGACAAAGGGTGAGCTGGAATCGAATATCGGTCGACCAGGAGTCATGGCGGTATTCGCCGGAGATCCAGCTGCCGATAGGTCCAAAGTGATGTCCTCCGCTACGGAATGGATGTCGGGAGGGAAAGCCTTTGAAAGTGCCGACAAGGGCGTGTGAGGCTGTTGAGTGACATCATTGCTGCGTGATGGTGTGTCTTGCGCTGTTTGCGACATCGTTTGTGCGAGTTTGTAATGCAGTCTGCGTGAAAACTTCATTTTAGCACACTCAGTTGAAGTAGCCTGTCATGCAAGATACTTACAAACTGAGACCGTTGTTATATCAGAACACTGATGAACTGAAGCTTCGGTCCGTCAGCGTTCCTGCTTCCTTTAAATGTTGTGCTTGCCGAGCAAATGGAGTAATGGGTTCTGCGAGTGAAAGCAAATGGCGACTTCGTCTGGCTTGGTCGGTTCCCGGTTTAATGATTTTGTGGTATGAAATGAATGTGAAGTGATTAAACGAATGTCGTTCGTCGTGTTGACGAGATTATAAAAAAGGAGACGGAGGAATACTGTAATCGAATGCACTCAGGCCTGCATGTGGGTTATCGAGGAAGTCGAAGCGAATCGTCCAACGTATAGATGCTTCGTCGTACGTCGTGTGTACAAATCGGTCTTTTGAGCTCGACGATGACGGCGGATTCGATCGTTGTTTGTTATCGATAGGCCAACGACTGGCACTGCTGAGGTTGAGCAACAATCTATACTGCAACACCGCGTCCTGTCTGGATATAACGAATGTGGATGGTCGGTGCGAGAGATAGGTTGTATGTCTTGTCAATTGATGATGAACTTTGTCGTCGAGACAAGTGTAAACAGTTATGTTGCTGTTGTCACATCCGGTTTTCCGAAACGAACCCAGCGTAACAATGACAAGGTCAACCGTGAAGGTTTTGTTACTGTAGCTCCGGTGATGACGAGTCCAACGGAACAATAGAGACCGCCAAAAAGGCGTTCAACAATGGGTGAAGTAAACGTTCAAGTTCCGTCACCGGAGTCGCTGGCTTAGGAGCTGGCCTAGGTCGATCTGTGATATGTAAGTGTTCTCTGAGCTGTTCTCTGGGCTCGATCTGGGAGATAACAGGAAAGGCACAAATCCCCACAAAGCTAATAAAGCTCAAAAAAGAGTAGATAATACTTGAACTTACGTTGTTGCAACAACGCAGCCAAGCCTTTGAGCAATCGAGCCTATTTCAAAGTACAGTGTGTATGTAGCTTTCTCTTTCTATTTTCAAAGTCCAAACCCCGTGTGTGCCGCGGACTGCGATAGCTACTGCAGCTGCTACTGCGATGCAGCGCTTTCCTTGAATACATGAGTGGCGACCTCCGCTCTCTCATGTCTTTGCTCAGCTCTTTCGTACATCGGCTCTTCGAGACCGAGCAGACTAACAGATAGCTCGCTCCCTCCGGAACTGTCCAGAACGAAGAGACAACGACATAGTATGCCCTAGATCGCTCAAGAGATTACGCTAACTCATAGCAGCTCTCATAGCTCAGTCGTGCTCAGACTTCCGGTAGCTCTTCCGATGCTGTGCTGTTGTCGGCCAGGGGCAGATTGCGGAATCCGCTGTTGCGCGAAAGGAATTAAAGTTATTATCGAACAACCACGGACGACCCCGAATAGCTCCCCGAATCCCATTTCGCAGTTCTCTTTCTGCATTGACTCAGCTATTGACTCCATGCGTTGATGCTTCGGTTCCGGAAGATGTGGCACTCTTGCAATTACATATTACTGTCTGCCATGGCTGTCAGTAGGGCCGTCGGAGCATAGATCGGTCGTCGAACGCACGCTCGCCAGAGCAAGATTACAGTCATTTGTTGTTTGTTTACGATTCGGTTTGGCTCAACTGGTTGACTGACGCTATGACCTTCTCACATCTGAGACATGTCGGCTCGGCTATATTTGTGTTCGATCTGGCTCATCAAGTCTGTTGTGTTGAAAGATGTTCTACGTACCAAGCTACTCCTGCCGTTACAGCTTCGATCCCTTGGGAACTACAGCTTTACGAGCTGCGATAGGAGCTGCTATAGTCTCTATAGGTCCCGCTAATTTCTTGACATACTCCTCCGTAGTTTCCTTCGTGGCACAGCAGCTGGCACATCTCCTCCTTGTTGCACATGATGTATCCAACTATGTCTCACAACCGGCTTCTTGCTACATCGGATGCACAGACTAGACATCGACCGCTATTGATGACATTCGGCAATCTCAGTCGTCAGCTGCCGCCGACAAGCCCTAGTTGTCTGGCATAAGACCTTGAGCTCGTCTTGACGAACCTCAATAGAAGGATATCAGGTAGTTGATGGGACCTTGCCCTAGCAAGCACTCGAGATTTATTTTCTCACCGACAACGTACTGTAGATCAAGACCTATCATCATCGGTAAACACCCATACATTGTCCTTCTTTAAGGATATAATCATACTAATACAAACCTCCGATGACAAAAGCGTTACTCCAGCTTTTCTCTAGCTGATCCACCGTGGAAGCGTCTCCCTCAGGGGCCGGCACGCTTTCCCCTTCTCAAGTTCCAACGCATAAAGCAAACACTGTCGAACCCGTCCATGGCGACCGCGTTGCCCTTCGCAGGCTTTGGCCAAGAAGTACCACGCTTCAGGCACATCCCAACCTTTCCCTTGCGTAAAAGAGTTGAGCAGTCCGTGGGCCATGTCGAACTCCTTGGATTGTATATAGGTTTCTGCTAGGCGAACAACCGCCTGTGGTGAGTCGGGATCGAGCGCATGAGCTTTGGTTAATGTTTCCAGTGATAACGGCATGTCACCCATGGTTTGATGATATAATCCGAGCTATAAAAAAATGCGGCAATACATGATTAGCATACGACAACGGTGGAAATGACAGGAAATGGCGCACTTGGACCCAAACCTCAGAATTTTCAACATCGGCCACCTCTGCTTCCTGTATCGCTGCGAATGCTTGGTCAAGCTGGCCTGACCGCCTAAAGGTTGCTGCAATATGCAACCATAGCTCCGCGAGCAAACTAGTTTCCACGCGGGATCGAAGATTTGATGCTGCTGAATCAAATTTTGATGGAGGAGGGGGTGGTGGTGTTCGTGAAGGTTGATAATGGGACAGGGCGGAAGTGGTATGCCTCGAATATATCGATGATCCACTCGATATCACTCTTCGATCTGCACAGCATCAAGTGTATGAGATCGTGAGACTTCCTTCTCTCTTTCTGCAAATCCTCACCTGTATTTTCTTGGCCAGACGAATCAGTCTTCCTGTGTCCAGGCACGTGCAAATGTTTGGAAATAAAGTGATGCTTCTTTACGCCCAACGCTGGCTTTTCGGCATCGGGCTGGGTGGGCAAGGTTGAATATGGTTGATGCTCTCGAGTTGCACTGCGCGACAATACCCGCGTGATAGAGGAAGCTAGAGAGCAGGATTTGCATAAGGTTCCGGCCGATCTCTCGCGAGATCATTCTCTCGACAAACTCACCACGTTGAATAACACTCCCGCCGGGTACAGCGACAAAACTTTCACCTATGTCCGTCGCTCCGGTACTTCCCACGCTTGTAATGCTCTCGTGTAGTGCTGCTGCCTCTTTTTGAATGTCGTGCGCCTTATTCGACAAGTAGGTAAAGGTTTCGTGTTGCTTGGCCAGCGCCTGATTTTGTCCATCAATCTTCTCAATGATGACAGCTTGAGTGATACGAAGCTGTATGATCTCGGCGAGGCGTTGTGCAGTCCGAGGAGGACCTATCGTGGAAGTATCGCTCGGCATAGCGAGTTCCACAAGATACTCTCCCTGAATCAAAGCTCGCTTCGGCGGGACAAAGTCAACACGTGTACCCGTCGGGTCAGGCTGCTGATTTACAAAGTCAAGGTGTGAAATCGTAGCGGCCAGCGGCATAGAATCCAATGGCGGTTCAGCGACCATTGATGACGTGACCGGTGGTCGAAGCTGTTGTAGTTCCTCTTCACGACTCTCCCACGTTTCAACACCTACTTGTGTCGCTCTCAGTGCGCCCGACCATTCCTTGCGTGCTGACAGGAGCAGTGCCAGAAGATGCCAAGCTGGTATATTGGATGGCTCTAGTTCGATACTGGCGCGGATGGCCTCAACTGCGCTGTCGATTTGTCGAGCCTCCATATGCGCATACGCCAGATGATAGAAGCCCAATGGACTGCTGCTGTTGAGCTTGACGGCGCCTGCCAGATGAGCAATTCCCTGAGCTTGATATTCCGGCCGTTTCAAAGGGTCGACTCCTAGCAAATGTAATGATGGATAATATGAGTGACCGTAGTGGCAGCTAGGACATGCAAGTATTGGTGTGTTGGACTTACCTTCGGCCGCAATAGCCATCCTTGCGATTCCCTTTGCTTCCTCTACTCTGGCTTGAAGAGGAGATGGTATCAAGCTATCACCAGATTGCACTACCTCACCGGCAAGAACGAGATACCGCCACGCTTCACGGGGATTGTGATGCTCCACAGTCAATATCTTGGTGCCGAGTAGCAAAGCTTCAAGGAACTCTACGTCCGTGTCCTCATTCGCATCCCGTAGACTTTGGGCTGTGTGTGCAGGCCTCGTCACTAGCTGTAAGTCCGCGGTATCCATTAGCGGGATGTCGTCTATGAACCTTTTGGGTTTCAGTTCCAGTGCGCCTTCCGGCTGTGCTGTTTGTCTCGCCTTGAGTGTCAATTGGACGTAGAGTTCGAAAGTTTTCAGAGCGTCCGCATATGCCCCCGTTGCATAAAGCAAGCGAGTGAGATTGCGCAGCAGCGATTGTGACTGAAATGTAAAGCTCATCGCCCACCACAAGACCTGACGAGAAGTAAAAATCTGTCAGCGTCAAGAATAAAAGTGGAACAGGAAACCCAGCCACACTGACCTTGATAGCCTGAGATGCTTCGGATTGCTGATATCCACTTCTTTCCCACAGCCGGACACATGCTTGCATGAACTCTACCAGGCGCCAATTGATGTTTCCCGCTTTGGGGAATTCGGTGACTTGGCCGAGCAGGGTCCTCCCTTGCTCCATCGCAGCCACCGCCTCCCTTGACCATATCTGTGCTACAGTCCCGTTTGGTATTATCGTCGATGGCATGGGGAACACAAACCATTGAAAATTCGGTGACGCTCGGGACGACGGATGTGATATATACGAGTTGTGTAGCGCTGACAAGTAGAGCTTGAGCATGAAGGAGCGCTGTGATGGTCGGAAAGTCGACGGCCAGAGTTGTGCGATTGCATGGTAGGATCGCACAAAGCGCAGAGTAACGTCAACGTGCGGTTGACGTGCAGCTAACACGCTTCCTCTGCACAAAGCCCGAGAGATCCACCTCTGTGCCTCCCGTAGACCGGTGAAAGCGCTGTTGTTGATTGCCGATCCCTCCAGAGGCGTTTCCCTGACAAGAAATGAATTTGCGAGTGGAATCACCAGGGATGGTAAGTCGGAATATAAGCGGATCGCCTCAGTGTAACAAGCAAGCGCCTGATCGGAACCAGACACTCCCAGCGATAACTCGATGCTCAGTCCTAGCCGAATACACAAGAGTCAGCAAAAGTCACCATTGCGGCAGATATCCGCTAACCATGATAAGAAGCGCATTGAAGATGCTCACTCACCTTGCAGGCATTTACCCCTGATCAAATCCAACTGTTGATATCCTAGCCCTAACACCCACTTTGAGTCCATTGCTGATGTCCAATCGACCGCATTCAATATTTGAAGAGATTTTTGTTGATTTCCTAATGCATGATGGTGGTATGCAGCAAGAATTTGGATAGCCTACGCCAATACGAAGAGCATGGGATACGACAATCAGTCAAACCCGCGATAGGGCCTCAATAGCAGAACGTTAGACGCACCCTTGTTTCGGCAATAGACCTCCTTCCCGCATTCTGGCCAAGCATCAACTCGAGCTGCTGCATCCCGTTAACAAGATCCTTTCTCTGTTCTCGATCGCTGATGCCCTGCGCTCCGATCCACCACACCGCTGGATCAAGGCTCGGTATTCCGGTTTCTGCGTCATCCCCGTCAAAGTATGACGGAGAGAGGAATGGAGATGTGGCTAGTGTTGTACCGGAGAATGATTCGGTGTGATGAGGGATGGCGGTGCCTTGAGTCGATGGTGCTGTCTGTGGTGTGACGGTTGACGCGGAAGCCGAGTCTGATATTTGCATCGGAGGTGCGGTTTCTAATCCTTGACCAGCTCTTCCCACTGCCAGATTCGTCCTTGCCTCGCCCTGCTCAATTTCTATCTGGCCAAGCCCCGCTGTCGCCCTGTTGGCTGCGCTTGAACGTCTGGCATTCCTCTCAGACTCGTCGTCTACGGGATGTGAAACATGGATAAAGCTGGAACTGCTTTCTGTTCGATCTGTCGATGTTGATCCGCCAGAGTTTGTAGAGAGGGATTGAACGGTACCGACGTGACTCGGTTCAGAGGACGAAGCCGTGGAGGCATTAGAAGCGATATATCGTGAAGTTGGAGGCAGGTGATATCCTTCAACAGCTGTCACAGGCGCTAGTACTACTGATTGGCTTGCTACAGTATCGGGTTGAGTATCTGAATGATCAAGGGGAGGTATCTCGCTTTGCGGATGTTCCAAGGCAAGGGTTGTATTTTGGGTTCGTTCTGCGATAGGTTGTGATCGCAATTGAGGTATAGCGGGATGAGTGGACGGGGAGCTGGCGCCTGACGGTAGATAGGCTAATGAGACTGATCGTAAAAGTTGGATAAGTTGTGAGGCTGTAAGCACGAAACAGAGAGCGAGAAGTTAGCAAAAGACAAACCCTCTCCATAGCAAGATGCATGATTCCATTCGAGTTGCAAGAGAACGATCGTAGCAACTCACAACCACCGGTATGTTTACTCCATTTCCTCAGGGACTCTGACCAATCAAGCGCAGTTCCATTAGGAGCCTTGACAAGCGTATTGTCTCCCCAAGGACCAGCCAACAGCGCAGCGGAGAGTGCTGAGTTGTAGTGCTGCGCTTTGGCTGGGGTTGTTGTAGAGGCGTGTAGAAGGGGAGCCATAGGAGCAGGCGATTGGCGTTGTCGGATCGGGTCTGATAGCTGATGATTCCGCTTTCAATCTACGGACAATTGTGAGTGCAACCTGTTCTCGACGAAGGATGCGAGGATGTTGAGCGTTGCGAGAGGAACAGAACAGACTGGTTCCTAGTATTTGTGACCCGATATATCGCTTTCGTTGCGTGGAATGCTTGGAAGCAATCCAAAAGTCGCAGGCTGAGGTCAAGATAAGTGCGCCGTTGGTTGGGCTGTGATCGGGAGCAAATCCTCCTCAAGTCGTGTTGCGCCGGTTGGACCTTTATGCGGGTGTAAGGTACTATAGCTTCATTCCTTACTGCACTACGCACTGTGTCAAGGCCGGAGATCGTAAGAGGTTGAGAGAGGAACCGATTAGATAGTGGAAGTTAGTAGCAGTGGTAATGGTGCCTCTAGGTTGAGCATCAGGCAAGCAGAAGAGCACGACGTTTCCCGCGAACTGACAGCCTGGTGCCCCCGTGGTAGTATCGTGTTATGGCCTCGGCCGCCGCTGACGAGTCATCTTCTTGCTCTTCCCCTCATCAGCCAGCAGCTCCCTAATCAGATGATGCCCAGAACAAGAGTTTGAAATGTTTACTAAACCTATTTGGTGAGCAATGAAGACAGGTCATTACATGTACCTACACAGAGCCAGCCACTCCAGAAGGCGACATTGGCAGTGCAAGTCTCTATGGCTGTCGAAACACTCGGATAGTCGCTACCTCGTACACACGAGCCTCGTCGCGAGGCGAGCAACAGCACAAGCAAAATCAAGATGGACTGTGGCGGTTGCGGAGACAACAAGAAGGATCTATTCTGCTCAAGATGTCTGAGAGAGGGGTGAGTGGCGGTATTATCTATAGTGTTTGTCTGAGCCGCGCTGATATGCCTCGTCCGGTAAACTTAGGCTCAAGAAACACACTGAAGCGAATCAGATCCTCCACACACAGCTCAAAGCATCTAAAACTCGGTCCCAGGTCATTCTTTACGGCGCGGGACATCTAAGTTTCAAGAATCCATCGGTCTCGAGCTCCCCTCTTTCGTCCTTGTCGAACACACCTGGTTCAAAAATCGCAGAGGCCGTCAAGCGAACTCATCCCCGGTTGACGCCTGGCTCTACCTCGGGTTTGAATGAACACCGTGATCTCTCCGCTCGGATCTCCCATCTAGAATCGTCTAACTCTGCATTGGACGGCGAGGTGACAAGACTGAAAACGACAACTTCGACAAGGCGCTTGGATCTTAGGGGCAGGAAAGCAGAAGTAGAGCAAAGACGAGCAAGACTAAGACTCGTCTGTCAACCTCCTCACGCGACCACGCAGAACGGAAAACAGGTATCCACGCAACCGAGCAAGCTCGAGAACCAACGCGTACCTGCGCTCACGTCAGGTCTTGACTCTCTAAAGGACCAAATCTCAGAAACCGCCCACGCGAATTCACAAGTATACTCGCAGCTCGTACACGCCCGCCGAGTACTAGTAAGTGAAGCGATCACGATCTTCGGGATACAACGCACAGATTCCATGGAGTCTGGCTTGTCTACGACTGGGAAGCGGAAAGGAAGGGGCTCTGATGGTAGGGGTAATTCGCCGCATGTTGAGGAATGGGAAATAGCAAGCCTGCAGATGCCTTCGCCTGGCAGGTTTACAGGTATCTCGTTCTCCGCGCGTATCTTATTGCGGTGAGGACGCTGACCAAAACTTGCTTCAATTGCTAGAATACTCTTCAATACATCTGAACGCCGTATTCGACCATATGATCCATCTCTTGTGGACCATCACCGGATACCTCGACCTCGTCTTACCGTTTACCCCACAGTGGCAGGGGTCCTCCAACTCGTCAAACATGGATGTTTCCGCCACTGATGCCGCCGCATCGGGTTCCATGGCTGATTTTGTGGGTCTGGATCAGTACGTCATGGACTGGAAGGGCAGTGGGTTGCAATATGCATCTTCGGCGTTGAACGCGTTCGGTAGAGCTGTTCCTCGAGCCCTTCCGCATGAAAGTAGACCAGGTGGCACGATACCCGCCAATCAACCTAATAGAGGTATCACATCAGTGGTCGAGGCATCCGAGGCGCACCGCGATGTTCCGAAACAACAGATTCGTACACCTCATATCGGCAAGATTTTCTTCACAGCAGCCGGTACTGTTCCCTATCTGAAGTTGCCAACGAACGACGCAATGGCGCAACAAGACGCCGACGCCTTACCGAATCAATACCAGTTCCTTCAAAAGCGCCCTCTGCTGAATGTCAGCTCGAGCCGTGACAAATGGAAGAAACATCAATGGAAACGAGAGGTGCAACTCCAGGTGCAAGCGGGCCACGAGTCTACCCCGGATCAACAGGTAGAAGGCGGGGAGGTTACTACTACCGTGAGGGACAAGCACAAGGAGAAGGAGGACCATCTGAACTTAGCGTATGCGATGTTGATGATGGATATCGTGTATCTCGCACACTCCCAAGGCGTGCTTTGGGTTAAGGAGATACTGGACGAGAGTGGCGATGATCAAGATAGGTCGCAGCCTGGGAAAGCGTTTCATAGCCTGTTGGTGAATCCCTTGCGCCTATTGGAGGATCTAAGGTGGTCACCGGGACTTGGAAGGTGAGTTCAGATGCATACGCCTCTTGATCAGTGACACTGGCGCATCAACCGTTGATGACTTTTTTGTTGATTCTGTTCGGTAGTCTATCCCACGCCCCATCTGGGCTGGGGTCACTTCGATCCATCGACATGCCCTTGGACTTTGTGGCGTTCCATGCCGCAGTAACAGCGGCATTCGCAACAAATCCGTATGGATCGATGGGACCCAAGGCTAGAGAGGCAAAGAAACGTGAACGTGACCATCTCAAGGAAGGTGGTCGCACAGGAGGCGATCTTGATGTGGATGATTGGGATCTAATATAGGCATGGACGGCCTCGCTTTGATATTGATGTAGATAGCATCTGTATAGTATCCGAAGGACACATGTACGTCGTCCTCTAGCTTTGCAACGCTGCACGTCTTCTCCTCTGGCAGTAGGCGGGGTGAAAGGACGATATGCAATTATGAGAAAGACGAGTCGTACACCACAATGGAATCCTTTTTCTTTTCGATGGCTTGATACAGCGCTGTGTGAGGTGATCCTCGACGGGAACGAGAACAGACTTGCTGTCTCGTCCCAGTCCGTCCGGTGGTCGTTCGCGATGCCCACTGACATGTAACTGTCGCGCGAATAAACTAGAACGGTTCCACGACCATTCATAGCAACATATTATGGGTTTCGCCTCCTCGGAGATGTCGTCGAGCGTTAACAGGGGACAATCGATGACGGCAGCAAGCAGTACAGGATTTGGAAAAGACACAGGAGTGGAATCGTTGCGGCGGTTTGAGAGCACGCCAGATAGCTATGTTTCACCACCACGAAAAGAGGTTGATCATTTGGTTCAGCATGAACTCCAAGCACTATGGAACAAGTATATGATGTTGATCCGCCCCATTGCGCTCGCTGCTCTCATACTTTGCCCCCGAGGTCGTACAAATAACGCAAACTTACTTGTATCACGACGTCGACGGCAAAAGACATTGTGAGCCGCCAGCAAGCAAAGTCGAGGATGGCGTAAAGGTGGTCAATGTACAGCGCGGTAAGCATAGCCTTCTACTGCAAACAACGATACAAAGACATCGTGCAAAGGCGGCGGGTCGCCCAAAAAAATACAGAGCATGACTTCTGAAGCTTTCAAAAACATTCAAAGATTCTTTCATCGGTCAAAAAAAGAACCAGATGCCTCACCGGGATTTGAGGCTCTGGACAAGTACGAAATTGACAACTGTCAACTCCGGCTCAGCGATGATGCGATTCGATAAGTCACAGTAATGGTCGCATATATATATGCCGCACGTTCTGCAGGGCAACATTATTGTTAACATAGTCCTGCTTTCCCCAGCATGTATGATTTACGACAAGAAACCTGGCGTGAAGCATGTCCTCCAGTATCTACTGGTTTACATCATGGAATAATGATGGAGACGGTGCCACTGTCATCGAGCCAGCTATTCAGCGAGCTCCCCTAGCTTCCTAGCTGCCCTCCTCAGTGTGGATTCTCCCTCTTACCGTTGTCCCGCGCTAAATTGATTTTCCCATACGCGAGAAGTTAGTCGCCTCTTCGATCTGAATCTTGAGCTCTCAAGAAAGCGTTTTTAGCTGCGTCTTTTGAACCCGCGTGTCGCCCGCCATCATCCTCCTCTGCGACCTGTCGAGCAACCCCCTAAGCGGGTTTGGAGTAGACCTCTACCCTCTGTGGGACCTCTATCCTCTATCAAGGTCGTCTGGTTCAAGGTTCCCCAACTTACACATTTCCCCTCAGTTCCCGACTTTACGCTTCGACCTCTGTGTCGCGTGTTTCAGCTGCTTGTTGGTGATCGCCCCTTTCCAGCTTCACCCCTGCAACAGGTGTAGCTATGGCCTATTCATATTCCGCCGCCGCACGGCCGGAACACGCCCGACTCACGTCGTCTGCCTATTTGCTTCACTCCGACAGCCGCTCGCCAGCAGCCAAGAGTTACGAGGACGACGGCGTTAGGAGAGATTATGACGATATTGGGAATGGTCGACCGAGTGGCGGTGAACGAGCGGAACATGGCGGACAGGATCCGTCTGAGCCGCTCATGGGAATGGAGGCAGTCCGGCTGGGAAGCAGCTTTTTCGTCTTTGGCATGTTGATCGGTTAGTTTTACTTCCTCATGACCGTACCTCTTCAAGATAGGCCGGCTCACTCATTCCCACGATCTGTCGTAGCTATGCAGTTTAGTGTTGTAGTGGCGGCTGCGGGGGAGTAAGTCTAGGTCTCTGTTCGTTCGTATCTAGCGATGCTTTCTCTTTCTGACTGCACATCTCCGTAACGCTAGTCTCGTTGGAGACCGAGCACCAAAATCTGCTGTCTTAACAGCGTATACCCTTCCCTCCGTGACAGTCCGGCTGCTCGTACCATTTGCGACTGTTCCGGCTATAAAACCGTTGCTACGGCGCATACCGCTCGTCAACCTTCTTGTCCCACGGCCACTGCCTCACGTCCGGCGCATGTCCACAACTATGCCAGGGGAACCGGAAAAGGAAGAGGCAGAAGTTAATTACCCATGGAGGATCGCGGTCTGCTCAATTTGCAGTTTTCTGGGTTTAAATCTTTTGGCATGGACGGACAATTTATTTGTGAGGCTTGTAGGCATCGCGTTGGCAAGCTGTAGCTCAAACTTGGGCGATCTGTGAGTGGGAATCTGCACCTTCAGTATCTCCGTTGCATAGCTCACCTCGTGTCAACTTCAGATCCTTCTACCAAATGGCCACCAGATACCCGCTCAACACCGTTCAATCAGTCGGACTCTACACCTCGGGTGGAGGAGCAGCAGGACTGGTAGGCGCTTTGACCTACACCATCCTCACACAACTCGGCGCCTCCCCCTCGGCCGTGATATCCGGTACAGGATTCGTGCCGCTCGTCATCGTTCTTTTGTATAACTTTTGGCTGCCTCCGTTCCCGCCAATCGAGAAAGAGGTCAAAAAACCAGGACAGCGGAAGGAAGCAATGATCAAAGACCTTGGGACCAAGGCGAAACTCGGATTGGCAAAGCCAATGTTGAAAGGCTACATGCTCCCCCTTTGCGCGTTGTTCTTGATAGAGTTGACGAATGTTCAGGTAAGCTTCTCATGGTAGGAATAGGATCTGGAGGACTGACAGCTTATACGCTTCTTTGCATATTAAGGGGGTACTTGCGACGGTCATCTTTTACATTCCCTTTACGGGCACATATTTCGCATATCCGACGGTACTCAACAACCTCTTCCCTGCCAAGCGGTCTTTCTATCCGGTATATCAAACCTTATACCAACTGGCCGCTTTCATGGGCCGATCTACGGCAACGCTCGCCAGGCTTCCAGGTGGAAAGCGACAAGATGCCCGTAGTCTCTGGGTGTTGGTGGGCGTCGAGGGTGTGATCCTGGCTATCCAGGCAAGGGAGAGCATGAGCATGAAAGGCGCCGATGACTCTAGTGTCTGGTATGGGCCTTGGACAGTCCTTTTCCTCATTCTTGTCATGGGAATGTGCGGTGGTGCCCTTCTCGCCAACGTTTACTACCGGATCGGACGACATCCACTTCCAGAAGGTGTATTCCGCGCTCTTACAAAGGCAAGAGCAATCAAAAGAGCAGCAATGCAAGAGTACGAAATACTGGAAGGCGAGGATTTCGAAAATGACTACGACGATGAAGAGAGGGACGCGCATGAGGAGGAAGAGGAGCTCGACATGGAGGAAGAACTCGCACGTGGCCGACGGTCGCTCAACATTCATCCGTCGACTGAATTTGGTGTACGCCCCGTACGGTTAGCGCGAAACCCGTCATTGGCCAGCATCAAGAATATCCGTGAAGAACGGCGCGCCGAGGACGAGTCAGCGTTACGGGAATTTGTCATCTCTTCTATCGGTGCAGCCGACACCCTGGCCATCCTGCTCGCCAGTCTTATCGCTATGGCAGTAGAGCCAAGGCTCTGTAACCAACAGACAGCCAGTGGGAGGACTCTATGTGTTGCTAGCTCTGGCGGCGCTGGACCACATTGATGGACCATCATATAGGACCGCATTGATGGACTTTTGTAATGTGTGCACATAACGCTTTGTTAACTAATTCCTCCATTTGTATTCTCCTATAATACATTATCAATCCTTTCGCAATGAATATCCTATGCTTGTAGGCTTGTAGCACGGTCCGATTACTCCAGGAATCCACTTTTGCGCCACGCCTTTACCATCCGCCCAATCAATTCTCTAGATACTGGTTCGCTAGCGGAAAGATCTGGCGACACATTGGTGGCGTGCTTGGATTTGACGGTCGGTGCAGGTCGATCGACACCGTTTTGACCATACTGTGCCATCGAGTAGAGCATCAGGTGGACATTCACAACAACAATGAGTGCGAACTCGACTAACCGCATTTTCCCACATGCCGAGCATGCCCTTTATCGGATTGGTCCCTGCGTCTCCTTCACTCTCCTTCACCTTTTGGACCCATTCGCGGGGGCTCACGGTAGAAAAATGCAGGCGTGCTTGAGCCAACCCGTCGAGAATCTCCTGCCACGTCGTTAATTGGGGATTCGCAACGTGGAAGACCGGAAGTCGGCCTTTATGACACGTTTTTCCCTTCAAGGCAATATCGATGCTGGTATCCAGGAATCAGGGAGGACGTTCAGCAAGGATTGAAAAGCCCCGAAAGAGCGATACTTACACCGCTTTTGCGGCCACGTCCACGGGAAGCCATGAGGGGTTCTAAAGCGCTCATAATTAAGCTCAGGTCATTACTTCAGGATAAAAAAACTCACATCCTGTATCAAAGGCAGCGCGCCTGTGATTTGTGCGCTTTTGATCATCAATGGCCACCCTTCGGATTCATTCCACATCCCTTCCTGGGTATCACCGCATAGCTGGCCGATTCTTAGAACCTGTACCTTGTCCTTGAACATGGTTGACTCGTTTGCATTTGCACAAATTTGCTCGGTCACCCATTTCGATTGACTATAGCCAATCGGCACAGCTGTATGCGGATCTTCCGAAAGCTTCTCATACACGATATCGGAATGTATGACACCATTGAGAACCGAGGCTATCGACGAGCAGAATAGAAAGCGCGGTTGAGAAGCGGAAGAATTGGCGATAAGATCCAAAAGATTTCTAGCGCCTATTCACAATGTCGAGTGACGCAAGTGAGATCAGGGTCGTCTCCAGATCCACGGGCAAGCGACGTACCACGAATATGATCTCCTTCAAAAGATTCGAGTCGACTGCCAAAATGGACAGCCCAAGCAGCCTTTTATCCAGCGCACGACTAATCAGCTTCAGCTTTTTATGCTGTTATTGGGGCGAACTCACGTGTATCACGATGTCTGTTTTTTGTGATAGAGACTGGTAAACAGCATCATCCATCCCCAGGTGGACCTTGCCCAATCGAGCAGAAAGGACTTGGAAGCGATCTGGCTGGCACGAGAGATTGCGATAGGCTAGAGCCTTTTGAACCCTGTCATATGCAACTGCATCATCCGCGCCTCTGACAAGGCAAATAATCTTCTCGACAGCACTTGTTGGCAGAAGCGACAACTGATGTAGAAGATGGGATCCTAACGACCCTGTAGCTCCTGTGAGAACCTGTTGGGAGAGGTTCAACGGCATGATATTGCCTGACGTTTGGAAGCTTACATACCACAGTTCTGCCAGTAGACGCATGCAACGCGGGGAGTTCACGACGGACCTTTTGATCACTTTCGGCAAGTTCAAAATCGCTATACTTGTTTACCATCTCGCGCATGAGCTTGATATCATCCTCGAGGGTTTTCTGACGATGCTGCTGACCAGTCCGCAAGCTCACACAAAGGTCGGCCAGCCTGTAATGAAACGTTTCAGCCAGACTCTCTGTTGTCACAAAAAGGTACGACTTCTTACTGCGTGATGGACGCATTCTCGAAAACAACGTTGAGAGGCAGAGAGTTGCCTGCCAGATCGATGTTCTAGGTAGGAGGCGACCACAATCAGTGGACCATTCCCTTACAGGCTTCTCGATCGAAGTGACCTACTTGTAAAATGGCTGAACGCAGGCGAGCGGCCTTGACTGAATCGACTCCCCACGAGAACAGATCCGTGTCCGCTTGAAGCTGTTCGTCATCATCAGAACGCCTGATGGGCCCGATTAACTCTTCCACTCGATTTTTCAGCCAGTTTCGCAACTCTGGCTCAACCAGCTGCAGCTTTTCGCCCGACTCCACTCCCCCGCCTTCTGCCTGCTTGAACAAGCGTTCGATTTCGGGCTTGAATTCTTCGTATGCCAGTCCCCTTTGCAACGTGCCTTTGCTCGACTTTGGCAAATCGTTCGCACGGTGTTCAGACGGGATGACGGTACACATTTCTTTTGCAAGTTGTGCGTGAGATGGAGATTGCTCGTTGGCACTCTCAATGAGACCTTGCAACTCGGCCTCGATTTTGCTGAGCGAGTCACCAGCTCGGGGGAAGATTAAGCAACCTATTTGCGTCTTGTTGACGCCCACAACAAGGGCATCCTTGATGTCCGCAGAAGACCGAAAGACGGCCTCGATAGGACTTGGCGAAAACTTTTCACCATTAGACTACATGTCCATGCAACGAAGATCAGCTAGGCTGTGCCTTCACATGCGCGCTTCTGCACTCACTAGAACAACAACGTCGTCGCCTCTACCAGCATATTTCCAGACATTCGGCTTCTCGGGATGCCGCTCGTACAGATCCCCTGTGGCGTAGTCGCCATTTTCCCGGTTTGATTTGACCTGCATAGGGATCGAATTGTATGAGAACACGTGGTCGATATCAAAGCTGCAGTTGCACGTACCTTGCTTTTCCATTCCGAAGTAACGATCATTTCTAGCTTTCCGCCCGTCGGATCACTCTCAGACTCTTCGAATTTGAGCGCACTCGCATAAGGAGAATCGTTGTGAAGCCATTCCCACTCCTTGTCGTTTTCGTAATCCCGGTAGGATGTCATCAAGACTATCCAAGACAGTGCGGATCAGGTCGTTGTCTTTCAACAGATAGAAGAAAGACGTACAGCCACATTCGCTGCTACCTAGTCTACTGGTCAAATTGACTCCCTTTGAAACCAGTGCATTCCCAACAGCTGTGTCTAATGGGGCTCCACCAGTACTGACGATGCTCATATCGGCAAGCATTGCTGTCGCACCTGTGGCGTCAGATGGGTCCGCCACTGGTGACAGTAGCGTTAGAATATACGGGACGCTGAGGAATGCCTTTATCGGCGGGGTATACGTTGCGCCGGAATCATAGGATTCACAAGCCTGAAAGGCTCCCGTAACATTGGAAGCCGTTACCGGAGTCGTACTACTTGGATAGAGGTAAAGCATACTCCTTGCCATCCAGGATCGAAGGAGATCGGAGACACCACCATGGAACAGAGGCGTTGTCGTGAAGGAGGACGTGAGAGTATCAGGATCACCGATCTTGCGACGAGGAAGGGGCCTCACGCTAGAGGAATGAGTCTGTGGGATTGGTTTTGGTGTGCCCGAAGTGCCAGAGGTGTGAAAGATATGTGAAAGGGCTTGCGCGGGATTCATCGGGTCCGCTGGCCAACCCTTGGAAGTCTCCTCGCAAGTTTTCGTCGCGGCAGTTACAGCAGGCAGTCGTATTGTCGGAATTCCTTCTGCGTGCTTGTCTGCAGATGCTGCCAGGCTCGAATAGTGTGTGTGATATAGCAGCGCTCTCGACGAAGTCACTTCAACAAGGTGTGCGATGGCCGTCGGCGAACATTGCGGGCTATGATACTACTCAGTCGCGTTGCGAGCTGTAAAGGTACTAGACGGAACAACTCACGCAATAAACGCTACTCCATACCCCAAACCCATACATGCTATCCAGGTTACCAGGAAGTCCAGTCCTGTCGGGGCCAGGAGAGACACTACAGGTTGTTCCGCACCAGCGCTTTTCTCCTTTAGTAGATGACACGCCCGGTCAGCAAGGGATGGTCCGGGCTGAAGAAGTCTCGCGTACCAAGCCAAGTTTCCTCAACTCAACGGAATACGCCGATGACAGGGCGAGTAGGTTCTTGAAAGCTGCGGCATAATATGATGGCACTTAGCTCTCATCGAAATCCATTTTATAGGTGGAAGCTTACACAGTCTAAAGCACTGCCATTGTAACTGCCCAACCGCATCTTTGATATCCTTGCCGTTATCATCCTTCAACGGCTCGGCAAACCCCACCACATGCCTATCTCCTAGTTCCTCTGCACCTTCGCGAATGAGCTGGGTCAACGACGAGATGCGATGGGGGTATACTTCATTCTGGTACTGTGCATGGCCAGCTGTGGAGACCAGGTATGATAACGACATGGCGAAAATTGTCGGGCGCAAACGCTGGTCGCTAGGTAACGATCAGAACAGGCGTCAGTCACAGCCGCAACGCAAGAAATCGAATTGCTCACCGCTCCACCTTTCTTACCGCTTGCAGGTGGGTATACGACTCCTGGGGATATACAACTTTCGGTGCGGGACTTCAGCAAGTCAAGGTATATAGACTTGGCGGCCGGGGGCGCAGGCAACTGCGCATCCTGTCGACCTCACGCAGAAAAGATTCTGTCTGGTGTTGCCGTCCGGTAACATCGAATGAGAGGTCGTTAGTCGGCAGCTCGATCGGAAATGACGAATATCATCGGGGACGATGATCAAGTCTCCGATCTCTTTCGGCTTCGCGTCAAAGGGTGTTTCACGTGCGCAAGTGCGCTTTGGTCAAACACAAGTATAATTGTTGTAGATACGAATGTGAAGATGTAGCTCGTCAGATTAGGTCCAGGTGGATCTATCTCTTGAACGTCGGTTTCCAGATCACTTTCTGTTGCGAATCATGAAACCAATCTGACAAGGGGAATTCACCTGAATGTGAGAGGAGCTCGTTTGCAGTTCAGCCCATGAATGCTCCGCACCGCTCACTGCCTTTGTGTCAATGCATCAACACTGCGGTTTGATAAATTGTAAGGAAACAATGATAGATAATTGGCGTCGATATGACATTGTACAACGGTGGTAGATTGATCTATACAATACCCGATACATGAGCACGTTTGCCGAAACGTCCGTCCGTGGAATTTACTTCGAGACCGAAGGACCGGCAGCCCTGGTGGCATCGGTCATCGCATCAGAGTACTTCGACATGGCTTTCGTGAACATATCGGCTAGTGATGAAATTTGAGTGTTGAATGCTTCGCTATCCGACCAAGCTGCAGCCGGGTTGAGAACCTCGGTAGGGACACCTTCCAAGCTTTTCGGGATCGACAAGTTGAAGACGGGGAAGTTCTGGAACTCTGCCTTGGCGAGCGAACCACTGTGGATGGCGTCGATAATGGCTCTAGTGTACTTTAGAGGACATCGCTTTCCGGTACCAAACTTTCCTCCAGTCCAACCGGTGTTGATGAGCCAGCAGTCGACCTGGTGTTTGGTCATTCGTTCCTCCAACATCTTCGAGTAGTGTGTCGGGTGAAGGGTCAAGAAGGGTGCACCGTAACAAGTCGAGAAGACGGGAGAAGGTTCCGTGATACCGTCCTCGGTACCGGGGGTCTTCGAGGTGTAACCGGCCAGGAAATGGTAGTTGGCCTGTTCCGCAGTCAACTTGGACACGGGTGGCAAGACACCGAAAGCATCGCAGCACAACATGATGATGTTGCTGGGTTGACGTTCAGCGATACAAGGAATCTTGGCGTTGGGGATGTATTCGATAGGGTAGGCACATCGAGTGTTTTCGGTGATGGCAACGTCATCGTAATCGGGAACTCGGTCGGCAGGGTTGTAGACGACGTTTTCGAGAATGGAACCGTATCGAATGGCGTTGAAAATCTCGGGTTCCTTTTCACCAGAGAGGTTGATGGTCTTGGCGTAACAACCACCTTCGATGTTGAAGACACCAGTGTCTGACCAGACGTGCTCGTCGTCACCGATGAGGAGTCGGTGGGGGTCGGCAGACAGGGTACTGTGATACGAAGGATGGCATGAGTTATGTTTATTTGGTTGAGATATATATATAAAAAGCCGACTTACGTCTTTCCGGTGCCAGAGAGACCGAAGAACAATGTCACATCTCCCTCCTCGCCGTTGGCTCCGGGCATAGCTTGGTTGCAACTCGAGTGGAGAGACAGCTGGCCGAACTTGATCGGTTGCAGGTAGTGCATGACGGAGAAGACACCCTTCTTCATTTCACCGGCGTACTCGGTACCCAAGATGACCATTTCCATTCGCTTAAAGTTGACTTCGACAGAAGTGGTGGAAGTCATACCGGTAGTGAATCGGTTGGCAGGGAACTGACCGGCGTTGTAAATGATAAAGTCGGGTTCACCGTAGTTTTCGAGCTCTTCGGCAGTCGGTCGGATCAACATGTTGTGCATGAACAAGGCGTGGTAAGCTCGGGATGCGATGACTCGGACCTTGATTCGGTACTTGGGATCCCAACCGGCGAAACCGTCAAAGACGTAGACATTTTCACGGGTATTCAGGTAGTCGATAGCTCGTTCTCGGTTGATTTCGAAAGTGTGTTCGTCCATAGCAATGTTGACACCGCCCGACCACCAAATGTGGTCCTTGGAGGTCTCTTCGTATACAATTCGCTTGTCTTTCGGGGATCGACCAGTCTTCTTTCCGGAAAAGTTGATCAATGCACCGTTCGAGGAGATGACGGCGCCTTCATTCATGATGGCATCTTCGTACAATGCAGCGACGGGTGCGTTTCGCTTGATGTGGATCTTGTCCATGTCGAAACCGGCTTGCGAGAAGTATTCAACCTCCTTGCCGATGACTGCCAGGGAAGAGCAAAGATCAGTCAGATGAACGTCTAGTGACGGTCACCCAAAATACTCACATTCGTTGCCGGTAACTCCGGTGTTGGCTCGGTGGATGGCGGGCATATTGCAAATTCGGTTTGTTGGTAGAGTGTAAGTAAAGTGGAACCAAGAGTGGATTATGGCAATGTCAGTCCCAGGAAGTGGTATAGAAAAGCTGCTGAACAAGGTCGGAAGAGCAGGTGAACAAAGGTGGTCGGAAGCAAAGCAGAGGTCAGCTCGTGGAGTCCCGGATTGAAGAACATCTCGGCGATATTGACTTACCAAGAGCTAGGTGATTGTTGGGAAATCAAAGCAGGGAGATTGGCTAACAAGGGGGCACGAGACCACTGGTTATATACAATAGGATATTCTGTCTCCGGAGTGTTATGGTCAGGTCATGTGAGGGGAATCTTTATGACGAACCCATCTTCCCTGACCCGACCAGCCCCGCGATTTTCGAATTTCTATACCCCACTTCCGTCGCCGTTTCATCTCGCTTGGTCGGCAAAGCTAAGAACAGCCATATCAGCCAGGAAAGCCTTTGGCCTAACTCCGATAGTTCCAAGGACATAATGTCCGCACAAGATGACCCGCGCTAATGGACGTTAACATTCCGCTAGCTATTCCGCTCATATTGGCTCTGGGTCTGGCTATCCCGATTCGTCCCGACGCCCGGCAAGACTCGGGATTTTGTCCAGCCGTGACCTTGGGCACGCAGCTGACGGCTGTCAAGCAGTTTCTGTCTGTTCAGCCAGCTGTTGTCGCTGATACCGAGTTGGACGGGAGGGAGGCTCAGTTGCTCCGCCAGGCTTGGAATTATCACGGCGAGAAAGCCGAAGCAAGCTCTCCAGGCTTGTATCGCTTGGTACATGTCTTGGTTTTGAAGTTGTCTGGAACTGATAGAGCTGATAGTGAATGGAAAGCAGACGCAGACGACAAGACAAGTGTGAGCCACCAATGGGCGAAAGAATACAGCGCCTGGGGAGCTGCCTGCCTGGAGCATCTGTCGATAAAGAGCAGAACGTCGAAGTGATTGCTCGCTGTCCTAAGTGCAGGCTGTGTTCCCGTATCTAGGGATCATTACAATCAAATATCTCATAAGATAGAACAGCACTCTCACATCACAGTCTGGAGCGTGAGAGGATGCAGAACGACGTTTGAAGACTAGCTCAAGTACAGGCGGCGGTAACTCCAACAACATGCGGGACTTTAGAAACAGCACCTCAGAAAACTCAGTCGCACCGCAGCTCGGGCTTAATAGCGGG
The DNA here is from genome assembly GCA_030039245.1 of Naganishia vaughanmartiniae. NCBI lineage: Eukaryota > Fungi > Basidiomycota > Tremellomycetes > Filobasidiales > Filobasidiaceae > Naganishia > Naganishia vaughanmartiniae. Next base: position 584,046 of record JASBWU010000001.1, on the reverse strand, counting down.
GAAGAGTGCGGGAGCGGGCCGGAGCAGCGAGAATAATAGGAATAGACGGAAGGTCGCCTGACTTGACTTGCGTCAATAACTGATACGCAACAACGGAACGGAATTGTTACTCGAAACCAGCCTCGCCCAGCTCATCACCTCTGCACGACAGTTCCCTCCTCGGCTTGGCTGCTGTGGATACCATATCCGAACATGTGAAACAAGGGCGATTGATTTCTATCTGCAACGTCCACAGACCGCATCAATACCGCACGCACCTGTTTGATATCGTTCGAGACGTGATCATCCCATGCTTCGCAATCTCAATACCAGCACAAGGCATATCGAGGCCGACGACAGACTTCCTTTGTTTCAAGAGATCTAGTAACGAAGCCGATACCGTCTGACGAATCTCACAGATAACAGCCTTTCGACAATCTTCGTCAACATGACAGCTTGCGTGCAGAGCATGCATCTCAACTTTGGCCGTAGGGTCATGGGTTCGAAACAGAACGTGCCCTATAGCAATCCCTGGCAGACGGCGGGAAAGGCGAATGTCATGCTTGAAGACGAGATGGACATAAGGTTCACATTCAATATATGGCATCAACCGGCGCGGACGACGGAAGAAGCACATGAGAAGACTCCAGTACAACCGGTCTCGAAAGCATCTCCGTTCGCATGGTTGCCGCTTCTTCCTCTCGAGACAGTACCACAACCGCCATCTGCATCGCCTCTCGTCGGAACCGGCGTTCCGCTCTCTCCCCAACAGGCAGACGACGACCTGGATGTGCTATCAAGAGCGTCTTCCCGCGGCACGTCCGTGACGGAAACCGTTGACAATGAGCCGGCGAGGAAGAAGCAGAGAGTGTCGGCTCCAATCAAGAGGAACGTCGAGTTGACTACACTAGCGGAGGAAAGGGACGAGATACGAACGGGGCCAGAAATCAGGGATGAGCGTTGTCAGGCACTGGCGATACGTCGGGTCAGGATGAGGGATGTCGATGCCGTCGAGGATTTCCTGGTAAGTCGTGGCGAGACGTGGGGTTTCGCGATAGCCCGTATTAACGAATACCACCTCGCAGGACCAGTATTTGCCTGAATTCGGAACGGGTGTTCCGATGCGTATTCTTCTTGGTAGCTCCGGCGTTGCAGCATTAGCCATCCAACCAGAGCCACATCGTATCAACTCACAGGAACGCATACTGGACCCGACAATCAGCTCATCTCCACTCGACCAATCTCTACCCATCTTGGCACTCGTGATATATCGCAAGACGCGGTCGGGGTCGGAATCGGTTATCTCTCATATGCAAGCGATTGCCGTGCATCCTGCTTCACGACGTCTCGGGCTCGGTCAACAGCTGGTATCGGAAGCGCTCAGGGACAGTATGCAGGAAGTTGAAGTGCAGGAAAGGACAGCATTGTCGAAAGTGACGTTGAGGGCTGAAGGGTACGAGGGCAATGGCAGTCGAGAGTTTTGGCAGAGGTGTATAGCAGGGTTGAAGGTGTCATCGAGACGTTTCGGGTGCCGTCGTGGATGGACTGGAGAGGCGCAGTTGCCTTGTACAATATAGTAGGACTGTGGGTGTCATGTTGTATTCTTGATACCGTGGTGTAACATCTTGTATAGCAGAACAGTTGGAAGGATGAACGGACAAGACGAAAGACAAAGCCTTATAGAGCTGTCTATAGTAAAATCTTAGCGCAGAAACAGCTGCAGAAACGATCCAAAGCGCGATCCGTACGATTCGTCATTACTTGGAATGACGTAGGAGGCCCGCGGCTAGGAGGTCCGAGTATCCGAACATATCGGTCAGTATATAAAGAAAAGACGTAGGCGCCGGGATCAGCTGTTGACGCGCCTCACCATAAAAGCATGATATCTATCGTTACTCGACGATCCATCCTCCGTAGTTCCGCACCTATCACTGCATTCAGAACTTTTAAAACAACAGCCATCAAAATGGGAAACGACGAGTGAGTTATAGGAGGCGCAAAGGTCGGAAGAATGCTCTTTTGCTGAACTGGCTCTTCCGACGATAGATACTCCAAGCAGTCTGTGAACGAGAATGTCCCTTTGCAGGACAAGGTCGCTGAAGTCCAAGCCATCATGAAGAAAGTCGGCACCTCGATGTTGACTACCGTTGGTACAGATGGAAAGAGCTTGGTGAGTAAACTCTGTGATGAGAATGAAGAGGACATTGCGTTGACCAATTTATGATATATACCTACAGCACTCCCGAGCCATGTACCCCGCCAGCACTGAAAAGCTCCAGCTTGTCTACATTTACGACAACACTTCGCACAAGGACGACGAAATGAAGCACGACCAGGACGTCAACGTCGCTTTCCTCGAGCCCGTCGGTGGTGATTGGATCTCGGTTGCCGGGAACGCGATCACGACCACCGATCGATCAGAGGTCGCCAAGTACTACAGCGCTGCAACAAAGGCTTGGTTTGCGGATCTGGGAGATGGAGTTCACGACGGTTCCGGTAACGATCCTCGAGTTTCAGTATTGAAGATTAAGCCTACAGAGGTGAGCGATTTCGAGTGAATTTTCCCTGATCGTTGTCGTAACCCAAGCTGATATCGCCGTTTTCTGGTAGATCCGTTACTACGCCCGAAAGGAGACACTGTTGACGCAAGCTGTTGAAGTCGCTACCAAGGCCTTTGGTACCGGTGGTATGGCCACCCCTGGCGCTATCCGAACCATCACAGGCAAGGAGGTAAGCATGAACCAAAATCCTTGTTCAGCTTCACCCGCTAACAGCCAGCTTTACAATAGGTCGAGTCTTTGTAATCGAATATCACGCAAAGGCGTAAACGTTGTATCAATTAAGACCATAATGACATGAAAGAAATGCCGTTTATTCGACTGCTTGCTTGACCCATGACGGGCGTCAGGCTGAGGTATATTAAAAATGCGGAATTGGTCGTTCATACGGCTGTTGATATACCCAAATGGAGTGGTCGTCGGGTTCATGCGCCATCAAAAACGGCGCTGATGAATCTTGTGAAAAGCGTTTGTGGCCGGACGTATAGGTCTCCTGTCCCGGCTTGAAAGCTCCATTCGAGTATCCAGTAGTTGTTCATGTTCGGGCCGAACGGTGGGATTCGTCCCATTGATTGTTTGCAAAGGCGCGCTGTCCAGGGGGGAAGGCCCACGGCGTTGTTGATCATATTCTCCTGATTACAGGGAGTCCTCGACCGGGGGCGCTGGCTCGCGTAAAAAGCAGAAGTCTTGTTGCCTTGCAGCTGGGTGCTGCCTGTTCGACAACCTAGACAATCTGGTGTCGATTTGCGACGGACTTTTCGACGTCATCGTAGATCCGTCGCTCAAATGTCGTTGCTGTGGCAAGTAAACTTGCAAATATCTAGCGGGACCATAAGTGATCAATCCAGCGTGATGCAACGTTGTGGTGAATACCGATGCGGTTATCGGGGCGGTAGTAGGGGCAGCCGGGGGGACTAAGGTGAAAAGCCGCTGCCGCGGCGGTTACATCATGAAGCACGGGCCCAACAAAACATCGCCTGCCACATAGTGTAGCGGTTAGCACCTTTGGTTTTGAGCTTATTCAGCGTCAACGTCCAAATAACCCGGGTTCGAATCCCGGTGAGGCATCTGGTTCTTTTTTTGACCGATGAAAGAATCTTTGAATGTTTTTGAAAGCTTCAGAAGTCATGCTCGGTATTTTTTTGGGCGACCCGCCTCGCCTTTGCACGATGTCTTTGTATCGTTGTTTGCAGTAGGAGGCTATGCTTGAGTAGGTACCGTGTTGTACTTTGACCACCTTTACGCCATCCTCGACTTTGCTTGCTGACGGCTCACAATGTCTTTTGCCGTCGACGTCGTGATACAAGTAAGTTTGCGTTATTTGTACGACCTCGGGGGCCAAGTATGAGAGCAGCGAGCACAATGGGGCAGATCAACATTATATTACTTGTTCCATAGTGCTTGGAGTTCATGCTGAACCAAATGATCAACCTCTTTCCGTGGTGGTCAAGTAAGGTCGAATTTCACGAGAACCGACCGATGGCCACTAGGCGCGAAGTCACACGAGTGTAAATGTCAGTCGCAAGCCAGGGACATCTGCCTAATCAGCTTGAGCTAGACCAGATCGTCAAATAGGAGTCCTAGTCGATACGCGCCTACTGAACGGCATCATTGGACAAAAGCTGGCAATGTTTCACTCGGCGCGACCGAGTTTTTCACACGGCGGTTACGAGCACAGCACAGCACGGTGTTCGCACCGTTCGAGTCCAACGTGAAACCCGATGTGCTTCATTATTTCATTTCACTATGAAGTGAAGGCGGAACAGTGTGGTCTATTGAAACGTAGCTATCTGGCGTGCTTTCAAACCGCCGCAAAGGTTCCACTCCTGTGTCTTTTCCCAATCCTATGCTGCTTGCTGCCGTCATTGATGGTCCCCTAATAGCGCTCGACGACATCTCCGAGGAGGCGAAACCCATAATAGGTGGCTATGAATGGTCGTGGAACCGTTCTAGTTTACTGACATCTCGGATAGTCATTTCCCCCAGAACTCTACAACTTTACAAGTGATACATCGAAGCGCAGCCCCCACTCCTCCACGATCAAGCGACAGCCGGCTCTCGACTACGGACTCCTCCCGCCGCCCACATTATGGGACGGTACCTCTTCCAATCTGTCCGTCATTGGCCTACTTCTATCGATCTGCAGCTAAGGCGAGTGACGCATTTCGTAGCGAAGTACGTTTGGAAAAGCGTTGTTGTCGCTTAGTAATTATTGGTGACGTGAGCGTACATTCCATATATGCTATTAAATTAGAGGTGATGTAATACCTATCATACAATGCGGTCGAACGGGCGGCTCTATGGCGTATTGACCCTCGCCTTCAAACTACTATCGACATTTCTCAACACGCCTTCAACGTTGCCAGCAAACCCGGCCGGTCGTCCGGCCTTGATATCCGCACTACTCCGCGCTTGCATCGAGGACTGCCTCGCGGCCCTGTAGGCCCTTGCCATTGCACTAGGCCGCCTCATAGTCCCGGCGAGCCCGAGCATGGTCGTCAACAGAAGGACACTGCCGGCTTGATGCGCCGCCGCGAGAGGCACGGGAACGAGGTAGAGTAAGGTAGTGACACCCATAGTGACCTGTAAGATGGCTGCTGCTGCTGCTGTTTTCGCCCAGATCAGTGTCGTTGGCGGCAAGCAGCGACGAAGGGCTGGACGCGTAGCAAGGAGCGGGAGGGAGAGGACAGCTGTGAAGGTGGTGATTGCCTGCGGAAAACAGAATAACAGGTACGGTCAGCCACACGATGCATCGGACGAGGCGAGTAGAAGCGACGTACCAATGCTCGATGATCAAATTGCACGGTCGTAGGGTTCTCCAACAAGTTACGCCACCAGGTATCACTCTTATCGGCCGCTTTAGCGTACCTCGGGTCCATCATCTCCTCGGCGGGAGGCATGAGTCGACCACCCATCGTCGGGAATTCGTTGTAGATCAGCCCAGCGTCGAGTCCAGCCACGAAGGCGCCTGGAAGGGTGATGTTGTTAGCTGGCCCTCTTTGTTGTTTGGTTCAGATGGATACCACGCACCTGAGATAGCGGTAAACAGTACCATTCCACCAACAAAAGTTGACCATTTCCCAAACCTCTTGACGCTCGGATGCTGCAAGATATTCCACAACCGCTCACTCCCCGTCACACCGGCAATCTTTGTACTTTCCCCTCCAAGGGCATATTTCCAATCTCGCTTGATGGTGTTGGCGGTATGTACCATGCCGGTGTACAAGACCAATGCGGCTCCCAGGTGCGCTGCGAGCCGGTATTGCGAGACACGCGGGACGGCACCGGCGTGGGTAAAGTTTTCTTCGTCCAGTCCTGATTTGACCATGTACCATCCGAGGGCGCCCTGTGGAAGGAGGGAGGGAAAGGTGAGCGGAAAACGAGATCGACGAGGCCTTGACGTACCTGGAATCCAATTCCGCCGGCAATCGCTGCGAGTTTCCATCGAGTACCAGGAGCGACTTTTCCTTTTAGTAAAAAGTAAGCCGCAGGGATAATGAATCTGAGGCGGGGAGAATAGAGGTAAGTATCGGATTATTAGAGCTTGGAAAAATGCCACCGGGAAGCAAAGCGCCTGGTTTTCGTCGAAAAAGGCGGGATACCTGACTCTCTCCTAGGCCTCCTACCACGGCGTCGGTGAAAGCGCGATCCGTTGCGCCTCGAGCGGTATGCGCACCATCATCGGATGATGAGGCAAAATAACACTTGTCACACTTGTGTCGTTTGCTAGGATCTACTCTCGATTGTGTGCCAGCAGCCTCGAAGAAGAGGAACACAAGGGGTCTTGCTTGACTCGACCGATATTCGTAAGGATTACAGCGGCCACGAGACAGAGGGAAAAAGAAAGAAAGAAAATCTCGCAGTCTCGGCAAAATCAAAAGCGATGACTCTGGTCTGCCTTGCGAGAACGACTACACCCGGCCACCTTGCAACGGCCTAAGGAAAGACAAAGACAAGACTCTTGAGCGGCCTTTGCCGCAATCGGGAAAGGCACCGATGCTCGCTCCCTGCGTCGCTCGGTGAAGGCGACTACGCTCGGCCGTCCTACGACGGCCTCGGAAAGACAGTAATTCTCGCTTCGCTCGAGGCAAGCAAAGGCACTGATGCTCGCTCCTAACGTGGCTCGGTGAAGGCGACTACGCTCGGCCGTCCTACGACGGCCTCGGAAAGACAGTAATTCTCGCTTCGCTCGAGGCAAGCAAAGGCACTGATGCTCGCTCCTAACGTCGCTCGGTGAAGGCGACTACGCTCGGCCGTCCTACGACAGCCTCGAGAGAGATTGCTTCTCGCTTCACTCGACTGATGCTCGCTCCCTGCGTCGCTCGGTGAAGGCGACTACGCTCGGCCGTCCTACGACGGCCTCGAGAGAGATTGCTTCTCGCTTCGCTCGAAAGACACTCGCTGCGCTCGGCGCTCCGCTCGAGATTCTCCCTCCTCGCTTCGCTCGTCGGTCGGTCGCTCGTCGATCGCACTCACCCAACACCCAACACCCTCCCAGCCAACCTATGCGCCCACTCCATGTAGAAAATCCTCTTGAAGCTCTCCATATCCAACTGCGAATTCATCATCATCCCTTCCGGCGTTACCCTATACTTTTCCCATTCTACAGCCCACTGCTCTTCGCCGATCGGCGGCAAGATACCCTTGACGGGTTCCCATTCTGTAATGGAGAGACCTGATTCTGTGAGACGGGTGACACCGCCGACGATGATGATGAAGAATACGAGGCCAGAGGAGATGTACAGCCAGTTTGCGACGGCGGGTGTTGTTAAAGCGGGTAGCTGAGCGGTAGTCGAATTGGGTTCGACTCGTGCAAAAGGTGCATCGAGGGCGGTGGCGTTCCTAGTCTTGGATGAAGTGTTGAACAAACGCTGCCATGTCGATGAACGAGGAGTGAAGAGCTGTGCACGAACAGTTGACGCGATCGGACGTCGCGCAGCCGCTCCTATAGGTGAGAGTGCCAAGGCTTGCACTCTCAGCTGAACTGGAGGACGTGCTGCGTTGCGCAAAAGAGAAGGAATTGCTGGTCTCATTGTTTGTTGAGGGAGAGCGGAAAGTCAGGAAGAAGAAGGAACGAAAACCCCCTGTCGATGACATTTATTTAATTCTTGACTGGCTCGGGGAAAGGGCGAATGCGATCGGCGCCATTATTACTTGAATACTTATTTAGGTTCCGATCAGCTCCGAGATCGCCTCTTTCATCATCTAGAATCTAGAATTTCTTTCTTCATACAAGATCAGAGATCAGAGCCAGTTTCAGCCTTAGAGCACTTCGAGATGCGGCGGTGCGGTGGTGAGGTGGTGCTAACATGTCACCTGGGATAACCTCTTCATCCAGAGTATGTACCAGACTGACGAGTCACAATCCCATCCCCCATGTCCCACATAATACACTCGGATGTGGTCTTTGCTCGGCAACAGTAGCTATAGCGACAGACGGCGGCTTTACACTAGTTGTTCACAACCGTCTCCATGCCGCAGAATTGAATTCGATCCTGGGCCTATCATGTCACACCGATCCCGCATGCCGCAAAAGGTTTACAACAGCGCAGCAGAGACGATATACCTGCAACAACAAAGAGCGAGGCGACGCGGTGTCAATACATTTAGTCGACCGCTTTCGAAAGCCCACCCAAGATGAGCCCTGGCGGGTGCGACTTACCCTTTATCCTGCACCACATTTCGTGATTTTGAGATGACCGTGTACTACCCAACCCATTCGCAGTATCAGCTTTACGCGCACACAGGGGAGAAAGCGGCAATAGGTAGAGGTATGACGTACTCCGAGAACCCACTCGACTTGCAGCCCGACTTCTGGGTTACCTGCGGTATCATCCTCTTCTGCGTCCTCCTTGAACGGAACAAGTCGCTGTAACGTCGTATCCTGCCTAAAAACCCCTTGCGGGAATTTCGAGATGAATTCCTGCATCGTATTATGCAGATGCACCGAGGGCAGCGGATCTGCTCTCCCGGTCAAACACCCCTCATAAACATTAGCAACTATCCATCACGCGGTGCACGCATGTCCCGGACAAGAAAATAAACATACCACAACTCTCCCCCGCTCCACCGGCCCATAACTCGATCCCTTGTTCCCGCGCATACTCAAGTAGCTCATCAGGCAGCCAATGGCAGTCTGGCGTGTTCATACAGTTGACCGCAGGGAGTTTGCGCGTCGCAGCGGCGGCGGTGGCGCCGTTGGATTCTATGTGCCCGTTTCCGTTGGTGTTTGCGTTTGCGGATCCGTTTGATAGGGAGGCGGTCGTGACGGGAGGCGGAATAAGCTCCGCGAGGAGTGATTTATCCGTTTCGTTCACTGCTGATCCGTGCTCTGCAGCTCCGGAGGGAGCATCCTGCCGCGTACTCGGTCCTTCCGCCCTTTCCACTTTTCTGGCTTCTGCCTTTTCCCGCTCGAGCTCCTGCGTCTGATGGGCCGGGATGGGGGAAGGAACAGAATTGACGGTTGCGGGAGCGGGGATTTGCCGTGTCGGTGATACGGTTGAGGCGAGGTATTGCAAGAGAGGTAACGGGAGGGAGAGTGTACCTAGTTTCTTTGCTTGCGGGACGAGGTTTGGCAAGTCCTGCATCGTAAAGGAACAGAAATAAGCGAGGGTAGGACACTTCAAACCTGAAACAATCCCATACGCACCCCCCATACGTCGGCAATTTCCTGCTTTTGTGCGTCCGTGAGGGACAAACCCAGAGCCCTTTCCTTTTCCTTTTGACGAGCCGCTTCTTCCCGCTCGGCATCAGCACGCAACTTGCTCATCAGTTTTGTACTCCCGACCGTCTTCCCCGTTCCATTCTCTTCTGAAGCACGTTTCTCTCCACGGTACTCTACACCCTTCCATCCGATCAAAAACGTATCGATTCCTCTACGTGCTCGATCTCCGCGCCATCGGGAATCATGAGCCTTGTAGTGCTGAAGGTTCCGTATCGCTCGAGTGATTTGTTGTTTCTGTCGCTGTACCGTGTCCTTGGCTGCCTTTGTCGTTGTCAAAGAAATTTGCGAAGCGGTGGCAGGAGAATCCGAGATGATGTAAAACTTTACGGTAATTTCGGTATCATCATCCGGTTCCCTTGCATCCACTCCTTGCTGCTCTTCAGCAACAGCCGCCCGATTCCCATTAATCGCATCGATCTTATCCTCTGGATCTGGGATCATGAGTACACCTTCGTCTGTCATTGTGAAACTTGGCGTAGCCGGCGCTCGGTCGACGGCGAGGTGGAGCGAAGCATGAAGGAGTGGTGGGATGAGTAAGGAGCGGGTATGAGAGGGTGCTGGGTAGCGGATTGCGAGTGGTGTTTGAGAAGTAGTGAATAAGAGGAGTGAGGTGGGAGTCATTGTGGTCGATGTGAGTGATAGCAAGGTTGGGATAGTAGGTAAGTAAGGGGATGAATATAAAAACTAGGGAATTAGAGTCGATACATACTGTAGATTCCAATGAAATGAAATGAAATGAAATGCTGTATTAGTCATGGGTTACTACCTGACGTGTAATTACTCATCCAGTAAGTATAGAGTATTATTATACTTATTAGTTGGTTGTTTACTACTTGTGCCTCTATTTACTTGACATCTTTCTATTCCTCCCCAACACCACCATTATGCCACCAGCAACAGAGAGGAAAAAAATCCTCCTTCTCGGAGGCACAAAGCGAGTCCTCCTTCCTTTCTCTATCGCTCTCTCTCTACCTCATCTCCATGCCGCGAAAGCTAACCTTGTCACTCTCTACAGATCAGGCAAGACGTCCATCGTCAAAACCATCTTTGAAGGCCTCAACCCGAATAGGGCAATGTGGATTGAAATGACACGGGAAATTGCAAAAACGACGTACGAGTGAGTGCATTTTCATGGCTTCGAGCAGGAAGAGCGGTGAATTCTGATTGAGTCTGGACGTACTTTGCAGCTCTATCATCCCGCTCGAGATCTGGGATACCCCTGGGTCGTTTGATATACAGAAATTCCCTATCCAGTGGAAAGACTTTGCCGCGATTGTGTTTGTCATTGATCTCACAGTACGTTCGTGTTGTTCTCTTGCACTCTGGATGCCTCGTCGTACTCACCCGTCGCCGCTGCTGCTAGCAAGAAGACAAGTTCCAATCCGCTGTCAACCAGATGCATACCATCTTTATCACCGCGTACGCCCATAACCCAAGACTCAACTTTGAAGTGTTCCTTCACAAGGCGGATTCCGTGCACAACGACTGGCTGGGAGGTGGGTCTTTCATGAAACGGGTCCAGGAACAGCCATGTACTGACTGACACGCCTTTTACTGACTTCCCGCAGAGCTGTATAGGGAGATCAATCAACGGTACACGGATGAGATATGGGACTATGACTTGAAAGATTTCTTCCCCTCACACGGTGACGCCAACAACAACGGTACAACATCGTCATCACAACCCGCCACCCCATCCCGCTCCACTTCCAACGGACTCACCGCCGTCACAACGACAACAACAACAACGTCCCCCCTCCACTCCGCAAACGCCAACATCTACATCGAGGATGAAGATGCGTTCCTGGAAAGCCTGATGAACGCCGCTCGGTTCTTCATGACGAGTGTGCATGATTCGTCGTTGCACGAAGCATGGGGCAGGGTGATGCAGAGTCTTATGGGATCGTTATATGGACCTATTGAAGGTCTCATGAGTACCTTCGCACGTGTACGTCTCATCCCGCACCATCTGTTCTCCCCGCCGCCTGACCACCTGCTGATCCGTTCGAATGTACAGACGAATAACATGGAAAAGGCGTTCTTGTTTGATATCAACGCAAAGTTTAACGTGGCAGCAGATGACTCGATCACGGAAACGAAAAACTTTCACCTGTCGACGGATTATATCGGCAAGATGCTGGCATTTCAGACTTTGTTCGAGTGCGTAACTATTCGCGCCGCTTCGTCGTGGGCCGTTGCATGTCATGCCTCCTTTCTTGCAAGCGTGCTAACATGGTTGGATTCTTGCACCTTGCAGAAAACTACCACAAGCAAGAAAAGAAGCACGACGGATCGCTCACGGGGAAGAGGGCGACGAAGATAACGATGACGATGAAGATGAGCAAGACGAACGTGATATCGAATGGCCATCGCAAACGGTCAAGTTATCCGATGGGAAATGCCTCGTCTATTGGCAGATATCAAAGTACGTCCTCCCCCGCCCTTCTCCACGTCCACGAGCACGCGTCGGATCCCTGACTTTGTCGGTTTGTGTGTTGTTTGGTAGACGGTTGGCTCTGCTTGGAGCCTGCTCGGCGGCGGAATATGAAAAGATGCAAGGGATGATGGAGTTCAACGTCGTGCTACTGCGTCAAGGGATTTTGGACATGCTGGATGCAAGTCAGGGGATGTGAGCGTCCCGCTATGGAACGCAGCTCGTGGGGTCGGTCGGCGATAGATGCGTGCGTGTCATTTGTATTTCTCCTAGTGCATTCGTTGTATTCTTCTAGTTTCCGCTGTATCGCTGACCATAATGTGGTGCCATTTACAACCTTTGCTCCTGATGCGTTGCCATGCTGCTAATGTACATCAATCGGACCTTTACTCTATACGGCTACACCGTTCCCCAATGGCAGATCCTCCTCTATGCGGCGGGCTTGTCCATTCTATTGCCGTTCGATACTTTTTGAAATATAAACATGATCTTGCCCGCTTGTCCCGCTCGTGCAATATCGTTCAGGTCGTACTTTTTCCCAGTCAATCCCACATCTATTGCGCCACTGCCATTGCCATCGCCATCGTTGTCCTCGAATGGCACGTCGTCAGCACCTGTTACTGGTGACTCGAAGGACGGGTCGTTTTTGCTGTCGTCTTGACCGGGAGATGTCGGTCCTTCGCGCGTTTCTGCTCTCACATCCATTTCATCTGCTGAATCAGGCACCCCTCCATCTTCGTCATCGATATCGCTAGCAGGCCATTCATCCGTTCCCAGCATGGATTCATCTGCCGAGTTGTTGGCTGCTGACGCTGCCGCAGACTCCGCCGCAGCTGCATCAGCGAGAACCTTTGCTAGCGGACGACGCGCTTTCTCGAGTACTTCTGCCATCTGCGGTGCCAAAGCGAACTCGTCACCACTGTCTACTTCATCCCCGCCAATCGCTTCTACCTGTCTCTTCTTTTCATGGGTATCCAAATCAGATCGAGCATTGATCGGCGACATTTGACGCGAGGCAAGGTCAAAACTGAGAAGACCATTCAAGATCTTGTCTTCAAGCTCCAGTCGGACTTCTTCCATGTTTGGATCGATATGAGTCCACTTTCGGAGCGCGGCCAATTTGGCTTGCTTAGCAAGTGCGGCCTGTTGAACAGAAAGGATAGATGAGTTCCAGAAAAGAAGGTAGGCGTGCGACTGATGTTTACCTGACGTTGCTCTTTCTTGTTCTATGAGAAACACGTGTACATCAGCAAGTTATACCGGCAAGCAGGACCTGTTCCGACATACCCCCGCAGGATCATACTGAGAAGCGGCAACAAACTTTGCTGCAGGCGTCTGCTCTTCATCCGAATCCTCGTCGTCTTTGTGCTTGTTCATGATATCCACAGATGTAGGCAAGCTCGAAACCGCTGGCTCTTCGTCGGCGTCCTCTCGGTCTGGCCGAGTCAAGCAGTCACATTCCAGCAAGTCGTCTGTATTACGAAAGTGTCAGCGGCATGTGGGTGTTTTCTACGGCATACTTACGGGTAGCGCATCCATTGGTTTTGCATTGCACAGTGAACAAGTCTTTGAGCTCTGCAGCAGAAAAAGCTAATCGGCGGGCCGTGGGGATCAGTATGGCAGGTTACTGCCATCAGTCGATTGAACTACGTACAGTCACCACCATCTGCCTTGCTTGAAGTTTGAGCGTGATCAATAAGCTGATCTGAAAGACCCATCTTGGTAACTTGTCGCTGAAAGGCCATAGCACATAAGCAAACGCAGGCGATGTGCATCAGACGTGACTTACCTGATAGATCTTCTCCTCAATCGTCCTATATGGCAATCAAGCTCAGCGTGACACCAAGATTCCTTTGTTCGCTTGTGCGACTCACCCTGTTGTTACAAACCGATAGATATGCACCGGATGCTTCTGCCCGTCACTGTAACAGGTACACATTGGGTAAATAACGTGTCCTCGGTGAAAGGCGTAACAAGAGAGGCTTACCGGTGAATACGAGCCATCGCTTGCAAGTCTGTGCATGAGAAATGCGATGAGCGCCCTGTCTTGACGAAGAAAAGGATAGTCACATTCACATACCTGTACTCGGATTCCAATCACTATCGAATAAAATCAATCTAGATCCGCCAATCAAGTTCAACCCTACACCACCGGCCTTTGCACTCAGCAAGAACACAAAGGCTTGATGCTTGTCTGAGCGGTTAAACTTGTCCACGAATTCTTGACGGTTCTTCTGGGCTGTAGAACCATCGAGACGTAGGTATTTATATCGTTTGCGTCGACAGAGTTTTTCCAAAACATCGAGCGTCGACGTGTAGTTGCTGACAAGCACGATCTTTTCCTCTGTATCGCGAAAGAGCGCTTTGAGGAACTTTTCAAGTACGAGCATCTTGCCCGAAAGCTCTGGCGACAATCCGACTTGATTTTGCGGTAGTAGTTGGACGGCTGCATTGATGTCTGCTATTGCTGTATTGGTGGAATTGTCCTCCTTGCGAAGCAGTAATGGAGGATAATTACATATCTGCTTGAGGTGATTGATGAGACCCAAGCATTGCGCGGTTGGTCCTCGGATGAAAGCTTGGAGTGCCTTTGGGTGGAGGAGTTTGGCAAACATCGAAAGCTGCAGCGACGTCGGAGCGATAAAGACGACATATTCGTGTTTGGGTGGAAGAACATCGGCAATGATGTCTGCTGTTCGACGGAGGACGTATTGTGCGGTGATTTCTGCTAGCTTGGCCATTCTCGCCTTTCCGATCTCTTGATCCTTTGGTGTGCAATTCGGGGCTCTCGACTTGAGGATCGGCTTTTCGTATAGCTTGACAAAAGTCGAGTATGTGTCGAGTAATCCAGGACATGCGAAATCGGACATGGCCCAGAATTCACCCAAATCGTTCTGTAGAGGTGTACCGGAAAGAATGATTCGGCGTTTCGTACCGAGTTGATCAAACATCTTGGTTGTCTTGTTGTCCTTTGATTTCAGTCGATGCCCTTCATCACAGATGACAAGCCCGATGGGTGGGGAGCAGGTCTTGATGACGTCGATCACTGTACGCAGCTTTTCATAACCGATTAAGAGTACCTGATGACTCTTGCTCATCGCGAAATGTTTAATGTCATTCTTCTCCTTGTCGCCGACAAACACACCAATACGATTCTTCCCGAGCCATTTGTGGAATTCCTTTTTCCAGTTTTGGACGAGCGAGACAGGCGTGACAATCAACACCTTGCCCGCTACACCTCCAATGGATGGACCGCCGTAAGGATTCTGTTGTAGCAGTGTATGTACCAGAGTGATGGTTTGGAGCGTTTTGCCGAGTCCCATCTCGTCCGCAAGGATGCAGCCGGTAGCTTCCACTCGTTTCATACCCATCACGCATTCGTACATGAACTTGACGCCTTCCCTCTGATGAGGTCGAAGAAGTGCGCCAAGGACAGGATCGACGACAACATCGACGATGGGTAGGTTCCTCTTGTTGAATCTGGCAGCATGGGATTTGGATGGTCGCTTCATGACGATGGCACCTGGCGCGTCGGGATTATACCGTGGTTCGGAAGGATTGGTTTTTTTGCCGACCGACAAACCGATTCCGCTCATCGGACGCTTTGGAGCTGGAGACTCGGATTTGGACGGTGCTGGCGGACTGAAGAACGAAGCCGCCGGGACAGGCTGTCGCATCGTCGGCTTCAAAGGTCGATAGGGTTGCATTGTCGCGCTGGTCGAGGACGGTTGGACTGTTGGCAGGGTGGAATAGCCAAAACATGATCCATCCAGGTACTCTCGAGCTGGAATGCTTCTGTCGATCTCGATTTCTTTCCCTGCCACTCGCAACTCGTCTCCAGCCGATAAATTAGAGTCCTTTAATGCTGCAGATGCGATATCCTTGCCGTCCGTGTCTTTGAGTATACACCGGTTACCGCGAACGACAAGAATCCCATCTCCATCCCATGTTTTATGCTTTTTCTGTTGCGGTTTCCTCCATTGCACTATCCAGTATGATTCATCCGCTGGCGCTTTCTGTGCAGCCGAGCTTGTTGGCCGTCTGTTGAACGATAGCGTCGCTTCGCTGTAATGACTTTTATGGACGACCCTTACGAGAGGATCATCCTCCATACCAACCGCCTGAGTCGCATCGAATCCAAGGTCCACATCATCCTCTTCTCCCGAATCCGAGACATAATCCTCAAGTTTCCTCTTGAAACTGGGTGTGGCGCCGGCAAACGGAGACGCAAAAGATCGGGAAGCTGATACGTTTTGTGCAGTGGGTTTCCTGGTTTTACTGATCAACGGCGAAACAAACTGTTTGGTGAGGCGAGGATCCATCGTTGGCGCCTGAACAGTCGACGTGGACGCTGAAACGGAGCAAAGCCGTCGTGTGCTGATCTTGCGATCCTGCGAGTCTTCTGAGGTTTCGAGCTTCCAGCGAGTAAGTGATAGTGTAGGTCCTGACGACAGCACTATTCGGTGTTCGGATACTCTGCTTTGAAATTGAAATGAAGAGCTTTCCAAGAAGAAGGAGGAGGGTCGAGGCGAATAATGTTCACTTGCCAGTTGCTTCCGCGACGCGTTGATCGTAATGTGCCTGCTAATTACAATCCCCTGTAATGGTGCTTCCCATCGAATCGCGTCGTTTACTAGCTACTACTGAGCTATTGACTGTTGATGAAGTTGAAGGTGATCGACGGCACTGATGGAAATGGAATGCTTTGCCATCGTCTTCCTGCTTCAGTGAACTGCTTCATGTTGACGCAGTGATTGCAGTTGAGAGTATCTAGCCGAAGACGGCGCTTGACGCTCACTCTCAGATGGCAACTCCACGCAACAATCTTCAGGATTCGCTCAGTCGGTTACAACAACAGCAAGGATCAGCAAGTCCATTTGTGGCCGTCTCCTCTCCGTTAGTCACGACAAGGGTGAGTACTTAGATGACAGCAGCGAGGCAAACTCATTTACGATGTTATATTCCGCTCAGCAGCGTGTAAACACGACCACAATACCAACAAGAGCTGCTGGCTCCACCTTCTTACCGAGTAAGCTCGCACGAGGCACGCCGAGTGTCAATGCGCACGGCGGTACCCGGGTTGCACATCATGGTAGCAGTGAGTACTAGTTCTCGTGCAATATATACGACTATCAGCTCATTCTCTTCTCGAATAGGCGTTCCAGTGCCAATTTTGACTTCAACTGGTCAGCCGCTCTCTGCTCCGCCACTCAACTTACCTGAAACGGCAGTCAACGCAAGCGCCATGTCGACGGTAAGGGATGCAGCAGAGTTGCGCGGCAGGAAAAGACCGTCAGCAGAACATAGAGAAGGACCTCCTACCAGCCGTCTTCGAAGGGATACTAGTCAGGAGCAGACGCCACAGCGGAATGTCATAGATGGAAATGGACAGCATGAGCAAATAGGAGGCCATTTGAACATGGCGAGAGCACATGCTGGAGATATGTCGGAGAGGCGGATGATTCCACAAGTGGTGGAAATCCCAGGAATAACGACCATGACGTCTCATGTGAGTTTGCCACAAATCTTCATCCGGTACCTTTGTGCGCTAACCTGTAATTGTACACCTTAGATGTCTATCAGTCAGTGTCAAGCGCGAATCAATTGGTGCAACCGAGAACGTTTCAAATTGATGGAGCTAAAGATGAATGCCATGAATGGGATGGACGAGCTAGAGGATCCAGAAATGGTGGCCTGTCAAATGTACGTGTTGGTTCACGCTGCGACGGCGATCTTTTCTATTCGTTGCTAACGTAGGAGAGTTGCACAGTGACCTCTATTCTCGGCGTATTACGATTCTGGAGAGTTATTTGAAGGATCCTTCAACTTCTTCCCGCACTGGTTCCGTTCTCGGGACCCCCGTATCAAGAACTTTGGATCGCTCGCCGAACCTTGCACCCGACGTTCCAGTAGAATCCGTCGCTAAGTGGAGGGAAGATGTTCCTACTGCCGCATCCAATGCTGCTTATGGCGGGATGAACGACACAGAAGCCGTGCCAAGCTCACAGCAAGAAGAGGAAATCTCGTTGATGAATAACAACGGTCATTTTGCTTCCCGTATGGACAAGGCCGACCGGAAGAATACGGCGCTTAGAATGCAGGTGTCGGCTGATCAAGATCACGTCTCATCAGAGATGGCTGGCAGGCAAGTGCATACTTCGACTTTCGCCGCCCCGCAGAGACCGCCATCCAGCTACCAGGTACCTGTTGCAGCACGCCGACCAATAGAAGACGACGTGTTGATGGACACGGGACACAATTTGGTCGATCGTAGGATCAGGGAACAACAGGAACAGGAAGACGCGCTTGCAGTAGAAGAATCCATCATAGATGTTGAACCGCGGCCTAGAGCAACGGTCCAGCGAAGACAGTCTCCCGCATTTGAACGTCATTCACCCGCACTACCGCGCCCTGTATCGTCCATCAGAACCGAACAGCCACCTTCACATCATGTGTTTGACGATGATGAAGTCATCAATGTCCCCGACCAGAGGTCTCGACCGTCACCGGTATACTCTGACAGTCCAAAACGAAATGACGCGCAGACAGTCAGCACTACACCTGCGGCTCGACAGCCGATCGTGACTGTGGTTCCGGGCAGCAAGAGATCGGCACCAGTTTTAGCCGCTCCTGCACCACCTCCAGCTCCCGCTGAACCCAAGTACCCATGGAGTGGAGAAGTCAAGAGGGTTTTGAAAGATGCGTTTGGTCTGGCGTCATTCAGGTCAAATCAAAAAGAGGCTATCAACACAACGATGAAGGGGGAGGATGTGTTTGTACTGATGCCTACCGGCGGCGGCAAAAGTTTATGCTGTACGTCCTTCTCGAGCAGTTGACTTGCCGCAAAGCACTGACGCGTCATACAGATCAACTACCTGCAGTCTGTAATCGTGGAAAGACGTCGGGAGTTACCGTCGTGTTGTCTCCTCTCATTTCGCTCATCAACGATCAATGTGCGGCCCTAATCAGTAAGGATATACCGACTGTCGCATTCACAGGCGAGTTGAACGCCTCGGATCGACGTATGGCGCAGAATTTCCTCCAAAATCCCGATGGACCCGTCAAGATTGTTTACACAACACCAGAAATGCTTGCCAATAGCAACGGATTCCGTGCCATTCTACAGAACCTGTACAGGAAACGGAGGCTTGCTCGTTTCGTCATCGACGAGGCACACTGTGTCAGTGGATGGGGCCACGACTTTCGTCCAGACTACCGAGGATTGGGCGATTTGAAACGGCAGTACCCGAATGTACCCCTGATGGCTTTGACCGCTACCGCCAATGGTAAAGTTCAAGATGATATCAAACGTTCGCTTGGAATCAATGGATGTCGTCAGATAGCACAGTCTTTCAACCGACCGAACCTTAAATATACCATTCGACCCAAGAAAGCAAAGACGGTATTGAACGATATCAACAGCTTTATTCGATCTCAGCCGACGGATTCTAGCGGTATCATTTACTGTTCGTCGCGAGATGGGTGCGAGAAACTCGCGGCACAGTTGCGGGATGATTTCGGTCTTTCTGCGTACTACTACCACGCGGGAATGACAAAGGCGGATCGAGTCATGAATCAGATCGAGTGGCAGAAGGGCAAGTTCAATATCATGGTGGCAACAGTAAGTGAATCAGATCTGTGAGTATATATATGACACGTACTGACATTGTCTTGTCCCGATAGGTGGCTTTCGGTATGGGGTAGGTGGAGAACTTGCAACTTTTCGTGTTATCGCGCACACTGACCCTGTTTCTCGCGCCGCTACAGTATTGACAAACCGGATGTCCGATGTAGGTCACGTACCATGATCAGGCGACCTGGATACACAGCTGACTTCGTTTCCGCCTTTCAGGGGTCGTCCATTATGCCTTGCCTAGGTCGCTGGAGGGCTATTATCAAGAGACAGGTCGTGCCGGTAGAGATGGTCTGGTATCAGACTGTGCACTGTGTGAGTGTCATTGCCTCTATAGCTCTGTCGTAAACTAGCCTCTTATACTTTGTTGCTTATTTTTAATGGTTTAGTCTATCACTATGGTGGTGAGTTGCGATGAATACCACTTCGCTGTTTGGTGTGTGCTGAAGCCGTTTGCTTGCTTTTTCGTAGATAGCAAAAGTGCGATGCAGATGATTAACAGAGATAAGCAACTAAGCACAGACCAGAAAGAGCGGCAAAGAGAAGCACTTCGAGCTGTCTTGCGTTATTGCTCCAATAAGGTCGACTGCCGAAGAACGCAAGTCCTTGGCTTCTTTGGAGAATCATTCGACGCCAAATATTGCAACAATACATGTGATGTCTGTATCAATCGCGTCAACGAGCCCATGGAGATGAGAGACGTCACAGAGAGGGCAAAAATTATCATCAAGCTGGTAGAGGCGATTCCCGACAAGCACACTGCCATGAAAGCCAGCGACAGCGACTGGACGATGCCGCAGACAGTCGAGTGTCTCAAGGGCCTCAAGGGTAGTTCGGGCAAGCCATTGAACGAGAACCCGTGTTTTGGGAAAGGTGCCAGCTGGGATCGTGGCGATCACGAGCGATTATTCGAGTATCTGCTTATCGAGAATATCTTGGGCGAAAATTACAAGGAAAATAACATGGGATTTTCTAATGCGTACATGACTGTAAGTGATGATATTCGTTACGATTCCATTTTGTCTGGACTGATATCGTCTATCTGACAGCTTGGAGACAAGTACAAAGAAGTGCTCAACGGCCAGAGGCAATGTGTACTGCCGTTCCCTATAACAAATGGGGGAGTAGCTACCAAAGCAAGTGGAGGAGCAGCAGGCAAAGGAGTCAGTAGTCGAGGCGCAGCAACAACCAGTCGGAACAACTCGGTCGTTTTGCAAAATCGTTCACGTGCTGACGTGTGGGACGATAATGAATGGCATTCCGACAAGGAGCATAATGAGGAAGCGGCTCAGCAACCAGCTGCGAAGTCAAAGACAGCAAAGCCGATCGTACGGAAAGTGAAGACACCTGTGGAGAAGGCCGCTGGCGGAAAGAGTGCGAGCGTTGTTGCACATCAGCTGGATTCGAATAACTTGTGTCTTCAAGCGTTGAGAGAATGGAGAAAAAAGGTTAGTCTATAGGCAGTAGTACAAGTAGGACCAACGCTGATTTGAAACTATCGCCTGTTTCTGTCGGGTCTAGATCGCGGGCAAGCAGCAGGTTGCGGAAACTGCGTTAATGGACGAGCCGATGATCGAAACCATTGCGTTGATCAAACCGGATACTGAGCAGAGTCTCATGGAGAACATTGAAGGCATGACTGATGCCAGGATAAGCCAGCTAGGGGTAAGCAAGCTGCTGAATAATTGTGGAGTCTCCCTTGCTTACGCTGCATCGTTTCTCAATTGTAGAGAGCTGCTGTAGATGAGCTCTTCAAGATTTGCCGGACATATCAATCTGCAGCTGCGGGCCCGTCTCGTCACAACAGCACAACAGTCGCTTCTGGATCCAAGTATGTATCCGTACAGCCGGGTAGGTTCTGTGTGATTGTTCCTGACCAACATCATCTACTACTAACAGAGCCAAAGCGATAAGCAAGAATCCGACAGAGTACCTGCAGCGCTATGTGAACAGGGTGGGCGCGCAGGAAACACCCACCCGTGCCACAAAGACGACCTCATTGTCGGCTGTCGCAGGGCAAATATCATTACCGGCGAGAACGGCCGATGTGACAATGCTGCGTGGTGCTGCAGTTGCAAAACCAGGGATCCGTGTAGGCCCGTCAAAGATCAGGACAAAATTCTAAACTCGACCTGTATTCAATGGTGGGATAGTATTAATGCAAGCTATGGGGCTGAGATTCGCTATAGAGATAGCATTGTTCCTCATCGCCAGTATCGAAGTCAAGTTGGATCATTATTCTCCTTTCATGCCTTTCAATTGCCTTGCTCAAGCGGGAAGCTGGAGAGACATTTCGTTCTTTCGTCCTGGCTGGTAGGAGGTAGGAGATAGTAGATAGGCGAAAGGACTCAGGACTCAAAGCACGAAGGACTGTATTTCCGGTCCCGAAAGCGTCCGAAATTCGAGTTGCCTGGAACATGCTCGCAAATACGTGAAATGCGGAACAGAATCTTACGTAATGGGAAACTGGCTGACGAACAGGAACATTCACTCACTGGCGGTATATAGTGACAGGGAGCAACTTACGTGGGTAGAAGAAGGGGAACCTATCCTCTACTAACAGGAACGATATCATAGCTTATTAGACAACATGGGTACAGACTACTACAAGGTTCTCGGCGTCGACAAGAAAGCGTCGCAGGATGAGATCAAGAAGGCTTACAAGAAGATGGCAAGTAACGCTACTCGTCGTCCGATATCTTCCTTTGCTGACCGCTTTCTCCATATTCATCTCTACAGGCCCTGAAGTGGCACCCTGATCGAAACAAGGACAGTGAAGAAGCTGCTTCAAAGAAATTCAAGCAGGTTAGCGAGGCATTCGAAGTGCTATCTGATGATGTAAGTTTCCGTCAACTAGCGGTGATGGTATATTGACTCGCTTCCGCACTACAGAACAAACGAGCAGTATATGACCAGTATGGAGAGGAAGGGCTCAAGGCAGGTGCCGGTGGCGCTCCCGGCGGGTCACCATTCGGTGCTGGTATGGGCGGTGGTGGTGGTGGTGGATTCCCTGGTGGATTCTCAGGCGGATTCCATGCATCGGATCCCAACGACCTGTTCAGGTATGTTCAAGGAGACTGCTTGCGTGGCAACAGAGAGCATGATGCTGACTTTACTACGTGCTGCATTCTACAGCTCCATCTTTGGCGGTATGGGAGGCATGGGCGGTATGGGCGGAGGAGGAGACGATTCTCCCTTTGGTGGAATGGGCGGACAAAGCTTTTCCTTTGGTGGAGGTGCACCGCGAGGCTCTCGTCGTCCCGGTATGGGCCAGCAGCAACCATCAGCGCCGCCGCCGCCACCACAAGAGATTACGCGACCGCTCGCGTTGTCTCTCGAGGAAATGTACAAGGGAGGAACGAAACGACTGAAAATCACGCGGCGTCGTGCCAATGGGACCGAAGAAGAGCGTGTCCTCGAGATCGCCTACAAGGCCGGATGGAAAAAAGGCACAAAGATCAAGTTTGCTGGAGCCGGACACGAGGATTCTCACGGTCAGGGTCAGACCATTGTGTTTGTTGTGGAAGAAAAGCCGCATCCAAGATTCAAACGTGAAGACGATGATGTAGCCGTCAGTCTCAATATCACGCTCGCGGACGCCTTGGCTGGGCCGGCACCAGGAGCGCCAACGGAGCGAACGATAGAACACCTCGATGGACGCCAGATCAAGGTTCAGATACCGAAAGGAGTAGGTCGTGACATCCTCTTTCGCTTTACCTTCATCGCTAACCTGTTTCTTTACTGTGTCAGGTAATCAAACCGAACCAAGAGACCCGCATTCCTGGCGAAGGCTTCCCCATCACCAAAGCGTCATCTGCAAAGAAAGTCGGTGATCTCGTCGTGCGCTGGAACGTCATCTTCCCCGACCGAGTGACGCCCACTCAGGCCGATGCTATCCGCAAGGCTTTGTCATGAGTGGTGGTGCAGAGGAGTCTTCAGCAGCGCAATAGTTTAACGGACGGAGTAACATATTGTCAGACGGCAGACAGATGAGTAGACGGTCTTTACAAGTTTTGGCGTTGTACAGATATATAATGACAACACTACAGATGAATGGGCAATTCAGTATCAATTCGGCGGCTGTACGATTTAATCCAATCGCGTTGCAGTCTTCAACAGGAGTGCTCTTGGAATGCTTTTTGATCGAGCGCGACCGACTCATGAAAGGGAGGACGCACGTCTTGGCATTGGCAAGGGTGACTAAGCACCGAACTGCATGACCCAAATGCCATTTCACATCACTAGCCTATGCCTTGACTCCTCGTCAGAATGTTGATCTTCAGAAGAACAACGCGAAATGGATGCCTCAGATTTGCGCTCGGCCCGGCGGAGTTGTTCATGTCATGACAAGCTCCAGCGACAAGCTTGGCAGCCATCGTTCGAATGCCATTTCTTCCGGTTGAACTTTTCTCCAGGTGGTCCTTGGTAGTAGTGAAACAGCAAGTAGGAGGGATGGATCGAAGACGAAGTAGGATCATCGCCTCGATCGCTGCACGCTCCGGCCGCTGACTTCTCAGAAAGACGGGTTTTCAAGATCTTCCAAAGCAAATCCATGTTCATATTTGATATCACGTATTGCCGATACAGACTTATAGATACCAATGATGCTACTAAAGCTTGTGCTACACATCGTATTGTGGCGGCTTGCACTAATGAGCCCCGTGGTCTATTAGGTTCTCGGGGAGCGTGAGGTGCGAAGGGGACGGCCACCCACAACAGCCACGCTGGTTGCGGTGCGGTCAACACTGTAAGTAGCCCCCGTCTCCCTTTCTGTAGCCGTCAATTCCATGTAATAGGGTAGGCTTGGAATGGAGCTGTTATACTCGTGTTCGACTGGCTCTTGTGTATGTTTCTCAAGGGTCGCCCAATAACTTCGTTTTGAACCTTGAGAGGGAAGTAATCCCTCCTCCATAACCAATGTGCTCTCCAAAATAGGGATTGCCTCGATGTCCGCCTTTACACGTTGAGAAAATCTCGCAAGGTAACGACCAGAGGCTCCCCATACTCTGTGGCACGGATTCCCAAAGCCAAGCCTTCAGTGATTCTGCTCGACCCCGTTCTACGAAGGGAATTTCTGTATAGATGAAATCAAAGAGCGTCGATAGTGCTGGACCCAGACGTCGCTTCAGATTACTCCAAACAATCTCCTCGTTGCTGAGCGGGTGTGCCCAGAGCAAGAAGAAGAGTCCAACCTCCAGTGTCTGATGTGACAACTGATACGGGCTGTTCTCTCGCATACGCAATTCTAGTTGGGACATGGTAAGATTCAGGAGCCAAAATATTGTTTCACCGCAGAGGCTATTGGGCCTCTCAGCAGGACCTAGAATGCAAACCCAGAATATGCAAAAGCCAGTCTCCTGCAAGGGAACAGCGGCACATGAAGAAAATCCTCGAATGGTGACTTGCGCTGGAGGCATACTAATGTGATTAGGTTTAAGTGGCGACAACGCAAATATTCGATCTTGAGCGAGATGCGCCAATATCTTGTCAGACAAAAACTTCCAAAAGGCGTCGGAGCAAGTCCCAGCACTCACAGCCCTTATATCGCCGCGACCATCATCTATCCGGAAGGCTGTGCTGCTGCCCTCCACGCAGAATCAGAGCTAGGACAGGAAGAAGGATGTTCGAGGGTCACCGTTTCGCTTTCGAAACGGAGGCGTCCAAGTACCCAATGCAATGTTCATTAATGAAATACGAACCCTTGATGGCGGCCCTTCCCATACACGATGCACCTGTCCTTTCGATCCCGCGAAGGAGGTTCACAGTACTTATCCATTAGTCCTGCCTATACCGCAGGCATTATCTTGACGTTTGGGAGGCCGCATTAGAAGCGCAAAGGGAATCATCCTTGTCGGGAATGTGGTGGTGGAAGGAATCCGGTCGAACGTAGTAGCTTCCTTTCGAGAACCGGCTACTGGGCGATGCTCTACGCCAACCCTTGGGCGCTCGAGTTGGCCATGCCTTTCTATATCGGCGTCTTCGTTGTTCGTGGAGGTGATTAGTCAACATTAAAGAATTGCTGGTCAGAAATCCCGCCTGGAATCCAGGCATGTTGAAATTTTAGAACTGTACTTTCGGAATCGAGCGCATCGGTATAGATAAAATGCTAAGGGTATACGGGTAAGCGTTCAACGACGCACACGGAAAGGGCGGACATACAACCAAAAACGACGAGAACCAGGATCATAGGACCACACATTTACTCTTTTTCCGCTCTCCGCCGCCTCTACCGCCTCCACTACTCCCAGAAGCACCAGCATCCCTCTTCCTGCCCGCACGTCCCTTCAAGCAAACTCTCAACGCCTCTCTAAAAACATCCTGAACACCTTCCCCTGTCAACGCCGAGCATTCCAAGTAGCCGCGCGCTCCAATCTCCTTTGCGACCTGGTCGCCCTCGAGAGCCGTGACAGGCGATGTCCCTTGGGCACGTAAGAGTCCGAGTTCGGTTGGGGACGAGCGGAGGTCTATTTTTGTGCCGATCAGGAGGAGCGGGGTTGATGGTGTAAAGTGGGAGATTTCGGGTGCCCACTGTGGGTGTGAAGTGAAGTGTATGTTAAGACAAGCAAGGCAGGTGAGGTGTGAGACCGGAGACGCACCTTGTCCACCACGTTGGCCAAACTCGTACGATAATTTACAGCGAAAACAACCAACACGACATCTACACCGGCGTAACTCAGTGGCCGGATCCTATCGAAATCTTCTTGACCGGCGGTATCCCACAAAGCGAGTTCGACGGTTTTTGATGGGTCGAGGGGTGACGTCGTGAGTTTGCAGAGGTTTTCGAATACCGTCGGCACGTATTCCTACATCGGCGAAGCAGGGGTCACGCGAGTGGGCGACGAATGAAGGAGATAGTCGCAAAGAAGCAGAGGAAGAAGCAGAGGAAGAAGCAGAATCACAGTATTAGCGCCAATGACGACCGGGAGACATATAAAGGAGCCACTGAGCACTGCTGGACACGAGTACAGCACCACGCAAAGCCGCGAGGGGTAAAGGTCCCTGGATTGCCTGTGTCGTGCACCGTTGGCGAGAGACCTTGTCACTAGATACTAATGGCAGGCCGTATGTACAGAAGCCTAAAGAAGAGTCTGCGGTGCTGGTGCTTTCGCTTATGAAAAGCGATACGTCCCGGCAGTCGTGAAATGGCTCCGTAGAGTCATTGCTATTGACTCACGTCCGCCATACGGGACGCTCGGGGAAGGCGAAGACAACAAGTGTCGGCGTCGTACGACGGACTCGAAGAGGCAAGCGCACTGAATCTGACACGGTCTACGCCACTGGCGAGACGTTAAAAACGATGAGTCTCTTCCGCCATACGGCGGACTCGTTGGGGCAAAGACATAGTCTCGAGCGGCATTCTGCCGCTCTCGGAAAGGCAGGAGGAATGAGTCTGGCTTCGCTCGACAGCCTCTCGTCCGCCGTGCGGCGGAATCGTTCAAGGCAAAGACGCTGATACTCGGCCTCTGGCCTCGGAAAGACACTCGTCCTCGCTTCGCTTCGCTCGGGCAGAAATCGCTCGACTCCATCAAGACCGAACGCTCATCGCTACTCACCTCTGGAAACCTCCCTTCCGCAAATACGGTCAAGAGACACGTCTTTCCACACCCGCCATCCCCTACGACCACCAACTTTCTTAAATAATCCGGACGTCGTGTTGTATGTTCCATATCGGTTTGCTTGCAACTGTTTCTGTTGGATACTTTTGTTGTTGATGTAAAGAGCAAGAAAAAGATGTTATGATGTACGCTCATGTTTGTGATTATTACCTAATCATCATTCTCATTATGTATCCGCGCTCGAGTTTGGCGGGGATTGGCCCAGGGCGCACGCGGGGAAGCCAAGGCAGGTTTAAGGTGATAAGCTTCATCTTTCTCCTTTTTCCCTTCCTTTCTCTTTTCACTGCTTATTATCATCCACCTACCAGCGCCAGCGAACAATGTCCGATACAAGAGGAGCACAACGCCGCCCTAATAACCGCGGAGCAGCCACATCGGGAGGTGGTGGGAAACGCGTAAACGTCAATGCCAACGGAGGTGCAGCGTTCAAGACCGATACCGATATCTCTCGTGCAGCTGCGAATGCAGGCGAACGGGAACTACAACCCTGGATGCCTGATTCCTCGAATGATTCTGGAGCTGATGGGTTAGGAGGGTTGGATGACGAAACTTTTGGAGCTGTAAGCGGTGGTCTTGGTGCTGGAAAGGGAAACGGAGGAGGTGGAACAGCCGGATGGGACCAATTCGCGACAAATGCCAAACTATTTGGTCAATCCAACACTACACCATACAGCGAAGAGCTCTACACTACTCGGCTTAACCGCTCATCCCACAATTTCCGGGAAAGGGAACGCGAAGCAGAACGCCTCGCTCGAGAGATTGAGCAAGGTGTCAGTGATAATCCTCATATCAAAGAGGAAAGAGGACAGGTATTGGTTGGCGCCGGTGATGAGGAGGAGAGGTTTAGCGGAGTCGTGAGAACCGCAGAAGTGAACACAGTGAAGGTGGCTCCGGGCAGGGGCAAAGGCGCCTATGTTCCGTTTGGTGCAAGGGCGGGTGATGCAGCCGGCGAGAAGGATATGAAGAAGAAGAAGCCAGTGCCTGTGATTGCTTTGCAGGCGCCTAGTACTGCTGGTACGCCTGCCAAGCTTCCAATTACTATCGCGAACCCGGCGTCATCCTCCGCGAACAAGCCTACCACACCAACTCCGCTCACCAACGCATCAAGCACCAACACCAACACCACCACACTTGCCGTCACCTCTGCCGCGCCCGCCGCACGAACAGACATCACCCACTCCCTCCGCAGTTTCGCAGACGCCGAAAGAAGCAAGATCGCCGCTGTAAAAGCCGACTTTTCCAAGACAGAGCGGGAACGTCGGTTGGCGGAACTAGTGGCTTTTGGCCGCGAGTTTAAAGTTCCTCCAAAGTGGAGTGGTGCGCCTGGTAGTGAGGGAAAGGAAGCCGTCAAGGAGAAGGAGAGCGCGAAGGGGCAAGGGAAGAAGGACAAGCCTGCAGCGGTGAATGGCACTGGTATCACGAAACCAGGCCCTACCAACGCCTCATCGGCCGGTAAACCCTCCCCAAGCATCCGTATCGCCATGCGTATCCCGGAAATCCCACCGTTTAAAGGCTCAAACAGCGCTCGTGTCACCCAACCTGCCTTGCCGACTCTACCAGCACCAACGGCAACGGCAGCTGGAGAGGGCAAGGTCGCAGTCCCTGCAACTGCTGATCGGAGTGTTCCGGTTATCGGTTCGTCACCTGTTGGCAACGGACAAGGACTACAACTCCAGCCGCAGGGTGACGACAAGAAGGAGAAAAAGGACAGTGTTGTTGTTGCTCCCGCTTCGGGCGCAGGCGCAAAGATGACAGGAGGACAAGCAGGAGGAAGGTTGAACCCGGCTGCTTCGGCGTTTACGTTCAAGCCGAACCCGACTGCGAGCGCTTTCCGACCATTGGTGAGTCCGCGAGAGAGTTCAGTTCCCTCTTCTTCAGGGGGTTCGCCTGAGCTACGTCCGGCGAGGGGACGTCAGAAAACGAGAGGATGGTGCATGGTGGATGTCATGGTATGCTGTGAAGGATCGGGAGTGTTCTCTCGTCTCGAAGTTAAAGAATCGGTTGTGACGGCGAAGCACAGAAAAAAAAGAGCTCGGAGATGCGTGATGACTAACTCTTCCTCTTCTTTTGCGCTTGGAAATAGGGAAATGCGCCACCCGTCGTCAACGGTGCCCGAAACGGTCCTAGCGTCGTTGCTGGCGGAGTGAGTCCGAATGCAACCAAGGTACGCCCAGCGCTTCCTGTTGTCTGTGCCATCGTATGCTGATGATTCTGCGAAAAACGAACAAAAAAGGGACTTCTGCCGGGACATGTGCTCTCTCCTGCCGCAACTCCCGTCACCGGTCCTACCGTTTCCCCGGCGCACGCGCAAACCGTTCTCGCCTCTCCACAGCAGCTGCAACAACAACAAGGAATGACAAACGCCTTCTTCGTCTTCCCTCTAAAACGTACGCCCGGTGTGAATATTAGAGATGATTTCAACCCTATTCGCGCGCGACGGGCGGTATCTGCTCCTGTACCGCGGCCCGAGGATGTCCGTGAGTCGTCCGACTCCACTTCATATAGTGTGGTTATACTGCCGCTGACTCTGTTCTTGGTTGACTGGCAGCAATCGTCTGGCAATACAGTGGCCGTCGAGTTCTTTCGGCAATTCATCATGGACCTCATGGCCCCCCTCCGATGATGATGCACCATCAACAGCAGATGCAGCACCCGACCGGAATGTACAACTTGCATATGAACGGAATCGTGGTGAATCCTGCGCTTGCGATGCACGGCGGCG
Organism: Naganishia vaughanmartiniae; assembly: GCA_030039245.1. NCBI lineage: Eukaryota > Fungi > Basidiomycota > Tremellomycetes > Filobasidiales > Filobasidiaceae > Naganishia > Naganishia vaughanmartiniae. Next base: position 554,380 of record JASBWU010000001.1, on the reverse strand, counting down.
GTGGCGGGCCTCCTCCCTCGGCTGCTACTCCAGGCCCAGGTGGAGGAGCGCCGAACGGCATGTCCCCGCACATACCAATACAGGGTTTGGAAGATGAACGGTTCTCTCCTTCCCCGCAGCTCGGAATTGGACCGGGAGGACCTGGGGGTTTTAATCGGATGCCTCATCAGGTGCGTTATATTTCTTCTCTATCAATGAAGGAATATGAGCGGTTGCTGAGGGCTTCCCTTCGTGTGACAGGCAATGCAACCGATGGGTCAGCCAGGGATGTACTTTATCAACGGGCCAATGATGCAAGGTAAACCAGCATTTTCTTACATTGCGTTAAGATCGAGTGCTGATATCTATACGCAGGTATGCCATATAACCCGCAAATGATGCCGGGCAGTGGCGGGCCGCCTGTTCGACCGGGAGCAGGAATGTATTACCCACAGCAGCAGCAACCGGGACAAGGAATGTCGTCCCACCGTGAGTCTCAACCTCTCAATTTCCTCCTTGCGCAAGGAAACAGCAGGCTGATTGGCGTTGTGGGTGACTGCAGCTGCTTCGCCTATGCCACCTCCGATGGTTCCGCAGATCATGAGTCCTCATCCTACGTAGACGCCGTACAGGGTTGGAAAAACGCAAGGCGATGGGAGGGGTCACAAAGGACAATGCAGGAAAATGCATTGTGTGCGGACGGATTTGCATAGGGAGGAGACGTCTGGCTGAATGGGTGTAGCGAAAGCATGAAAGATGCATTTGAGTTTCAAGGGACTGGTTAGCTGACCATGTACAAGTCTTTAGCTGTACTGCTGTGTGGGCATTGTACCGTGCACGACGTGCACTACGTACCCTCCAGAACACCGGCGGCCGGTTCGTCGGGAGGAGCGGGAGCGGGGAGCCCCGTGTTCCGGCTTGTTCTTTCCTGAATTGCCGGAGCTATCCCGCATTGCGCCTAGCAGCCAGCAGCCCAGAAGATTAGAAGAACAACTACTGACCTCTGAACAGACCCTTGATGTCGGGCCTCCAAGGTGCTTCTCGTCGTTCTTTAGCAACGCAACCATGTCCATCCAGTCTCCCCACGTCGCCCCACCTTCGCCCCCTCTAGGCACCATCTTTCAACATTACCTTCCTTTCGCTGCCCGTTTCCGAGAGTATACGGCGTTCGTCGACGGTTTATCTGGACGAACAATCTCTTCGACACAACTCCGCATTGATGCTCTGCGTCTCGGACGAGGAATCCAGAAGATCCTGCCTCAAAATTGCGCGTCCGGTGGAGAGCCCGCCGTCGCGCTCATCTTTTCACCCAACAGCGTCGATTTCCCTCAAATATTCTTCGGGTGCCAGTCTGTCAAGGTAATCACATCACTCGCTAACGCTGGGTACACGGCCAACGAGCTAGCTCACCAGATAAGGGATGGTCAACCTTTTGTGGCATTCGTACACCCTTCGCTGCAAGAAACATTCTTGCGGGCAATCGATTCACTCAAAGCTGAAGGGTTTCATGCGATCCCCACAGTGTACTGGGCGGTTCCTGGACCAGAATTACCTGCGGGAGTAACACGGGATGTTCTAACGTACGACCGGCTCATGGTCGACCATATCCAAATCAAGGATTATCAAGGGATTCAGGCCCGAGCCGACGAAGCGCGCGACACAGCGTTGCTGTGTTACAGCAGTGGCACGGTAAGCCCTTACCCGCCCGTCGTTGTCTGCCTCAACTTCCGTACTGAATCTTTCGCATAGACTGGATTGCCAAAAGGTAAGCTGTCGGTGGGCGTGTCCAGAGTCGCACTGGATACTTATGGAACGCTAATTTCCCACCCAGGTGTAATGACAACGCACCACAACATAAATGCAAATGGCGCAATTTCAAAGTCTTGCTACCCACCAAGCATGACACATGGAGCCGGTTCCTCTATCTTGGGCTGCCTTCCGTTATACCGTGAGTATAACAATTTTCTATATGGTGTTTCAAAGCTAAGTCATCCACGACAGATATCTATGGTATTCTTGAGTTCGTCACATTTCCCTAGCCACCATTGTTCTCTCACTAAACTCCTCCACGACAGACTTGGCATCATCCCACTCCTGAATGGTGTTCCGGTCGTAATTCTACCCGGATTCACTCCAGAACGTTTCTTCTCTACAATTGCTCGTTACCGTATAACACACGCATACGTCGTTCCACCTATCGTCATTCACATGGCAAACAGCCCACTCGCAGACGACTACGACCTTTCCAATTTGAAATGGACGAGAAGTGCCGCTGCGCCACTTGGGAAAGAGGTGGTCGCCAAAGTAAAAGCGAGATTTGGAGACGACTTGATCATGACGCAGGGTTATGGTATGTTAGGTACCGTTGCTGGTGGTTCATTAGAAACTCGATTTGAACGTCCAACGCCTTCACAGGACTCACCGAGAGTACAGCCGTCTGTGCATGTCAAACAGTAGAAGAATCGGAAACATATCCGGGCTCTACCGGGACACTCTACCCCACCCTCGAAGCCCGACTACTTGATACCGATTTACGGGACGTGGCTCCCGGAGAAGCAGGGGAACTGTGTTTGCGCGGTCCCACAGTGATGAAGTACGAGCTTTACTTTTGCTCAATGGAACGCTCACTGACCAAGGCTGATCTCGCAGAGGCTACTGGAATAATCCAATGGCAACCAAGGCAAGTTTCACCGCCGACGGGTGGTATCGTACTGGTGATATCGCACAGGTAGACAACAAGGGCCAGATTTAGTAAGCGTCGTTCTAGAGTTCTCTTGTGGTGACTCTGACATCGGTCTGCAGTATCGTCGATAGACTTAAAGAATTAATCAAATACAACGGGTTCCAGGTCGCACCTGCCGAACTGGAAGCCATGTTATTGAAACACCCAAAGATCGCTGACGTTGCGGTCATTGGTGTCGTATCACGCGAAAGAGCGACCGAGTTACCGAGAGCATACGTGGTTCCTCTTGAGAACGGAGTGGACCAGAAAGCGCAAAACGCATTGACCAAGGAAATTATCGCATGGGTGGCGGACAACGTGAGTGATTCATCAGAGAGAGAATTCGGTTCATCTGATCCAACCTGTTGCGAAAGGCGGCCGATCATAAACGGCTTCGAGGCGGATGTATTTTGATAGACGCGATTCCTAAAAGGTACGAAAAGTCTTGAAAGTTCCAGTCGTAGACCGGCTGACACGCCCTAATTTCTCCCAAAGTGCGGCGGGAAAAATTCTGCGAAGAAATTTACGACTTCAGGCTCAAGCGCAGGCGGATGGCCTGAACTTGAAGGACAACGATCCAGCGGTAATACGCATGGCAAAACTATAAAAGGACGATATACCGGGAGGAAGAAAGTTGCGGTTGCTCCTGCTGCGTTCGCTAGCAATACCAACGTTGTATCTAGTCGACATAGACTACGGGGGCTATACAATTCCTACGCGGTTCGCTTCGCCGCCGGAGAACCAGTACTCGACGAGGGCGATTTGAGAAAGGAAGGGGATTTGCCAGTTGTCGCGTCTGGAGGCAGCTCGCGTTCCTTGACAGCAGAATCCCACAAGAAGCTATACCAACCATGTCAGACAGTGATACTAGGAGTGAAACATCAAGTAGCAACTTACAAATCGCATCGGTATTCGGGATTCACCTCTTCTCTTGGTCGTTTTGATCGACCGCTGTCCCAGCCTTGTCCAACAGGTCTATAACGCAGATTGACATCAAATTACATGACGACCAACGCGCAAAGCGATGAGAAGGATTCACTTCGAACAAAGCCAGAACTTCTTCCCCTTGTTCTTGCCTGAGATTTTGGTCACTGAGAAGGCGGCCATGGAAGTTGTCAGTCACAGAACCCTTCATCCGTTCCTCGTTGAGAACTTACCAAAGGCTTTGCAAGGAAGATTATGCACTCTACATCTGGGCGCTACCTTTTTGGCGAAAATGTTCGACCACGTTCGACGGGCCGCTTCGGAGCGCTCCCCCGCGTCCTCCTCCTCGACATACTCTTCTGCAGATGCCAACGCTTTAGCGTACTGGTAATCCGCTTCTTCCTCTTCCGCTCTCGATCCAGCCTCGACCGATGCCGGTAACCCGGCAGAGGAAGAGATTCGCCGATGTGACAGGCTCTGCGTTGGAGACCGAAAGAAGGATGAGAGGTCCGATTGAGCCTCCGTGCTCATCGTTGCGGTCTTGCGTGGTTTCTTTTCCCGGGTTGACTGAGCGGACGTAGATGCCTTGCGTTTAGGTTTGACAGGACTTGTCTCGGTACTATTTGTCAGATCGATAACGTCTTCGTCGGCTTGATTGATCTCTGGTGCCAAAGGTAGAGTGATTGATGTTGGCGCCTTCCGAGTAGGACTGGCAGCCGGTTCCACTGTGTTCGAATTGAGCGGACTTGATACGCCTTGTGCAAAATCAGCGTTGGTCATGGGCCTGACGCCCAACCCCGAAACAGAGGACGTGATCTTCCCCGTATTGGCAGAAGTAGAGCGTTCTCGATTTCGGCGTTGCGCCTCCACGACCACACTACCTTTCGGCGCACCTTTCAATGCTGTTTTTACCATCACCGCATTCTTCGGTGCCGTTGCCTTTTTCCCAAAGAAATCTTTCAAACTGGTCTGTTTGCCCGAGTACTCATCCCAGTACCGCGTCGCCAATGCAGGCGGATCAGGTCTTTCCCCGTCGATAGTGCCAGCGAGGCCTTGCCGCGGCGATAACGTCGGTGAATTTACCAAATCTCGGAGCAAGATCTCCTTTCCGTCTTCTCCCGTGATCGACTCGTGCAAATCGACGTAGACCGGACAATGATCAGAGCCGTAAATATTCTGCTGGATATCCGAGTATGCCACCCAGGGTAATAGTGAAGGGGTAACGAGGATGTAGTCGATTCGCGAGCCGTAGTTTGAAGCGCGAGCGTCGAGTTTGGTGTTCCAGCCTGTACGCAAACGATAGGGAATCAGAATCGGCAAATCCAGCTCGCCAGCAGCTTTATCGCTCCCGAATTCGTCTCACCCCCACCCACCTCGCGGTTACTTCTTCTCGCAGACCAAAGATTGCCCGATCTAAGATCTAGCTTTGACTTACACGTATACATCCCCTTCCGATCGTTCCACTGCTCCCGCGTGACGTCCCTCATCCCTTGCGGCCCGTCCAGCAACTCGGCAAGCCAGACCCTCGCAGGATGCTCCTTCATCTCCTCTGCACATCTTTCGATTCCTCCTTCTCCTGAATCTATAGGCCGATGAACGACATTCAGGTCCCCGACAACGATGACGTTGCGTCCCTGAGAACGGAGGTTAGCGATGCGGGCGGAGAGGGCGCATAGGTAGTTTAGCTTGTATGGAAGGCGGGTGGAGTTTGTTTCCGCTGGGCAGTAGAGGTTGAAGAGGACAAAGAAGCTGGTAAGGACAGCGTTGGGCAAGATAGTCAGCTCGGAAGATGTCCAAGATGGCGCAGACGAGGCCGACGATATGCAATGAAGATGTTTTCCAGTCCATTCTGAGCTCCGGATCCCGACGTACTCGGCGTCTCCGGTTGTCTCGCTAGGTCGTCACACCCACTCACCCAAAATCAAGGACCACTGCCCGACCCTCCATATCCAGCAAACTCGGGTCAAACCCAGCACCATCCTCTCCAGTAACCCACTCCACCTGTCCATCCTTTGGATACCCGCCGATCCTCTCCGCTTCCGTCCACGATACTTTTGCACCCGCACTACTCGTTCCCGAAGCAAGCAAACGGCCTGTAATGCCTTCCTCTGCTTTCGCAGGAACGAGGTACGAACGTTTTGTGTATATACACGTTCCCGAGTATCCGGATTTATTGGGCAGAGTGGGAAAGTTGAAAAATGCGTCGTAGCCTTCTGGCAAGGCCATGTCTTTTGTGAGTGCGTCCCGGCGGGCTTTGTGTTCTGTAGACGCACCGATGGCAGAAGAGGTAAGCACGTGAAGTAGACATGAGGCAGATGACTTGAATACGCGGACGAGACAGGGAATGCGGTCGCTTATCGGGAAAGGCAGGGCAGGTTTCGGCCTTCAAGACGTGCCGTCTCCCCCTTTCCCGTCATCCAACATGCATCGTGCTCTTTTCGTGACCTCGGAACGAGCAGCAAAGGCACCGAGTCTCTTCCGCTCAGCGCGGCCCCATCCGGCGAAATCTTGCCAGCTGCATCACGCCAAGTCGTCGAAAAAGGGCAAAGACACCGAGTCTCAAGCGGCCTGCACCAATCCTAGAAAATGGAAAGCAATCGGTCATGATTCGCTCGACCCAGTCTTACGCTCTCAGCGGGCTACATCACACTGGGAAGGCAGAGGTGACGATGCTCACATCGAGTCGAGTGATTCTCGGCCTTTGGCGTCGGAGAGGAGAAACACTAGGATGTACCTTCATTGGACGGATTCTCGACCGTCGCACAACGGCCTCGCAGGAGACAAAAGCAGAAACACTGCCTGACTCTCGGTTTGACCATGTCGCTCCCGAGAAGAAAGAAGCAATGATTGACATCCGCCATGCGGCGGACTTGTGTAAGGCAAAGACATGAGTCGCGGCCGCCTTACGGCGGCCTCGGAAGGGCACAGGCAGGTCGGTCTGTCGGTCGTCGCTCCCTCCCTTGGCTGACGCTCGCGCTTGTGCGCTCGAGATAAGACGCCTACGCTCGGCCGTCCTACGACGGCCTCGAGGAGGCAAAGGCACTGATCTCGGCCTCTGGCGTCGAGAAGTGTCCTTCAGAATCGTAGCCTGCGGCGCAACACTCTCGGTCCGCTTGGGAAGAGACTGATGCTCACTTCGCTCGAGAGAGTCTTTTGGGCCCGTAGCCTGCGGCGCAATACTCTCGCTCCGCTCGAGAGAGACTCGCCCCGCTAGTCAGCCGGCACTCACCCTGAAAACAAATCACCTCTGCTTGCATCTCGTCCAACATTCCTTTCACCGACCTATCCGCCAACTCATTCCACGGCTTGTACGGAAGCACTGTTCGGAGCGCGTTCTGCCGGTTGTATGCTCTTCAGCGCGAAAAGAGACGGCAAGGAAGGGGGAGAAAAGGCGAACGTACGACGTTCCATGTTATAATTCGCATTGCTTGAGAGGCGAGTTGTGGCTGCGATCTGTTTAATTGATTTCATTGAGAGGCAAGTGATTCAGTCGATCTTGTTCAAGAGTTACAGTCTCGCTCTGTTCGATGAGTCACCTCTCAAATCACGTGACCCCCCTTCTCGCTACGGCAACCGACCTTATAACCGGGCCTACAGTGGCCCCTTATATACCCCGCTCCTATCCTGCATTCCCCCACTTGACCCGTCCATGCTTGATTCCACACACATATCATCATGTTCCGACCTGCAGCTGGTTTCGTGAGATCTCAAGTTACTACTCGACACATTTTACAACTACGCGCCATGTCTTCCCCTGCCGCTGCCGCCACTACCGACAAGCTCGTTTTATCAGAGAGACACGGACCGGTATTGGTGCTGACGCTCAACAGGCCAAAGGCGTTGAATGCGTTGTCTAGTCCGTTGTTCGGAGAGCTGAACAAAGAGTTTGATAGTGCGCAGAGAGATGAGGGAGTTAGGGCCGTGGTGTTGACCGGTGGAGAAAAGGTGTTTGCAGGTGAGTGTCCCGAGCGGAGTGAGAGTATTGCGCCGCAGGCTACGAGTCTGAAGGACTCTTCTCGAGGCCAGAGGCCGAGAATGAGTGCCTTTGCCTCCTCCAAGGCCGTCGTAGGACGGCCGAGAATCATTCGAGCATAGTGAGTAGCAGCTCTCCTGCCTCTCCGACGGCAGCGTAGGCCGCCTTAGATTCCTGTTTTCACCTTGCGTAGTCCGCTGTGTGGCGGTTGAGGCTACCAATTCGCGTTTGCTCTATGACGCCTGCAGAGGTCGCTCGAGGCTCTGCCGAGGGAAACACAACTCGATGAATCCCTCTACCGAGGCCGTCTCGTAGCAACTGAGACTTTGTTGACGCGAACCAACAGGAAATTCATACTCACCTCCGTCTCCTTTAGCCGGCGCCGACATCAAAGAAATGAAGGACAAGACCCTCGCTGAATCCTACAAGGAAAACTACCTCGCCTCGTGGGCCAAGATCACAGACTTTACTAAACCCGTCATCGGTGCCGTCAATGGCTATGCGGTACGTTTCATCGCCTCACCTGACCTCCTCACCATAACTTACACATCCCTCACCTTGTTCAGCTCGGAGGCGGCTGTGAACTCGCCATGATGTGCGACATCCTCATCGCCTCTCCCACCGCTACATTCGGTCAACCAGAAATCACCCTTGGTATCCTTCCCGGTGCTGGTGGGACCCAGCGACTGACCCACCTCGTCGGCAAGGCACGAGCGATGGATATCGTTCTTACTGGCCGCAAGATCAAGGCCGAGGAAGCTGAGCGGATCGGATTGGTCAGTCGGCTTGTTCAGGGTGACGGAAAGGAGTGCGTCGCCGAGGCTGTCAAGGTCGCTACTCTGATCGCTGGGTACGGAGGAATCGCCGTACAAGCGGCCAAAGAGGCTGTCAATGCCGGTGGGTCTCATCTGCCTCTCGTGCACATCCCTCCTCCCTAGCTAACTCCTTCCTCCGCGTAGCAAACAACCTCCCCCTCAACGAAGGCCTGCGCCTCGAACGTCGACTGTTCCACGCCATGTTTGGCACCGCCGACCAAAAGGAGGGAATGGCAGCGTTTGCAGAGAAACGAAAGCCCAATTTTTCGCACTTGTAACCTCGTCATTTCGAGCGGGGTCGTTGGTGGCGTAAACGAGTGGGCTGAAAGAGAAGATTTAAAGCGGAAATCGTTGTAGTAATCGTCGTAACTGAACAGACGAGAAAGAAACGCTCGACAAGGATAAATATGTGACTAGAAACGATGTACGGCGGTCCGCGTTGGATATGAGAACTGCTCAGGTGGAAAGGCAAATGTGAATGGTTGCTCGGATCCTGTATCGAACCGCCGGCTGCTGAGAAATGATAGCGCAATAACGCCGCGAATGATACCTGTTCGGGTGGAGCCGACGCTATACCCGGAGAATAGAGCGAGAAAAGCCGTCAAGACACGACAACGCAGCCCAGGTACTTCCCTTGTATGCCCTTCATAAAGTGCCTTCGTGCGACGCATCTATCAATCTATGGCGTTACAGGATCACTCGTCTCTATCACCGGTGCCACCGCAGATGACTCCTTTCCCTCCCGCACCCGCGCCATCAGCACCGCCACGGCCTTTCTCAGTCCCTGCCGTTCCTCCTCGGTAGCATATGCATTACCCGCCCATCGGATCTTACAGTCCGGATCGACGAGGTAAATGTATCCAACGTGTTTGTTCGTGATCCCGAGCGGTTCTTTTAGCTGCAGTCCGCGAACATGTTAGTGAAGAGATGCGAAATAGGTAGGTGAAGAATAGGCCAAACTCACACCTCCCCATTCGCCTCCTGCGATCATGTACCCTGACCACCTGTGTTCCGGAATCGAGCGCTTCAAACCTGAAACAAACAACTGGAGCAACAGCGATTTTATAGGATTGGATTGGTGGTTTATCTATGCAAAGCATGCTGCTTTAGCTTTCGGTCTGACGACAGCGCATCTCGGGATCACGAACCTGTACGTAGCGGAAAAGAGGATCCTCCTCCCAGTCCTCTAAAACATCCGCAACGAAACTGTTTGCGTGTTCCTAAGATATCAATCAACGTTAGAGACGCGCATTCAGATAGTCTGCAAACGGAAGACGCACCTCGGACACCCTCGCCGTCAACACGGTAACAATGCTAATCCGTCCCTTGAACAGGTCGGTCGTGTGCGTCGTTTTCCGACTCGCTAAAGAAGTCCCCTGGATATTCGGGAAATACAGTGCTTTCTAGAGGCAGAAATGACGATTGTACTCAGCACATTGAAGACGTCACTCTACGATGCAGATGTACGTACGTCCTGACGGATCAGTACTGGAGGCGCAGTCCAGCTCTTGCCACCATGTCCACCTTCTCGTCTAATTTCGTGGAAATCGTGAAAGTAGCCCTGTGTAGCTTCTTTCACTCTGTGAGGCGGCAAATTTGAATAGCGTTCAGCTAAAAATGCTTTGACACTGATGCAATTCAAAGAGGATCCGACTCACAGTGCTTTTCGCTTGGCCAAATGTCGATCTCGGTCCAACAGTTCATCCTTCTTCTCCTGCCATGTCTTGCTTGCGGTAGATGGTGGATCCTGTACTCCTAATGGCCGTGGCAGGATAGGCAATGGCGGTGCCGGAGTTGTGGCAGATGTGTCTGCTTTCCGTAATATAGGTGAGGAACAGATAGATCTTGATGTCTGAGAGTGTGCTATGAAATTGGCGCCTGCTTTACGATTTAAGCGAACGCATGGACGGGTTCCCAAAAGTGTACATGGCGTGCGTGCGTGAAAAGGGCTGGATTGCGCTGCAAACGACCTAGCCGAAGTTTCTGTTGCGAGGTTGTTGATCGCTGCGAAGAGACGCCGGGGAGCTTGGGTAGTTGACATTCTGTGGATGTATGCGTATAGCAAGTGTTAAAGAAGAGCTTATTAGTATAAAATGCAAACTCTTCTTTCGACTTTATTGAGAGAGTACATACCCCGATCGCTCATGTTGTCTCATGAGCCTTATTAGCTTCAAATTTGGAGTCTGGAGACCAGAGTTGGGTCAAGTCAAAGTTAAAGGCTTGTAAAAGCGAGCCTAACAATTCACGCGTTTGTTGAGGAGAATTGGCACACTCGCCAACAAACTGTTGACTGTTGTTGACTCGCGTCTTTTCCTTTCTTTTTTCACTTCATTCATCAATCATCACGCCCCTCCGGATTGACAAACGCACATTGTAAAGTTGACAGCTTGGCTTCACACATTGCAACCTTGTCTACTTTTCAGTCTTTCATCATCTGTCACTCTTCGAACAAATTCCCGTCTTCGGCCCCTTCGACGTACCGCTTGAATACTTACTGCAAGTATCCATTTCCTTTTTCTTTGCTTTCGTCATACCGTCGTCGCGTTCACGCATACTGATTACAGCACTCGCTTTCACTTCTCTCGCACCTTTTGCGCGACGTTGCCTTCGAACCACCGCTACATCATCTCGCCAACGATATCTACCGTTGTCAACCCTCTCTAGATCATCACAATGGCTCCCAACGGAAAATCAAAGAAGGCTGCGACTCCCAGCTTTGAGGAGGTCGAAGCAAAGCGTCTTGATGTATGTTCATTCTTCGCGTCTGCCTGTTGTTTGAACTCGAACGACCCCGCTAATCCATCATGTCACACCTTCAACAGATGGTCAAGTCACTGACCGCCGTCGCTGAAGCCATGGAGGCCGCCACGACAACCCTCCGTGCTTACCTTCAAACCGCGCCTGACGCTCTTCACGAACCCGAGCCTGAGACCGCTGCCGCAGGCAAGAAGAGAAAGGCCGAGGAGAAGCGAAAGAACAAGGACCCGAATGCACCCAAGCGACCTGTCACGGGTTACCTTGCCTACTCCAAGGACCAGATGCCTATCCTCAAGCAGGCACACCCGGATATGCCGCATCAGGCCTTGGTTGGTTTGATTACCGAAAGGTGGAAGGCGATGGGAGATGAAGAGAAGAAGGTAAGTCTTGATATGCAGAGCTTGACCGCGTTGGGTGCTAAACTTTGATGGCCTGCAGCCTTACAATGACACGTTCGCTGCTGCTATGGATGACTGGAGGAAAGAAACTCAGGAATACAAGGCTCATCATGACCCCGCTGCCATTGTACGTGACATTCTTGGATGGTCCCAAGGTCGTTCAATCTAACGAGGAAAGCTTTGATTCATAGGTCGCTCCTGCCATGGCCGCTGCCTCTGCCGTTACCGCAGCTGCAGTTTCTTCCGGAAAAGTGGTATGTCGCTCTAATCTACCAGCGCTCAACCATATCAAACCACTCACTCTGCTCTCTCCCTTTCTCCATATTGCAGATCAACCCCGAGGCAGACACTGCCACCGACGCAGGTACAGAAGACGAAGAATCCAGCACCGGCTCCAGCTCGAGCTCGGAATCCGAGGAAGAAGCAGAAGAGAACGAGGACAAGGACGCTACGGCCAAGGCACCACCTGCCAAGAGGGCGAAAAAGGAGGCCGCAGCACCTGCGCCCCCTGCTGCTACCCCAAGCAAGACCCAGCAAAAGCCCAAGTCCACACCAGCGGCTGCGCCTGTCTCGTCTGGAAAGAAGTCGGCAGCGACGGAGAAGAAGTCTACCAAGGCGAAGAAGACCGAGGTAGCTGCACCTGCGCCTGCGTCGGGCGAAGAAACTCCGGCAAAGAAGAGGGGACGAAAGGCCAAGGCTTGATCGGATAGCTAGTCATCGTCATTGTCATCTTCCGAAGGCGACCGTCGCTCGATTTCTGAACCGCCGCTACGCCGCCAGCCTCTGCTCGCCAAAGTTTCTCCCGCCTTTCCATAACCCAGTATTACTACTTTTGCTTGCGATTTCCCGCCGCTTTGTTGTTGTTATTTGATTTCGAAATATCTAATTGGTTTCGGTGTCGGTCCGCGCTTGAGGTTCATTTTATCTTTAGACTTTGTATCTCGTTTGGCCTGGTACGAGGCTAGATTCAATATGTGTTTCTGATGAATATGTTTGGTCGTCTCTGTGGTCTCTGGCATATTTAGTACGGCAGCGAGGCGAAGCGGCTCCGCCGCGGCCATCTGCAGTATGCGGTGACGTGGCGGCCTCCGTCAGTCGATCACTGCTAGATTCTGGTCCAACAACCAGTACCGGACCTCTACCTCATATGACGAATCCGCTGCACGGTTCAAGAGTGAGGTAAAGCACTTTCAGACCGCGAAGTACTCTGAACTCAGAAAGCAAGACCGAGGAACAATATGCAAATCCGGTTCCTCACAACGCTATGGGCGCTCGCTGTTGGTATGGCCCTGGCGGAAGAGCCAGAGGTGCAGGTGGAAAAGCATCGGTATGAGGTGAGCATGAGCCATGGGGCCGCATAGTCACCTTCAGTTGCATTAACATTGTCCACTTCTCCCACAGTCGGACATTTCCAAGCTACGATCCATCGTCATCCACTCTCTCTACAGTCAGAAAGATATCTTTCTGCGGGAGCTCCTTTCAAACAGCCAAGATGCGCTCGAAAAATTACGTCTGACCTCGTTGAGCGAAGGATCCTACCTGAACCTGGACGAATGGAAAGGCAACATCACTATTGAAGCACGAAAGTCCGGAAATGGTGGACAACTTATCGTCAGAGATACGGGGATTGGAATGTCCAAATCAGAGCTGGCAAAGAATCTGGGGACTATCGCCAAATCCGGAACATCGGAATTCCTCAACAAGGCTGATAATTCCTCTTCAGCTGGAATTGACGGTAGCAACCTCATTGGACAATTTGGTACGTAAAGGGTTTTGAAGATAGATGATAAGCTCGTCTTACATGCTCTCATCCAAACAGGACTTGGATTCTACTCTACATTCTTGGTTTCTCCCTCCGTCAAGGTCTCATCCATCCCACCCGCGACCGCCGACAATCCCAAGCCAGTGCAATACACTTTTGAATCCAACGCATCAGGGGACGAGTTCACCGTCTATGCTGACCCTCGAGGTAATACTCTTCTCGAGCAAGGACCGTGCGGTACCGAAGTGGTCCTGGATATCGAAGATGGTTCCGGGAACGAGTGGGTACTCGACAACAAGAAACTCGAAGAATTAGTGGAGAAGCACTCGCAGTTCTCCTCTAAATTTCCGATCTATTTGCGAAAGACTGTTGCAGACGACGAAGCAGCGACCGATGGCGAAAATGCTCACAGCGAAGGATGGGTCAAATTGAACAAGAAGCAACCGCTCTGGATGAAAAACCCTAAATCAGTTTCCGAGCAAGAGTACCGAGACTTCTACGCTGCTCTGGATCCAACTGCCGACGCCAAAACTGCTGGTTGGACGCACTGGAAAGGCGATTCTGGCTCCGGTGTATCATTCCGGGCAATGATGTATATTCCCGACAAACTTCCCGAAGACTTTTGGAACAAGGGTCCCGGAGTCTTCCGCAACATCAAGTTGATGGTGAAACGCGTGTTTTTGACCGATGATCTTGGAGAGGATTACCTCCCTCGGTGGCTCAGCTTCCTAAAAATCGTGGTTGACGCCGACGATCTGCCACTCAACGTCTCTCGGGAGACGCTGCAAAACAACAAATTCCTTCGTCAACTCAAACGGATTCTCGTGCGCAAGGCAATCGACATGTTTACCAGGATTTCCAAAGACGAACCTGAAAAGTGGGAAAAGATCCAAAAGACAATTGGTAACGCTATTCGGATCGGTATGGTCGAATCCGATGGCAAGGACAGGGTCAAGCTTGCCGGATTACTGCGCTTCGCTAGTACACGAGGAGAGTCTGTTTCACTGGAAGATGTTAGTCCAAGATCTTGCTTGCAAGTTGCTGGCACCGTAATATACTGAAACTCCCTCGCCTTCCTTGCGCAGTATATAGAAAACCGAAGAGACGGACAGAAACAGATATACTTTTTGGCAGGCGTAGGCGAATCAGCGGAAAGTTTGGCACGCTCGCCGTTGATCGAGAAACCGGTGGCGAGGGGGTATGAAGTACTCTTGCTTAATGCCCCGGCCGATGAGACCGTCATGGCGCAATTGGGTTCTTACCGGTATGTGATCCGCTCGAGGATGTCAAGTCAACGCAAACTGAAACACATGCTTTACAGAGGGTTGAAGCTGCAAGATGTAGCTAAAGCCGGCTTCAAGTATGGTGACGAGGATGACGACGCAAAAGAAAAGGCTGAATTGGAGATGCAAAAGAAGGCATTTGGCCCCCTCATCGAGTGGCTCAAGAAGGAGTTCCGTGGACCAATCAGTGACGGTAAGTCCCATTTGATGTAGCGGGATCATCATTGCTCTGCTGACGCATTTGGTTATGTCTACCAGTTGTACTCACCAACCGACTTGTCAAGTCTCCATGCGCCATTGTAGCCGGTATGTCTTCACTTCCGCCACGCAATGGCTGTGTTGTACTAATTGATCGCACGTTCAGACAACCACGGCTGGAGTGCAAACATGCAAAAGCTGATGATGGCTAATGCCCGCGAGGATGATCCGATGCTGCCGATGATGAAACAAATGCCCAAAATCTTGGAAATCAATCCTCGGTCCCCACTCATTGAAGGTTTGCTTGAAAGGGTTCATGATCTTCCGCAGTCTGACGACGTCGACGAGGACGAAGATTCCGATTCAGCAGCCGTAAGCGACGACGAAAGGGAATTAGTCGAGACCGTTCAGGTTCTTCTGGACACCGCCATGATTCGAAGCGGTTTCATGGTCTCCGATACGAACACGTGAGTATAAGGCGTGTGATGCTATACTATGCTAGTTGTTGACATATCGCCACACAGGTACTTTGATCGTGTCGAGTCTCTACTTCGGCGATCACTGGGTGTTTCCCAAAGCGCCAAGACACGGACAGACGGCGTAAAACCCGCCCCGCCGGTGGCACAGGATACATTACCGGATGCCGAAGCAGCTGCAGCCGCAACGGCGAACATGGGTGATATGTCTGGCGGTGTTGGGTTTGAGATGGGACCGGATGGGCCCCAGTTCATGGATTGGCAGGATTTGAAAAGTAAAGTAAGCACAGAGAAACCGGGAGGCGATCAGTCGCAGTTGGAAGACCTCGTAGAAGAGGCGGTGTCACACGACGAGTTGTAGCGAATGACCGGTATAGCATGGAACAACATCCGTATCTGACGGGTTACAACATGGAAAATGACAGAGGCGGACAGACGCCCAAGCCTTATTTGGTGGTACTTTTGGTGGTTGTTCGGCCCTTGATCTTCCTAAATTGAGTAAACGAAAGCAAAACCACAGTTTAGCGCTAATGCCTCACCAGGTGCATACGAAGAGTTTCCCAAGACTGCTGTTACTCACCCATCCTTGCCCTTCTCCTCGGGACCAGAGTTCTTCATGATTGTCAGCTTGCCTGCCGACGCAGCTTGCACCATCTGACGCTCGATGCTATTGTTGATATTCGAGGATAGTTTCTTCACAGCCGTTGTTGGACTATTAGTGAATGTATGAGAAGGGATATCCGATGTTGCTCACCTTCTGTCGTGCCACCTGCTGAATTCTCTCGTTACTCTTTGGTGCAACATATCGCGCGCCTTTCTTTGTCTTTCCTGTAGTTTTCCTTCCTCCGGTTGCAGCCTTGGCTTTCAAGCCTTTTGTTGCGTGTTGTGCCATTCTGTCTGTTGTGTGGAAAATTGCTGACGTATAGCTACAAGCAGTTGCCGAGCGATGGGTGACTTGGAAAATTACTATACAGCATTGCAAGATAGGTTGACGAGCGGTGGCATCAGGATTCAGGAAAGGTCATAAAGTGGAGGTTCAGAAAGCACAGGTCACGTGATGAGTGACGGGGCACATCAGATCAGCAGTACTGGGTACTTGACTGCAACACTCTTGGTGCTATCGTTTGCCTGAGTTCACACCTACTATCGATAAGCCATTTATCAACGATACATTGACATGGCATGTGATTGTTGGTGAACGGAAGGTGATTGGTGCAAGCGGTGCTGCTGTAGCGATCTAACACGCTCCTTATTCGCAAACGCGTTACTGAAAAGTTTCCGGCGGCGGCATTATCAGAAGTTGCAGCAGGACAATCCATAAAGGCTACTGCAAGACCGATCACTGCTCTACATATCATCATACCGTCCACAATATATGCATACAACGCGGATCGCCCAAACATCGCCCGCACTAGAACTTGAACTTTTCCTTGTCTCTGCCACCCCTTTCCCGCTCCTTTTCTCTCGTTTTAGTCCTCTTTGCACTTTCCTTGGCAATGACATCGTCAAACTCGGAGCGGTTGGCGTCTGCTCCCGGCACATAAACCTTGCTGGTAGGACCGCGCGATGCATCGTACTGAGCTTGAAGTTGCTCCTGCGACATGCCTTCCAATGCTTCCGGGTCGATGGAGACAGCGGCATCGGCCTTTCGCTACAGATAAGGACTGGTCAGCTTATGGCAAGAAAGGCAAGGCTGCTCAGACAGACCTTGGTACCACGATCGTCCTGTCCCAGCACCCTTGCGCCCTGCCCTGGAGCATTAATCGACGATATATCGTATGCCGTTGAACTGCCCATGAAGCCAGACGACGAGACCTGCTTTTCCGGGATAACTTGATACAAATCTCGAGGCACGGGAGTCGAGGAGACATCGCTCTCTGCGCGGGTGTCCTTTCGCAGCTGCAAAAAGTCGGGTGTAGCAAGACCAGCGGGAACAGTCGACGTTACAGAGTTGAGTCCGGAGGGTGTCACCAAGCCGGATGGTGTCTGAAGACCTTCGTCTGGAGCATGACCCGAGTCGAGTATGTCTTCCTCTTCCTCTTCATCCTCTTCTTCTTCTTCCGATTCTATAAGCAAAAGGTGGTGAGAAACCCCACTCTATGGAAATTGAGACCTGCTGAGTACGCACCTTCCGCCTCGGGTTCCAGATCTCCCCAAAGGTCCTTTTCGACATCATCGGCATTCTAGAGAGGGAACCGGAAGTGAGCAAGTGGAATCCAAATACGTTTCGTTTGAAACTTACACCTTGGTTTTGATCGCCGAGAACACCGAAGGGATCGCCATACAGAGGTCTCTGATACTCGTCGACAGGTGGTCGGCCCCATCCACCGGGATGGAAACCCCACTGAGCACTATGAGCGAAAGGGAAATCAATATGGAGTCACGCTACAAACGGATAGAAGCAATCTTACCCTGGTGGAATGGGTGCATTTAATCCTGGAATGCGCAAGTTGGGGTAACTCGGCGGTGGGCCATATCGCTGCATGGCAATCAACCAAGGAGGAGGAGCGAGCGGTGGAATCGATAATGCTTCTTTAAGTTCTTCTGACAACTCTCCTGGCTTCTTCATCCTAAGGTCGGTTTCTAGCTCTTTCCCTTCGTAATAGCTATGAATGCAAAACATGTCAGCTGGTTGGCGATACCGATGGTGGCTATTGCATGACTTACGCTTCGCCGAACTTTGACATTTTGGGCTTCGTCTGAAACTTGAAGAACGCATCGTGTAATTTCTGATAATCGATATCGATTTTGCCCATCTTGGGCTGTACTCGTTCACGAGTCTTTTGCTTGAGACTCATGCCGGATTCCTTCTCCTTGATGGCATCTCGTTGGTCCGCGATACCGGTATCCGCAATCCAAGCTGGGAAAAAGTTCGCGAAGATTAGGTCACGGGGCTTGTATTGAGAGCGAGGTTGAGAAAAGACTTACGTGGCAGCTGGAAAGGGGGCTTCTCGATACCTCGCTTTCCTTGCAAATATTCTCGCTTTTGTGACCAATGCACCGGTACTGGGACAGTGCTGCGCAGGAATGTTGCGTCAGCCTCATTGAAGCGTACAGAGTCATCGATTAGCACTACTCACTTTCGATACGATTTAAGCCCAACGAGTAATCGAGGATCTCGTGCATCCGTGTCAAACCACTCTACTACTTCGGGCTTGGATACCAGTGTCTTCAGCTCTGCGACGGAGAGTTTCTTTGAGAGGGTAAGAGGTGGTCAGAGGGACAAGCAAATTCGACGAGGACAAGCATAACATACAGCCATCTGTCGCTTCTTCTTCTTGCTCAACTTTTGGGCGTTCGTCAATGCTTTCTCCCTTTCTTCCTCGTCGTCATCTTCCTCGTCCGAATAAATGATTTCTGCCTTTTTCGGTCCGTCATCCTGGGAAACCAAACAGTCCAGTCAGTCCGCAGAAAACTTGCCGGCTACGGTTTCAGCTTACCTGTACTTGCTCTCCCTCGTCCTGCGCATCTGTCCCCTGGAACTTGCCAAAGATGTCGGCAAATTGCGCGTACGCCGGATCACTCGTATCAATGGTTAAATCGTCCACAGAGGCAGATGGCGTCACGATTGTTTCATTGTCTGTCTCTCCGTCGGTTTCCGTACCATATCCTGTCGTCGCCACTGATCCAGCACGCTCAGACTGCTCATCGCCATGTGCTTTCTTCGCCTTTGCCTTTTGCCGTCGAAGGGCATTTTTGGATTTGGCGGCCTTTTTTTGACTGCTGTCACCGTTGGCGGCTGAAGTGCCATTTGTTGCTGCTGGTATCAGATTTGATGCAACCATTTCGTTTGGGGTCGTCCAGCGAGTAGAGACGTGAGTGATCAAACGAACAGATTGAATGCGATGAGGTTTGTAATTATAAGCTCATTCGTCGTCGAGGTTGTCAAAGGAGCGAACGAGTTTGATTGCCCAGTCGACTTAGCTACCCACTCTATTCCCTGTTATAAACGCGCATGATATGCTTGCAATGAAGTGTATTTGACGCGCAAACGCGAGCGAACTCACAGCCTCGCAGCACGATGTTATACTTGTACTGGTACTTGCGCACACAACGTTCAATGATGGGTGAGAGATAACAAGTCAATCCAAGTGCACTCTCGAAAGCTCATCAAAACCGATTCGCTCATCATGTCGGTTGAGCAGGAAATTGGGTCGTCGGATCTGCACGTCGACCAGGAATCCACCGAGGAAATGGCCGAAGTCAGCCTAGACGACGAGGAGAAGTCGGAGCAGATCAAGGTTGAACATGACGACTACAGACAGCCGGATACGGTGGATTTGACTCCTGAGCACGATTTACCAGCATCGGAAGCCAACGGCTCCATTAGCCCTGTTCCGAGTACGGAGGAAAAAGCAAACGTAGAGGATCAAGAAGGAACAAGTGGTGTATCGATCACAACCACCCACCCAGAAAACGGCTCACCTTCAGCTACTGAAACAGCTTTGGGAGAGTCCCGCCCGGCATCTCGCCCAGGATCTTCTGCCTTTGGCTCTCACATGCGAACCGCTTCGAGTCGAACGAGCATATCCCTGTCCAGATCACATACGCAAGGCGGTCCTCAACTATCAGCAGCATTGATCATTCCCGGGCTGGAGACCATTGCAGAGTCCAAGGAAGCAAAGAGGAACCCTGCACTTTTGCAAGCCGCACAAAAGGCTCTGGAGCTGTGCAAAGGCAACGATGCGTACAGTCAACCTCGAGCGATCGTGGAGCCTCTTCGATTAGCTTGCGAAACGCAGTCCGAAAAGCTCATCATCGCGTCACTCGACCTCGTGGCCAAACTCGTATCGCATTCATTCTTCCACGAGGAACATCCACCCGAGGGACAGCCTTCGTTGGCGGATCTTATCGCGCACATAGTCACCATGTCATACACCGAAAACTCTTCTCCAGCAGTCGGCTTGCAAGTCGTCAAGGCGTTACTATCGTTGGTACTATCGCCAACACTACTCATCCATCAGTCCAGCTTGCTCAAAGCTGTACGAACAGTATATAACGTCTACCTTCTGAGTAGTGATACGACCAATCAGATGATCGCCCAGGGCGGACTCACCCAGATGGTGCATCACATCTTTGCGAGGATTGACAGAGATGCTGTTAGAACGCGTCCGGGAACTCCGAGAACACCAAACACACAGAACGGACGCACAAGAACACCAGTATCGGCAGATAGCAGGACCACCCAGGATCCATCAACGGATGAGCGTGGACCCGCGAGCGAAAAGGCAGCAGAGGAGCAACATTCTGAAGCAGGAAAGGAAGTAGAAAAGCCAGTCCTCTCTGTGTAAGCATCGGCGTGCTCGTCCCGCCGAACCATAACTTATCATCCGCAATTCTCCTATTCAGCACGTCGTTCGCTGAACCGAACCCAAACGATGGTATCCATCTTGACAACAAAGGCGTCGAATCGCTCGAGAAGCTCCCCGCTCGTCCTCTGGCTATCGCAACAGCTGCTGAAGCCGATGACAATCTAGCGGAACCACAACCGCTATATTCAGCGCATCCAGATGAGCAGGAGGGTTCGATCAGACACCTCACAACGGCGCAGCTATTTGTGAAAGATGCCTTTTTGGTTTTCCGAGCGTTGTGTAAACTGAATATGGAGCCGCTTCTGAGTGAAAGGTACGTCGTAATCTCCCTAATGAGCACGAAGTTGGGCTGATACACACATCTGTCAACAGTGAGAAAGACCCTCGCGCTCACGATCTCCGGTCCAAGCTGCTTTCTTTGCACCTCGTCCTCTCGGTTCTTCGATCGCATTCCGACCTCTTCGCCGATGCCAGCATCACGATACCTTCTGCTTCTTCGAATGGTGACACGCCGTTCCTCCAAGCTACAAAACAGTACATCTGTCTCAGTCTCAGTCGAAATGCGTTGAGTTCGGTTCCGCAGGTCTTTGAACTCAGTATCGAGATTTTCTTCACTATGCTGCAGACTCTGCGAGCGCAGCTCAAGGTGAGTTGATCCAGGGTCAGGGTAGCCTTCATGTTTGCTAAATAGTGGGCGGCCCATATAGAAAGAGATCGAGGTTCTCTTCAACGAGATTTTCATCCCCATTCTGGAAATGCGACATGCTAGTCTCCGACAGAAATCTACTACACTTGCTGTCTATCTGAAACTTTGCCAGGACCCGCAAATGCTGGTCGACATTTACATCAACTACGACTGTGACCGCGCATCACTTGAAAATATCTATGAGCGCCTGGTCAACGTGATTGCTAAGACTGGCCAAATGGCACCGGGGACATACGGGAAGACTGATGACCTTACAGAAAATGGGAAAAATCACAATCAGCCGATCCTTGCGGGATTTTCGACCGGAACCTCGTCCGATTATTCGCGGATACTCAACAAATATTCAGGGATGTCAGGGGAGGCGAGGCTGAAGCGCCAGTCACTGGAATGCGTTGTGGCTACCCTCAAGTCTCTCGTCGCTTGGGTCCAAGCGAACAAGATAACCGACCGCGATGAAGTGTTCTCGATGAATGGAGAGCATTCACAAACGCCTCGACGGTCAGAGCACAGGATGAGTATAGCTTCGAGTGCGAATGCGTCGACACCGGATGTTACTTTGCCAGAGGATGATCCCGAGAGGCTTGAAACGGCACGACAACGTAAAGTATCGCTGCTAGAAGGTATCAGGTTGTTTAATTTCAAGCCAAAGAAGGTATGTCATGACGGAACGGTCGTCTCGGCAGCTAGCTGACCATTTATGATTTTCCAGGGCATTCAATATCTCATCGACCACAAATTCATTCGAAGCAGTAAACCAGACGATATCGCTAAGTTCTTGCTGAGGACGGAGGGTCTTAACAAGGCGATGATTGGCGAATATCTTGGGGACGGGTAAGTCGAAGATATCCAACACTGATCCTCGACGATGACTGACTTCTTGCTGCAGGGAGGAGACCAATGTGGCAGTCATGCATGCATTTGTCGACATGCTGGATTTCACCAACCTTCCATTCACTGAAGCAGTTCGCCTGTACCTGCAGAGTTTCCGATTGCCAGGAGAAGCTCAGAAAATCGATCGGTTCATGTTGAAATTCGCCGAGCGTTATATCGCCAACAATCCCTCTACCGTCTTTGCCAATGCGGACACTGCGTATATCTTGGCCTTTTCTGTCATCATGTTGAACACCGACGCGCACAACAAGAATCTCAAGACGAAGCGGATGTCGAAGGTCGAGTTTGTGAAAAACAATCGGGGAATCAACGATGGTCAGGATCTTCCTGATGACTTCCTGGGCGAGATCTACGATGAGATTCAAAAGAGCGAGATCAAGATGAAGGACGAGGTGGAACTTGCACCAGCGCCAAACACAGCTGGTCTGGCGGGCACTTTGGCAAATGTTGGACGAGACTTGCACAAGGAAGCGTATGTGCTGCAGTCAGAGGCCGTTGCCAACAAAGCCGAAGCACTTTTCAAGACTCTGGTCAGGCAGCAACGACGAACCGGGAAAAATACCGATCATTTTTTCAGTGCATCCCACTTGGAGCACGTTCGACCCATGTTCGAAGTGGCTTGGATGCCTTGTCTTGCGGCAATCTCTGCCCCGATGCAAGAAACCGAGAACATGAGTGCGATAATTCTCTGCCTCGACGGATTCAAAAACGCCATCAAGATTGCTGGCATCTTTGATCTCGAACTTGAACGCGATGCATATCTATCCACTGTCGCAAAATTCACCTATCTCAGCAACCTGGCGGAAATGCGACCCAAAAATGTGGAAGCTATCAAAACACTGCTTGATATTGCCATTTCCGATGGTAACAACTTGAAAGGCTCTTGGAGAGAGGTATTGACCTGTGTGAGCCAGTTGGAGCGTATGCAACTGATATCGGCCGGTATCGACGTCCCGGAATTGCATCGAAGAGAGTATGTTTGTTCACGTTCACTCAATCCATTTGCGGACCATTCATCTTTCTCATTTCTCAGGAGTGCTACCACTAAGAGAAAGCCGGGGCGCAAGCTTGCAGATGAAGTGGCGGACGAAAGCCGATCCACGCAAGTCACTGTGGCTGCAGATATGGTGTTCTCCTCGAGCAAAAACCTATCTGGCGTAAGTGCATTCGCTTCTCGTCATGATCGTTATGGAGCTCAATGACTAATTCACGTCAAACGGCCGGATATATACTCCAGTCCGCCATTGTTGATTTCGTTCGAGCGCTCAGCGAGGTTTCTTGGGAGGAGATTCAGTCATCGGCATCAAGCCCGCAACCAAGACTGTTCTCCTTGCAGAAACTGGTAGACATTGCCTATTACAACATGGGCCGCATTCGTCTCGAATGGTCAAATATTTGGCAGATCGTCGGTGTGCACTTCAATCAGGTACGTCCTTTGTGCCTGCCTCGAGGCAAGTCACCGATTACTTACCTTGCTCGATCTAGGTTTGCTGTCATAACAATCCGAATGTTAGTTTCTTCGCATTGGATGCTTTGCGCCAACTCGCCATGCGTTTCCTGGAAAAGGACGAGTTGGCGCATTTCAAGTTTCAGAAGGATTTCCTAAAGCCATTCGAGTATGCTATGACTCATAATGTCAACGCGGACGCCAGGGAAATGGTACGCTTCTTGAGCCTTCTACATGTGTTCCTTGCTGATTCCTCTCTCGTAGATTTTGCAATGTTTGCAGCAGATGCTGCAAGCCCGTGTGAACAACCTTCGATCTGGGTGGAGTACGATGTTCAAAGTATTCTCGGCGGCGAGTCGCGTGTTGACTGGTCAGTCTCTAACTGGCTACCCTGGACCTCCAATTTCTGCTGAAGCCACTCTTTCGATAGCCCGAGTGCCTAACTATGCATTCGATCTGGTTACTACTATCTACCGAGAACATTTCGATCTGGTTTTGAAATACGGCTCGTTCTCCGATTTCTGCGTCTGCCTGACAGATTTCAGTAAAGTGACAAAATTTCAGAAGATATCGTTGCAGGCGATAGGCATGCTGCAAAGCACCGTGCCCAAGCTACTTGAGTCACCAGAGTCTACCAACAAAGTGTTTGGAGAAGAACAGAATGACGGCAAGCTCGCGCCCGGCACGGATGAAAAAATGGCCCGATACTGGTTCCCCGTTCTCTTTGCGTTCTACGACATAATTATGACTGGGGAGGATTTGGAGGTGCGGCGAATGTCAGTCTTTTTTCATTCACGTCGCCTCCGCTTCCGGGCTCACTTGACGTATCTTTTCTCAGGGCGCTCGACTCTCTCTTTGAGACGTTGACAATACATGGAGCTGGCTTCAGCCTTGAATTCTGGAACAGCATATGTCAAGAGGTACTTTTCCCTATCTTCTCTGTCTTGCAGAACAAAAAGGACGTTTCTCGTTTCAGCACCCAAGAGGACCTGAGTGTCTGGCTGTCGACGACCATGATATCCGCTTTGCGGAACTTGATAGCCCTATACACACATTACTTCGAAATATTGCAAGAGTACCTGGATGGACTTTTGGATTTGTTATGTGCCTGTATCTGTCAAGGTGGGTCTTAGATCAAGTTTATTCGGGGTTCCTTTTGATCAGCGCTGACGTTTTTGCTGTCGTTGATGTTGCTACAGAGAACGACACATTAGCTCGTATAGGAACCTCTTGTTTCCAACAATTGCTCGAGAACAACGTCAAAAAACTCAGTCCCCAAAAATGGGAACGTATCGTGACTGCCTTTGTTCAATTATTCAAAACGACAACCGCATATCAGCTCTTCGATGAAACGCTAAGGAGCGACAGAGAACTAGCGCCCGGGGACCCATCAGCTGATGAAGGTCTGTAAACGCGAATCTGAATTCACGATTTCAGCTGAGCTGACCAATTTCGTTATTCCTTCCAGGTTCTTCGCATCTAGTCGCTCCTGCTCTTCTGACTCCCATGGATCCGGAGGCTCAAATAAATAGTACTCCTCGAATCCTGACGCTAGCTGATCGAAGACGCATATTCAAGCAAATCATCGTGAAATGTGTGCTTCAGCTTCTCCTCATCGAAACTACGCACGAGCTTCTGCAAAATGAAGAAGTGTACAACACTATACCTGCGAAACATCTCCTGCGATTCATGAGCGTGCTCGATGACAGCTATCAGTTTGCACGAAAATTCAATGCGGATAAGGATTTGAGGATGGCCCTTTGGAAAGTTGGTGAGTCCCCCGACAAGACATTCATCAACCAAAGTGTCTAGCTGATACAGTCCCATGTCTTCCATTACTACAGGTTTCATGAAGCAGCTGCCAAACTTGCTCAAACAAGAATCAAGCAGTGCTTCCACACTAGTCAATGTCCTGCTCAGAATGTACAACGATCCCCGTCCAGAGCATATTGCTACGAGACAGGATATTCTGAAACAGCTGGTTCCGTGAGTAGCAACCTCTTGCATTGCTGCGAGACATGCGGAGACTCACTTCACGACCTTTCATCAGGTTGGGGACACATATCATGAAAGATTTCAACGCTATCGATCCTGAGACACAACCACGTAACGTGATAGCATGGACTCCCGTTGTCGTCGAGATTTTGCATGGTTGCTGCAGTTTCGAAGATGAAAGCGTACGTACTTTGCACCGTCGCACATTCTCAAGCCAGATTTGCTAATCAAAGTTTCGATTAGTTCACTGAATACCTACCAGAGCTTTACCCGCTGGTGACAGATATGCTCACCCGAGAGATGGCTATGGAACTTTGGCAAGCGGTGCGAGAATTTTACGTCAAGACCGGTCAGGTCAAAGGTCTAATGCCGAAGGGACGAGCGTAGTGGAATGGCACATATCTGCAGGACGTGTGCACAACATAGAATCATTTGTTGGGTATTGTATTATGACATTATATCAAAGCATTGTAAAGGGAATAAGACCTTGATGAACCATAGAGCATTCTTCTGCGATCTTCAAGCGGCATTTCGCCATTTGAAAACGACAGGCCGATTTTATGAAAGCATGAAGATATCAAAGGAGTTGCATTCGACTACGGTTTACATCAAAGACCTATCATGGTGAGTCCTAATCAAGTGCCTCATAGATCACGTCCTTCATGTACTACCAGACAGCTGTTGTATTGAACGCTGGTTAAAGCCTGGAATGTCATTGAGCCACGACTCCTCTATGACCGATACTGTATGGGCATAGAATGCCGTCGTCACGTTCTGCGAAGCAAAAGAGCATGAGCTGCTTATAGTCTTCCTTGGCGAGCAATCTCTAAGAAGTTTGAGAGGCCTACTCACAATCTCGTCATATAGGATTGTCGGTACCTTGCGATCCGCCAAGACCGAAGATGGGTGAATTTTGATGTCCTGCATCGGAGGCGAATCATTTAAAGGGAAGACACTACTAGAACGGAACAATTTGAGCTTACACGCGAGCCTACTACCTGTCTGTACCCCCTCTTGTCCGGCTGTATTCTCGCTGTGTTGAGAAACAATCCATGCAACAAGCACCTCAACACTTTATCCGAATCTTCACCAGCAGAAACATCAGGATCGTGGCCTTGTTGCTGAGCGAGTTGTCGAAGCTGACTTCGAATCTGAACCGCTTCTTTCAGGACACGAAAGTTAAGAGCATTGTCTTTGCACCACTCGGAAGTAGGGGATACACTAGACCCTGTCCTGCCGCCTTGTGGCGCCGAAGCTCGTTGTTCTTGTTGCTCGATAAACGCTCTTAGAATCGCGAGGTATGTAAGGTGGTCGCCATCACGATGCTTGAACGTCGCTTTTGCCTTTTCTGCCTTCTCTCTTTGCGAAGCCGACTCAAGGATGGGGTTGCCAGCTTCCTGCAGCGACAGGATGTCGATGATCTCGGAGGGACACCCACAATGGAATGACTCGAGGAGAATGCGGGCGCGTGACGGGATCATCGGATAATGTTGCATCCGTTTACCCAATTCAGTGAGCCTGAACGGGTTTACGGTGATCGCACTCAACCGTAGGAGTTCTGCTACCGCCTGGACGCCTGCAGAAATAAGATCATTGGAATTAGATACTCAGAATGGATTCATTCTCAAGCGGCACATAGGGAACTCACTGAATGGCCGGCTGGGCTGATCGATATATGGAAACTCGAAAGGATTCTGCTTCATGGCAATCAAGGTTAAAATGGCAGAAGAGAGATCCGTGCGAAGAATCTCGGCTTCGGCTACTTGAGGTCGCTTTTCGTATGCTGGTTCTGAATACAGACGGTAACATTCACCTGCAGCCTGCGCAATTCAAAAATGTTTAGCATAAGCAGCTACGAGATTAATGTAAGTGTTGACTTACCGTTCGTCCCGCTCGACCTGCTCTTTGATTCGCTGCCGACTTGCTGCACTGTATAGTCTGCAGCGCGGACATGCCTAAGAAAACGCTGAGTGATTAGCTTAAGGATGGTAGAAAACAGAGAGGCGCAACACGTACTGCCACTGGCCGATGTAATGACTGATCGCTCTTTCTGCAAGCCAGAATCCACGACATACTTGATTCCAGGTATCGTCAGACCCGTCTCAGCAATATTCGTTGAAACGATCACTTTCCGGACATCATCTCTCGACGCTTCGAATACCAGATTCTGCTGAGCCTGGGAGAGTACTCGATAAAGCGGCAGGGCATTAATCTGTTTATAACATCTCATACTTAGCACATATAAAACGGCCGCGTGGACGGCCTCGCTTACCTTGGGCAATCCTTCGGGAATTTCGTTGTTATACTGTTCTAAGCTCTTCACTAGCCCCTCAATTTCCTCTTGCCCTATGTCCCAATTGTTACGTTAGACCTTTCATGTAAGAGGTGGTACATGCAGCTTACCTGGCATGAATACTAGAATATCTCCTGGAGGCTTGGTCACGTGTAATTGAAAGCACTGCTTTAATGCCGCGTCCACCCTGTCCTCTTCATGATCTTCCGTCGCATGGTACACATCTACAGGATAGGTACGACCTTTGACATAGAGAATCGGTGCACTGCGTTACAGAATAAGCAAACAATCCATCAGGCGGCAAGCGTGGAACTCACTGATCGAAAAATTCAGAGAACACATCCGCTTCTAAGGTGGCACTCATAACTACGACTTTGAGTTCCCGCATCTGATATCCACCCCAGCTCTGTTGTACACCAACTTCGATTGACCCAGTTCCGCTCTCGGTCGCATTTGGTGCGTCTTTTGCCTCTTCAAGCTGTTTTGTCAAACGTTTCCGCTCGGCCTGAATCAATTTCAAGCTGCCAAGCAGGAAATCCGTATTCAACGTCCTCTCGTGAGCTTCATCGATAATGATGATGTCGTATCGTAGAAGCAGATTCGGATGTTCCTCCTTATCGGTGGACGCTTGGCCATTGGTCTTGATTTCCGTCTTGATTTCCGGTATGATGTTGCCCTCCGCCGTTTTGTTTTTGCTATTCTTAAGAGGTTCATTTCCAAGCTCTCTGCAGAAACAGCAGCAAAACAATATGAGCTGTGGTTTCAGGCTCGATTCCAAACATCTGCTCACCTTAACAGCACACCTTCTGTACAAAACCTAATGGAGGTTTGACCGTTCTTCTTTGTTCCAGGAGCAGCCAACGTCTCTTTCGAATCGAAACGCACCGCGTAACCGACCTCCTTTCCTAATTTAACTCCCATCTCTTCTGACACTCTCTGCGCCAGCGACAGACACGGCAGTCGACGAGGTTGAGTGATCGCCAATGTGGGAGTCGGTATTTGTTTCTGCTTGAAGTGTTCTTTGATAAAACGATGTTGCTGCAGCATTTTTGGTAGTTCTGTCGGAGCAATGTTTTTAGCTCAAGGCTTGCGTTTGGAACGTTAATATTAAAGCACTTACGGGTTGATTTACCGGAACCAGTCTCTGCCATGACCTGTGGAGTTCGACCAATTAGAAATGGCTTTCCCTCGATTTAGCTACAGTGAAACTCACAATCACGGTGTCATTAGCAAGAATGGCCTTTACAAGTTCGTCTTGAGCTGTCGTTCGGTGTACAATCAGTTTCAGCGTTATACAAGCAGAGGTCACAGCAAGAAAGGCTCACCAGTATTGACAGGTAATGCGGCTGTCTCAATTGCCAACTTCTTTGCCCTTGCCTTCCTGCTTTCCATTTCGGCCCGTCGATCCTGTTCGCTGACGGGTAGCGCCTGTATCTTCTTCCCTTTGCCTTTCCGAGCCAGCTCGTCGTCCTCCATCGCATCTAGACCGTTTTCGTCTTGCAAAAACACCTGCTTCGACGTTTTGCCGGTAGTAATAACCCCATTGCGACGTTTCCGTTGCGAGTTGTTGGATAAGAGACTATCTGTTGCCATTTCTAATCCATCTGCACTCCTTGAGCGTTTCTTGCCGTTCGATACTGGAACGTCGCTTGGTCCATTCCGTTTCGAGGGTGTATCTCTGTTCACGACTTTGCCGTTCTCCCCCGCAAGCAAGGTATCCGTTTGAGCCATATTTCCGATTGAGGAGTCTGATTCACTGATATACCAGTCGTCAGAAATTGTGCTGTCTGATAGTGACGCTGAAGGATACCATTATGGACAGGCAATGAAGGCAAACAGGTAGACGAATTTCTTTACACTGGTGCTCACTTTGTTGATTTTGTGAGCCCGATTGCGCGAGATTTACCAGATTTGGGTCCGCAGTCTTAGCATGAGCCCAGGTGGTGGGTGGTGCTCTCTTCTCTCAGTCTCTCAGCCGTGTCATCGCTTTTGCTCGACATGATGGGTAGCACACCTATGGCTTGCTTGATATCTCCCTCTGTCAGCAAAGAAAGAAGACATCGCTGCATTTGAAGATGTGATGCTGGAGCGGAACAGCAAGTCGTTGAGTAGAGCGACTGAATCCGGAAAAGTAAGATGGTCGTGCGGAGCGGTACGTGAACTTTCTTCGTAAATGACATGTGCTTGAATACTTTTACATTTGGCTTACATGGAAACGTCCTTACATGTGTACAGAATAATTAGGGGCGACAAGATGCTTGAGACGACTGACTTCGAGAAGATGGTACAACACGCCTGATATGACTGATTACCAGGGCTTGTGCAGAACGGAAGATTGCAGAGTTCCTTGGCGACGGAATCGTAGGGTTGTTGGATACATTGGGTGCGTTGGAGAAGTTGTCAGTGATGTAACGCGATTCGTCGAAGTTGCGCTACGTGATGATCAAAGCCGGCTGGCCGTTGAGAGCGAGCAGGAACACTCTCGCTTCCGGAATAATACCATCACTATCCTTCTCCAACGCCAATTTGACAACTCGTGCTGCTTCCTGTTTTTCGTCTTCTGATGCGCCTCCAGCGAGAACGGTATGCTGTGCGGACAGGGAACAGCCGAGTCCTCCGAACAAGCGTTGTGATAGCGCCGGACCAGCAAATGTCGAGCGTCGAAGCGCCGCTGGGGCAGTGAATCTGGGTTCGTTGCGATTGATGAAGGATTGATGTTTGTACGTGCTCGCCATGAAAGGCGCTACACGGATGCAGCCCCAGGAACCACCATTTGCGGTCGACAACAGTCGATACGTTGTTCGTACACCACCTCGGAGACGCAGATTGTCCACAATGGCATGGAGGCTGGCTAGTGTTTTGTCTCGAACATCTTGCATGGAAGACAGGTCTATGTAACGAAGAAGCGAGGTAGTCAGAATATAGGGAAATCCGAACAAATGGGTCCACCGTCTTACCTTGGAAACAACCCGGAGTCCACAGAGGGACATCGACGATCAACTGGAACCTCGGCGTGTCCCTTGCAACACCCTTCTGCCATCCTGCCGTTCTCTTCTCCTTGCGCGTCCTCTTTGCTTTTTCATCATCTATCGTCATCTCCATATCCTCGACGTCCGACATGTCAGAGGAAGACTCGGAAGACTCGACTTCGTCTAGCAGGATGTCCTCGAATTCTCGGAGACCTTGTTGCAAATTCTCGCAGCGTCGGACGATAGGTTCGGGAGTCGTTGTTTGCAGAGCTGACGCATCGTCTAGGTCAAATTTGTCGTGCATACCCTTGAATGGTGTGCCTGCAGGAGATGGCCTCAGAGAACCTGTCCCGGCGACGGACAGACTCTTGCCGATGTTGCTGAGTCTCACTGGGTGCGGACTTGCAAGAGCAAAGGCGGGCGGTGTTGCAGGATGGGATGGTTGAAACAAAGGAGACGTAGTGGCCGACGAGGGTGCAGAAACTCGGGGTGCGGCGCCAGCATTTGCGCCAGGACGAAGACCAGAGGAGGTCATGGTGGTTGCGGGAAGCTGTACGTTGGTGTTGTGACGAGGTGAGTTGGTGCTTGATGATGCGGGTGAGACGTATGCGAGCATGCCTATTGTTATGTGTGATGGGCTGTAAATTTCGTATTGCGAGGAGTCGGTTGATGTGATGTGAGTGGTCGAACAAAGCTCTACGGATTCTGTATTTGACTGGTAACGAGAAAGTTGTCAGTCAGGTGTTGGTAATCACCCTTTCAAGGTCCTCCAGGCTGGAAGTTGTACTTACCAAGAATGCCAACGTCCAAATTTGCTTCCTCCTTTCAACGCTCTTTCAACCCAGTGTTTCGAAAATGATGAGTGTGTCCGAGGAAGGTGTTAAGATAGGGGGAGGATAGAAGTCTAACTTGAGAATGCAACGGAGACTTTTCTGTACCGGGATAATGCCTCCAAAGCGATATGCGGAGAGTAATATAGCGTGTATCTGATACCAGCTGATCACTGAAATCCAGCAGCGGATGCTAGATTAGAGAAGCGTTGATCTAGAAGTTTGTAAAGTTGGTAGTAGGGATGGTGTAGAAATGTCGTGCTACAGTATGCTGTGGTCGAAGGAGGGATGCACAACCCCTTTATAATGAGGAGTAAGGGTGGCCAAAGGGTCGAGGGTGAAGTCGCGATTGAAAGGCGGACTTGGTGCGGGTGCTGGCGGGGAGTATCTGTTTGGTGAGAGAGCTGGCTGACGATTCGGCACGATCCTTTCAAGCAAATTGGCAGTCTGACAAGAACAATGACTAGGCTATTCTATGATCTCGGTGAGGATCGCTCTTCGCTCTACAAGTTCAGCAATTCCAAGAATTTCGTCGAGGCAATCTCATACCAGATCGACGAACAAAGGTGCATCAGCTGGTGCATCCATGCCCTGGTGTCAAAGCTAACAGTACTGAAAAGATCGAAAGCTGATGGATTCCAATGCTTGATATTTCCATACTTCCGATTCGGCACGAGGACCGGGACGTGGCCCGGTTATTCTGGGGTCCCCGCTCCGGTTGAGCTAAAGCTTAATATTTTCGCTTCATTCACTGTTCACACCTCATTTCACTCCCCTCAACCACTCCTCAACCGCAACGGCCCCCCTGGGATCAGCCTTAAAAGTCGTTATGACTGACATTGATACGTCGAGTGTGAGTTCACCAATTTGAGGTCCTGATCACAGTGGGCAGCGAGTCCTATCTGACAATGCCGAGCGTCCAGCAGTATAATGTTGAATACTGGTTCTACATTGGACATCTGTTCAGCTCCTGTATTTATTCCGAGCCTGGAGTCCCCACATCCCTCCACGCCCCCCCCCCCCCCACCAGCTAGATGAGCTGCTAGATGCCCCCCCCGCCGGCCTTCCTGAAGGAAATACGGCTAAGTGTCGCTTATCGGTCCGTCATCCGTCAGCTTGCCCGTCCCGTCCAGCTGTCCCGCCTCCTCTTTTTCCTCACTCCTCACTCCCCCGCTCGGGACTCTCGCACGAAATTTGCGGGAAAAATCGACAACCTTCAAGGTTCGAGGTGGCGCGTTGCTAGCTGCGTTGCTTGATGAGAATGCTGACGTTGTCGACGGAACGCCGAGAGGACTGCCGGATGCTGTCCAGAGATCCGCGTACCCGTCGAAATGCGGAGTTGGGCACCTGCGCGTGGAAGATGGCCGCTGCGTTGAAACAGCTGCTGCTGAAACGCGACACCGAGTTCAGTCCGCGTATGATATGATATTATAGATAGACTCGACAGCTGACTCGACACGTCAGTTCCCTGACTATGTACCATGAACGCCTTGGACGTTGTATAAACCCTGCCGCAGCAGGATCAAGTTTCCAGACAGGGTCTCAGATCGTTTCATCACAGCAAACGTATTCTTATCATTGTAGTCATGCATTCTTCGCTAATTGTGTGCCAGACTCTAGTCACGTCGCCTTCTTTGCGACGAACTGCTGATATAGCCATCCTCTCCGGCCATTTCATCTGCAACCGCAGAAGGCGCCAAGTCCACCGTCCCTCCGTTGAGATACGAACGCGCATCCGTCAACTCCTTCATGCTGCTCCTCTTCTCGCCGCCTCCATCGCCTGTCTCGCTTCCCAATAGCCCGAAGATGTATCGTTCGTAGGCAGCTTGATCGGACGCTCTTTGCTCCGGTATCGTTCCTCGCGATATTTCCGCCGCCTTGCAGTATAGATCCAGGTCTTGTGGTTCGACGGTGTCCGCCGAGGAGATGAGTTCGCTCGTCTGATAGAACGCGTACCATTCGTATTCTCCTCGTTTGGCGTCGGACAATGTTGGATCCAGTAGATCTGCCACGTAAAGCTCGATAGGATGCTTTTCGAGGGGTTCGACAGCTTGGTTTACTTGTGACACCGCAGTAGAAACGGCAGCTCCGAAGATGATGGGGTTGGACTTTTTCTTGTTTTCGTGCTTTGCTTTGTGGTTGTTGGAAGCCTTGTTCTTGCTGCAGAATATAAAGGGAAAGGGCTCAGCAGAAGGGGCGACAAATCTGCCGCTTGTTGCTTACCGGGCATTCTTGCCTTTAACCCTAGACTCGAATGGGCTGGTAATATGACCATTCGGCCCTCGCCTGATACCGAAATATCAGCTCCCATAGCAAACAGGATAGAAGTTATACTACGTACACTGCACCTTTGCTTGTCGAATTCATGGTGAACGTATAAAGTCTCTGAAACTGCGACAAGAGATGCGGTTTGTAGTAATCAATCCAAATGTCGTAGGGCGGAATTGGGCCGTCCGTTAGTGGCCCAATGTCTTCCACATGCTCCTTTCCTTCTCCGCCAGATGTGATTATGGACGGTGCAGATTGCGGCTTTTCGAGATTCGCAGGATCGAACCAATGTTGATAATGCAGCCGCTTCGGTGGTTGCTTGCGTACTTCGCCTGTCACCCCGAGGAACAGGTCCATCGCTGCTTGTTTATCGGCATCTAGCAGGGAATTAGTGTAATATCGCCTAACGTTTTCCAAGAGGTCTCTTGAGTGACTACTCCATTGTCGGGATTTTGTTCTTCGGTATGTGTCCATCCTGTTGACGAGTGCAGACCCTGTATATTGCCACGCGAGCGTGTCCCCGTGGTCGTGATACATCTCGATCAACATGTCTATTGCATCAGAATCGAATCCAAGATCGGGACTGGGGATCACTCCAAGGGCATGCAGCTGATGTCCGAAAGCTTTCTTGCCAATGGAGAACTGGGCAGCATTTGTTCGATCCAAACAGTCGATGCAGTTTGTTCTGCAGATTCCTGTTTGAAGTTGCATGTCTTCCTCGTAAGCTTCCCTGAATATACAAGGTCATTGTCAGCGTTAGGCCAATCCGAAAATAGGCTAATACTGTCACCCACTCATCTCGGCTGTTGGCATGGCCACTGTGGAAGAACTTCGTAAGCTGTATGGATTCTTCGGCAATATCTTCCAACACGCCTATCACGTCTTGAGATTTGCTAAAGACATAGCATCGTGTCGGTCAGTTAGACAAAAATACTTGAGTGAAAAGGACGCATAAACTTACGTTTTGGTCGCTTGAGCTGATTGTGAGGAGGCAAGTAGAATAGATCAGCGTGTATTTTAGATCGACTGATTGCATCAAGTTCTTACCCATGTCCCAAGCAATATATCTCATCTTCTTCTTGTCGTCAGGAGGCAAAAACTGATTGAGATACGCGATGCATTCAGCATATGCCTTCAACAGCTTGCTCTCTCTTGCTACGTGTTCTTTGCCCTATGTGCCTGTCTGTCAGCGATTCCGTAAGGACAGTGCTGGCACGACATACCTTGATGAGGTTCACTACAACTATAGGCGCCCCATAACGCTCAAGGAGGTCGTTGAAGTGTTTTGCGGCTGCGGAGAAGAAAGGATCGACTACAGTGACTGCAAATCGAATGAAGTACTATCAGCTAGTGTACACGAAATTGTCAGTATTGACGGGCTCACTTTCGATAGGCGGTCGTGGAGACATATTGGTAGTATCCTGGGTCCAGTGCAACGGGATAGACCCCCGTATCTGAACGTAGGCCGTATAGTTGGAAGATTTTCCCAGGCTATTGCCGATATGGAAAGATGTGACCAAGGGCTCGGAAACAATCTGCTCGGTTTCGACTTCGTTCGCGACATGTCCCTGGACACCGACCATGACCACATTAGCAATCGGAAAGGTGGCATACTGTCTGCGTCTACATTCACCTTGTCGTTGACGCCCCGCTTGAGGTATCTGGTGCCGGCATGATGTCTGGATCGACGAGCGATCAACGTCGTGTATATCGTCCTCCCCAGTATGGGTACCTCTGTAACGATAACGCTGTCAGATCATGTGTAAAAGCAAATTCGATGATCGAGTAGGACAACAACGCACTGGCTTGGTCAACAAATCCATGAATGAAGGGCAGCACCCAGCTGCTGCATTTGTGGTGTCCTCTCGTCCTGCCATTGTCTCCATCGTGTTCATCACCGAGATCAAATGCAGGTTCGAGTAGATGATGGTTCCACATAAAGTGCTGATTGAATGTTGGATAAGATGTGGGCCGGGTCAGGTTGATTTGCAGCGTGTTGGTCAAGTCGTAGGAGTAGCTAGATTTACGAATATATCTGAGGTTTCACTGTTCGCCCTACTCGTCTTGCCCCGTTATATCGACTCACCTGAAGTAGAAGTTCTTTGTGAGATCGACTTGCTGAAAGATGTGGAGCAGCCTGTTTACGGAACGTCAGTCAATTTGCTGGCAGAATGCGTCTGCCTCTACATCTCACCTGGTTTCTTCTGCTGTCTTGTCCGACCGACTAGTTACCGCCAACATCTGAAAGCCAACTTGATTCAGCAAAATGGCCTCATCAAACACCCTGTTCCGACCTTACTAAAGTCTCGTCGCAATGGAAGACTGGAACTCCTTTTATCAGCAAACGTTTTCATCCGGGGGGGATCAGCATAACACGTACTGTAATGTCCTCCCAACAGCCCGACCACCGAACGTTTGGTGCAAAGGATGATGTACCAGCTAGCTGTGAATCGCACGAACCCAATGATCCCGCTAGTCAGGAATTGTCAGTCTGAGTTCTAAAAGGATCTCAATGAACATACTTGACCTACTGAAAATCCAACACTTTCTCCAACCCTCCTGCACTCTTATTGCCATCATCAACCATCCGCAGGACCTGGTCAAGCTGTTGAGCGTCGTAGACCGCATTATCCTCGAATACGTTGAGCGTTGTAGATGCTGTTCTGTCTACCTTGAGGATTCGGTGGCGGTTCGACGAAGATGCTGTGATGTAGAATCGGCTGGAGTGTAAAGGGAGCAGGTCAGCACTGCGGACAGAGGTAGCCGATTGTTCCGAAAAAATGATAACGTATAGCGGCGTACCTTCTTGTCTCATAAAGTGTATACTTGCTCAACACCTGGTCGCCTGATCCGGGCATGACGTGAAGTCCAGAAGGCCCCTTACCCTCTATATGCGGTTTCTCACATATGCCGTTCTGTAGCGATTCGACTTTGTCCATTTTGTCAGGGGAGCTGTTGATGGGCTGCCTTGTGGTATGACTTTCGCTGTCGCGTTACGGACACGAATGGAACATGCTGAGCCGGTAGAGTACGAGTTTGGTTCGTCCTGTCAAAGCGTCTGTGATCCTCCCTTTCTTCGAAGTGTTGATTTTGGCTTGCCAAGACACCTGTGAATGGTGGCTGTAGGTCACTATGATGCTCGGTGCTCAAACTTGTCACGTCCAGAACTCCATCATTCATAATAACATCAGTATCATCACCCACCACCAGTCACCGATAACACCACCACCACCTGGACTACCCATCAATGTCTGATATTCGAGCGATCGAAATCGCTGCATGATGAATTTGAAACACAGTAGACACCAACACGGACAGCTACATAGATAACAAGTCGACGAAGCTGTTCATGATATACTTATATGATGATCAGATGAATGATGAGCTTGATGTTCCTTAACAATTACAGCCCTGCTCGAACTTGATACAACCAATTTACAGTGACTCACTTTCCATAACAACAACCATCTGGACCGTTACCAACGCTCTTCGCCGAAATGTGCTCAGGCTCCCCGGGTCCATGGTATATGCGGAGAACGCTGTATTTCCATGTGTACCTCCTCTACCAGACAAGCCATGACGCCAACCTCGACCAACGCTCGAAACCGTAGTCCCGATGTCCACGCATTCCGCACGATGTCCACGCATTCCGCAAGCTATTCCTCAACAAATAAAGCCGCGTCTCCCTTCCCAGTAGTCAAGTTGATCGGGTGAACAAATGATCTCAATTGCTATCTCAGTCCATTCGAATGCTTAAAACTCCACTGGCAGAACGCTCGATCTTGCCAGCATCCTCCACTGCGCGCACCACATCCGAGAAAGTGAAGCCCTGAGATGCCTTCAAATAACCGTAAGTTGTCATGGCATGTTGAGGAACACCGACCGTTCAGGTGACTGGGCTCCCTTCATGGCAATCGTCGATATTAGTTGCTCGACACAGCGGTGGAAATCTTTCCTGAAAGCACAGTACGCATTGTAATCAATATTTGTGAGAGAGGCACGAGACTTGACCGGATTCTTACATGTCTACTGGCAGCAATTCGATGTCCGGAATTCGTGGCGGAGCGGACCTTCCCGCCGATTGAGCGGATCTCAGGGTAGACACGTCGTCAGTAGTAGCTCCTCTCCATCGCACCAGGCGGATTGCACGAACTCACCCTTGTGTGGTAATCTGATTCTTTTGCAAAGAATCGACTGCCTTCTTCAATTCTATGATAGAATTCTTAAGGCCTTTGATTTCCTTGGTTTGCTCTTTCGCGCCTTGTTGGACTTGATCATGGAGTCTTTTGTTTGTGGCGGCGAGCTGCGTGACGGCAGCGGTGAGTTGCGCGACCTGTTCGGTCAGAGAGGCTGCCTCCGCACTCTCCTGGTTCGAAGCCACCAACTTCATCTCCATCCTGGCAGCTTGAAACCCACTGAGATGCTTTATGCCAATAAACTCGACATCCTCCGTTTCCTCCACCTTCCTCTTGTTCGACGACCCGGGAGCGGACACTTTTGTAGGTGCGTCTGTAACACAGTACTCCTGGCCGCGAATACGTGTTGACAATAAGGTATGAAAGAAGTGTTTTGCAGAGGCTGGCGTTCGATGGAGGTGAAGAGTAGATCTTTGATGGCATTGTTTTCAAAATCATCATGAGCATTATCGCAATAATTATTGTTCTCCCCCCTCCTCATTCAGAGATCTTGTTGAACAGCTTTTGAGCCTTTGATCGTCTTCTTCTTCGTCTGCTGTTGCGCGACGACGACGACGCGATGAAGCGATGAAGCCGACGACAGGTGCGCAAACCAAGCCTGACAATAACGGAATCAACAAGAAAAGATGTCCATAGGCGCAAGCTCAAACGAACCAAGCTTGATACAACCAGTTACGAAAACTTCCAACGGCCCAACAGCATCATGAATGGCGATACCCACCCCGCAATCTCTAACATCGATCGTTCCCTCAAAACCGGCCTTCTTTCCAAACGATCTCATCGTTCGAAAAAGGCAGCCCAAGAACACGGTGCATTCGGTCATATGGCTGCTCGACCAGATGATCAACCTTGGTGTCTCGGAGACGCGGTCTGGAGATGAAGGTGTTGGCTAGAGGACCTGAAGATCAGGCATCTACGTTCCGCTTCCGAGACCAGCTCGCCGAATGAAAGACCGTGGGTCGGGTCGAAGTGACCTTCCAGTGCCATCGCCCTGTAGACGTTATCACCGTAGTTCTCCGGATATTCTCGCTTGGCTACCTCCTTTATCAATGCGGAAACACCATTCAACAAGGCTATCCTGACGGTGGAAATGCGTCGGGTCACCAAATCAGAGCGAGCAAGAAGAGGAAGCCGATGCAATATGATGCCTACTCTTTGGCTGGCAGTTCCATTCGATCTTGTGGAAAAACAGAAGAAGCCCTGAAGGACAGTTCCGCTCGAGCGCTCCTGAGGGGGCACATCAGCAAGAGAGCAAACGTTAGTCATATTCCTCAACGTAGCACGCCCCTGCCGGTACCCACTCCTTCATAGCGTCTTGAGTTCCTTTCAAGTAGGCGATTGTTTTTCCCATATCCCGAATAGTGACGTTCATACCATCCATTCTCTTCACCAGCTCGCCAGCAACCTTTTCCCAATTTTCAACAGCTTGGTGGGTACGTTCATGGAGTTCTTGGTGACTGACGGCCAGTTCCGTGACGATTGAAGTGAGTTGGAACATGTCTTCAGCCGGGGAGGTGATAGTGGCGAATTCGTCCGGCGGCGCCATCGCTTCTGCCTCCTTGTCGTTGGCCGATGGCCAGTTGTGCGCCATGATTTGAGCTCGTGAGCGCGAGCCAGGCCTTTGGTCGTCAAACGCCTGGGGATAGAACATGCTGATCGCGTTGTCGTGTTGCGCTAGTTGTCGGTCCAGAGGTGAGGAGCAAATACCTACTACGGGCTATGGCCTCAGCATCACGTATCGATTTAATCGCAATGTACAGACTCACTAGTGGAATGTTGGTGTCGGTTGCGAGCTGATACTGCCAAAAGAAGGAGCAAGAGTTGATGCCGTGCGCAGATGCGGGTTGATGGAGATGATTTGGATACCAAGACCGCCCATGCCCCTATACATATACAAAACATGCGAACTGAGTTGATCACCTCCTAAGTAGGAGTCCTTCGAGAGGGCAAGCCTCACGAGCTTACGACTGTTTTACAGTAAAGGGTAACCCTGAAACCACTCCGATATGGATATCCTGTCTATAAAATAGCTCCCGATAGAAGATAGGGGTTGCCTGATTGCCTAGTGACAGGAGAAACGCAGAAATGGGGTTCGCGCTCGAGTCTTTTGTCCTCAGCATGCCGTGAGGCCGTCGAGTCCAGCAACTGACTGTACCGTCCTGAAATGTGTGGCTTTCAGACGTCGCCGCACATCATACACAGCAAATCAATTCGAGATGTATCGTCTGCTGCTGCATATTCGATTGTCTGAGGTATCTGATCTTGTTACCACTGATGTCTTGTATCGCAATTGCGAGGCGAAGGATTTTCAACGAGTATAACAATTCTCATTGGATGACGGGTCAAACAAGGTCGAACAACGGACTAGCATGCTAAGCAGGAATGAGCGCTTCATGTTGTGGGCATGATCATTACAACAACTCCCGACGTTACGGTATTTTAGGGTTCTTCCTTGGGATGATATGTACCGAAGTGAAACGTAGCCAGCTACTCAGCCCCTATGATTCGATTGCCCCCTATTCGGGACTGGTCGTCAGTTTGCTGTCTGGTTTCTGTTTACCTGATTGCGTCACCCGTTATCCACTCGGGGTTCCTTAATAGCTAGTAGGTGAAATGATCAAGAACAGGAGAAGGCAATAGTCAACAAGACGCAAGCGGGAATGCCACTGGACGACTCGTATTGTTAACATGGTGCCCAGTAGCTGTTGTGCATTGCGGCGATATGTTGTTATAGCATTGTAGCGTCCCCCCTCTTCCTTCTTCTCATGCAGGCAATAACTGCATCTCATTTTATAAACGATCTATATTTGACGTTCGACGCACCCTAGAACAGGCATGCGCAGCTAGTTGGCTTACTCCGAGTCCCATCGATTTGCAGCAGGAGAGCCGGTTGTTCTGTTTAGCGAGAGATCGCGACCTACGACATGCCGACTCCTGTAAGGTCCATAGAATATAGTCCATTTAAACGCACATACCTTTTATTCCACACTCTTGCGAAAAGTCTACTTCGCTTATCATCTCCTTGAGTGCCGATATGAACACGACAAGCGGGCACTTTCCATCATCGTCATCGGGACATCCACGAATACCAGTCAAGGGTACGACGCCGTCATTCAAGATCAGCCGGATGTGTGTTGGTTCATCATGGGCGGAGTTGTTACAAGCTAAAACTTGAAACTGCAAATTTGTGGCGAAAGAACAGAACCTGAATGCCGCCCCGTTTCAGCCGAGCAGTCTCGCAGAGAAAAAGGAATGAGCTTACTCGGATGAGACAAACGATTTGCGTCTGGGGATATGGTCTAGCGGAGGCGGACCAGATGCAGCGAAGCTCGTGAGGTTGAGAGTAGGCAAGACTGTGCAGGAAAAGTGTCAGTAACTATGTGCTACACTCACAATCGCCTTCCGGAACATACGTTGCGCGAAAGTCGTATCATGAGTGAAGTCGATGTATCTGCATTGACAATTGCATCAGTACGGAGTGAGAGATGAGGAGACTGTTTGTACTCACAGAGCATCGTTCAAAGGAAATTGTATGTCATTGTGGAAGGAACTGTTCGTGGTGGAGTTGTGCACCGTAATTCTAGCTAATCAATCGCAATTGGCATTCAGAGGCCTACTCGCAACCTTTGCATTTCACCATACTCAACTCACTATGCGTCAACCTGCTGACTAACTCCTGCACATATCCTATACCCGATGCACGCGCCACTGGACTACCGAAGCTGGCGCCATACCATAATCCAATGTCAGACAGGTGCTGGAAGCCTTTCCACTCCTCCACGGTAAACACATCGCAGAAGGAGGAGTAACCGAGAGCTACAGTCTCCCAAGGACACATCTATCGTACACGGAACATGTGACTGGTTGGCATGTATCGCTGGGCAGAGGAGCAGGAAAAGATATAACTTACGTCCATCATATCCTTTACATCCTCCATCGAAAGGTTGTATCCTGGGGTCTGTCTTCCCAGCCGTTTCTGTGCGTGCTTTAGGAAGTGATTTTCCCAAACGGCCGATTTCTCTCGTACTACCCTGGCAAGGTGCGCGTTATCGTTCGCACACTTGCGTTCGGATCAAGACGAAGACGCTCAAAAGTCAGTATTTTGTTCATAATTCCTGCGACGTCAAGACCAGTTACCTGCAAGTATGGCGCCAGTGTACAATTGTATCCAGGTGCCTCGACCATGACTTCCAGGTTGTATTGATCTTCTGCTGGTATACCGAAGAAGCCTAGGAGTAAGGCGATCAAGATACGATGCACCGACTTTCCCGTTTCCCCCAGAGGCCGAATAAAAGGAAAGATTCTACAACATACCGCTTGCAAAGTTCTGCGCTGATTTCAACATTCGACTGCCGCGAGGGAGGCGAATCAGCGTTCGAAACTCCTTCAAATGGTCCGCTAACATGCTCCAATCAGTTACATAACTCACTCCTGCGATTCAGTTCGAAGTACGGGGAGGCGATCGGTAAACTTGTCCAGCAGAAATCCGTACTTCAATCGAGCCGATACACCTAGATCAACTACAGATTTCATCGTTATAACAAATCAAAATCCTTTTCTGCAGAATATACTTTCGAAGGAGAGGAGTTACTGACATAGTTGTTGTCTACCAAAGGGCGTCAACACCTCGGCGCCTAGTTTGTGTTCCCACTCGTTGAGAAAGGCCAGGGAACCGGTCGCCTTCCAGTTGGGCCGAGCATCTTGCAGTCGTTTCTCGAGCGTAGCTGTGTATAGACGGAGTGACATGTCAGGCATGGCGGAGACTGGAGAGACGAAGCAATTTCACAGCGCACCACCAAAGCCGCCTCCGGGATATCTGTCAAAATTGGAAAAAATGAGAATCAATCCCCGTTTGCAATGGTTTTCGTTTAACGAATGATTCTCACCTCGCTCCATGCCGTTGCAGCCAATGCATTCCCACAATTTTACATCCCTCTGGTTGTACACTTTTTGCCCTTTTCAATCCATGACTCTCCACGCTGTACCAGGGACTAAGCTGGCCCCACAATTGAAGCATGTTGAAATTCTTGTCATTTTCCGTGTGCTTGTGTTTCGAGTTTCCGCTTGATGGCTGATCGATGACCAGTGGTGGTTGAGCGGTCTGAAGAGGTAGGTGTGGTGCGGTGACGATAAGTCCTGCTTCTTTTCCTGTAGCGGTTGGACCAGCAAATCCGATGCTGCAGACAAACGGGTCAATGCGGCTCGTCCGGGTCGATCTCGCTTTAATAACAAACGGGTCGCTTACTTTGTTGGAAACGCCTTTTTGTCGGGACCTGGCCGCGCACTTCCAGCCAGCGCATATCTCCATGCTCCATCACTGAAAATTCCATTGGTCCAGAGCATCCATAACGGCACCGCCAGGAGCGAGACTGTCAATAAGCAGGCAGTGAGCGATACTGAGGTGAGCAAGGACCGCCTTCTTCCAGCTCGTAAGGATTCTTGTAGGCTGTCACGGTTTTGTGGACCAGTAGGCAAGGTTGAAGAGGTGTTATTCTTTTCGCAGGAGCGCATGTCTTTGTATTGTGGCGGATGAAGCGGGTTGAGATCCTGTTGCGTCACGGAACCGGCTTTGAAATCTCCTCGAACAGACATGATTGCGAGAGTCTTCTATTACTTCGCTTCTACCGGTTGCACAGACGTAAGGTGGGATGCTTCGGTCCGCGAGGCCCAGGAGCTGGTCAAGGCGATCTAGCGGCATAAAAAATAGAATTAGCCCAGAGTGGTGATATCTTCAGTGATACTCGTACCGGATTGGTGACTCAGAGGAGTCAAGAGATACCAAGATCTACATACCAAGCTGAACCCTCGACAAAGTCGGACGAACGCTACTTTATCGACAATCAAAGCTCCGTCATGCTCTCGTGTCGCGTCAAATACCCTTCGAGTTGAGGTCGAGGTCCTTTCCCTTTGCGATATAGGTACGGAGCGTCCTGGAAAGAAGTCCCTTTGTTGGGTCCTGAGTAGTGTTGGTGTATATAATGCAAGTATACGGGATGGTACATAGCAGATGTCAAGTTGGACAGTCCGACTCAAGGTAGCAGTAGCAGCAGTCCAGCAATCCTTCCTCCTCTGCCTCCCGAGAGACTCGTCATTCGCACCCGCTTTCAGCCCTCCCCCAAGCAGATTCCCCGCAACTTTCCCCGCGCCAGATTCTGTCGATCGCCTTCAGCCCATTTCAACAATCTCGATATCCTCAATACAATGACCCGGTTGCCGTCCCTCTCTCTCGTCCTTG
Organism: Naganishia vaughanmartiniae; assembly: GCA_030039245.1. Classification (NCBI taxonomy): domain Eukaryota; kingdom Fungi; phylum Basidiomycota; class Tremellomycetes; order Filobasidiales; family Filobasidiaceae; genus Naganishia; species Naganishia vaughanmartiniae. Next base: position 509,951 of record JASBWU010000001.1, on the reverse strand, counting down.
CCAGCTCGAGTTTTGTGTTGGCAGCCACATTACAATCGGTAAACGCATACGACTATCCGATAGGTCGGGCGTTAAACCGAGATTTCAGAAAAAGGGATGAACATGTCGGATTCGACGACCCGCACGCCAGTGGTGGCTCGATGCTGGCCAAAGTGAGTTTTTGTATGTGTCATGATCCGACCATATCAACACTTACAGGTTATCGCGTTGTAGTCGGCTGACTTAGGAGAGCCCCTGAATGCAATCCTGTCCGCGGAATCTGATCCCCGTGTACTCGAAATCAACATCAACAAGGGGGGTTTCCTCAACTACATGCTGTCCACTCAGCTCTCGGAAGAGTGCTTTGGGATGCACGACGGGGGTCATCAACAGGCGGACCTCGGTGACGGAAGGGGTTACGTGGATGAACTTGAAGTGCTCAGGTGGAATTACGGGAATCAATGGTATGGTACCTGTTTGCAGACGTTTAATGGAGGTAACCATCTGAGATATTGGAGACAGAATACTACGTATGTCCCCTTCGTGCCTTCTTCCCGACCGCAAGTCTAACTCGCGTTTCCCGTCCGCCGACGTAGTGGCGCGTTTTTCATGGCGTAAGTAGCCAGGAATGACCTTCGAGCGTCGTTACATACTGATAGATGTGATTGTCTTCAAGTGTCTCCGAGGAACTCAGCCTTGCCAAACACCACATGATCATTCAAAACGGGTACAACCTCGGCCGTGACTACATGGTCGGCAACGTTACAAGCCAGTCCACCCTCGTTCCTACTCTGGATCTGAAGGACGGCAGCACATTCGTCGGCTCGACAAGCTGGGCCAACTATACATACGAGACAAGCGTGAGATATACTAGTGGACTGTTGAAGAACAGTACTGAAGGGATCAACCACCCAGAGTAGGCGCGCACGCTCGACCTTGAGATCCCTTGATACCCTTGATACTCTACTGATACTTGCACCGCTTGCCATATTAGGATTGCCGTCGGCGGTCGTCCAGCCATCGACGGCTTGGTAGCGGTGTTGACTGTCAAAATAACGGGTGTGCCGCTGCAGTACGTCTGAAGCTCTCTGCGCATTTCGAGCGAGCAGCATCCCCGACTGACCTCACTATCCCTCTCCACGCAGTTCGGGAGGGCTTGCCAGCCTCGCTACACCCGCCTCGACCCTCTTAGTCGTACTCATCTGCGCCTTTGCGTTATTCGTGTAAGCTCTTCTCTTCGACAGAGGCGCCTACACGCGACGAAGAATTATTCGGGGACAATGATGGGCATGCCGCAGGATCAGCATCACCACTAACAACGGTCGACGATGTTTCCTGTACTTGACGAGCGTTCCTTTGAAATGTTGCTCCAGTCGGCTTGAATACCGCGTTTTGGATGGCAGTATACATCATAGAGGATTTGGAATACATTAGAGTTCCGTGTATAGATGAGCACTTTGCATTTGGTAGGGATACCATACGCCAGGAAAACACTGTATTGATAGTAGCAGACATCATTCGATTCTCCGATATCTTTCTCCTTCTGGTTTTACTCGTTCATACCCCCCTGGTACTTCGGAGTTGGTATTCTGTGTGTAGGCGTCGTTGCGAGTTTGCCTGTGGTACTGATGTAGCCGAGTTATATTGGGCCTATCAGCGCACGTGCCAGTCGAATGATCATACCGGACTCAGGTCCTCGAAGTGTCGAACCGTTTGTTCGTAATCTGGTACAGCGAAAGAGCGGAGGTCGCGAAGAGATGAAGCCGAACGACGTCTTAACTACCGATCCGTGACTTGCTCAGTCGACCATCCTTCATCATTCTGCTTCGCCGACCCTCCTCACTGCCCTTGACCCTGCTGTGATCCTGCATCGTTCTAGGTCACTTTTAGTCCTCGGTCTCCTGCGCTTCGCTCACTTGGCGCTCGGCAAACACGCTCCACAGTTTCGTCTCCAACCGCTCGTTCACCTGTTTCATGAACCCGGGTGACAAATTCAGTAACAGGGAGTCGAGGGTATCGTATGTCTCGCGTTTGGGGGCGTCTTTGAAGAGGGAAGGATTGATGGTGCCGGATGGAAGATTGACCGTCTACAACACCAAGACGCCGACGAGATCCAAAGCGACAATAGCGCAATCATATAAATCCAGGACATTCACACATTCATCACATTCGCCCAAAAACACAACTCCGTAAGTGCCAAATCTGAACGCTTTGGCAACCCTCTGGAGCAAAGGCGAAGAGGACTTACACGGAACCCGTCATTCACGCATTCCACAAACACCTGCTTTCCTTCCAAAACTTGTATCATAGCTATCGCCCTCCCCTTCACCGTCTCTGCATATTGTGGGCCCCAATCAGCGGTATCCATGGTCGTGCCCGCAGTGCCATGTATTCTCGGATCGTGTGGCTCGTCCGCTTGCGCACGGGGTAACGAGTACCGGTTGATGCCGAATTCGAGCTCCTTCAACGCTCGTGCAAGCTCTGTTCTGTAGAATTCGATTTCTGGCACCGCTTGTGACATGTTATTCTAGGACTTCGATGTATTTGCGAGGCTTCCAGTATGCAATGGTATAATATGCATGGAAAGCAATTCTGAACATATTTGAACCACATCTTGTAACCTCCCTTCTCACATCATTCGCATCACCAATCTCGATCTTCCCTCCACCGTAAGCCCGGGCGCACCTACAACTTTGTTTGGTTACCAGCCTCCAGCCTCCTTTGTTCTCTCGTTCTTGATCGCGAAGCACTATTTTACACCAACGTTCGCTTTTGTTCGAACCGAACGCAGAGTTGTTCGAAGGTCAGTTCTCAAACGGCCTTTTGGTGGCAAAAAGGTCAATGTCGAATTATGGCATAATGCAACTCGAGCGAGAGACGACTATGCTCCTTGAGTAATTTCGTCTGGGGGTATCGAGGGATGCAATGTGTGAGCAATAGTGATCATAGACCGATCGTCCCCTAGATATCGTAACAGAACGTGGTTGACAAGCGACGTCTCATTTCATTCTAACATGACAAGTCCAGGAATGTCATCTGCACGCGTATAAGAATGCGGCGATGCCGCGTCGGTCCCAAAGTCCTATTCGACCTTCTCCTCTTCGTTCCTACCATCCCGAAGTGAAAGTTTTCCATCGTCATGAATCTCTACCAAGCCTTTAGAAAAGGCATCATCCACCAGTCGCTCGAAACTTGGGCCCAATTCTGGATCCAGGTGTCCCTTTGTCAACATAGTCGCACGAACCTGCTCGAAAGGTGCGTTAATAGTCGGCGAATGACGGCAGACATCACATATCGCCTGTAGAAGACGAGAGGATGTGATTGATAGCGCAAGGCTATATGCGAAAGTACAGCGTAAGTTGATGATGCTTCATGCCTCGAAGTTGTCGCTTGTATACTGACGGCTTGTGGAAGTGACCTATTCCGGACGTAGCAGGAATGACGATGAGATCATCATCTTCCGCGTTGGTGGCGACCGCGACTCTATCACAAGTAATGAGGAGATACAAGAAAATGAGTAATTACTGATGAAGCCTGAGCTCTGGATACGACAGGCGCGCAAGAAGTCGTACTCTGGAGTTTCAGTTCTTTGTGCAGGAACTGCAATGTTCGCCGGCTTCATTCGCCAAGGTGATGATCCCTCGCCATGTTGCACGAGGCTTCCTTGCGGTCTCCTTTGCTCAACATCGGAGGCATGATGCCGAACTTTTCCCATGCCTACTGGGCTTTGTGGCATAGCCATTGTGGCGTTGCCCTGCCTAACCGGACGCTCGACCCTTTCCTTTGGCACACTCCCCATCAGCCTACCAGGAACAGATCCCATCGCAGCTCGTGGAAAATCAGGCTGTGTCCGCCGATGACTTGAGAGTTCCTGTGACTTAGCTCGTTCGCGCAATTGGTGATGGTAGTCCTCGAACCGAATGCTATGCGATCCGACCCTTGTTGATTCGACAATCCCATGCGGTATACGTGTAATTGATAAAAAGGAAGATTGCAGAACCGACTCTATCACCCTTTCACGAAGAAAGGCTGGCTAGAGGGAAGTCACAAAGGGAGGTGGATCTCTTGACATTCACATCTCGACTACCTTTGGCCTTTCATTCTCCCAAAACATCTCATCCAGACGGAAAGCACAAATGACGAAGATGCTAACTTGCGTTCCGGTTCAGTCTTTCAAATCAGGATGTTACTGGTGAACAAGTTCCCCTTTTCCAAACGGTGCGGCAGTCACTTAGTTGAATCAAAACAAGTGAGATCGAAGAAATCGAGGTACGCAAGTGTAAAAGACAGTTGAATCTCGCTTGAAGGGGTGAAAACATCGATTGTCGTCTCCTACAAACAATTGAGGGATTTCGAAAATCTCGAATTCGACTTGGTGTGCCAGCCAGCTAGTAAGCCAGATGTCGAATCCTTGGAAGAGCCGGGACGGGAAAAGATTGTTGCAATAAGACTGCTCGAGCGCTGAATCCATACAACTCATCTAAGATCATAGCCTTGTTGCTCTAGCTACATCCACAAACCGACTCCTTTCGCAGTTCACCCCTTTAAGTCGTCGCAGCTGTCTCTGCATCCGTCTTCTCTGGCGGCTCCGTTCCGACAATGTATGCATCGTTTGCGAAAGCAATGTATGGTTCTCGCTGCAGACAGTTGAGAGCCACTTTGACGTCTGTGTTGATATCCGCTATCAGTGCCTCTGTTGTACAGATGCAGACGTTAGTTCGAATGGAAAACCTCTCCTGTGTAGACGTCAGACTTGCCTTTCGAGATGTAATCTAGCTCTGGACGGATGTAGCCTAGCACCACAACCGCCATCGTGTGTCCGTAGAAATTGGTCGGGAATTGATGCATGATATGTACCTCCTGCGGCACAAAGAACGCCCGTCAATGGTTGAAGTCAATATTTTCCACAAAACGATACTTACAGCCGTCAACTTCTCGTTCTTATAGTATGGATTCCAGCCCACGCTCATCACCATCGGCCAGACCTGATAATCCTCCTTCTGCAGTCTTCGTTTCTTGTGTTGTCTGCTCGGTAGTAGTGATTGCGAAGCTTGAGCTGGTGTCGGGAGAGACGGGGCGGGAGAGGCCGTACGACTCGGCATCGCGGATGAAGCTGTTGATGATGGCGGGTATGCTGCAGTGTGCTGCGGTAATTGCGCGAGGGATGTACTTGATAGATGGGAAAAGTCCGTGTGTTCGTCCACTTGGTTGTGCTGATGATCCTCCTCTGCAGATACTGCACCATCTGTCACCTCTGGATAGACCCTGGCAAACCCGTAGTAGACGCCTGTAAAGCCCAAGTGGACCAGGCCACCGATGGCATCGTCAGGTAGATTGGCAGTCGGAATACCAAGCTCTTTACTACCCCTTCCGAACCCTTTTGTGACTTTACCGACCATTCGGAGCGGGTACGGTGGTTCGGGAGACAAAGGTCCAACGATCATCGGCCTCGATGCTCGGTCGACCGGTGCCATTTGGTATTCCTTGCGTCCTGTTGTAGAGGCCGCATGTGCGTTTGAGGACGAACTCTCCGGCAATGTTTCGACTGCAGCTGTGGCCGTCATTGTGTATTGGTTGTGGATCGTGCTTTAGGTTCGAGGACAGTTCACCTGGAGTTGAAAGGGTACAGACGTAAAGTTGAAGGCTGCCAAAGAGATAGAGGCTAACTCGGTATATCGGTATCGAAGTCCGGACTATTGTAACAGATGACTAATCAGATCTCTTGGAAAAGTCGTGTAATTCCCCCGGGCGCGTTCTCCGGGATGGAGGCGTTGATGACTCTTCATATCCGATCTGAAGATGGCCATCTGCTCACCCCGAACTACTCCCTTATCAAATTATCCCAAGACTCCCTGCGCACGTATCTCGTTCCGTTTCGTTGTGCGAACGGGAATATCGCTCGCTACGACGAGCACTCCGAAACTGGCTTCCTCTCGAGGTTCTAGGTCTACTAGAACCGGAGCTCGATCTTCTGCCCCGGCATCATCCGCACCTGTCCCGACGACCAGAGGAACTCGTAGCTCAACACAAAAGAAAGCATCCGCCCCAGTAGCTTTGTCAGAAGCCAGTAAACCGAAAACTACCATCAGGAAAGAAACGGCTTCACGATCAGCAACCAAACGGCCCCTATCACCTACCAGCACCTTGTCATCCATCAGCGACCAAGAAAAGGAAGCCGTCGCCACTCGCAAAGCTTCTACAAAGCGAGTCAAACTCGAGCTTACAGATCCTCCTCGAAAGCCGAAGAAGACAGCAAAATCGCAACAACAGACAGCAACAGAGTCTGTCGAGACAGAACAGAAAGCCCCTTCCGCAGACAGTGCCGTTACGCCAGCGAAACCTACCCAAATGTCCAGCGACGGAGAAGATGATGACTTTCAGTATGACGATGATACCGGATTTGATGATGATGTGAACATGGGTGGTAAGTCGTCTTCCAGTAACGACTAAGATACGGTACTTATATGCTACCTTGATCTCATTCAGGATCTGATACATCGGAACAAGGTGGATTTGACGACGACGAGGAAGCTTATGATGCATTCGATGTCACAGCCGGAGGTAAGCAGATTTTCCACTTGGACCATGTCTTCTACAATAGCTGACAGCTTTCACACTAATAGCCGACCAGCCGCCACCAAAAAAGCCATATGAAATCACTTACAAAATCAGAAGTATTCAGGATCTCCACGAGGAACAGAAGGAGCTCATCGACAGAGTTGCTGGTTTGATTGATACAGACGTAAGCGATCGCAATAGGAGGTTTATCGCTCAAGATTTGATCGAGCCCTGTTCTTTTTTCCATCTTTGCTAGTCGTCAACTGCTGCCACTCTGCTTCGCCACTTTAGATGGAATAGCGAGAAACTTACAGAAACATACTGGGAAGACCCGAAGAAAGTACTTGATGATGCCGGACTCGAAGCTATCACATCTCCGGTCGTCGCCACGAGACCCTTGCCCTCTCGAACCAAATCACGAATCGCTGCAGCCAGCAAGGAACCTTTCGAATGTCCTGTTTGTTGCATCGAGTACACCGGTAGCGAAACTGAATCGGAAACGCTTGGATTGAGCTGTGGACACAGGTTCTGCAAAGACTGTTGGAAGGAATATCTGGAAAACAAGATTATGGACGAGGCCGAGAGTGGACGAATCCAATGCATGGAATCTGGTTGCGGGAGGATCGTCGGAGAAAAGACGGTAGAGGCTTTAGTACACGATAAAGTCAAGACGAGGTCAGTTGACTCCATTTTCCTTTCACGACAGACTCGATCTAATGTTCGTCTTTTACGTAGATACCGGGAACTCCTAGATCGAACCTACGTTGACGACAACCCAAGCTTGAAATGGTGTCCTCATCCGGATTGCCAATATGCTGTCAAGACCACTCAGGCGCCACAGAGGTTGCTCAATCAGATCATTCCTATCGTCAAGTGTGGATGCAATCGATCTTTCTGCTTTGGGTCAGTGTTTTTTGTCTTTCGTCTTTATTTCTTGCCGCTCATACTGTTTATCTTCATCCTCAGGTGCGCTCATTCTGCCGATCATCGACCGTTGACCTGTAAATACGTCAAGCTTTGGGAAAAGAAGTGTGCAGATGATTCAGAAACTTCGAACTGGTTGATGGCGAATACCAAGGAGTGTGCCAAGTGTAACTCGACGATCGAAAAGAACGGTGGCTGTAACCATATGACTTGCAAAAAGTGTCGGTGTAAGTTACTTATCCTCTCTTTCGTCCGCAAACTGCAGTGCTGACCCTTTTGTCCTCTTCGCAGACGAGTTCTGCTGGGTCTGCATGGCGGACTGGACTACACACGGAACAGCTTGGTACAATTGCAATCGATTCGATGAGAAAGCAGGTGTTTCAGCGAGGGATGCTCAAGCCAAGAGCCGTGCTATTCTCGAACGATATCTACACTACTTCAACCGATGGGCCAATCACGAACAATCAGCCAAGCTTGACAAGGAACTCTACATGAAGACGGAGAAGAAGATGCAGGAAATGCAGGCGACTAGCAATTTGAGCTGGATTGAAGTACAGTTTGCCAAGCGTGCCGTTGACGTTTTGATGGAGGCTCGAATGACGCTCAAATGGACTTATGCCATGGCATTCTAGTAAGTATCACTATCCCAAGCTGTCCTGATGCAGGATCGCATGATTGATGTCTTGTTCTGCTGCCAGCCTCACCAAATGCAACAGCACCACTTTGTTCGAAGACAATCAAGCAAACCTAGAACAAGCCGTTGAAGAACTTTCTGAATTGTTGGAGAAGCCCATTGCACCCGAGACTATCCCTCAAATGCGAGCCGATGTTACAAACAAGACTGCTTTCGTTCAGAAGCGAAGCGATATCATTTTGCAAGACACTCTTTTGGGCCACTGGGAGGTAAGTCAAGTTCGACGGAGGAGATTGCAAGACGGAGCTAATCCGACCACTTGGATATCATGTTTTATAGAACCGTTGGGAATTCAGCCAATAGACGATTGTCCGGATATAAGCGATTGTTTTCGCGAGCTTCTCCTGGTTGCACTTCCTTCCCTTACTTCTGCCGTCAGGCGCACGGCATTAACATGCACATAATCGCCTTCGCTCATATTTATTTTGACGTGGCTTTCATCATTGTATTCATGTAGATGTTCAGCAACTGTATCTTCTCATCAATTATTATGCACAGCATCAAGACCAGGTATCACCGCAAGTAGTATGAGCAGGAGGGACAGTTAAATATGCAATAAGCTCTGGACACGTCCGTGCAGGCGCGATGTTTCACAGTCCAAAGGCTGCCTTTCCAGAAGAGACATACCGTTCGCGCCCGATTTTGTATCGACAAGTGATCATATGCTCATTGCTAACTAAGACGACTGAAGAGTTGCGAGAAGGAATGATTAAAGAGGAGGTACAACAGACAGAGCGGAGAAAGAGGAGCAGCAGCGCAGTTGATAGATCGGCCGCCGAGCGATGTTCAGTGATGTTCTACTGTTATACTTGCAATCGGTCATTTCATGTCATGTGCCTTCATGCGAGCAAGAGCTCTTCGTTGTGAGTGCCATAGCAGAACGCTTCAGTCTGGGTAAATCAGATGCAGTTGAACTAATGGCATCCTAGACCACGAGTGATGCCTCAGTGACTGCCGCCAACATTCCCACGATGGAAAACATACCGCCTTCACCTTCCACCTCAAGCGTTATCACATAGCTTCTTCAATAGCTTCTCGGCAACCACAATAATATCGACTCTCACACTATCCTACTCACTTCATAATCAATATACCATAATGAACATACCTCCATCACTGTCCCGCTCTGACGGGCATAATCTAATGGACACCTCAATGAGCGGTTTATTCAACTTCGGCTCACCGACTCCGTCTCTGATAAATTCAACACCGTCTCGTCAACAGTTCTCGCTTCCTCTTGGTAATACAGAGTCTCCTGGTAATACTAAGTTTTCCAATTCGCAACGATCTGCTAGTAGCGGAAGATGGAATAGTGGATCGTCAGACGGGTCTCACAAGAACGCTAGGACCGATGGCAGATCGTCTACAAGTTCTGCCTCTCGAGAATGCCGAACCTCTCGTATGCCGGGAGCCAAGACAACCACTGCTGTTTTCCATAACAACAATAACACAAAAACACAACGACCACCGGCACATTATAGACATTCCACAATGTCAGCAAAATCATTCGCATCCACCTTGATCGAAACTCCTGCGTTGCACCAAAACATGATGTCATTCCCGCAAATGTTGGAAGTCAATATTGAGGACGAAGAAGGGGAGGCAAGACCCAGCGGCATAGACGGATATGCACCACCGGATGGTGGTCGGTTTGAAAACAAACAACGAGGAGGAAAATCCTACGCCGCTTCGTCCTCGGCAACTGGAAACTCGGTGTCCGAAATACAGAGGAGATACGAAAACACCACTCAGGAAATCGGAGTTCGGGGAAATCAACAGAGCCTCGAGACTATGAGGGGACCTTCGCTCAAGAAGAGCCTCCATGCACCAACGCTGGCGGCCAAAGCAGACGCTTTCGAGATCTCACGTACGTCGGCGAATCCACCAGAGCAGCAGATCTCGAATGATATCACAAGCTTGGGGTCTAATGCCAAGCAAGAACTCAAGGAGGGTCTCCAAGGCTTGGGGCTTGGGTTACCATACTTAAACCATAGTTCCGACACTGGTGAGAGCTGGCAGGCAGATATGAAAAGACTGGAAATGAGTATCAGTGACGCAGTGAGCATCGGGACAAGCGACATGCTGAGCAAAGGCGTTAGCAGTAAGCAGTGACTCATTTCAGCCATATTGTTCAGAAAGCGATCTGACTTGTATTCATCAATAGCAGGCTCCAGGACCCAACTGTGGCAGGTGTCAGATTTGCAAACCCAACTGACCCCGTCGTCGTCGTCTTTCAGCGATTTGACGGAAAAGCCGAATCGCAAAAACGTGCTTACAGAAACCTCGACGAACGAACAGCGACTTGGAACAAAGTCACCCAAGCTGCTATCCCGTGTATCTTCCTCACGCGCACGGGAAAATGGCTCGCTGGCAATGTTGTCACGAACGGGATCACCTTTCCGCGAAACCAGCCAAACACCAATTTCTCCTTCTCAATCTATCCTGAATCTCAGCCAAAAAGGTTTAGCTTCTGAACGGCGCAAGCTTTGGGAGGCTTCTTCCATAGGCGGCGGACTGGGCCATACTCCCCTGCGCCTGCACAAACGTCTGGAAAGCAACGCGAAATCGAGCAACACTATCCTCGGCGAGTCTTCTGGAAAGGAGCGCCATTTCGACGGCGTTATCGATGATTCTAGCAAGGATTCTTCCGCCTCGCACAACGTCACTGCGATGCCACCATTCCATAATTATGCAGTAAACGCAGACTCCCGTCAGCCTGCATATGTCGGTGACCAGACTTCGCGACAACATAATGGCGTGGAAGCCCCGAGCCTCAAACTCTTCAAAGCAGGAGCTTTGAGAGCCGATCTTCCGCCGGAACCGCTTGTATCATCTCGAAGTTTTGGTCATATGTCCTCTCGACAACCGGTGCCACTGTTGATGGCCAGTGTTTCAGAAGGCTTCCAGAAATCTCCGACGTGCATTTCGTCCTCGAAGCACTCGCTCACAACTCTACCGGTCTCAGCTGAACCAACAGCGGCGGGAGGCACTACCGAATCTGTCCACCAGATGGAGAGGACGCTATACGATGGTGCCTTATCGTTTGCACCGGCCACGAAGACTCTAGACTCGAATGAACGAGGCGAGGTGAAAGATATCACGAATGTCTCCCAAGAGTCCTTATACAGAGATCCTATGCAAGCGCGAAGCGATAATGCAACAAATCGCTCATCCGTCACACTAGACTCAACTTCGAATCGACAACCAAGGATATTCAAGTGGACAGCCTCGAGCGCATCAGCCGATTTGGGACCTAATTCCGAGCCGACTGCTGTCAACTCTTCATTCCACCCGGCATCGAAACTCGAAGCCGAGAGCAATAGGCATGGTCGAGAACATGGGTCGTCTGACACAAACAATAGCTACCGATGTTCACAGTCGAAAGATCTGCCCGCGATACGAAAAGCAGCTTCCCAAGACGACCAACCCGACACTTCATATTTCAACTATCGTACAGGAGTCGATTTATCTGCTGCCTCACTGCCCGATCATTCAGCACAATTCTCACTTGCCAAAACATACACAGATTGGGCAACGCCGATATCCACAGGACTGTATGCGATACCAATGTCACCAGATATGAATGGAGGAGGAAGCGCTCCCAGTGCAGGCCACAGGCTATATAGCAAAAGTCCACTTACTAAGAGTCCTGGCAAGCGCTTTGTCGGCAAACTGGTGGATGTTGCGAAGAAGGCGGTGCCTGCCGGAGTGAAACATGGGGCTGGAAACCTGAACAGGTTCATGCACAACGATCGGGTTTCCTTTGGAGGGTCGAACTTTAAAGACCATCACACGTCGAAGTTCTCACCTGCAATATCGCAGGCGCCGTCAATAGTAGAACGACGGGAAGCGCAAGATATGCAGCCTCACTGGGGCAACGAGTTGCATGGTATGGCAATGAGCAGTGTCGAAATGATAAACGCGTCCGAAGCAGACCAAGATCTCAGGTATGCCGCGACACCAAAGGAAAGAGAGCTTCCAGTAAGTACATCATGCCACCAAGGACTAGTCACTGCTTGATGACTCATGCGATGCTTTTCAGCCGATACCTCAAGGGCAAGTCATGCACATTGATGTATCGACGGCCGATGCGGGAAGTGTACACGAGGCACGTCTATGGACTCAACAAGAACTTTCGTCTCAGCCAGAGGAAGGGTGTGAAGCAGACGACACAGTATTCACTAATGCAGAAGGTCCTGCCGAACGAGCGAGCCACGTGGAGCAGCAGCGGGCGGATCTTTCGCCCATTCTGGAATTCGGAGAGGGACCCCAAGAGCTTCTACAGCCCAACAGGGCAACAATCGGACAAGGGAATTCTGCAGAAAATGAGCGAGCGGAGTTCTTGAAAGACGTCCACTCGGTACAGGACGAACGAGGCCTGTCCGTGTTCAGAACTCGTCAAGCGATGATGCGGCAACCCGGTCGCCTTACAACGCCAGCGCCATTGAGTGGTGTGGAGCCAACATGCGTCGACGTACTTTCGTCGTCGAAGGTGACGCCACCTGTAACAATGGCTTTTCTACAATCTCCTATGGATATGGCCAACCAAGGACCACCGAGAGAGATGGAGCCTCTCAGACTGCCGCGTCGCATCCAGCAGACAACACCGACACTGGAGAATGGTTTTGGGCAAGAGGGACGGGACACCTCACCAACGAAAACAGAACGATTGCGAACCGTAGCGGACTGGGCTCAAGGGGCTGCAATTGCCCCTCCCCCACCGGCGAATGACCCCCGGAATGCTAGCCAGGAGGCGGCGCTCTATCGGGACGAAGACCGCTTGGACATACGCATTGAATCACCTGCTATGGACTTCGCATCTCTTCCGACAGCCCATGTTGCCAGCCGTGCTTTGCCATCAACACCAGCTCATATTCCGTGGAAGTCTCATAGCAGGATGGTCAGTGACGACGCTGAACATATATTTGAAAATCGATTGCCTGAAGCAGATGTGCCTGTCACACAGGCGGGATTCTGTCGCCCTTCACCAGCCGACGGAGTACGGGATAGCGAGGTCAAAGTCCTTTCTCCAAACGATCTGGCACTTATGGAGTCTCGTGATCCTAGACCCCTCCTCGTGCTTACCAAAGCGGTGTCGCCTACCCCTTTCCCGAACGAAGAGGTCGATGCGCACGTTGCGATGCCTTTGGATGTCGTTTCACAACTCAATGAGATCCGAGCTGGAATCCAGGCGCTCCAACAAGCAACAGACGCCACACAAGTGGACGGAACTTTCAAAGAGGCGCTGATGCTAAACAAGGATCAGACTGGAGAGATTCTTGCGAAGACCGATATTGTGCTGAACACGATGACGTCGATTCAAGAGAAGTTCGAAGGCTTTCCCGAAGCAGCGTATCTTGCAGTCGAAGAACAAGCGGCGACAAGAGAAGGCCATAACGGCATGCTGCGTACAGAACAGAACCTCGAAACGTCTTCAGAAACTGCGAATGATGCACTAAGCGAGCAGGTTAGTCACGAAAGGTTGCAGGCGAGATTTTCATATACTGATTCGTTCCTTCACAAAGATTCAGCAACTTGCAGTATCTCTGAGTGATCTGCAAGCTATACAGCGCGAAGCAAGCGAATCACAATCGCGAGAACAATCAAAGTTGGCCGGATGTAAGTATACTCGCTTTCAGTCGATATTCTGAAAGTTGACATTCGGTCCTCCTTTTCCGTTCAGTTCTGAATCAGCTGAATGACTGGGCGCATGGCATGCAACAACAGATATCAAACGATGTGCTAGGGCTCCAACAAAACGTAGGTGGTGTGCTGCAAGTCACCGGAGCCCTCCATGAGCAAAGTGCATTTCTGCAGCGAGAACTCGGCATCCGTTCTCCTGGAGCGGGTGATCCAGAAGGAGGGATGCAAAGCTTGGATTTGAGGTCCCGCTTGGATTACCTTACCGGCATGTTGTCGGATATACTAGCCACTTCGGATACACAAGGCGTGGTGGCGGGACGTATGGACCGGGTGATAGAGGCTCTCGGTGTGATTCAGAGCAAGCCGGATCCTCTGCCTCCGATTAGTAAGTTCAGCTGAACTCACACTCCGAAGGACGGTGTTCTCAATGTCGCGTGTTTCCAATGCAGCAACGGAAGAGATGACCGCGATAATAGAGCGAGAGAACCAGAAGCATGTCTCCTTACTTCGATCCATCGCCATCGGTACGCAGTAATTATTGAGCTCTGTAGCGTATGAAAGCTGAATCCATTTCGATTTCCTCAAGATCTTGTCAAGGACATGCAAAACGAAAGAGGGCGTATGGTGCAGGAAGTATCTGCGGCGACTGCGGTAGAGGTGCAAAGCAAGTCCTCAGATCCTGTCATTACCCTTAATCCTTGCTTATGTACCATTTCCACAGGACACGTCACGCATATGACTGCACAGCTCGACCACACAAGACAAGAGCTCGACCGACTCGAAACTCAGAGAAAAGAAGCAGAGGAAACGATTGCCGACCTCTTGCGTTTACAATCGCGGTACAAGGGCCCTGGTTCCGTGAGTTTCTGTCCCTCTTCTCACATCAGCGTGGAAACTCGCATACTCAAACAAAATCTGCCAATAGCCACCCATGTCGCAACCTAAGCCTATGGCACACGTGCCCCAAGGTATGCCCCATGCGACGTTCCCTGGGGCTTTCCCGATGCCCACCACGCCGAGCCGTGCGCAACAGCAACCACCGCCAGCCATGTTGACGCCTTCAGGCGGACGCGTGTCGACGCGCCCACTTCCTACACCGTCACCGAGACCGTTCATGCACTAACAAGTACGTCACTACTGTTAGCTAGTCGACTTGTAGTCTGCCTCGATTTATTTGTTGTAATTCTCGTAATGGCTGCAGTGTCCAAGATGGATGCCCCGATTGATGATGGTTTTGCATTCCCAACCGTGTGCGACAGACAAAGGCAAAGCGCTTTTTAAGAACACCGAGTCGGACTTCGTGAGCTTGGCTGGCGAGATGTTCGACTCCTCTTTCATACGGTGGATTGGTCCACTGCGGTCCGCTCTCAATTACCCCGTGTAGGTCCCTCCGATGAACTGCAATATCCCTGCGACACGAAGAACATCGTCGAACCTGCGACCTCTCATTCTTGAATGTGATCCGGTTGACAGTGAGATCCTGGATGCGTTCCTTCCAGTTTCAAATGCCATATCTGTATTCAATAATCATGCTTTATTTTACTGCCACATGGTTGTATTCTATCCGTCGGCGCGCGGTTGATTTAGTGACCTTCGGACTTCTTGTGCACGGCTAAGTTGGGAATAATAATGAATGTCAGTCATTGCGGATGACGGCCTGCCATTCCTTGGGCGGATCGCTTACCGTAAGGGTTCTTGGGCTGTTTTCACAAAAGAGGGGAGGCGCAAATCAAGTAAATCAGCACCCAAGTATACAGTGATACGGTGATTCAACATACGTTGGCCATAGCTTCAGGGGCTACGAGTTAGCCAAAGACAATCATGGTCAGCTTTCAAACCCCCACATGCATGTGCCGGGATTGTAGTGAGGAGGAGGTTACATACTGTTAACACCGGCTTCCTGGGCCTTGACGACACCGTAGAAAGTGATAGCTGAAGCGATGAAGAAAGGCATCAAAGGCTTTGCGAACTGTTTGTGTGTAAGTCGAGGGCAGAGGGAGACATCGGGAAAGAATGTTTGCGACCTCTAGTTAGCTACCGTTTCTCCATAGCCTCTTCATGCGACGTCACCCGCTCTCTCGACTCCTGGACACTAGCAGATCCGATACTGACAGGTGTAGGCCAAGCTCGAAGTCCGAACATCTTGAGAGATAAGGTTTTGATGGGGTAGGCAAGTTCGGGAAACTATCGGTTGAAAGAAACACAGTGAAATCGAAACGGATTGTACGGAAGAGGTGCCGGGCGTGTCAGCCTTCCTGGCAGTGATATTCGCTTCGAGGTGCAGATGTTGGACTTACCGTGGCAAAGATGCGACGATCGAGGTAGTGCTTGTTCGCTATAGCGAAAGTAGAGACTGCCAAGATGGTTACACAAATGACTGCTATCACCGGCCCAGAATCCACCTTTGCCCTGCCGTTCCCGAAAGCCACGAACTAAAGGATAAAATGACGTGCGTTTCCTGTTGTCTGATCGCGATAAAGGATGCGCCTTTATGGTTGCTCCGTAGGGTTTTTTGAAGCGCTGCTCTTCAGCCGAATATAAGGGAAGTTCGGTTCATGCTGCAACATTCCCGTACTCATCACTTCCCCATCCTATAGCACAATTCGTGAGTACCCTATTCTCCCCTCATTTCCTCATCCCACTCTACCAAGATGTTATTCAAGAGTTTACGCTCTTATAATATGTTAGACTTCTCGAGTCGGACGTAAGACCCCGACGTGAAGACAAATGTTTTCTCTGATCTCTCGAACATCAGTCCCGTTGACGCGGTATGGCAGCACTTGAGGGCCACAGCATGCTGACTCTGTCTTGCCTGCTTTTTTTCGTAGGTCGATTGAAATACGCAAGAAGTTCGGAATGCGGCGGATGGGGATGCATCGGTGACACCATGTCTTGTTCGACGTTGTTGGAAGCAGGATCGCCTACATGACTGCGTGCACTCGTCTCTGTCCGCGTCGCTATTCAGCTCTCGCTTTAAAATATACTGCGCCTATGGAAAAAGGACTGGCACTTTCGAAGCCCTGCTATTCGCTATTCTTACACGGATACGTAGGGTCAAAAAGTAACGAGGTGGTGTAATCTTCGGATTGCATTGCTATCAATTATAAGCCAAGATGGATAAACCACTCAATACGTCTCTGTTATTCTTTTGGCTCACACGCTTCGGCGAGTCTTCACGAGTCAAGGTTATGCTTGGAGGCGACATTATTTTCTGTATTCTTGTCATTATGCTATCCTTATTTTATTTATGATCGCTATCTTCCAGTGAAAGTCCTTAGCCGTGCTCCTTGAGGCGTAAACAAGTGAGCCATGTTGGCCTCGTCGCTGCCGATAACCTCCAATAAATCAAGCTCAGTAGCAGCCTGAGACGATACGACACGAAGAATGGCGGCAAAATACAGCCAGCTTACGTAATATTCATTGCGGAGTCCCCGCAAGCCACGTCGCAACAAGAGCAACCAAGAAAGGGATTCATAACCTTATCCGTGTACCATTGTCGCGAAAGTACCAAATTTCAGATATCCCAGGCCTTGATACCATGGCCTTACAATCTGCCGGGGGAAGAGGACAGACCGTCGACCTCTTTGGCGGCGACGACCGCGACAATGGGCTGGATCCTCAATGGGGTTCGCTCCGGTATAGAGGCAGAGAGAGATCAAGTTTATCTGAACCTGTTACCAGCTCTCCTCCATCATCCGCGGCAGGAAGCAGCGGTCGTACCTCCCCTCACCCATTACACCCGACAGGCCCTTTGCTTGATCTCCGGACGAATTACCTGCATTCGAATGGAAGGACGACCACGCCGCTGCCATCAATACCCAACATCGATGAAGTCAGTCGTCCAAACTTGTTCAGATTAACGTCGGATTTGGAGCGAGAAGTGCAGGCAGCGGGAGTGATAAGTCGGAGTAGTGTGGATGAGTCGAGCCTGCGAGCCAGTTTGGAGGCCAGGAGGAGTACGGGTGTCAAGGAAAAGCCGAAGGAAGTGGAAGTGATCGTGCACGAGGTGAGAATGCCAATCCTTTCCTCTCAATCCGCAGCGGAAGCTGACTCGGGTTCCACTGCAAAGATACAACCTCGGGAATCTTTGCAAGGTATTGCTCTACGTTATGGAATAGAGGTGCGCGACCGCTTTCTTCGCGAAGTGTAGTATAGGGTTTCTGGCTAAAGAATGTGTTCCGCTTGCAAATAGTTATCCACCCTTCGAAAAGTGAACAAGCTCTGGCCGACAGACCCACTGCATCTTCGACGGCAACTGTACGTTCCACTGGACGCCTGTCGATGGGCCAAAGCAAGCGAAATGTTTGTCAGAGGACCTGGAGAGGGAGAGATTACGATCTTCAACAAGAAGTCACAGGCGAAGAAGCTTAATCAAAATACGCTTGGCGTACTGCAAAATGACAGCAACGCTGACAACAGAACGTACGTTGGCAAAGGAAAGGGCCGAGATATGAGTCCCCAACAGACGGAGTCCGAAGAACTTCCGGCTGCAGTACCTCTTCCTCAGAACTCGCCTCTTCGGCCAATACCGGCCGACGGCCAAGTTCTATCCATTATCCGGATCCCAGCATCTGAACTGTCATTCTTTCCCAAGAACGCCAGCAAGCCGCCAAATCAAAGTAAAAGTCGATCAAGCGTGGATACAGAAATCATCAATAATATCGAAGCTCTACGGCGTGCCAGTTCAGCAGGCTCGCTATCGTCGTCCTCGAGAAACAGTTTCTCTACCGCACCGAGATCCGCCGTATCATCACCCTCCAGCCTCCGAAACTCTTTCGAATCCATTACCCGACCATTCAGCGGCGGGCGACTGAAAAGCATGACACCAATAGATGAATCAGGGTCTCCGTTAGGCAACGGGACGACGTCGCGCTCGGCACAGCCTTCCATAGAGCTTCAGCCTCGGCGGAGCAATGATACCTTATCCACCGTGTACAAGAAGACGGAACAGAAGCGAAGACCATCTTCTGGATGGAACTTTAACTTTTTCAGTGTAGCAGATGATGGGTTAGATCCCACTGATATCGGTAATATCAAAATTTAGTTCGTCAAGCTGTATACCAGTACATACGCAGGTGGCATTATAGGCTGAAAGTAAGGACAACCTGTATATCTCATTTAAGTGGACATGGTATTGCGTCGTTCTTGATGTAAGTATATTATGGATATAGCTTATTACGAGGAGCGCATTGTCATTGAAACCATCATTGCTCATCGCTCCGTCTGTAAAGTACGCGCCTATCCAACTGCATATGTCACCTCATAATATTAGTCTGCCCTCCCTATTTCGGGGTCACTAGGCTGTTTACTGCGTCTGAGTTTGCATATCCTGGTTCCTCACCGTCGTATACTAATAAGCTGCTGTCCTCCGAAATGCTGATTTGCGGAAGCAAATCCAGACGGATTTTGGACTCGGGACTCGTCGATCGCTCGGGTTGCTTCTTGTTGGTTTCGTTCGCCATTCAAGAAGGGTCAACAAGTATAGGGCAACAGCTTGAACACGACTTCCTACAAGAGACTTACCAATATCCACGCTCTCCTATACATGGGTAACTTGCTGGTGGAAATATAGAAAAAAACAAGCTATCCACGTTGATCATGGTGAGTCAGGGACCATGGTCATCATTCACAACATACCGCCGATACTAACCTTCGGAATTATGTGATACGCAGTCTGCTATCTGTCGTGCTCGTCTAACGGAGGAAAGGAAACAGTGGAGGAAGGATCATCCATTTGTAAGCGTGAATCGTGCTTTCAGCTCGCGATGTCTCTAGATCATTTACCTTTGGTGGATAGGGGTTTTACGCGAGACCAAAGAAGGAGGCCGACGGTTCACTGAACTTGCTGTTCTGGGAAGTGGGAATTCCAGGTCGAGCAGGCGTAAGCACATGATTCCGCTATGCTGCGGTAGTGAGACTCCCCTTTTCACTGATACGAGGCTTTCTTCGTTTCTTACAGACAAATTGGGAGGGCGGAATGTACGAATTGACCATGGCATTTCCCGAAGAGTATCCCACGAGGCCACCGAAGTGTACGCTTTCAAAAGCTCTCATCTCTTGAGTTTTCGCCCCGAAATCGATAGCGCGCTCACCTCCTTTCAATCCGCTTACCAGGCAAATTCAGCCCTCCTCTTTTCCACCCGAATGTGTATCCTTCTGGAACGGTCTGTCTCTCAATTCTCGACGAGGAAAAGAGTTGGAAACCCGCAATCACCATCAAGCAAGTGAGTATTGAACTCATACTCGCGAGCACTGCCTGCCCGTACCATCTTCGAAATCGGCTGACAGAAAATGTCTCCATCTCACAGATCCTTCTCGGTATCCAGGATCTTTTAACCGACCCCAATGCAAGCGATCCTGCACAGGTCGAGGCCTACACGCTTTACAGGTTAGTTTAAACTCCTGTCAATATTCACACTGCGTTCTAGGTCAGCTAACAACAATCTAATCCGTAGAAATGACCGGGAAGCTTACAACAAGAAGATCAAGGCTCAGGCCAAAGAGCGAGCCCAAAAGTAGATGCTGATTCCATTACAATGTGCGGCTTGTGATAGACTGAATGGGAAGCAGCAGCTCGGCGATAAGGGCTACAAGCATCGGGGACATGTATCGAGGTTGTATTGGTTCCTCGCAGTGACATCTGTTTCTAGTTTTGAACATTCAAGATCATAGATATCATGCTTTTTAATTATTTATACAATTGGCAAACTCGCTGGCAACTTCGCCACCTCATGCAAATCAAGAGGAACAATCCTAAATAATTGTGTTGAAAACACTGCTATGCTTGCCCGTTCTTGGAGCTATCTTGCTCATTCAGCTTGGGACGCTTACTTCCCTCGTCGCTATCATTGTTTGATGCAGAACCATCGGCAGGAGCCGGTCGTTTGACCTGCATCGTATTGGCGGTGTTATCGTTTCCACGGAATTGCGCGTCCACCTCTGTTAACGTCATATCGAAGAGTTAATGAGAAGAAGAACCTGTGATGCTTTGAACTGCTTGACTTACGAGATAAGATCGCCTGTGGGTTGATTGGTCTGGTCGCTGGCCTCACACCTGCCCTGACTCGCGCTCGAGTGGCGGTACCGCGAGCCATCATTCCTCGACCTCTAACGGAAACACTTCTGGTTGTCATAGCACTGGGACTCGCGCCGCCAGTTGCAATCGCCTGGCTACTGGCATCCGTGGCGGCAGCGGTGGCAGACTTGGCACCTGCGCCCAAAATGTCGATGCCATCGTCGGCAGAGATGGCATGGTTCACAGCTTGCGGATTGGCTCCTCCCTTGACGGACAAGGTAGGAACCGCAACGACAGCAGCAGTAGGCGCGGCGGCGGTAGCTGCCTGAGCGCTTTGTAGCTCTGAATACTTCACCTTCAAGTCATTTAGTTGTTGCTTGAGCCTGTCGGTCATGGTCGCCTTCACCGCCAGTTTCTTTGCCTTTTCATCGGCAGCTCGAACCTCTTTCATACGGGATTCCGCCAATGTCTTGGCCTCTTCCAATTGCGCCTTCAGTTGCTGAAGCTCGACGTCAAGAGACTCGCTCCCACGCTGAGCGGCGGGCGACGTCGGATGTGCATTTTCGATCGGATCCGTTTGAACGCTTTCCTCCTTCGGAGCCGTAAAGTCTTCTGTAGGAATGTGCTGATTCTCCTTCGACGCTTCTTCCAGAGCTTGCTTTGCTTGTTGCGAAATCTCGATGGCGGTCAATGTCGGATTGGTTGCAACGTTACTCAAAAGGCTTTCAAGCTTGTTTCTGAGCGCGCGGAGTTCTCGCTGATCGCGACGAAGCTTTTTCTACAACAATTCCGCGAATGAGCCCACTTCTTAAGTAAAACAGCGAATATACTCACATTGTTATCGTTGACTTTCTTGACGTCATCCTTGTATTTTTCATTTTGGCTTATCTTGTAGGCATCGTATTCAGCTTGGAGATTCTTCAATACTGCCGCATCTACAGCACTGTCGCTGGATCCGGAGTTCTCCGCGGTTTGGTCACGAGTCGTTTGCGACGTGGCTTGAGCTTCAAGCTCTTGTATACGTTGGGAGAGTCTCTGAGTTTCCGCCTGGGCTGCGTTCTACCGATGGATGCCAAGCGTCAATTTCCTGAACTATGAATTTACTCTTTGTCCAAAAGACTTACGAATTTTGCACTGAGTTCCGCAATGACTCGTTGACTCTCTGATTGTGAAGCAATCTGCCAAACAAGTTTGATGTAAGCGGTACTTTTCCAAATAAGTTTCACTTCGACCGAACTCACCATGCTATTCTGAACATTTTGCACCTTCTTGTTTGCAGCTTCCAATTCGGCAGCCGTGACGCGCAACCGGCTTTCGAGCCCTTCTGCCTTACTATCCGCACCACCTTGCAGAGAGCCCTGTGCCGCTTTAGCAACTTCGGTCTCCAATTCGGTGATCCTCTGTCGCGCTGCCTCCAAATCCCGTTGAATGGCTTGCGAAGCATCAGACGTGTCGAGTGGCGTAGCTCCCGAGGAAGCCGCGTTGAGTCTTTCCACAGCGGAGTTGAGCTCCTGAATCTGGGTGTCCCGAGACGATACGTCGCCTTGGAGCCGGGTGAGGTCACGATGCGCCGACTCGAGCTGCGTCTTCATAGCGTTCAACTGCGATGTCAATGATTCCACCTCAGCACGAAGCTCCGCTACAGTTTTGTCGTGCGCGGCTTTCAGTCCAGGTATGGTAACGTTTCTCATGTCGTTGAGAGCGCGTTGATGTCGGAGACCGATGCTAAGGGCATTGCGAGCCTTCTCCTCCTGCTCTTTCGTGAGTGCCTTCTGCGATTCCAGTTCCGCCTTTTGCACTTCAGTCTGGGTTTTTTGAGATTCAAGCTCAGCTTGCAAGGCTTTCAAAGCGTCTGCATGCTGTGTTTCCATGCTAGCAGCAGCGTTTTCTAGCATTCCGACACGTTGTTGTGCAGCGCTCAGCTCTTCGGCTTTCGTGTCGGAACTCTGTATACGCGATGACTTAGCACAAAGTTGAAAAAGGTGAAGGCAGGACTCACCAAGAGCGCTCGGTGAGCGGTTTGTTCTCGTGTCAAAGCCTGCCTTGTACTTTCACTGCAAAGACGAGTGAGCTTGCTATACGGACACGAGCAGAAAAATAAAACTTACAGATCAGCCCTCAGCGTCCTGTTTGCGGATTCCACGCTAGCCTTTGCCTCTTCTATTGCGTGCACTTGCTGATCCACCATGAATTGTCGAGTTTTCAGTTGTCTGTCTAGATCGGCTTTCTCGGCTGTTAGCCTGCTGACAGTTTCATCAAGGGCCTTGTCGTTTGCCTAGAGCTGCGGATCAGTATCACATAGTGGCAGACGGCAACCTTGGAACTCACTTCAAGCAGCTTACGCTGCGCGTTGGCCGAAGCGAGGAGACTCTGCAGAGAAGACTTTTCTTGTCGGATAACATTCGACTCATCAGACAGCTAAAGGAATGACTGTAGGTTAAAGGCTATCTATCCTTCGATAATGATCTGGATGGATCTTACCTTTCGAATTTCCATACGCAGATTGTTGATTTCAGATTCCCGCTTGGCAATGGTTTCCAGGTGGCTTGAAATTTCCATGCCATCCTGTGCTTGCTTCTGCACCAGCATTTGATTTTGGTCTGAGGAGAAGATCGATCAGTATCAAGCAGAGGAACGTCATGTCACAGTCAGACCGCTTACTTTGTTCATGACGCAGTGACGATAGAGCATCAGCAAGTTTACTGCTTTCCTCCTTCAGGCTGCTCGACTTCTCATCCAGTAGCGTCTGAACAGACGTGAGTTTCTGCTGCAAGTCTTCTCGGTGATGTTCGAATTCGGCCCTTATCGTTTGCAGAACACCCTGTACCGTGCTATTATCTTCCGACTGCAACTGTTCGAGAGGCATGCCGAGCAGACGACCTTGAACAAGCATCCGGCTGAACATGTCCCGCTCTTTAGTGACCAGTGACACTTGTGCCTCGGAATCCAGAGCGTCGGCTTCCAGTTCTTGCACTTTTCGTGTCAGGTCCTGGATGACATTGGCGGCCTCTTCAAGATCTCCCATGTTTCCATTCGCCTCTGTGACACCGCCGTAGTGTTCCCTCTTTTCCAGTTCTTGTCCGAGAGAGCGAGTCATTTGCAAGAGTCGTTTGTTGAGCTCGAGCAGTTCTGGAAGTTTTTTGAACATGACCAAGCTGTTGGTGATAACCAAATCAATGTCCGATTCGTCCTTCAGCGAGCCGTCCACAGGATCGAACTGTTCGAAAGCCAGGGCTGGATCATCCCGAATGGCGAGTTGACGAAGAATATTGCGCAACTGCAAACTCAGATCTGAGACCTGCCGTTGAAGGACTTTGTTGTCGTCCACGGATGCGTTGTGACTTTGCTGCAACTCCGCCAGTCTACTCTCGAGCGCTCTCTTTGCATCGGTAACTTCCGCCAGTTGACTGGAAAGCTCGCTGCAGTCCTCCTTCATCGCTTCCCATTCGGCTCGTTGCCTATCGAGAGCGGGTTTCTGGCAAAGGCAATCAATCAGGTCGGCGTAGAGAACTATCGAGCTCGAAAGCGAGGGGCAGACTAACCCGTTCATTGATCTCTTGCAAGACCGTTTTGCAGATGTTCTCCAGTTTGGAGTTCTCCAGTTGCAGCCTTTCAACTTGTCCCTGCAGCACTACTGCATCCGCCAAGGCTTGTCGTACGGTCCTCGAATCCGTGTTTCCTCCTTGTAGTGCCAAAGTGAGATCAGCTGTAGCGCTGATGCTTCCCCCTGTTCCTGCTGCGCGATCTGCACCCAGCAGTTCAACCATCTTGGCCATTTCCTGCATCTTGACATGTGACTCCTCTTGCTGCGCACGTGCAGCTGATAATTTCTGTTGCAGCTCTTGCTCCTCGGCTTGATACTTCTCGGCCTGATCTCGCATTGCCATTTCCAACTCGTCCATCTTTTCCCGATCCGATTTCGACTGGTTTTGCAAATCAGTGATCCGCTGCTGCAAGAATGAGGCATCAGACTTGAAATCTAGCGTTTTGCTGTTCAACTGGTTCTTCAGTTCCTGGATCTCCTCTTGAGCCTTGTTTAGACGATCGGCATTGAGCCGGTACTGGTTTTCAAGAGTGCGCTTGGCAGATTCCGCTTGGACGCGAGCCTGTGATTCGCGGTCTCTTTCTGCCATTGTTGCTTGCAACTCGAGGTACTGCAGGGCAACGACATATCAGGGCTCTGACTACATGGCTTGTATTGAGTAATGTACTTACATGGTCCGTTCTGTACTTGGAGAATTCCGACTCCTTATCCATCAGAGCTTTTGTGTAGACTTCCACATCTCTGCGTGCCGTGTCCAATGCTGAGGTGAGAACACTATGCTGGTGCTGAATAAGGGCAACCATTTACGTTGAGATTCAGTATGGAATGATCCCAAACAATGAGCTACTGATATCTCACCTGGAATTTGCTCTTTGCAAGTTCGGCTTCGTTCCGCTCAATGTCCAATTGTTTGATCTGACGGGTATCCGATTCTATTCTCTCCTTGTACTTTTGCACGAGATCTATAAGCCAAGATACGGCGGATATCAGCAGGGTAGCAGCGTATAGTGGAACCGAGATCGCGTCTTACCGTCGTCGTTTTTGCTCTTCTGCTTCAAGCGACTGTAATCTTGAGCCAGCTCTCCCTTCTCTTGCTCCAACAACTAAATGCACTGTATGAGCCTGATAGAACCCCTTCTTCCGGTATTCCCGGCTTACCTCTATTCGCGTCTGGGATTCACGAAGTGCCCCAGATATGGACACATATGACGCCTGTGCTCGTTTGTTGGCCTCCTCAAGTTGGGCATTGATCACAGCTATCAGAAAAATGCTGTGAGCAGAAAAGACAATAGGCAGTCACGGAACGGAGATGCGTACCAAGCTGATTCTTGCCGGCAATAGCCTCCTCTTTCTCCTTCCTCTCGCGTGCCAACTCGTTCTCAAGGGTTTCTAATTTTGCATTCAGATCCTGGAAAGCCTGCTCCTCCATGACGTCCTTCAATATACCCTCCGCAATGAAACCTTCGACCTGTTGCTGCGATCCTGTCGCAAGGCCTTCGGGCTGTTGGGATTCATCGTTAGGGGCCGCCATATCGCTGAAGAAATGGTGGATACCGTTCGCCCCGATGCCCGTTTGATGTCGGCGAAAAGGGGATTCGTTTGCTCCGAACCGATGAGGAGACAATGCAGATACACGTAGTTCCGAGGTGGAATACGCTGATGAGACCGGGTATCCGGTATGCGTCTTCATCAGCGACGATCAACCACCAAGGATGTCAACGCATGAGTCGTTGGCGGTGTTTGAGCAAATGACGTGTTTTCTTAGAGCGGAAAGCTAGCTGAATTGGAGACCTTATCGTCTCAAACGCCTCATGCCGTATCGTCTTCATCGTCCATCTGCGTCTTTGCCTAGTTGCTACAGTTACTCACATTGAAAGGTTCATTCAAGCAACCACCAGGTCGGGCACGATTTCCACTCTTCGAACCCACACCAATTCACACCAAACTCGAAACCGAAACGACACGTTACAGGAAACCGAAAGAAAAGATAGAAGAATTCATCATGGCAAAGTAAGAATCGCACTCCCATCTTAACGGCCTTGCACCTCGAGTATCATCGCTAAGCACAGAAACCGCACACTCTCGAAACCTAGTTTCGCGATTCAGTGTGTAGGTGTTGATTCTCTCGAGGGCCGTCAGGATGAAGGAAGACATGGCAGCTCTCTGTCCCGAATGCCAAGCCGTGGAGCCTTGGGTTGAAGAAAACGATGAACATATTTGCCAACGATGCGGCTACATTGAGAAAGGATTGGAGGCGGCAAAATTCCGCGATGAAGGCGAGTATGTCAATCCACTTGTGGATATCTACCTCAAGAACCCAGCGTTCCAAAATGAAACTGGAGGGCCGTCAAAGCGGAACAGGTACGGAACAGAGATTTCGCAACGGGTTCAATCCAGGGTAAGTTCATGGTTCGCGGCGAATTGTAGGGTACTGTGTAAAGTGCTGACTGTGCACCACGATTCAGACCGACCTATTCGATCAAATAGATGGCTGCGTACGGAACACTCTGAGACTACCCAATATCGTGAGCCACAGGGCTTGGAATATGCTCGAGATAATCAGGGAGAAGCGCGGAAAGAAAAATGTCACCCAAGGAATGAAGCTCTTGGCTATGTCCGTTACCTTGGTTGCCGCCAGAGAAGCCGGACATTCCGTGCCAAATAGCTCGATAGCAGTAAGCTGGTATCGTCCCTTAGAGCTTTTTAACAGATTTAAATAACACTTGCCTTGTTCTTCATCTATCTAGAGCCTAACTCGCAGAAGCCTTGCCGATATCCAAGCAGATCTACGCTTGATATGCAAGCTTCTCGACAAGCGATACGAGGAGTATAGAGGATCCAGCGAGCAAACACAAATCGTCGTCAGCGCAGCTGCGGAAATCGCACAACAGTACCAGCAGAAGAATCTAGCAGACTCTGTTCTCGCCAACAAAGAATTCACCAGTACTTTGCAGTTCTGCCTCGCCTATCAACCCCGAATCCATCTGATCGAGGACTCGATTTCTCAGCTGCAGCGCTTCATACAGTTGACAGGGATATGGCATCGACGCAAACTCGAGATTTGCGACATCGCCACTGTCTTCATCGCTCTCCAGCTAATCGCTGTGAGGTACATCCGCTATCCCAGTTTCCTCATGAACGACTTCCGAAAATATGTCAACTTTAATCCAGAAGCTTGCCAACTTCGCATGCGAGAGTTTCAACGCTTGACGCTGGATCTCGCCTTTTACCTACCGCAAATCGGCAAAGCACGATTTATTCCGGAATTGTTAGAACCGTGGAATGGACGCACGACACGCCCCGTTCCAGAGGGCCAACTTTATGTCCTTCTGCTACCGGACGTGTTGGACAATATGCAACAATTGTGGGAAATGCGTCTGCACGAATTGACTCTGCAAAAGGACAATCCGGAAACCAGAGATATCGAAGCACGCTTGAAGACAGCTCTATCGGCCTTTTTGACGCCTCCCGATGTTCAGGCGACAACCACTCGACCTCAATCACAAGAGCAGGAATGTTCACCGTCACGAGCCGATGGAGACGAACGTCCAAATGCAGACACGTCAAACTCCCCTTTTAGCAATCTGGCCACACGTTCCAGCCCAAACTTAGAAAGCGGCTTGCCACTGGACCCGCTGTTAGCTCAAGTAGACGTTCCGCCTTCGATTGTCTTCCCATTGCCATCGAATGGACGTCTGTCGGATCTGAGGGCGACTGAGGCAAAGGCAAAGGCGCCATCGACAAATCTGGAAACGATTCCAAGTGCAGATTGCCTTGTCGATAGCGCTGCGCCTTCTGGGCTGTCAGCCGACAGCCTAACACCGACCCGATGCAAGCGGAAATTAGATGCGTCGAGTCACGACGACGGACTGGCCAAACGTGTGGACCGCCGATCGGTACAAGCCCACAGCAACGGACCTACCGAAGAACGGCGTATACAAGCGACAACGCTAGACCAGTTCAAGGACAGGATCACGACAAAGCGCACAAACGATTGTCTGCGATCGCACTCTCGGCAGGAAATTGCGAATGGAGTTTTAGCCCCGGCCCGCTTCAGTTCAGCCCGAGCCGCGTACGGAACAGGTAACTTCGCTCATCAGCCCCGAACTCGCCTTCTTCAGCGGTTGCCCCAAGTTTTACGTGTACTTCAAGAATGGCAATCAGTTCAATTGGCCGAACCTCGGAGGGTACATCAAGAGCCGGCACCGCCTTATAGGAGTTGCTACGAATATGACACCTATTGGTTGAAGAAGGACCTGCGTGATGGAAAAGCCGCATCTTCGATCAACATTCACCGATTCCCGCCCAGTCTTACTATGGCCAAGGCCATGCTACGTCCTTTTGACTTTGCAAGCCCGGTGATTGGGTCACACGATGACGGTCTGTTTGAGCCAGGAGAGCTTGAGTCTTATCTCGGCGACGACGAGTACACGAAATGTCGCCTGGAAATTTGGCACGCGCAGGGAATGGAGGAAATTGCTACCCGAAGGGCCGCAGTCAGCCAGCGGGCGATAGAAATAGCTTCCCAACGACAGCCGAGAATAGTAGAATTGGCCGGTCTGAAGCCTTCGGAGGGAAAGTATAATATGGGGCGACTGACCGAGCTTTTGGTGAGTAGCTATCGGGAACCCCTGTGTGTTACCAATTTCTCACTCGTCCGCTTTGCGCCTTTCAGGCATCTTTGCGCGATGTCGACAACGGCGACGTACCTTACGAGCACGAAACGTATATCGCCAGAGAAGTTGGACAAGCTATATCCTCGGCGGTCGACGGCAGCGCGGAAGATTACAAAGTAGGAATCCACAACAACTACTCGAGGTCTAATTCGAGCAAAGAAGACGATGTCAGCGGGGACGAGGCGAACGAGAAACCCGATGATGAGGGTCTGGAAATCATTGGCGACTACGAGATGCCCTTGCAGGTGCTCGCCCATCATCGACAGCGGCACGAGGATGAAGAAGACGGGGATGAGTATACTGAAGACTAAAGCCCTGCCACTGTGCAGGTGTAGCTTGGCATCCAGTGTTCAGCTCTTATTTCGTGTGTGGACAAAGAAATCGTTGTAATCCTAGCCAATCTTCAACAATGGTCAACCAATGTATAAATGTTCTTGCAGTCTGTTAACCACAGATGCGACATACCGTCTGTCTCGACCAGCATGTGATTGTCTTCGTACTCTACTGTCTACATCTAGCTCTTCATTTGATCATCTGGGTAATAGTAGCTGTAATAGTATCGCTATTGATTTTGTCGATTTTGTCAATTTTGTCAACAGTTGTCTCGGATGGAGAGCGGCAGTAGTGATCGACTACTATTCCACCACTCTTCCACTGTCAACAGCACCTCCCGTGCTGTTGTTTTCCTATGCTACATTCTGTGTCATTGGGCTACCACCAGTACGGACGTTTTTGCCTATCTTCCAACGGGTTTGATCTCATTCAGACCAAACTGGCCGGATTGTCTCTATCACAACGCCAAAGAGAAATATATCGTCAAAACCATACATCAAAATTTGCTGGTTCACATCCCGCTCAGCCAGCACTCGTCCTTGACCCACAACGGCCATTGAACGGAACTTCACACTGAATACTGGACTACGATCAGTTCGATGGCACTCACAGTACCCGTCTCAGCTTTGGACCGCAAGCGTCCGGATGATCAGGCGACAGCTGCGGCTGTAGCAGCAAATCAACGTGTCACCGGGCTTGAGGCGGTGAAGTCGCCGGGAGAGTTGACTGTCTTTGTACGCTGAAGCATATTCCTTTTACCTATCTACATAGTGCTGACTTATCAGTGCTGGTTCCGCATAGATCGATAACATGTTAGCGGATCTGGAAGCGAGATTTGACGAGATGTCACAGGACGTCATGTGAGTTTACCTAATGTCGGCTTCAGGCCAGATGGGTTGTTGACTGGTTACCTTCCCTATAGCACTCGAAGTGAGTAAATCACGCCGCGATACAAGATGCTTCCTACTGATTGAATTTTTCATCAGTGAACGCAATGGGTGACAGAATCGACACGATCGAGACGTCTATACAAGACATCATCAACGCGGACGACGCAGCACCCAAACATGCAACCGGAACGGGCAAGACGGCAAACGCTGCTCGTAATAGTCCCACAAACAGTTCTCTACCAGAAGGAGGGAATAACTCTGCGAGCGATGACTTCTTGATGCATACGGCACCACCAGAAGGTGTGAGCGATGATTCGAGTAGTACCATCGGCGCTGGCAAAGCATAAAGCAGATGTTCGGCGTTTCGTGGCTGCCTGCTGACTTAGCAGCCGACGCAAGACTCTGCGAACGCACGTAGCCACACATTTGGTAGTCGGAAGGGCCCTGTAGAATACCATATCTGTGTTCTGGCACAGTTGTATTATCGTCGAAGCGGAACCACGTTGTAACTGGCAAATTTATCGACATTTCTGAGTCCGTATTCCTCTTTTCTCATAAGATAGATGGATTGTGAGCAGAGCCACCTTTTACTGTCGATTTGATACCTGCGTTTATCTTGCAAGAAAG
This sequence comes from Naganishia vaughanmartiniae, assembly GCA_030039245.1. Classification (NCBI taxonomy): domain Eukaryota; kingdom Fungi; phylum Basidiomycota; class Tremellomycetes; order Filobasidiales; family Filobasidiaceae; genus Naganishia; species Naganishia vaughanmartiniae. Next base: position 479,068 of record JASBWU010000001.1, on the reverse strand, counting down.
GATCAGTTGCGCGAGCTGATGCAATCCTGTCGAGAAAGTCTTTAAGATTCACTGCCCGTCTTGGGAAGATACTCAAAACAACGACCAGTGGGACATGCTGCTGTGCGTGTCATGAAAGTCGCATTGTCATTGAACATTGATCATGCCACGCTTGTCCCTGTGAAGCTCTCTGTGATAAGCTGGATAAGGCTCGAGAGGACGAGAGGACGATATGCCCAATAAAACAGTTTCCATATAACACTACACTTTCGGTATAGGTTCGTACTGCCAAACACCTAACCTCCGTAGCTTCACACTTATGATATATCTATAGGTACATAGGTTGTCCCTGGTATCTTGGGAATCTCGTGCCCGACAGCCCTCCGATAGGTAATTCTCTTGTTGTGCTATCGCCATACAGCTCGCCATAATACTCGTATCAGTCCCTCCCATTCATTATTGTTTACTTTGTGTCTGCGAGATAAGCGGAAGCGTCTAAGAGCCGGACTAGCTGCCGGACTCTAACGGAGTTGAGCTCATCAGCCGCTGATATCGGACGGCTTCCCTCACTGACCAAACGACGGCGAAGGCTATATAAATTGACAGTTCAGAGTACGGGAGCCAGCCACTCCTCACACGGTCAGCTAGCCACACGAACCCATTGTCCATCAGCCTTTTCTCGTTTTCACGCCGCCCAAACAAACACAAGCAACATGTCCGAAGAAGTCGGTTATCTATCTGCTGCAAGGTATGGAAAGGATTTGGTGCGAGTTTGTCGAGTCACTCGTGAGGGAAACACCCATCACGTTGTCGGTGAGTAAGATTCGTCGTAGCTTAGATTAAGTTCCCCGGCTGACTTTTCCTTGGTATAATGTATTTTTAGAGTATACCGCTCGAGTCCTGTTGGAGGGCGATATCGAGACTAGTTACACAAAGGCTGATAACAGCGTCGTAGTCGCTACGGACACAGTGAAGAACACAGTGTACAGTAAGTTTGAAGACTGTCTGAAAGGCCGTGATTCGTGAGGTACTGACCTATACTTTTACCATCATTTTAGTACTTTCAAAGACGTCTCCTCATGTCCATAACCCTCCGGCCTTTGCCTTGCATATCGCCCTGCATTTCACCACCACATACCCTCATATCTCAAAGTGCTTTGTGGACTTGATCTCACACAAGTGGTCCCGTATCCAGGTCGGTGGCAAGGCTCATGGATGGGCATTTGAGCGAGATGGCGAAGAGAAGGGTGTTATTGAGGCTTGTGCCGATAAGAGCTCTGGTAAAACCACTGGCTACGTCAAAGTTGGTCTCAAGGATTTGCTAGGTATGTCGCTTGCTGGTTCTTTCGGCGGTCGCTCCAGTTCCAACGTCTAGTACTAAGTTTGACCTTCTCTGATAGTCCTCAAGACCACTGGTTCCAGCTTTACCAACTTCCACAGGGATCAGTACACGACTCTGCAGGGTAAGTAACGCACGAGCTTCATAATAGTTAATCAGCTTACTCACCTCTTTGCAATTCGACTTATTCTCCCTTATAGAGGTCGATGATCGGTTATTCTCTACCAGCGTTGACCTCAAATACGACGTTGCGTTGCCTCCCTCTGTACCCCTGACTATCGAAAACATCGGCAAAATCAACCAACACGTCGATTTCCAGAACGTCTTCCAGAAGACGAGGAAAGCTACGCTAGAGGTTTTCGCTACAGACGAATCTGCCTCGGTTCAGGCGACCATGTACAAGACCGCTCAAAGGGTGTTGAGGGAATCTCCGTCAATCAAGAGCGTCACATACGCTTACCCAAACAAGCATTACATGTAAGCCGCGTCTCTTCTTGCTAAAGTCGCCGTCATCTTCTGACAGCCTGTCACTTCTTCTACTCAGCCCTGTCAACCTGAACGCTTTTAACCTTGAGAACGGTCTCGGTCGTGAAGGTGGAGCGGAGGTATTCCATCCCGTGGCTGATCCCAGTGGTTACATTACCGCCACTGTGACTCGCAAAGACATCAACAGCAGCAAATTATAACGCTGCGGGCTTTGTATGATAGATTAGATATATGTGTTCCAAGCTAGTTGTATAGGTAGGTTTATGCGGGTATATCGAGGCTCTGCCTGTGCGGATATGGGAACAAGGGACCAAGCACCACCGAATGCAGATAGAGGACAGCTTGTGAGACGATCACTCCGTTACACTTCTTGATTATCAAGGCACTGATGGACCTCAGAGGCGCTGCACCTATGAGGGAGTAACCTGAAATAGGAGCTAGTGCCAACTCGCCCTGTGTGTTTTCGTCATCTAAAGCTTATCTTGTACAAATGGACGGTGCATGCAAACTATATGTGTATGTGCTTATGGCACAATGAACGTGGAGTGAAAAAGCTCTCGAGCCATGGTAGGAATCCAGTGAATCCCTAGCATTTATTGCTGGAGCTTTTCCTTGAGCATCTCCTTGAGGGCGGCTCCATCCTTCTCGAAACCCTGGATACCCTCGGTCAACTAGCATAGGACCAAGCAATTATATATCAGTATCGAAGAGTGGCTACCGTCACAAGCAACAAAGCTTACCTTATCGTTGGCCATCTTGTCGTGCTTCAGCTCGGCCATGAACTTTTCCTTGTCGTCAACGTAGGAAACCTTGTCGATGGGAGCACGGTCGGCGGATTCAGATTCAAGCTTCTTGGGTACGGGGTCGGTAGAGTTTCGCAATTCTGTTCGGAGAAGTATAAGCAACACAGTCACAAAAAAAGGCTGGTAAACGTTCTCAAAACTCACCTTCGAGCAACTTGGGGGCAATGGTCAAGAAGTCGACACCGGCCAACGCCTTGATTTCACCAATGTTTCGGAAAGAAGCACCCATGACGATGGTCTTGTATCCGTGCTGCTTGTAGTAGTTGAAGATCCTCTGGACGGACTGAACTCCCGGGTCCTTCTCGCCGGCGTAGTCGCCGTCGGGGTTCTGCTTCTTGTGCCAGTCGAGGATTCGACCGACGAAAGGCGAGATCAAAGTGACACCAGCTTCGGCACAGGCGACGGCCTGACCGAAACCGAAGAGCAGGGTCAAGTTGCAGTGGATACCCTCCTCCTTCTCCAAGTATCGAGCGGCCTGGATACCTTCCCAGGTGGAAGCGATCTTGATCAAGACTCGTTCCTTCTTGATACCGACAGACTCGTACAAGGCAATCAATTGCTTGGCCTTGTTGATGGTAGCCTGGGTGTCGTAAGACAATGCGGCGTCAACTTCGGTGGAAACTCGACCAGGGATGATTTGGAGGATCTCTCGGCCGAACTCGACGAGGAGTCGGTCGGTGGCGTTCTCGACCTGGGTGTCAAGGTCACCTCCCTTCTCCTTGGCGTACTTGACGGCAACGTCAATGAGTCGCTGGTAATCCTCCTTCTTGGCGGCAGCCAAAATCAAGGAAGGGTTGGTAGTGGCATCCTGAGGCTTGTAGACGTCGATAGCTGATAGTAGAGGGTAGATTGTGAGCACTCGTCTCCTTTCATCATGTACGTAAACCTGACTTACTCTCAAAGTCACCAGAGTCAGAGACGACAGTGGTACCGGTCGCTTTCAGTTGATCCAAAGAGGTAGACATTATGTTGTGTGTTTTCTGCAAATTGAAGGGATTCGCTATCAGCTGTTGATTTCGGAAAGGTGACAGAACGGCGAGGTGAACGCAACAATGGTTACCTTTTGAATGTTATGCAAAAGATGGCGAAAGGGCAAGTCAAAGTGAATGACGAAGGAAGGCGACGGCGACAACTTCGACGACCTCGGTTTGAAGGATGATGATGATATACTCTCGGAAGGGTCGCAGCAGGGCTGACATGATTCGGCGAGGCGGATAAGTGTAGCGGATACGCCCTAGACAGAATCCCAGAATGCGAGAGTTTGGGGGTTCCAATCCCTTCCCACCTGTCCGCATCTGATCCGCTCAGGGTATTGTGCCTCAGCTCGGCTTTGCGGCTGCTCGCGCTTGGAGCGGGAGCGAGTATTACGAATCACAACCTTTTGGCCCTTTTTGCTGCTTTCGCCTTCGAGCAGATTCCATGGCAGCATATCCCTGCATCCAACGCAGCACAGCCAGCGTTCGGCGATAACGCCGGAATCCTGACTAACAGGTGGAAAGTGCTTCAGCCGAGGTCCCATTACTGAAGACTGCCTCATAAGCTGCTACACCCTCATAAAATGAACTGCTGTTCCCGTTTTAAAGCATGCATTTATTACCTGCGAATCTGCTGTGTGGTCCGTATTCCGTAAACTTCTCGAGCCTGACATGTACTGTATTCGTAAACGTTTTATCACTCTCCAATCTCCAACCCGGTGTTGTGATCTTGTCGGTATCATTCCATTATTATCACTTTTCACCTCACCTCTCCCGCGGTCCTTTTTCGTTCTTTTTGCTACATAGCTCTATAGACAAAATATACACTGCTGGCTACTGGCGGAACACCTATCGGAACGCAACTCCGAGCACTGATTTGAGCCCGGACCGGCTTTCCCTTATCTACAAATACCTCAATTTGATACAGAAAGATAGTCGCGCTTCGGCCACCCGTTTTCGGAGCTTCGGAGCAGACGTTTTCCATGAGTACTGGCATAACTGAAGAGTAGTTATGGACCGGTCCGACACGCTGTTGACTGCATATATGAGTTGAAGGCGTGACCTGCAACATCGAGATGTTCCTGGTTGCTGTCTTTCTCGTCTTTGACAGACAGCTTCTCGAACGGTTCCTTATGACTGGTGACGATATTCCATAGAAGTGCATCCTAGTCAACCGCAATTCCCTTCATGTAGCTTCTTCCTGTCTTGCAGCGCAGTAGAGCAAGTCATGTGCTCTTGGCCGAGTTGCAGATCTTTGTCGACTGGCCAACGCGTTTTCAGAACAGATATGCATAGAGAACCGTCTGAATCACAGTTTTGGCAAGCCATCCACCCAACACTGCCATACTCGTTTGCCATGGCGCGTTTGGCATGATGACTATTCTCAATCCGCAAAGACGTTGACCATCAGCCAGTTGGCGACTAAAGGGTATGAAGTGATATGCATACCTCGCAATCCAAATCCACTACTCATTCCTGCAAGAAGCCTAACAGCAATCCACATTTCATCTATCTCTTCACGTTTCATCGCGTGGGACAATGCTTCCCAAAAGAGTTGCAGCTCGACCATGAGAGTCGGAGGGAGAAGTTTCGCGACGTGCGCGAGACGGGATACTACAGTTTCTTCGAATGACCGCAGGACGTGACTTGTCCCTGATTGGTGGACCATTTCAATCGCCAAGTCCGAACCAGTGCCTGTGTGAGAGGACCATATGAAGAGACAGGTATGTAGGATGCAAGGTAGGATAGACGTGAAGAGTAGCGTCAGAGGGATCATCTGTAAACTGCACGGACAAAGCATGTCAATACGAGCTTTTGTCTATCCGTTTGAGAGATTCTGACTTGCACAAAGTAAAGACCTCGTCCGTCCCGCGTCTTTGCCATACCACCATATCCGACTTGTGCGTCGACGGATGGCCATGTCAAACGATCACGGCGAGTCGCGGGATCCACAGACGTCTTGTTTCCATTTCCACGAACGATAATGGCCAGTTTTTCTTTTCGCGAGAGCAGCCATGTCGGGTTGCGAAACTTTAAGAATCCCGCAGCGATGACAGTCGTGGCCAGATGTTGAGCAGCTGTGGCTACATCGATACTTGTGATTAGCTGTATAAGCGTTGCCAGGTTAATGTGCTTTGGCCTTACAGAGAAGCACGATAACAATACTCGAGAGCAACTTCATTTTCTCGTCGTATAAGAGACTCGTAGGATCCTCGGTAGACATGCCTACCGAGCTTGAGTGTTTTGTCGTCGAGTATAAGACCACTGAAGCGAATTCCGGCGTCTGAGTAGGGATGAGGACGTAGGGGAAAAGACGCGACATACGTGATTCGACAAACATCGTAACAACTGACATCGATATGATGCTCCGAAGAATGATCTTAGAAACGAGAGGGATGTGAGAGAAGGGAAACAAAAGAAGGAGAAGCTGAGAGGCTTACCTTACTCCGGTCATGATTCGCTGTCGCAACTCGTGTGCCCTCGTCTACCTCGTTACTTTCCTTGCCCAACAGCCGCCCGTCTACTGCACTAGCCTCCAACACTTCGTGATCGCCCGATACCACCGCCTTTCTGCCTGCCTGGAGTGGTTCTGAGCCATAGTTGAAAACGAGATGTCGATAGACTCTGGGCTTGAGCAGGATCACGTCGATGAGGAGAAGTACGAGAGGATGTTCGACTAAAGGATCTACGAAAAGTCCACATTGGTTCTGTAGGATCAAATCCCAGCAAATACATAGGCGTCAGGTTGCATCAGCATATGATACTCGCAAGATCAACTTACGCAGACGGCGAGCCTGATATTATCCCTTGAACTGTAAACCGTGTAAACATGCTCGGCGAGATTGTTGCAGTGCACGCAAACGGGCATTGGACGAATATCTCCGTCAAACCTGCATAGAGACTAGAGCACCAGAGCACAGGACACGCCTCTGGTTATTCCGCAGGATATGGTATTTGATAGGGATATAGTTGATTGTCGTTGTTTTGTGATGAATTGAAGAAATGGAGAAGAAAAGAGACGATAGAAGATGACGAATTTCGATCGTCCGACCAACCGAATACGAAGCATACGCTGTAACAGCTGCTGTAATTACACAGCTAGAATGAATAGCTGTGCACAGTGTACCGTATAGACGGTTAAGCTAGCTGCTAGTTGCAATACGCTGCCGAGATAGAGGTCTCCGCGATGGGTATGCTTTCATTCTCTTATGGCCCCAACGTGAATCGCAATCCGAACAGCCGTCGCTCTCAGCATTGAGGTAAAAGGCATTCTGATCTCTGCGCGTGCTTTTCCCGTCGCCACCATTAAAAGCAACTCGTTCGCGTATACTACACTCCAGTTAGGTGCAAGATATCGCAGTGACTGATGATCTATGGCTAGTCCCGGCTCTGTACGCAAGATGCGGCGAAGATAGGCATACACATCTCGTAATGTCATAAATTATCATCACCATCATCAGATTTCCACGCTCTGATACTAAGCGCTATTTTGCCGCCACACATCTGCTAACTAGTTGAACAAGGCGAAGTCGATTAAAAGGAGAAAGGGTCGTCAAATCTGCATGGGAGGTAAGTCATCAGGACCGTGAAGGTTCAACTACCGTTGAATTGCGTCGGAAAAAGCGGGCGACTCACCTGACCGCCTCGGGACCACCCGGCAAGTCCCTCAAGATAAAGACATTCAATTCGGTCTTCAGCTCTGCCGTCGTGATTTTATCCATAACTTCCTCGAGCGTGAGCAAATCATGTGCATCCCTCTCGCTCAACAAGGATCGGTCCGCCAAAACATCGGTTCGGTTCGCTCGTTCCAGCAGGTCTACGCACTTGTCGAGTTCCGCTTGTCGACGCTGGGCGAGATTACCGAGGGTTTTGTATAGGATCGAAAGCATGGTCGCATACGCATGTGAAAGATCGACGTAGAAGAGAAAGATTGTACGGTTCGCTGCACGGTCTGCACTTCGAGGGATTTGCTGAATTTCAAGCAAGGACGATTCGTGCATTTTGCCCAGAAGCGCTCGACAGTCTTGCAAATTGATCATTGCTTTGGTCGAAATCTGGTTAGGACAAGGCAAAATCAGGATCACGCTGCGCGTTAGGGCCAGAAGGAAACATGCAAATATCCGAGAACGAAACTTACACTCTGCTCGCTCATTTTACCACCATGCATGACGACTTTAACAATCCGCTTGGCTCTCGGTCCCCAATTTGCTTCGACAACCTGCTCCAGTAACTGCCTCTTTAACACGCCACATGTTCGTTCAAACATGATACGATACGGAGTACCGCTCGCACGCCCCGTTCCCTGATCTCTTTCGAGAAAGACGCTGTCGTTCTTGTTCATGTTCCCGTCGTCATCACCAGAGAGAAGCGCCGCATACGCTGCTAATAGTTCTCCCAGTCGTTCCTTTTTTGCCGGGTTCTTGGCACCTAGGCCGTAGGCAAGCGAGTCTTTCTCTTCCTCCGTCATAAGCGGCAGCAATCCGTGTGTAGAGACAGGCCCTTTGTACGGAGAAGAAAGAGCCATATGTCAGCGCAAAGTAAAACAAGCAGTTGCAGGTAAAATGTGGTTCTCACCAGACAACGTCTGTTTCATGTACGTATGCGTATCCGCAGTAGCTTTAAGCATCGCCTTGATAACGTAGCCTGCCGATCGATTCCATTTGGCCTCGGCAGCACCCTCGACGAGCTGCACCAGTGGAACGTCAGCGGGACGAAGCCAAGGCAGACGGAAATCACAACACTCACCTTGTTCCGCAGTTTGATATTATACTTTTCATAATTGATACGCAAGTGGGCTTTGGGATCCACAACATCAGCATACTCTCCTCCCTTAGGCTTGTGCTGTTGCAAAAAGCAATCGTCAGCCTAACGATCGTGATGAGGGCCAGAAATAAGGAACACTTACCTTTTTACTACCAGAGCTCTCTGTAACACCATTCGACTTTTTCTTCTGTGCTCGCAGGATGGCCGACTCGGGATCCTGCTCTGCCTGCCGCTCCAATCTGATCTCCTCGATGACCTCTATTCGAGCCCCAGCTGAGGCTCGCGCCGTCAGACCTGAGCCGGCCGCCTTCTCCTTTGCCTGCAAATATGGTGCTTCAGCTGACGCGGCCAAGGGTTGTTTTGTACACGTGAGTAGCGGGCTTACCTTTCGTCTCTGTAACATCTCGTCGAATGGTGCTTGATGTAATTTTGCTGTAGTAGGTAGGATATGCGATGTTGTCAGGAGGTCGTAAACAAGTCTGGATAGTTGCACGCGGCCTGGTAATGTGGTCGATTAGCATGGTGCGTTGTCCCGTGCGATGGAGCCAATGATACTTACGAGCCTCTCTGAGACCTTTTTCCGGCATCTCTTCAACTCCCATTGCCGTTATAATGTCAGGTAGTCGCATCTTGCCCCTGCTGAGTATCAGAGTGACGATACGCAACGCCTGTATTAACGCAACATCAGCTCGGTGACGGTTACGGACACGTGAGAATGAATTGCTGCCTTACATCCTCTCCGAATTCATCTTCCGTCAGAGCCAATATCCTTCCCCAACGAAGCCTCATGAGACACTCTTTCAGGTTGATTTCGAAGAATTCGACATAGGTCTCTCCCTGAGCCACCTCACTGTGCCATACTAAATTATGCTGAATCAAAACGATAATCACGCCCTGTGCCGAACGTTGCTTCAATTTCGTATAATGACAGATTTCAGGCATGCTGAGACGACCCCGATTAAGCAAGACGTGTGCTACATTCTGCGGTATAAGGGTAGCGTATATCAGCAAGCAGGGTGCATTTCGGACACGCATGCCACTTACCGCCACAAGATCACCGAAAGCGCCCCTAATGATACGTTCCGCTAGACGTGCTGCTTCCTTGTCCGCCATTTCGAGATGTGCAAGTCACCTCTGATTTTTGGTGGTGGGGGAACTGGAGAGCTTGAGGAAATGCAGCGAAGCGAATATCACAGGTTCGTTGGCATCACTTGTCGAGGCAGGAGGAAGCGTCCGTTCTCGTTTTCCGGCTGCTGTAGTTTTCGATACGGCCTCGAAGAGGCGTTGTTGTTGGAACTGGCAAAGGTAAATTGTAACTGTGATAATGTACGCCAGACGGAACCCATCAATTCAGAAGAGTAACTGGTTGTTTGGGAAATCTATGAGGCACGTGACTCAAATGACGATTCGCTCTACTACTATTCGATCGGGAGGACGACTCTACGAACCATACTGTATCAACAACATGCTCGTACATTGTTCAGCACAGTGCCGCAGCAGTCAGATTCTGCATACACAATCTGCACTGCACAGCGGTCGCTCCGACCTTCATGGTCCACCACTAGACAATTGAATCGAGTCAACTATTAGTTCGTCCTCGAGGACAGGCATCCAGAAGGTAGCAAGGTCGACAACAATGTCTCACAATGTGAAGCTGTATGTATAACTATCAGTCACTTGCTTCATCTGCGTCTCGAGCTGACTCACTCTAATCTTACCAAGGAACTTTCAACCACTTCCCAATTTGCCATATGTTCAAGGTAAGCGTAGTCGATGCAACGCTCAATGTATTCGGTCACGTTCTGACTCCATACGTCGCAACAGGCTATCCTGGAATCATCGGCTCGCCATACCGCAAGCCGCCAGCAGTCCAAGGTGTAAGCACGGGTTTAAAACATATAGTGCCTTGCCAGCTAAGCAAAGTGGATGGTGCCCATTGTTTACAGTTGCTGGAAGTCCGTGTGGGCAAAGATCAAATAAAGGCGAAGCAAATACAAATCGAGTTTATTCAAGTGGAGCATTTACCAGGAAGCAGTAAGTACATTACATTTTCCTCTTGTGCCATACTGATCTAGTCATTGTTTGGTACTTCAGCTCAAGTGGTCGCTTCACCCATCGGTTCTCCAATCAATGTCTGGTCGGCTTCAAATGGCGCAGAATGGGAGTATGCAACAAATGTATGTGTTGTCCGCGTGCTTGACTTGACAGGTCACTAACGACATGTGTTCTGCTCTCGCAGGCAGATTACAAAGTTAGTCGTTCAACGCCGTTCTCCATGTCTATGTCACTCACCGTTGCCACCACCTTACAGTTCTACATTCCGTTACCGCTGAATCTACCCGGATCCGTGGAACTCAAGCAAAAAGGAGGAGCAATTCGTTATGAGCTGCAGGCTAATTTCTATCACAAGGCGAAGTCGTAAGTCCACTGGCTAGGCTGTTTGAATGAGCAATATCACTGATCTCCATTTTTTGGTCTAGTGGTCTGCTGCGAAAGGAAAACACGCCAATCACGCAAGTTATCAAGCCAATATACATTGGGAAGATGGAGTTGCTCGCTGCGTGGCCGATCTACAATATTCCAGAAGTCCGTCAAACAGTGTTCGAAGAAATGGAGTTGATAGTATCACGACCTTACACGGCGTTTGGACCGGGCGATCGCATCGAAGTACATGCAAAGCTTCGCTCATCGCGTCCAAAACCCCTCAAAGTCCGCGCTTTCATTCTTACTCTGCATGAAAACCTTACCATTCGACTTCCAGTAGCAAAGGGCGCCAAGCCGAATGCCATCAATCGAGGGAAAGTGGTGCATGAAGCCAAAATTAATGTCAACGAAAAAATCGGCCGTTCAGAAGAGATCCAGCGCACGGTTCCGTTGATCGTTCCACCGGGTTTAGTTGCCAATACAATAAGAAACGGGAGGGCGATCGAGTTGCAGTATGAGCTGTCGATAAAGGCCGTTATGGAGGGAATGGGCGATCCCAAGATTGAGCATATGGGTTGCATAGTTGGTCCTGTGCCACGAGCGAGAGCGCACGATATTGTCAAGTATGTCACTGCTTTTGTGCGGATGATTCGACGAGTGCAAGCTAACCTCTCTTTTATTATAGTCAAATAGGCCTCGTCGAGTCGCTTTGTCCGTTACCAGCTGGACGACCGGCTTCGATACGCTCCAATAGCACGTTTGCAGCTAGCACTGGAGGAGTAAATCCAGCGGGGATGCAGTACGGCGTTCCAGGATCCGTTTATCATAGTACGGCTTCAGTCACACCACCCGCATTACAGAATCGAAATTCCTACTATGGGCCTATCCACGCCAACCCCTCGACGGTGGATCTTACACCAATCCGCAGCAGACCGCAGTCGAGCTTTGTTTCTCGACCATTGTCGGCAGATGCTTCATCACTGTATTCGCATAGACAATCTCAATCCGAAATGTCCTCTTTACGAGATCCACGCGCCGAGTACTTTCCCGGAACGCGGTCCAGTGAACGCCCTCAGTCGTATGCTACGTTTGGGCAATCTTCGAACGAATTTTTGAATCCTCCTGTGGATCCTAGGAGGATGACTTATTTGGGACCGGGAGCGTATCAGCCACTGCAAACAACCAGGTCCAGCTCTAGTGTCGACCGCCCGGAAGGACCCGCCCGGATGGATTCGTACAATTCACAAGTTGCGTCGATACGAAGCAGAGAGGCTCAGGAATTGTTACCGGCTTTGGTAACCGCAAAGGTAAATCACGTTTCTCGGTCAACGGTGCCGCAAAGACTGTACCGAAGACGCTAATTATTTTACGATTAATACTGCAGGGACGACTCAGCACGGACAGCAAAAGTGTTTATACACCATCATCACCGCGTCCGATGTCTTTTGTCCACACCGACGCAGGCCGTGTGTTATTATCGGACACCGGCCAGCCCGTCATAGGAAATACATATGAGGCAGAGAACGCGGTGGCATCAGTCGCAGACCAGTCGCGATGGGCCGCTGCAGAGACGGAGAAACAAAGGCTATACATTGACGCTAGAAGGCGAGCGGCTCTCACGCAGTTGGCTGGAGGCGGCGAATTGGTCAGCATGGGCTTGGATGAGCCTCCTGCTGAGCAACCTCCGTCGTATAGTGCTAGCGCTTCAGATCCAGTCACTCCGCAAGAGTCCTCGTCGACTTCAATGGCAGTCACATCGCCGGTTATGAGAAATATATACAATGCGCCGGGGGCGGCCTGTACTTCTGCGCCGCAACCGGATATGCAGAGGAACTCGATGAACCCACCAGATCCTTCGACCGCTGTCGGGCTAGGTATCCACCACACTCAAAGCCTCAGCCGCAGTAATGATCTCCGTGCAGGGTCTTCTCAAAGTCACCATTCGACCGGCATCAACGAGAAGGAACGTATGCGTCTGTTTTTCGAGCAGCGGGATAGGCAGGACATCAGTTCACGCCCCAGTGCTAGCTCTTTGGGACATACTTCGGCAAACTCTAGCGTCATGGCAGCTCCTCCTTCCACCGCTGAGGGTGCCCGATCTGGCGACTTCCTCTCCGCCGAAAATGAAAAGGACTTGATGAGAAGACGATACGAAGCGGCTACTCGAGCGGTGTCTTACTCCAATACGGGTAGCGTCTCCAGTCGCGATTCGTTTCAACATCTCAGCCCCCCACATTCGCCTACTTCAAGTGCCCATGGCCATTCACATTCGAGCCATGTTGCATACCACGCATCGCAAAGCGCCAATCAGTTACACGACGAATATGACCAAGTCGTCAATGCGACAGCTTCTCTTCGAGTTGAGACCGACCCAGTACAGTCTCGCTTCCACCATCATACCGCAGAAGAGGAGAAGAACGCTATGCGACGACGCTATGAGGAGGCGATAGCTGCCACAGCGGCTGAGGCGAGCCCATCGAGCACCGGCACGGTATCTGGACCATCGAGGCAGTCCCGCGCGCTTGCTACGTCACAGGATTCGTCGACATCTTCCGAATCACGAGCGCCTGACACCGCATTTGCCCGTGGATCGTCTTCCGACCGACACTCAGTATTTTTGACAGCAACACAAGAAAAAGAGCAGATGCGCCACCGCTATGAACATGCAATGCAGGCTACGCAGGATGCCCGTGGAAAACAATCCCTCGCATCCGAAGCAAATGATTCTGGTCATTTCACGCAGCCACGAGCAGAAAGACAGAATATCACTCCACCACCTCTGCCGGCGAAGCCTCCTGAACTCGAACAGTACAAGGCAATCCTGACCAGTCCTACTCAAGAAATGGCCAATCTCATGTACTTGAACAGTGGGTTGGTCCCTATGTACCCAATGATGTATCCGGGAGCGGTTCCGGGGGTGGACTATTCTCAGATGATGAATGGATATTATGCTCAACGAGGCGGACCCTATCACACGCAGTGACCATGTTTTTACACACGTTGTATGCGGTATTGGTATTGTTATGTGCGAGTATTTAATATTATATGCACTTTGTCTATGTTAATTTACCTCGGACTTGTTGCCCTCCCTCGCCGGCCTCAGTCATTCCTCGGCATGAGTGAGGTGTTTGCACTCAGAATAGCCCTCGACACATGGGGCAGGAGGAAGAACTCGAGCTCTTGAACCACTGCAGCAAGCAGTTTGCGTGGTACTTGTTCTTGCAAGTTGGGCATGTTCGTGATGGCAACGATCGATCGTTCATTTGGATGATTCTGTTTTTAACGCAAGTTATGTCAGTGAGGGTTTCTGCTTATTCACGCAAGGACGACCTACGAATAGCACTGATGGAAGCCGGATTACAAGTAGGATGTCAGTTGTTTCCGCATGTGACGGGGTACATAAATGCTTACAATCGAGCATTCAGTCTTGCCCTCAAAGTGCAAAGACACATTGTTTTTGAACAACTTCAAGGCTTCAACTATGAGACCATTCTGGATGTACGAGTAATCAAGCAGCGATGTTTAGCCATGAGTATTTTTCGTTGTATTCAGCTTCGCCTACCCTCGACATAATCATCTGCTGCAAGTTGAAAATCCACCCTCTCCACTTGTTCTCTGTAACTCCTACTCGTCCTAGGTCCTTCACTTCCACAGATTTGAGAGGGAATTCTGCTGGCCAACGGATGCTGACTTCCATTGGTTGTTCGTCGATAATATACTTTGCATTGACCTCCGGTGCGCCGCTTACGATTTTGATCGTGAGGTTATCGTCTTCAAGATCCGAAATCGCACCTGGTTGTCGCAAGACATCGAATTCCTTTTTGATCAATGCCGGAGAATAAAATTTCGTCACCGCCGACATGAACGTCATAGTCAATTGTCGATCCTTGCATCCCTCATACCATGCTCGGATCAACGTAGGTATCGCCTCCAGGGCCCGATAAAAGACGTGAGCTCGAAGCCCCTCCAGTACTTCGTCCTCGGCATGTTCGATGACTGACAGATAGCGACCTAGTTAGTGATAGGGTAAGTAGCACAGAGTCGAGTATCGCTTACATTCGATGTAGTACTGATCCACCGCATAACGGTCAATTCCGGCCGTGTTTCCGCTTGAATATATTGATTTGAGCGTGGTCGGTATGAAGGTCATCAGACTACCCGAAACCAGCTCAGCGTTTCGGATCTGATCTATGTAAGCTGATCGTAGAGTGTTGGACTGCAAATGAGGAGAAAGTCTTGAGGCTCAAATAATAAGCAAGCATGAGACAACAGCTTACAGCGCCAACAAAGTGCTCGAATATCAAAAGCCATGCCAAAAGGTTCCCTGAGTTCGTCTAATAACGCCGTGGGTGAAAGTAAGCAGTGGTATATTGAGACTTCCAAAATAAAGAATAGACCCACGCTCTCCTCTCGTGCTTGTCCTGCTAGATCAATCAGCACCAACGGGAGTTGCGCTTGAGTCTCAGATTCTGTAGACAATGCATCTGCCTCAATTTCCACGACCAACGACGCCGTCCGGGCGTGAATGGATTTCCGAAGAATGTGGTACAATGAGCGTTGCACTGGTAAATCTGCAAAGCCAAGCATCGGATAGACCTTGATATCGAGCGCGTATGTTAGTGCCACCCGAGCAAAAACCACAGAGGACGACCAACCTTTTCCATCGAGTCGAAAAACGCGATATCATCGCCTGATCGGTCTAGGATACCAATAGTCATGTCTAACAGAATAGCGCTCGTGGACGTACGACGCAGACCTGATAACGCAAAGTCAGTTGCGTCTCACGTTGAATAGACAACTGCTACTAACCAGGCTGTACAGTGAGCAAAAGATTGGCTGCGGTTTTGACTTGTTCAGCCTTTTCTGTCCAGTTAGCTCGTAAAGCTTTGTTGGTCATTGCGAGCTTCTGCACCGTTTCCAATAACGACAAAGTCGAGTACATGAGATTATACGTGTCCTCGTCTGCAAAGGTTACCACCTGATTCATTCTTGTTAGCATTTTTGGTTTCAGTGGACAATCGAGGGTGAACTCACTTCTAGATTGCTGCTGATCATATCATAAATCGAGTTCCAATGGCTACCGGCAACATCTTGAACGATGGGGGCTAAAGCAGAATATAACAAAGCGATACGGGCCTCTATTTCTTCGGGGATATCTTCCGCACCTTCATCATCGCTCAGAAGCCAACCATTGAGGTGCTGCATCAAAAATATTGCCCGCTGTTGAGGCAAGAAAATATCTTCAGACTGTTCCGAAGGTGTGATAGCATTCAGTAGCTGCAAGATTCGAAGGCCTTCTGTCGAAGCGCTTTGAAGTTTGACTCCAGCCAGTTGACTAGCCATCTCGTTGCGGAGTCGGTCCAATCGCGGTGATCTTTCCAAATTTCTGTTGGCTGCTGTAACGATAGCCAGCGCAAGATCAGCTGATATACCAATGGTAGGCGCAATGCAGGTCAGCATACGATATTCTCGAAGTACTGCATGAGCAATCACTCACGTTTACTGTTGAGTCCCGAAGCAAAAGCGAGCCACCTTTCTGCTATCACCATGTCCGCAGATCGCAATATTCTTTCGATTATATCGCGAAGACTTCGCATATACACCTCGTGCGCATCGGACTGCGTAGCGAGGTCGTACAACAAACCCAACAATGTATCGCCTCGAGCATTGTCTTTTGTCATACTGGTCATCGCCGATTGATGCCAAGATAAGGGTAGATCCGCTGCCAGACTGCTGATGGCGTAAGACATTACTTGTTCAGATTCCCGGCAAATACTCTTGAGGTAGTGCCTATCGATATCATCACTGTATAGGCCGTAAGAACCCATTCCGTCAAGCGCATCAGCCGCCAGACGCGAGGCTAGCGTGATGTGAAGCAGAACGGAGGGCGTCGCCTTGACAGAGGCGATATCAGAATGTACGGTGCAGATGATTGCCTCTACCGCCCTTCCATAATTGGATCGACCACTGCTGTCGAATGAAACGGAACTCTGCGATGAAGGATTGCGTTCATAGGGTAGCAATGAATCTAGCACCCAGGACGACGCTCGTCCATAACCCAGCCGCAGCTTGTCTTGTAGAAGCTCCTTCATGTTCAACTCTTCCGGGTCGATTTGCATTTCGATTTCGAGGCAGACATCTGAATTTTCTTGCCGGAACAAATTCCCGAGTATTTCGTACGGACTGAGAAACCAGAGGGTCAGTGAATCATTGAGACGGAGGTATACGAGCGCAATAAACTTACCTGAGGATCGCTTCCACGTCTATAATCAGGTTCAAGAGATGGCGCCGTATCGTGGTATTCAGTAACACCAGATTTTCGGCGCTCAGCCGAGAGCATGAATCGCGCCATATCTGTAGAGCGGCTTGCTGCAGATCTTCTGCAATACTTTCAGTAGAGAACAAGAAGGCAAGTTTGAACAACTGTGGGAAAACGTCGCGGTGAATATCCGATTCCATTATGTGACCGGGGTTTTTCGTGATAGCCGGTCCGAGCATTTCCAACAGCGATAAAAGTACTGATTGATCTTTCATCGACAAGGAATCTGACGTCAGAGATCGATGCGACAGTGAGGTGGTGAGGAGGGTCAAGAGGTGATCGAAGCTCTCTCGTCCAATGACATTGCCTGTGGAGAGGTTTTAATAGACGTTCCTCGGAGACTAGGGTAGAAACAAGACTTACCTTCAACCGCGAATAGGAATTTGACTAGTTCGACTGCTTCGGGTTTGGCAGAATCTTCAGAAAGAGCATTCTCCCCGGCCTGGATTGCGATTTCACCCCAAGATGTATCACCAGATTCGACTTTCAGTTCAGGGTCCAACCCTATGGCAAGGAGAACTCGTGTGTGCGTATATGTTGCAGGTTGCGCTAATCCGCCAACAGCAAGTGAAAGTTGCTGCCAGACTCCTTGAGCGGTGTCTCTGGGAAGCAGTTTAAGGTACCCGATATAAACTGGAGCGATGAGATCTGCTTCCACTGCACCTAGTAGCTGCGCGATGTGGCTGACCAGAACATTTTGCAAGTCCTGCAATGTTAACAGTGATAAGTTAAACCCTGGATCTCGAGTTTTCATGCACTAACCTGTTTGCATTCTGCGTCGTTCATGACCTGGGAACCCCTTTTCTGTAATAAGAGCGCCAGCATCTTGGGGTAATCTTCAAGCGCCAGTTTATCGACTCCACTGTTGGATGTGATGGAGCGCAAGATGTGGTGAAGCGCTCGAGTGGTAACGCTAACACTAATTTGATCGGTTGTAGCCTTGATGGCCCCTTCGTTGTTGTAACCCTGCTCCAAAGCTTCCAGCAGTAATTGAAGTCGTGGAACGAGGATTGCACTAGGCGCTCGGGAATTCGCATCGTCATTCGGGGTGAAAGCATCGATGGTCGCCTGTGAAACTTCGACGAGCGTCTTCTGAGCTGTACCTAT
This sequence comes from Naganishia vaughanmartiniae, assembly GCA_030039245.1. Taxonomy (NCBI): domain Eukaryota; kingdom Fungi; phylum Basidiomycota; class Tremellomycetes; order Filobasidiales; family Filobasidiaceae; genus Naganishia; species Naganishia vaughanmartiniae. The sequence goes on along the minus strand of JASBWU010000001.1, from coordinate 460,873 downwards.
TGAAGGGGAAAGCCACGGGCATTAGAACTCAAAGAGCGTGACAGGGGACATACATGGCTCCAATGGACTCACTAAGAGACACTTTGTCGAGTCTTGCCGCAGCAGAAGCTACATTCAAAGCCATTCTGTAGAATTCTGTTTTTCTTTCTGCGCCAACCATTCTGTTCATCCTGACGAGTTTCGATGCTTCGACCAGTACGCCTTCCGTCCACACCCTTCTGATTTGTGCAGAGACTGCTTCTTCGACGCTCGGGTGGCTGGATGTATCTGAGACGTCTACAGCAGATCGACTTTTGAAATTCCGTATATTGAGGAATACTATGCAATCCAGTATCGTGGAGACCAAGTCGTAGAACGCAGATTGTGAAAACCCGGTTGAAGATGGTAATAGCCGTGCCTCGTGTGCCGCCCATAGGGAATTGCAGAGTGTTTCGAGACCATCTGGGTCTGGGGAAAGCAACTACGTCGTGAACAAAAGAGAGTGAGCAAGGTGACAGTAACTGGGACAGATCTTTGCATACCTTTTCTGGCAAAGTAGAAACGACCACAAGAACGAGTTGATAGCCAGCAGATGGCGAACCATTGCAAGCTCGCTGGAGATAACCAAGGAAGTTCCGGTATGCCGTTTGGCCTAACGTCTCGGAACTTGAAATCGAGATCTCCTCGGGGTCCTCTGCCTCTTGTGCTTCCTCTTCCTCGTCATCGTCCGTGTCTTCATCTTCATCCTGAGAGTGCGCCGCAGCTTCGGCGCCCCGAATGGCTTCAGTATCTTCGACCGGATGTTCCTCATAAAGCCAGATTTCCTTGTACTTTGTAAGAAATGCAACCACAGCCTCCACTGTTGCTCTTCCTGCCCAGACCGATGCATCCATCTCGGTCCAAATATTCCTTAAGAAGCTAGAACCTGCTGAACCCAGGAGTTTACTGCGGGTAAACGTTTCGAACCGGGAAGCCAAGGCAAAAAAGACTTCGTATAACGCCTGTCTGACGGGTGGCGCCGCGACTTGAGAAGCGTCCCCAGCATTTGCTGGTGTGGTGAAGAGATCCCATAGCTGGGTCTCTGTCAAAAGACTTGTGAAGTTCTCCTTCTCCAAGGCTTCCTCGGCGGCATGCTGCAGAACGTAGGCCAACCCAAGAAGTCCAGAAATCTGGTACCGGGTACTTCTCTCGTTTGATGAGTCGATGTCGATGTCTGATTCCTCGACCTCTGTTTCTATCGTTGGTGTAAAGTATTCCTTGGCCGATTGACCTCTCAATCCCTTGTCTTTGCCACCCTTCTTGTTGGTAATAACAGGTGCGGGCGACTCGGAAGCTTTGACGGGAGGAGGATGGACCTGCCTATACAGTTCCTGTGGTTCCAGTATCGCTAGACGAAGGTAGTCGAGTAGAAGGTCCAGATTCTCCGACATGTTGAGTTGGACTGCTTCTAATCCATCTTCCTGAGCTTCCGCGTCCCAATCAACGAAGCTTTCCCAGGCCGACATCACTTCCTCCCCGGATCCAACAGTACCACGTCTTCCTTCCTCCAATGCTGCTGTCATCCATGTTCCTAGAACGTCCCGACCATGATGCTGTCCGGGAAGTAGGCCGAGAGAAAGGGTGTTTAACAAACTAGATTTGATCGACGGGATCTTGAGCAGCCTTGTATGCAGCTGCAGCGAGGCAGTCCGATGTGACGGCGAAAGTAGCAGCGATGGTAGATGATGTAGCTAATGTCGATAAAATGTCAGCAACTTTATCTCTGACACACCAGAAGGACTGATTTGCTCACCCAAACGGGGAGTGCTTCCGTGAGCGCATCCTCCTTCCAAGAGTTTTCGTCATCCGTGGCCTGTCCTTCAGGTCTTTGCGCCGTCACCACCACATCCACCCACAACTCCTTTAATTCGTCAATACCCTTCCGCCTCGTGATAGCATCTTTCTTGCCCAACCTCCTAAGTATGACCACCAACTCGGCGGGAAGAGTTCGCGCCAGACCTTGTGCGTCCAGCGGATCGGGACGTGCTGGTACCGGTGGTCGAGGGGGAGGAACGAATACCCTTGGTCGATTTTCCTTCAACGCCTTGCGCTGCGCTTTGGTGAGACCTTTCATGTTGGGATCGTCCAATTTCACCGTCTTTTGCCTCATGGGCTTGCCGTCCGCTCCCTTCTTCGCATTCTGCTTCTTCCTAGTATTGGAAGTCGCTGACGACTTGTTGGGTTTCGGCATTGTAGACAACGATACAGTCCTTGCTTGTAGGAGCACTTTGCCGCGTTTGTTCGAGAAAACTCGCCTTTTACCGGGAAACTGGCCTTGAGATGGTAACTATTCGAATGATGAGAGGAACAGACGGATAACTAGTCGAGGTCCAAGGCAAATGTAGTTGTCTGGGCATTCATTTGCTCACAGTCAAAGAGATACTCAAAGACTCGATCATCATGAAGGGTGATCGAAGAAAAGTCGCTTATTATGACGTAGTTGTTCAATGACATTCATTCATCTTCACTTTGTAATCCTTTACCGCTCTATCTCTTCGTCGGTGCCTTCTCCAATTACAACTATGCAGCTTATACAACTTCGCCACTCTTATCCTTCCTTCCTCCCTTTCCTGGTATTCTCTTCTTCGTGTGGTTATTCTGCCTATTCTGTGTCAAAGATAACTTAAAGGCAAAGACACCGATCATAGTTTCGCCCCCAACGTCCCTCGGTACGCTTCGTCCTGTTCAGCTTTGGCCATCGCTCGCAATTGCTTTCTGAGGATTTTACCAGCCGCACTGAGAAAGGATGTTCGTTGGCCTTAGCCATGCATCGTCAAAGTGAAGTGCGCGGCACATACCTCTTGGGGATGGTGTCGATCAAGATACAGCCTCCCCTCAATCGTTTGTGATTGGCGACCTGGAATGAACAGGCATTTAGCGGATTCTATTAAGCCACGTGTGCAATCCAGAGATGGACGTACGTTCTCTTCTACCCACGTCACCAATTCGTGCGACAATTCGTCTCTTTCCTTGGCGTTCATCATGTTCATGCTCGCCGCCGGCACAACGTATGCTCTGGGTAACTCGGTCGCAAACTCCCTCGAGTGGATCCCAATCACAGCGACGTCTCCGACTTTCGGGTGTGTAAGCAGAAGTTTCTCGAGGTCTGCAGGAGGGACTTGGAATCCCTTGTACTTGATGAGTTCCTTTAGTCTATCGACGATACTGTTGAGAGCAGGATCAGCTTCCGCTCTGAAAACGCACCGGAACCGTCGACGTGAACTTACTATATGTGTCCTTTGGAGTCTATATGAGCGATGTCTCCGGATCTATACCAGCCATCGGGAGTGAAACTGGCCTTCGTTGCTTCTTCATTCCTCCAGTACCCTCTACACGTACACGAAGATGCGCTCAGTCAGCTTTCTGCCCATACAAGATTTCTCGGGAACGTGCGCACTTCATGACTGTAGGTCCCTTGAGACAGAGTTCTCCCGGTTCTCCCACTTTCGCAGGCTTCAAGTCTTCGTCTACAACTTGAGCTTGCAAGCATGGGTAGAGCCTTCCCACGCTTCCGGGATTCGAGATAGCATCCGCCACTGTCTGAGCGGCGCACAGACAAGTCACTTCGGTCAAGCCTTTGAAGGGGCAAATTGAAAGTCGGCGGTCACGTCAGCCTGAAAAGAGACAACAAGAGCAGATCGACTTCGACATACCGTAACCCTGCGTTATAGAAACATCGTCTCCCAACTTGTTCTTGACCCTCCTGATCAACCCCTTGCCCAAAGGAGCAGCAGCGCACCGCATCCACTTCAACGCTGAAAGGTCGTAATCCGCCGCAAGAGGATTAGTAACAAGATGCAGGACCATAGGGGGGACGACGAAGGCGTGTGTCGTCTTATACGTTTGAATGGCTCTGAAGAAGGTCTCGGGTGTGAATTTCGGGAGGATGACTGCTGGCACGCCCTTCAATAGAGGAACGATTACAGCTCTGAGCCAGGTGATGATGCGATCAGTAAACATTCCAAGAACTGCTGGATTGGAAACACGGAACTCACTCAATAAGACCGTAGATGTCTAACAGCATTCCATCGAGTTTCAGTGAATGGAGATTGGTCGATGAGAGGAATGTCACTTACGGTACAACGGGCAAGCACTTAAGATGGTGGAACCTTTCCCATAAACCATGTTCTCAGGGTACCAAGATCTTGCGGCGATTTCTCCGTTAACATTGACGTTGTGATGGGTGGACATGACACCTAGAAAGACGAGATCCAGAATGTCAGGGGACAGAGGAATTACTCCTTCTTATCTGATGCCTCACCTTTTGCAAGTCCAGTCTATGACAGCCATACTTCGTTCGTCAGGGCCATGCCGAAAACGAAGGGTTCTCGCTGGAAAAACTCACCGTCCCACTGCTATAGCATAACAAAGCTGTCTCATGAGCTTCCTCTCCATGCGTAGGTATACCTTCAAAGTTGAGAACTGCCGCTTCATCGACGAGAAGAACTTCATACGACTTGGCTCCCTCTAACAGCTCTCTTGGGACCTCGCTTCGAGGGACCGCCCAGAAGAGTTTTGGCGAACTCTTACCCTCTGATTCTAGTAGCTTGATTGCACCGAGATATGCGTCGTATATTGAAGGATGCACGAAAGCGATTGATGGCTCTCCATCCCGGAGTTGGTGTGCCAGTTCCGATGCAGTATATGATGCGTTGGCGAGAGAGGTGACGACCTTGACAGCCTGACAACCAAAAAATATTTGTGCGAAATCGACAGTGTTGGGCGAGTAAATGACGGCGACCGTTTGTTGAGGACCAGGAAGAGTCAGAAGTCGTTGAATCCCCAGACCGAGGCGGAGAGAATCGTTTCGCAATCGGGCTACTGTGATTCTCCGGCCGGTTACTCCATCAGTGAGGGCCGCGTAGTCAGGGTATCGAGGTTTGGCGGGAAGGTAGTAGCTAAAGAATGACTGAAGAAGAGGTAGGGGTATATCGGGCAGCGGCGAGTTCACGATGGCTGACATTTCAGGTAGGATCCCGAGGTGATTTTTACGCAAGTCGAGGGTTTCGCTGTTGGGATGGTGGGATTGGGATATTCACTGCGCCGGAATGGCACCTTGATTGGATATGTAGTTGTAGCTCGAATATATAGGATATAGCGGTCGGGGACATCTCCCTTGATCATGCGTCCCTCATCGGTGAGTGTGCAACTATCTCGGGAGCTACGGCAATTACCCTGGCCCGGTCTATCGAGAGGGACAAGAGCGACGAGACTTCAGCCCACAATTGATCACTCAGCTGATCACTCCTATTCCGTTTCTGCTTCCGCTATGCGGGGTAATTTGGGGCTCCAAGCAATCTAACTAATATATGCCTGGTATACGGCCTAAAACGGTGACCTGCTGGTAAAAACGCTTTTCGGAATTCAATACCCGGTAAAAGGTCTGTCGACAGTCGTTAGCCATGTTGAGTGGTGATGATGCCATAGAAGAGAAAAAAACGACTCGACAGATCTAGTGCGGCAATTGCTCTGCCTTCCTTGTAGACCAGCTTAGCAGTAGAATCGTCTCCGATGTCTCTACCAAACTCGACTATTACCGGTGCACAGCTCGTCGCGCAAACGCTGAAACACCATGGTATCACCACCGTCTTCGGAATCATCGGTATTCCCGTAATCGAGGTAGGGCAAGCATGTATCGATATCGGCGTACGATTTGTCGCCTTTCGCAACGAACAGAGCGCTGCATATGTAGGCATAGATTTTCGAATCGAGGCATCGCATCTTTGTTGAACACGCTCATTTGTTACCAGGCAGCGTGTGCGTATGGGTATCTGACAGGCAGACCTGGTGTTCTTCTTGTTGTGGGAGGGCCCGGTGTTGTCCATGGTGAGTCTTGCATTGGGTCGAAGTTACAACAACAAGCTCTCACACGGTGTTGCTTGAATGTTTGTTAGCTATGGCTGGCGTATTCCATGCACAGACAAATGCTTGGCCTTTACTCGTTCTGGCTGGCTCCTCTGAATCTTTCCAGCAAGACATGGGCGCATTTCAAGAGCTTGATCAAGTTGCCTTTTTGAAACCACATGTCAAGTGAGTTCAACCTGAATCTGTATTTGCGATATGCCGATGAACCTCATCATTCTGTTCTACAGATTTGCCGCTAGACCACCTACCTTGCATCAACTGCCCTACACGATTGAGAAGGCTCTGCGGACAGCCTTCTACGGCAAGCCTGGAGCGACGTATGTTGATCTGGTCAGTTGCGCTTCACTAGTCATATGGGGGTCCTCTCTGATTGTGTCTTAACAACGATATAACGCGTGCGTGAATCCGGACATGGCAGCCAGCCGACTATATTCAGGGCACTGTGCAAACAGACCAATTGATCAAGCTTCCGCCTATCCATCCTCCACCACAAACTCAAGCTGGCGATACAGAGATATCAAAGGCTGTCAGGCTCCTTTTGTCGGCGAAACGTCCGCTTCTGGTCATTGGAAAAGGGTTCGTCATTATTTACCGCATCTGTCGTCGGCGCAAAGAACTGACAATAGTGTCCTCTAGAGCGCAGTATGCTCGGGCCGAGGAATCGGTTCACTCGTTTTTGCGAGCTTTGCCGATACCCTTCTTGCCGACTCCGATGGGGAAGGGTTTGATGCCCGACACCCATCCTCTCTGCATTTCCGCCGCGCGATCTGCTGCTCTGGCTGGGACAGATGTCGTGCTCGTCGTAGGAGCACGACTAAACTGGATTCTACACTACGGGCATCAGCCCAAGTGGTCAAGCAGTGTAAAATTCATTCGCATAGAGATAGAGCCGGAAGCGGTGGACGACAACGTGAAAGCGGAGGTCGCTCTGGTGGGCGATGTCCAGGCTATAATGCGACAGCTCACCGCGGAACTGGCACAACAAGGCTATCGAGACGACTCAGCTCTGAACGGTCGGCAAGCTGACTCGCTAGATTCGGATATCAGGCTAAAACATGTCGATCACACTGCGTGGTATCGCTCTCTTTTGGCCAAATGCCACGCCAATTCGCAAAACATGATCCAGAAATCCGTGATTTTCCCACAGATCCCGAGTCTGAAACCATATGACCCACCAAAGCCACTGAAATACCACCAAGCTTTCGCTCTTATCAAGCAGCACATTCCCGAGGACCACATTTTCATTGGAGAAGGCGCAAACACGTTGGACATTGCGAGATCCATGTTTGATGTTTATCAGCCGCGATCCAGGCTGGATCCAGGAACGCAAGCTACCATGGGCGTCGGCATGGGGTTAACGATTGCCGCTGCCGTCTTGACACAGCAGGAAGTGGAGCTGGGCCAAAGAACATCAAGAAGAAAGGTCGTCGCCGTCGTCGGCGATTCCGCGTTCGGATTTAGTGCCATGGAAGTGGAGACCGCCGTAAGAAACAAGCTAGGCATGCTCATTGTAGTGATGAACAATGGAGGAGTACGCCTTCTGCATTTCCCCTCACCTCGGGCCCCTCTCTGACCTTTTTTTTTCCTTTCAGGTATACAAGGGGTTGAGTGCTCAAGAATACGCCAAACTTCCCATGAAGTCGTTGCCGCCGACTGCTCTTCTCCCAGAAGTCAAGTATGAGCAGCTTGCTACGCTCTGCGGAGGGCATGGTGTTCTGGCGCGAACACCCGAGGAGCTCGTTCAAGGGGTCATTAGCGGATTAGCAAACCAAGACCGAGGTATTGTCACGATCGTCAACCTTTTGATGGAACCAGGAGGTCAGAAAAAGTAAGTGACAGTTCGCCATCCCTGGAGTTGAGTCGCATGTAGCTGATCTTTGTGCGGTTGACGATAGACTCGAGTTTGGCTGGCTCGCAAGCACAAAGAAGGAAAAGTCAAAGTTGTAAAGCTGCCTGGTCAACATGATGCGTACCAGAGTTGTACTTGTACTTTCATTACACTGCGTAAGAGCATAATGGTCAGCACGACCTCGAGCGAAGGATGCGCGTCGAGTTTCGTTCACCAAGAGCGGCTGCGATGCACCGGCGCGAAAGCGCTTTTTCAACACGATAAGCGACGAAATCAGAACATGCTTCAGAAGCAACGAACAGGCAGTACGAGCGCGTCAAGGATATTTGCGTTCCTGAACGAATTCTAGTATGCCTACGATTATGCTACGCCTTGACATCTTTCCACACCTTTTGTGCGGCCTCTACAACCCTCTGCGTATTCGCATGCACATCCTCTCGCGCTGCGATCGTCGACAGGCAATCTACTATCTGTTGCCTGAATGCATGTTCCTCCTCCGCGATATGTTCCGACACCCGTCCATCGGCTGTCGCTTTGTCTGCCGTCGAGTCCTTGATGTCACTGGCTAAATTAAGGAATAGGATGCAGATGTTGGATATCACAGGTTGGGCCGATGTCGGTGACCCAACGTATTTCCGCAAGGCTGATAATGCTGTACTCGACTCGCGTAGAACGTTGATAACGGCTGCGCGTAATCGATAACCTCGAATGAGCGAAAGCTTTCCGGCCGGAACGGGCGCACGAAACTTACCCTTTGTATTCCTTTTAGCGATCAACGCCAAGGCCAACACACCTTCCGCTAATAACATCTCATGCTGCCCCCCCAATCCGATCAAAGTCGCCGGACAAGCCAACACCCGACGATCGCGCATCAACGCCTCCATCATACGACCCTCGGCGTGCTGATCCACCGAGGTGACCTCCCCGCCCTTGGCGAGAGAAGTAACGAGCGTCGTCATGAGCCGGGATACCTCGATTTTGACCGCTTGATCATCCGTCCGCTGCTGCAGTTGAAGAATCTGATCGAGTATTTCCTCGTTCGAACCAAACATCGAGGACGTCGTATCTGAAGGGAAAATGCAACGACGCAATGTCGAGTGAGTGTCGTACCGGAGAAAACAGAGTATAAAATGCGCCTACTATCACCCCTACACAGCAGCCGCAACAAAACAACCGCCCCGCCCTGCACACTACCCACCATATCCATCTCCCGGCAGAACACTCCAACCCTCGCACACGCACCAGCCACAGGACCCAGCAACGTGCGTTTCAACTCTTGTTGTTGCGGCGCTAGCGCGAGATTCCTGAGAAGCCCGACAAGGCCGTGTGTTATCTGTGCTGGTGTTTCCGGTGTTGCGGTATCGAGGAGGTGGATGAGGTGGGCGATGAGGACGGGTTGGGAAGCGATATTTTTGGCTGTGGTGTCTGCAAGAGGAAGGAACACCCGGCCGTGAATAAGGGGATTTCGCGAGGCAGGAGTTGTCGCGGTTCTTACCGTTTCTTATATAGTTGCCAAGACACAACAACGCACAACTAACGAGATCCTCCCTTCCACCTGCAACTCGGGAACGATCCTCACCCTCACGAGACCCCCTTCCCCCCTTCCCATTCGCATCGACAACACCGACCGCCATCCAGCGCATCAAAGTCTCCCAGAACCAACGCCCGTCATCAGCAACACCACCTGCTCTATCCTGCTTATCAAAGAATTCAAAATCGGCGCACATTTCCGCGAGGGCGGCCATGATACTCGCTTTCGCCGCGCCTAGTTTTTTCTCCCCGGGCCGCGATGCTGCTGCTGGAGCTGCTGCTGGAGCTAGTGCCAGTGCTGGTGTCACTGTTGTAAATGCTTGTGCCGCTGTCGTTGATGCTGTGTTTGTCGATGATAATGATGATGATGATGTCGAGGTTTCTGCATCTGGTGGTGCTGATGGCTGATTGCCGGTAGTTACAGCAGTTCCAACCTTCCCGCGACTCTCCGCATCCTCCCCTTCTTCTTCTTCTTCTTCGTTATCCTCCTCCTCCTCCCAATAATCAAAACAATCCCCCTTCTCAACAAACCGCACAATCCATTCCCCTGCTCTGCCACTACCACTGCTAGCCAGAGTACGCAGAGTATCATGTCCGTTCCGCCCGTCGTCGTCGTCGTCGTCGACGCTGCCGCTGCCGCTTCCAGCAGCGTAGATCGCGTGCCCGATTATCGCGCACCCCTCGGCTGTAGTGGAGAGTAGATGGATGGTTGATGTGCTGTTGAGCAGGATAGAGAGGTCTTGTGAGGTTGTATTGCCGTGCTGCTGTTGCTTCTCCGGAGAGGTTGGCGGTGTTGTGGAGTTGTGGGTGAAGTGTTGGAGCGGGGCTGCAAGGTGGATGATCGTATCCTTGGGAAGAGCCGCCATGGTTTCCGATTCCGCGAATGCCTCTAGAATGGATAGAATTGGCATTATATTAGTTTCGGAAAGAAGAGAGAACGAAGGAGGGGAAGAGAGAGAGAGAGTGATATACCATTCTCAGAGAGGCAAGAAACAATCTTCCACGCCCAACTGGCCAACACGGCTCTCACCTCTCTCTCCTCGTCCGATTCCTCTTCCCCTGCCGCACCGGGGAGGTACAACCAGTTCCCAGCCTCGACAACCCGAACCCATCGTCCGCTCTGGATCCAGTATTCTTGGACTGATGGATGGGTGGTGGTGGTGAGTACGAGGTTGAGGATCGCGCCGAGCAGTGGTTTTGCGAGGTCCGTGTCGATTTTGGAAGGAGGAGAGGCTGGAGTGGTGAGGATGGTGAGAATGGAGTGCAGGAGTTGTTGGGTGGATGTTTGAGAGTGGATTAGGGTTCTGTTGTCGTCTAAGCATCGGAGATCAATAATCACGGAACAAGGTAGGTCTAGTAGCTGAATTTGAAAAGGTGTGAATGAAACAGGTAACTCACCGTTATCCGCCACGAAATTAGCGACGACCCTCATCAACTCGACCAACTGTTTTCTTTCCTCTTCTATGAACTTGTCGGCGGCACGTTCCTCCAATATACCGAGCAATTCTTGAACGACCTGGTTGAGCCATCCTATAAACTCTGGATGGTTCGCTGCGTATGAATTCCGTATCCGAGGTTCACGGAAGTCTATGGCGAGTGATGTGAGGATATCTGTTGTTGATTGGATGGGTGGTGAGGTGTGTGAGGACATGATGGTGCCAAGTAAGTGAGGGAGGGAGGGAGGGACAAGGAAACGAAAAGTTGAAACCAAGCATGTATAGAGAGAGATACTGCTAGGAGATGAGCCCGCCCGGTAAACAAATGTCACAAACAAAACAAACAAGAGATAAACACGACATTAACTTTCCCTCAGCCATAATTTCAAACTCACGCCCAGGGAACCTCAACCTCTTCGACTAAACCCCAAGTTTCTTTGCAACTTGTGCTAATCTCCCCTCTGCATAACCATATCCTCACAGGCAACCATGTTCAAACGAACAGCAGCAGCAAGACCTACAATCTCCCTCGTAGGTCAATCAATACCGGAATCAAGCATGGCTTCATCAGCTTCTAGGACTTTATTTGGCGGGTTCAGAGCATGTTGTCCTGCTTGTCATCTAAGCACGAGTATGTTCCCCCTTTCCCTCCCCTCCCCTTCCACAGTGACTAGTGCTGACCTGCGTTTAAATCACGCGTAGGATCACATCCGATCCATTCTACTGCACGAACAACACTCCCCAAACTCCGCGGGGATACGTTTGCGAGGACAGAGTATTATTCTTCGGGTAGGCCGAAAGAGGAATTGCTAGGGGCTAGGCTATCGTTGGATCGGTATCGGGAGAAACGTGAGTCCCAGGGTCGTCTTGCTTGATGGCAGAAACTGCAACTCGAGCTGTGGGTTGGTGCTTATTCGACTCATTCCCTTGCCGTGTCAGGTGACGCACAACGCCCATCAACAATCCAGCTAGATGGACTTATACCAACAACACTTCCAGCCCTACTAGAGGTATATCAGTACATGTCCACAAAACATAATAAACCGAGTATCAATGCCTACTTGTCGTTGATGGAAGCTGCGGCAGAGTATTCGCAAGTGAGGAAGGGGGAGGATGTACCGGGTTTACGTCAGGCGCTTGGTGAAACGGCGACGTCGACAGCGGCGGGGAGCCGGTTAAAAGGTGCAGCTGCAGGTGATGTTGGTCATGGGTTAAAGCTCGGAGGGCACGAGGGGACAGGATTGGGCTGGAAGATTGCGTGGAGTGCGTGGGCGGATGCTAGAGCCGGTGGAATCGATCTAGGTGCACGTGGGTTCGAGTTGCTTTTACTGGTGCGTTGCGAGGTTTTTTTGCTATTGTTTTGGCGGGTGAAGTCATACTGACACATCCCGCCCTGATCCCTAGGCCTCGAAACCACACCCGCATCTCCTCCCCTCATTACTCTATCACGTACAAAATAACCCAACACTCTACCGCTCAATCACAAATACGACCTACGATTTCCTTCTCCGCCACGCACTTGATTCACGGCGGTTCGAGACCGTCCTCGTCCTGATCACCGAGATGCGAATGCGCGGCTTGAGTCCCAGTGCGGGCCGATGGGCGCAGGTGATCGAGTTGTGTTGCGAGAACGGGGCAGGGAGGGTGGCTCTTGATTTGGCCAACAGGTGGAGCAAGGCAGAGGGGGAGGATAAGGTGCCATTGGGCACGTGGGTGGATATCTTGCGGGTTTCCGCAGAGGCGCATTTTGTGAGTGTCGGGCAAGGGAGGCGTGTTGGTAGGGTGGTTGAAGTGAATGCTGATTCCCGGGTGACTAACGGCCACAGACGCAAGGCATAGAAACCGCGTGGGAACGACTGAGCAACAACCCCTCCTTTATCCCAGACGAAGGTTTATGCATCCTCATCCTCAACTCTGCAGCACGACACGGCAACCCCCAACTCGCCACATCCGTTCTCGCGAAATTCAGCGAGCTTGGACTTGAAGCACGGGAATACCACTACGCACCCGTCCTCGAGGCGTTTTGCAGTACCGGTGATCTCCCCGAAGCGCTGCAGGTGTTGGAGGCGATGCGTACGCACGGCGGTGTACAGCCGACATTGGCTACCGCGCAGCCGTTGATTGATTCCATAGTCCAGCGGCAGGATATCCGGTGGGTGGACGCAGGGTTTGATGCATTAGAGGCTCTGCATGCGCGTGGGCAGCGAATTGATGTGGCCGCGTTCAATGCGGTGATTAAAGCTGCGGAAGAGTATGGGGATTTAAAGCGTGCCGTCGTGATTTACCGACAAGCTGCGTCGTTTGGTGTGAAACCCGATGTCGAGACGTTCAACACGTTGCTCTCTGCGTGTGCCAAGGCGGGGGCAAAGGAGCAAGGCGAGCTTGTCCTGGCGGACATGGAAGCAACACTCGGTCCAGCATTAAAGGACGCCGATACGTACCAACACTTGATCGATCTGTACCTCCGCCACCACGAATTCGAGCCGGCGTTCAACTACCTCGAGGAAATGAAGGAAGCGCGTCATCGACCGCCATTGGCCGTGTATGAGAATCTGGTAAAGGCCTGCTGGGACAAGTCAGACGAACGGTTTAGGGATGTGATCGACGAGATGCGGTTGGGGGGTTATAAACCGTCCGAGACGTTGGTGGCGTACCTGAATGGCCGGCCTGGAAAGCCTGCGGGAGCCGGCGGGTACTCGCAGGATGCGGGGAGGCGGCAGGATTCGGCCAGGTCGAATACGAGAGGCAGGTCGGGGTCCGAGCGGTCGTCGTCGAGGAGCGCATGAGTGGGGGGAAACGCAAGCAAGCAAGCAAGCAAGCGAGTTGCGAGTTGTATCAAGGGTGATAGTAGTACACTGCATGTTAATGACAACAATATCTGCATTGTTGTTATGCGTGTGCGCGTTTGGGCGGGGAGGCGGTCCTCGGTAGTGGATCACAAAGACATTTTTGAAGGTTGATCTAGTACGGAAAGATGGTACAAATTCACACGGAACGTTGCAACGCACGGCTGCAGCAGGCAAGCTACGCGTGAAGACGTGTAAGCAATCCCACTTGTATGCTTTTGCGTCTTGTTTTCTGTACATTGTGATGTATTGCAACAGTTTCCACAATTTCTGATACAACCCTGCCATCCATCTACTCTGTTCGTTTGACTCGTCATTTTCTTCACGCGCTTCGAGACGACTAGAGCTCTGTCATGCCCCCAACCCTTCCCCGAGACCGAGACCGAGACTTGAGCTGCATATTATTCTTGATATATTCATCGAACCGGGCTTTATCTGACGATTCCCCGCGGGATAAAGACCACCGTCAGTGATAATTCGGTTGGAATCTCGTCGGGCTTCGGATGAAGAGCGGTGGAAGGGGCAGGAAGACGAAGCAGGACATACATTCCTGGTGCCATCGACTGAGTGCAGGGCGATCTTCCAGAATATCTCCAAGTGCCCAATTGATCCGCAATTTATCGAGCTCCTACAACGCACAATGATCAAACAAACAAACAAACAAACAAACAAACAAATCAGCGCCCTACCCTCCTCGAGCTCAGCAACAAACGCGCGGGAACGGCCGAAAACGTACAGTCGAAACATCGTTATCAGGACACAAGATATAGAAATGTCCCTGTGCGAGTTTATCAAGCATATAGAGAACCGTCTGCTCCGGCGTCCAAGCGCCTTGAGGTTTTTCCTGGCTCCGTGCCCGGTCGCCCGTATGCACCCATCCGGGGCTAGGAGGGCACAAGGAGGTAGTTGGTATACGCGCGAGCGAGAATGGGCAGAAACATGATGCATGGTGGAAGATCACGGGCGTGGAGGAGGAGGAGAGGGGACCACGTACATGAATAGATGAGCAGTGCATTTTGATCCCGGGGTGTTCCTTAATTCGTGAGCCACTAGACACATGTTGACCCGATCAGCTCTCTCTTTCCTCTTCACGCATAGTTCCCAGCATGCAAGACACGAGACAAGAGGACCCGCTCGGTCCGGACCCGAGAGGACTCACATTGTTCCGTCAACGTCTTGACTGCCGATTTGGAGACATTGTAAACCGCGTTACCCGGTGGAGTGGTGATACCCTGTTTACTACCCGTATTGATGATGCAGCTCGGGTTTTCTTGATTTGCCCTACAAGCCGGGGGTTTGAGGGAGTCGTTTAGGGTTGTTACAGTTGTTTAGAAGTCGAGTTCGACGAGTGGGAATGGGAGGAGGAGGAGGAAGGGGCCGCGGGAAAGGAGAAGAACCCACATGATCGGAGCGAATACGGCGCACCCGTGTAAAACACCTTGTAGATTCACATCGAGCACCTTGTTCCACTCATGTACGAGTTGTTCGGGCGACTTGGTGAGTGA
The DNA here is from genome assembly GCA_030039245.1 of Naganishia vaughanmartiniae. Taxonomy (NCBI): domain Eukaryota; kingdom Fungi; phylum Basidiomycota; class Tremellomycetes; order Filobasidiales; family Filobasidiaceae; genus Naganishia; species Naganishia vaughanmartiniae. The sequence continues at coordinate 445,824 of JASBWU010000001.1, read as the reverse complement.
AAAGGTAGGAGCGGATTCGAATTTTGCTGCCTAGAAGGGGAAGGATGGCACTAAGGTAAATGCGTGTGTGATATGTGTAGAGGAGAGGAGCAGGGTGACTTGCGTTATTCATCAGGATTGCGACCTGATTTGCGGATTGTGGCGGTGAGCAGGATCCGCAGGATTAAGCAAGAGTGGAACAGCAACTCACTTCACCCCACAACTCCATCACTTTATCCTTCATCCTGATCACATCCTCAAGCTTGCTGACATCCACAACCATCACCTCGACTTCCCCTCCCATGTCTGCGTTTTCAGAGATGACAGCCTCGATTTGTTTCTGTGCTGTTTCGAGATGTTCTGCGTGGATGTCAGCGAGGAATACTTTCATGCCTTTTGCCGCGAATGTTTTAGCTGCGGCGAGACCAATGCCGCTGCTACGAATGGGGTGTTTGGTAATCAACAAGGATTAGGTTGTTGACATGTACTTGTTCAATGTTGTTGGTCGACTCACGCAGCTCCAGTCTGCAAGGCGTGAATAGCGTTGGTTAGTTTGTATATATGAGCATCTGATAAAGGGACTCACGATGACTGCTACCTCATCCTTGTGCAGGATATAACTGATATCGACTTGTTGTGATCGATGACGATAATAGAGGTTGCAATGTATGGTGTTTGAGCAGTGGTAAACGTCGTCGTCGGTAGCTAGCCGCGACACGTTGAGGGAATAGATACGTACCTGACATTTTGACAAGTTTGTATGGTTGTAGAGGATGGAGGTGAACGTTGGAATTCCTTAGTTGTTTGTAGATGCCTGTATGAAGAATCAGTCCAGTCAGACGACTCGTTCTATCTTGGTGACCCTTTGAATTGGTTGGGATTCGGAGGACCGCCGCCGCCGCCGCCGCAGTAATGATAAAAGATGACGAATCGATGACGAATGCTAATTCAATCATGCGACCGTAGAAGAAGGAAGGATAATAGGGGAAGGATAATATCGTGGTGGTGGTGATGGTTGGTGGCGGAGCTGTTGACGGTTGATGATTCGAAAGAGACCTCGGCTTGGACAGTTGTATACTATTAGACTAGATGGGTAGTATACCAATCAGAATACCTAGATACTCCTCCCTCTCAATCCGAACATGAACCGACCTCACTCCTGGTGTGTTTGATGCGAATGCCAAGATGAAACGCCAATTCGAGACATACAGTCTACTATCCACAGTTACTGCTGCTGGATGCCCACTCGATGTGATCATAGCCTCACTCTTCGTTCTTCGCCACCGTATTATTGCACTCAAGACCGCTACCCATACATCACCCACCATCGAGTCAAACCACTCAAGAAGCACTCTCTCAGGCTACGACGATGCTGTACCTCTCACCATCTGAAACGGCATCGTCGCTCACCATGACAGCCTCATCGTCAGGTGTAAGTCTCGATGCGCTCGTGACGGAAATTACAACGATGAATGATCTCGCAAGAAAAGTGAGCACCATCCTTTACTTGCTCTCAGATGATATAGCATGGCAGTGCGAGAGACAAGCTCTAATTTTGAATTGCGATTCAACTCAGGCCGTTCTAGTGATTGACGAGGAATTCAAAGCACTCGAAAAGGCATATGCTGCGACTACTATCAGTCGACATCTTACACCCGCCGACGATGCGCAACGGGAGGATCCGGCGTACTTGAACGTCAAAGAACGCACGGCCGAGTCTACACTGCAGGTGGTGGTCGAGATATCTCCTAGCACTTTTAATGACGCACAAGTGACTCAGTCGGGAAAGGAAGACGTCGTCAACGGGCTAAATGGCAAAGTGCGAAAGTATGTGCAGGTTGTTGTGGATTGCGATAGCCTCAAGGTACGTACATCCGCTTTCCAGGCGGCAGGCTCTCCAATCTTCCGCTTACCGTTCGGTATTCAACAAGTGGAACCTAGAAATCAATAAAAGGGGTTACGCATCCGGCGAGACGCTCATCCATGATCTTTCAGAGGTGATCGATCATCATCTTTCGCCTGCCCAACCACCACCTCGTCGAGATTCATCATCAGGGCAAGTACCGCTAGCTTCGGAGGATGCGTTGCGTCCGTCCGAGTCTGTCGATCGGGATTCGTGGTGGGATACCGGGGAGGAGGACGTTGGGAACATTGATGCAGGTGTTACTATTACAGAAAGCTTTACAACCAATGAAACCCCACAACTAGCCCTGGCACCGTCCTCGAAACAAGGAGCGACAACAGCAACAACAAGGAAGAAACGATTCACGTTCCTCCTTGATCCACGAAGGATGATGGAGAAGAACTATCCGTTGAAAAAGGACAAGGCGCGTCTTTTCTTGGCTGGTTTGGATGATTGCGAGGGTTGCGAGTTGGTGCATATTGGGTTTGGGAAAAAGTGCGTCGAGGATCGTCTTCGAGGTACGCCACCGAGCCAACCGGTACTGGCCCAAGAACTCTCCTCTTCTAGCTCTACTCACGTTTCACCTTTATTGTAATACAGAAACCGTCCTCCACCACCTCTCCATCGATCAATGCGCACACGTCTTCCTGGCAGTCGGTATCACCTCAAACAACCAGCACCAAGTCCTCAACCTCTCCCTTCCAACAATCCACAAACTCGCACGTCACCCGTCCGTCGGGAAACTGACCGTCATGCGCAGCGGGGGCCCGTTTGATACGTCAACAGGGATCCATTCAGTTGTCGCTGTGGACAAGCATCTGTCCGTGCAGACGCAGCAGGTTGTTGCTCGTCCTGCCGCTCCGGGAGGGACAGGTCTTACTGCTTCTTCGCACTCGAAAGTCGGAGGAGGAGGAGGGGAACAACGTGAACGACGATCATTCGCGCCTTCACCACAGGTATCGAGCCACAGAAAGCTTTTCACCACGACGGGCCAAGAGCATGATCGAGGTGTTGCGCGACTACAGGGGAATCCGACTGCGGCGGTGTGGTCGAGTGCTTCTACCGTAACCGCGCCTTTCAATTCCGATCGTGCGGGTACGACCAGGTTGATGACGGATCAGCGTGATGCGAGACCATCGTTGGTGGCTACGTGGTCTGGTGCATCAACGATCACTTCATCGCCTTTCGATGCAGACTATGGAGATTCGCGGCTGCAGTGGAGTCAGTCAAAGTCTGTCTCGAGCGGTGTTCAAGCCTCAGTTGATGATGAGGAATTCGTCGGTGCGGGGGATGCTAGAATTGATCAGGAGGAAGGTGAGGGACCTGAAGAGGGTTGGGGCGCAACGAGTGTATCGGCTGGTAGGTTTGGTCAAGTGGAGAGATGGACGTCGACTCCTACACCTTGCTCTAGGATGGAGACCAAACCTGCGGCAGGTAAGTACATTTCTTGGCAGATGTTGCCATTTCGCACGGTTGCAGACTCGCCCACTGAAACGTTTCTAATTCCTATTCTGGCAGTGCTAGACGAATTCGACCCACGCGCCATCCTTCGGAAATACGGTAGACCCCTGTGCGCGAAATATCATCTCAACAATGGCAACTGCAACTGCAAAGCGCTCGACGAGGCATTACACGACGAAATCATCCTCAAGGGTTCCGCTAGCAAGCAACTCGCGCTCTGGGCGTCTGATAGGGTGTGCCCAGAGGGTCCAAATTGCCCGGATGCGTTGACTAGGACGTGTTGTTTCTGGAGGCATGAGATGCGGTCGTCGTCCGGTGATAGTGTGGAGGCTGGCACGGACGAGTCTGATGAATGGATCGCGGTGGATAAGAAGGGTAAACCGATTATATCGAGTAGGTCATCAGGGAAGTCTTGCGCGCCGTGATCGGTTCTAATCAGCGATGAGCTTGTACAGAGCCGCCCATTGCAATCCCCAATGTCTGGCAACCTAGCAAGAGGTGGGCATCTAGTAACACACCACAGCGGTATACCAAAACTCACCCAGCTCTCACACTCCCTTACAGCTGTACATCAAGTGGAAAACTCGCCCGTGCCGACTTCAACCCTCTGATGACCATCATTCGAGAATTTACCCGGGACAGGCACATGCCCAAGCACGAGAGAGGTCTCATTGGCACTGAACTCAAGCGTGCCTACGGGCACGACATCTATCGTCGACTTGGACTGGCGGGATTCAAAGAGTATACGTCGCTTGCTGAAAAGGCTGGATTGGTTAGGATGGGGTATCAAGGTCCTTCCGCCGGTTGGATTGCAGCCGCTTGAACAACAGCCAGCGTCACAAGAACCCACCTTGAAAGTCCGCATCGCGTGGACCTTTACACATTCGAGCTTGATATTGCGCTTCCGGAAACAACAATACTGTCATCGACATGAAAAACTTCGCCATGCTAATTGACTCTCGAAAGCAATACTGTCCGCTCGAGGAAAACGCGCTGTCAGAAGGTCGCGATCGATTATACTACAAGTTTGCTAACAAGGCACATTAATTTCAACGAGCCCAGAAGCAAGGACCGTCACATCGACTGCACATGCACATGTGGGCTGCGAAGATCCATAGCAATCGTCTGCCATTCATCGTCTCCCCAAACAAAGTATTGGCCCTTCCGCGAGGGAAGAGTCATTCGCGGGCTGGAGGCACAGAATTCGCGGTAGTGAAGGCTACGGTCAATCTTTTGTCACCTGATAAAATTTTCCAAAAACCACAAAACAACGGTCGACGCCTGCTATTATGAATTGAATTTCGCAAAGCTGCTACGACTTCTTCGATCATCAGATTGCCAGACTTCCCTGTTATTCTACACATGACCCAGTGCGAGCGAGCGCAGAAGCATAGCGCTGACAGAAGCGCCCATACTCGCTGTCGCGCGACTTTCAGGACCATGCTTAGTATCAATATTGCAGTTGTTGGAAGCCAACTCAAATACCTAAATTACTGTGATTATTATGGCCCTCTATCTGATGTCCACCTTTTCTTCAACTGAGTCGGCCCTCACCTGGGCATCTACTTCCGGTTGCACTGTTTCTACCTGACCTGTAGAATGCTCTGTGTTGCTGACGGGCTTTCCATTTGCGCCTGGTTGGGCATCAGTCGAGATGGTTACCTGTGGGATATCTGTTCCTGCATCGCCATTCAAGGATCCGTTATGCGCTGTTTGCTGCAGGTCGCCTTCCATATCTGGCTGAACGATGGTTGCAGTAAGGGTGTCGTCTTCGTCATCAACCGCGGTTGGATCCTTCTCCGACGTGGCTGGTCGTTCATCCGGAATATCGTGCAGGCTAGTAACACTAGCACTTGCACTATCGTTCTTCCTTCTCAACAGACCGTTGATGGCGCTGGACATCTGTCGTCTCGGCGTGGATTTCGATTTGACCAGTTCTTCGAGAGGAGCGGTCGGTAAAGGAGCCGTCGAGTCTGTCAGCGCCTTGGTGCGTTCTTGGAGATATGAAACGTCTTGCATCATTCTGGGCAACATAGCTCGATCAGTTTGGACAAGAGCGAAAGAGTCACATTTTTCCATACCTCTTCTTGGCGTCCTCGCTTCTCAAATCGACCTTGCTATACTCCTCTCCCAGCCTTGAGTTTGTAGCTTCCAGAACACGGCCCATAATGGTATGCACGCTTGATATCGCAAGGTATTTGTAGAGGACTTTGTGAAGTGTTGTGATTTCTTTCACAAGCTGCTCCATATAACTATTGACAGCCAAAGACGACTTGGCTTCCCAGTCGATATTCTAAGAGGAGACTATATTCAATGCATGAGTGGCAGAATAGTTACCGTAGGATGCTCACCCGAAGAGAACCGCAATGGACTACCAGTCGATCTGCCATGATTGAGATGAGTTTGGCGTGAATTTCGTATTGATGTTCTTGGAAATCCTAAACGAGACGTGATCAGCACGACACAGCCAGATTTACCACGAGGGGAACCTTACCCGTTTCAGTTTGTCGAACTCTATGAGCACAACAGCCTGCTTTGGATTCAGATGCCGCCGAACGAATTCACGGATGTATGGTGTAAGAGCAATGACGATAGACAAGCTTTGTGATGCGAGCGCTAAGAGGTTGACGTAACGGTTCATGAGTTTCTGTCACTTGAATGCCTTCGTCACACTGTTTACTCACCCAAATGTTTCGCTGTGATGTTCTTGAGCCCTGCTGATCGCATGGCGCCAGCCCCCAGAACAACCTGGCATGTTCTGGAGTTGAAAGACTGCCAGAAAGCAGGTGGTTCAGTACTGGCGATTTGTAGCGCTAAGAGCGACTAAGAAAACTACTTACCTTGAGGTATTCAATGATCCGGTTCATGACGTCTGACACAATCACATCGAGGTTTACAACAACCTTGGCATAGTCCTGCAACAGAACAACGGACCGCAACGTAGCAGAAACGACGTTGAACGATTGATCCTCTATCATCAAAGTCTTAGCCGTCTTTGGTGCCGAGACCCCTTGACCATCGGGCTTCTCGTTGCTGTCCATGGCAACAGAGGACTGGTCCATCTTGTATTCGATCGGATCGCTCATAGCGGAGCCAACCAAGAGGTCCACAGCTCGCTGCGCGTCTGCTGGGACATCGACTTGAATCCACTGTTCCTCCTCCACCAACTTTGCTGATTCCTGCAACCGCGCCGAGTGATACTTGACAAGAAACAGCCGGGCCTGAACAGGGTTCTAAGTTGAGCAAATGCACTTGTAAGACGGAGAAACACCCATCGAGCGTACCTGAGATGCTGCGACTCCCCTCAAACTACCGACCACTCGGCCGACGATAGCCTCTGACCAAAGGATAAACTGCCAAGCAGCTTGATAGACATGAACGAAATCGCTCAGCGGCAATTCAGCGTGTCTTTCCGTACGCGTCAGGAGAATCTTGGACGCTCGCGCGTTTGCCAAGTCCACACCCGAATGTAGAACTGTCTCGATGAACGCCGTCATGTTCTTTGGCGTGAGGTTAGGATCTTGCTGTCTTTCCAGCACTTGGGAGAATACCGATGGTTCTTTCGGTCTGCATCTCGCAACATATAAGGTGTTAGTTTACTCTCCGACTCGCCCGGGTGCAAGTAGAGACTTGCCTTGTTTCTTGTAGCAAATCACCCAAAACCTCGCCCAACACCCTGACCAGCTCAACCCTCGCCATCATCGCCTCGTACATTCTCTCACTAATGACCACAAACTGCTGATGCGGCATATCCCGCAAGGTCTCCGCCAGGGATTGTCTATCGGTTGCACAGAGAAGTTAACAACGAAGTCGAGCAGCACTTCCACAAATAGCTGCAAGCGCGGACTCACCCTTTAGCCTGTCCAGAAGCATTCGCATCGGTCAACTCTTCGCCGGGGTTATCACCACCACCCACCAACGCTCCATCTCCTCCCAACTGCAACACATGCCGCATCCCTTCCTTTATACATTTCAGCACCGCTAGCCGCCAAACATTTTCTATACGTGCCACAAACGTCTCGGTGGAAGCATTCACGGGGTTTGATTCCTCTCCCGGTGATACCTGATTGGTGCCATTCGTTGTGTTCCGGCTGGTCCGTCCGTTCTCGTCATTTGACGCTGTACTGACACCAAGATCCGTCTTCCAGAACCCGAGTAAAAGACCTCGAATCTGCTCTGAAAACGACTGGCGAACCCTCTGTTCTTGCTCTCTAGGTATCCGCCAACGTTTCCGCGCCAACGCGGTCTGTTTCGTTGTTATTGTTGTTGTTGTCGCCGACTGTGATCCATCCAGAACACCTGGTCCTTGATCGTTATCACTCACTAACTCGATAGACGGTGGATCGTCAAACACGGCGGCGCAAACACTCGCAAACGAGAGTTCTAGTTGGTCGTGTATCGTATGTGCGATCTCTGCCATCTCCGTTGGAAAGTGCTGGATCGCAGGGAGTCTGGTAATAGGCAAAAGCGTTTCCAGCGGTGCTCTCGACAATGACAAGTTGCCGACCGCCGTCGAATAAGATGTGTTGTTGTCTTTTCCCTCTTCTTCCTCCTCTTCTTGAACCAGCGTGAGCAGCCTCTTCCCATTTGTCGCCGTCCGAGGAGGTTGCATCACATGGTTCCTCTCGTGTTGTCCAACACCTACCAATCCCTCAGCCGCACAGAACTTCAACCACCACCTCCCGACATCCTCCAACCCTTCCTGCGCACCAACCCAATCACCCTCATTCGCAACCTGCGTGACGACCGCCAACGTCCCGACAACACCATCCACCTCGGCCAACGCCCTCTCCGTGATTCGCGCAACATGCAAGTCTTCCTGCTTTTCCACAATCGCAAGACCCTTGATCGCTGTTGATTTATCGAGCTCGGTGAGTTCGTGGCGTAGCGCGGTGAGGCGGGAGAGGCATGATGATGTTTGATCGGTCAAGGATTGGAGGTTTGATAATGCGGAGAAGAAGGCGGGTGTGCGTTGGCTTATTTCGGAGACGAGGTGTGATTCGAGCACGTCGAGTTGATGCGAGAGATCTTCTTGGGCGTGCTGCGTTGTCGTTGTCGATAATGATGCTGATGTGTTCGACGCCGCGTCAGAGCCTACTATCGCTTGCCAGATATGCGGAGTCGCGAGATCAAACTCGGGATCAAAGAACATTGGTAAAACGGCTTTGAGATCGGGCAGGTCTTGCTGCGATTCCGGTGATATGGGCTCTTGAAACGGATTTAGAGATGCTTGTTGTTGACTTGACGATTTGACATTGTTTCGCGCTTGATTCCATGCGTCCCAGAGGGACTCGACACCCGTCTGTTCTTGTGTGACGGCTAGTGGTTTTGCGATACTATCGAGGTACGGCTGATAGAAGCCATCCGGCGGAGGTTTTGGGATACTTGGTGGGCCGGCTGAGGATGGTGGAAGAGGTTTACGAGAACCTCGTAAAGGCGCCGGCGTTTTCGAAGGATGGCAGACGAGTTCCGAGATGGCTGTAGGCCGTGAGAGAGCTTTAGTGTTGACTTAGAGGCAACATATGGTATTGTACGCACCATGAAACTTGAGCCGCGGTGTATCACTACCGCTCTCATCATCCGCATCAGCCAACGTCGGACCGCCAAGAAACCTCCTACTCGCTCCATTCTTCCAGCTGACGAGGTTCAAATTCCCCAAATCCAACCTGTTTGCATATTCCGTGCCCGTCACCGATTCTGCTACGCCTCCTCCTCCTCCTCCATATTCCGAGGCACCAGCGGTGTATGTCTCTTGATCAAAGCTTAGACGTGTTACATCTGCTGGATCGAGAATGGTGCTACCGCCGTCGACCGAGTCGTCCAAGTGATACTCGGAGATCGGCTGACGAGCTGACATTTTTTCGTACTCGACTAGTTGTGCTGCTGCATTAGGTCGTGCATCACAAGTACACTTATGGCAAGGCGTTGAAGCAAGGGAGATGTCACTGACAGATAGATGTGTAGACCGTCAGACATCGAGAGTCGTCGTGTATGGTGTATGATTGCTGCCAACCTCATCAGCCTCTGAGATGCTTGCTTACCTAATAATGCTCTCAATCGGCCCGATGCGGATTCAAAAAATCTTGTCAGTGAAGAGCAGAGCAGGTCAATTCACTCGGAAACGACGTGGAAAAGTGACAAACTCAGCCAAACCTCATCACCCGTCTTGATAGAATACCTCTTTACAACACAGTCTGTCCCTCCCACTACCTTTCCCTTCAGCAAATCAATACTTTTGAAATGTGTGGTATACTTGGTTTATTACTGCATGATCCGCTAGCCACTCAAACGAGTGCAGCGGCGACAGAAATGTGAGTCTTTCCCCGCATCAACCTGCACTCGACCCGAAGACTAACGTTTCTTCCTACATCAGTGTCGAAGGGCTGTCAATGCTGCAGCACCGTGGACAAGACGCAGCTGGTGTCGTTACCTGTGGTTCAGGAGGTCGTTTCTACCAAGTAAAAGCGAACGGTATGGTTCGTGATGTTTTTGATCCCAAGGGTATTCAAGGCCTCAAGGGATGGATGGGTGTTGGTCATGGTGTGTTCCGAGTAGTTGCAGGTGATTCCAAACATTCAGCTGATAATGATGGTCTCACAGTTCGATACCCCACCGCTGGATCTTCCGCTCATTCGGAAGCTCAGCCATTCTACGTGAATTCCCCCTATGGAATCGTGTTCGCCCATGTAAGTACTCCTCTCTTGCCTTTCCTCATCTTGAAAACTCACACACATGATCTGAAGAACGGCAACCTAATCAACACGCACGAACTCCGCCAATACCTCGACGCTGAAGCGCACAGGCACATCAACACCGACTCTGACTCTGAAATCTTCCTCAACATGCTCGCCGACAACTTGCAGAAAACCGGTAAATTCCGAATCAACGAAGAAGACATTTTCACTGCTATCGGCGACCTCATGGCGTCTGCCAAAGGTGCATATGCGTGCACGGGTATGCTTGCCGGGTTCGGGTTGATTGGGTTCAGAGATCCGAATGGGATCCGACCGATGGGTCTTGCCACACGGAAATCAAAAGCGGCAAACGGAAGCGAAGGGTTGGATTACCTGATCGCTTCCGAGTCAGTTGTTGCCGATGCGCTTGGCTTCAGTAACTGGGAAGACGTCAAACCAGGGGAGGCGATCATCATCACCCGAACATCAATCTCCCGTCGTCAAGTAGTCAGCTCGGCGACATTCGCTCCAGACATTTTCGAATACGTCTACTTTGCCCGTCCAGATTCCACCATGGACGGTATCTCCGTCTACCGATCCCGTATGGCTATGGGAGACGCGCTCGCGGAAGAAGCCAAACGGCAACTCGCAGCTGCAGGGATGAAGATTGACGTGGTTATCCCCGTTCCGGATACCTCCCGAGTCGCTGCTTTACAACTCGCACAGCATTTGGGAATCCCTTATCGTGAAGGGTTTGTCAAGAACCGGTATGTCGGACGGACGTTCATCATGCCTGGACAGACGATGAGGAGGAAGAATGTGAGGAGGAAGTTGAATGCCATGCCGTTGGAGTTCAAGGACAAGAATGTTATGCTTGTCGATGGTTAGTCGACCGGCTTGCCTTGGACGAATCAACCCCGAAACTAATTCGTGCCCTAATGTAGACTCGATCGTTCGAGGCACCACCTCGAAAGAGATTATTCAGATGGCCAAGGATGTCGGTGCCAAAAAAGTCATCATGGCTTCTTGCGCGCCACCTATCAGGTAATTCCGCTCAAACAGCCCAGCGTCCTCTGTCATTCTGCTGACCATTGTTATTTTACAGACACTCCAACGTCTACGGCATCGACATGCCATCAAAAGACGAACTCGTAGCGCACGACCGCACCAACGAAGAAATCGCAGCGCACATCGGCGCCGATCTGGTCATTTTCCAGACCCTGCCGGACCTTATCGACTCGTGTCGTCAACTCAACCCCGAAATTGAGCAGTTCGATTGTTCCGTCTTCACCGGGGAATACGTGACGGGCGGGGTAAATGAGGCGTACCTCTCTCACGTTGAAAAGCTTAGGAATGACAAGGCAAAGGTGAAGAAGGATAGTACGTTCCAGCCGGAAATGGAACAAGAGGAAGAGGAGAGCAACGGATGCTCAGGCCCGATGAGTACGTATTTCAGGAATGGCGAGACATGTGCAGCCTCTAATGACTCATCCGCAATGGTTTAGATGGCTCCGACGCCTTGATCGGTCTGCCAAACCATTCACCCAAGATTACACCAAAAGATATGGGTGCATCCAACGATGAAGTTGGGTTGCACAACTCGCGATTCGGTTTCAATTAGTTTCCTGCCGTATCCGCTGGCATGTAGCAATTCTTTCCATTCTGAGATCATTTTAAAGTCCTCGGTTTCCAGGTTCAATGTTCGTTGTAGATCCCACCCATTTTTTTTTTCCATATGTTCACGAGAAACAGTGACACAAAAGGTGAAAAAGTTAAAGATACAGATGTATATAGATGTTGGTTCCACCTATGAATCATCAGCTCTCGGCTGGCTACTGCTTGTCCCAAAATCACGGAAGACAATCTCTCCCGGCCTGCATTCAGGCGGTTCTAAGTGGTTTTACAAAGCGTCGTACAAATGAGTGAAATATTGTCCATCTCTTGCAAACTTTCCAAAGGCGGCGCGAGTCACGATAGGCCGGTGATCACTGCTCACAAGCGGCCCAGTAGTCCTAGTACTCCAGGCAAATACAGTCTCGCTCCTATCCCTCCGAGACCAACTGGCACGCGTCGAGCTCCGCCCACGGCTTCGTAAGGCGGAGGAGGGTCATCGGGAATCGGAGCGCCAGGAACCCTGTTCGCTTGTGCACCAGCTCTCGCGTCGTTGTTCGCGACTGCCCCTTGATTGGGTCTCGCTGCAATGTTGGCAGCCCGGCGTTGTTGAAGAATAGCTGGCAATAATGCAAGGCGTCCTCGAAGAAGATTTTGGCAATGGGCGAGCAGAATTCTGTCAGGGCAGTGGTCGATCATCAGGATTTCAAAGCTAGCTGCCGCACCGGGCAAGCGTCGGTTTTCTGGAAAGTTGACTCCGATATTTTGCATTACACGTTCCAGGAGCGTGACCAAGTTGGAAGCACCGATGCTCCAGCAAGAATGCAATTGTCGTAAAGTCTCGGCCGAGGGGCGTCTTGCGGGTTGTGCGATCGGAGGCTGGATTCGCCCGTTTCGCAATCCTTCGATGATAGGGACAGCATACATATTGAAGTCGGCATGAGAGTTCCATGCGATCCTGTCATTGATTAGAGAATCGTAGTATCGCTCGGTCCAGTCCGGGTGTCGCTGATGAATTACGAGAAGAACCGATAAAGGGTCGACAGGAACACCGGTAGGGTGACGCGGACTGATGCGACGAGCAGGAGTAAGCTCGTGGTCGATTACACGCCGCCCTCCCCGATCTCGCGCGACGTTGACTACATCGGCCCATGCTAGTTCAGGGAAATCTCGCCGGATCTCAAGCAAAACTTGGCGAAGTTGACGTTCTGCGCCGGCTAATGTGGCCTACAAAACGCTCAAAGCGATCAGTCAAGCCCGCCTGATATTGATAAGGCTCAAATGGAATGTCACTGACGATATCATTTTGATTGTTAACTCCCTGATCTCCTCTAGGTCGAGGGTTGGCCACCGCATGCGGCGCGGGGTCTACAGCTCCGCGATTCAGCCCTGCAACACCGGCGGGTATTTGTGCATTACCAATTGGCGCTCGCTGAATTCGCTCATTTCTGTCGGCGATACGATTGAGCAATACCTGACGCACTTCCTCCCTTGCAGCAACTGCGCCTCCGGGAATCCTTGCTAGCTGCGCAAGCTCGCCGATAGGAGCAGGTACTCCGACTTCGACTGGCTCTTCGAAACGAACGCCTCCGACAGCTCTCGGTCTTCGTACGTTGTTCAACTGATCAGCGACTTCGGCAGCATCTCCAGAGCGAACGACACCAGGAGCGACTTTGGGCCTTTCACCATTGCCTGGATGCACTGGAACAGCAGCAGGCTCTTCGAATCGAACTACTCCACCTGTGTTGGGTCGTCGGGCATTATTCGGGCGGGCAACCGGAAGCCTGAAACGGCCATCATTATCGTTGTTGTCGTCTTCGTCTTCGACAAGCAGCGGTGCTTCTCTCATAGCGTCCCTGGCCAATGGTCGTAATGGAATAGCCCGCCTTTCGATGATAGGTGCCACGACATCTCCAGCTGGCTCGACCGGGACATGTCGTCTTATCAGTCTGGGAAGTGGGGGTAACGGGATGCGTTGATTGCGCATTCTTTCAACCATATCGGCAATGGCTTCATTTCGATTGGCCACCACTGCTGCAGCATCCGCTGCTCTTTGAGGCCTCACACGCTGTAGCCGAGCGAGTTCAGCCGCCAGACCAGCTAAACGCTCTTGTAGCTGCTCTTGTGGAGGGGCGAGGTCGGCGACGGCTCTTTCGTCAAGGCCGCCCATAGGAGCTGGATGCGGATATGTTAGCGGACGTACCGTTTAAATTGGAAAGATCGCACTTACCGGCAGGATTACGCACACCACTAGGAGCAGGAGCTGGGGCAGGCAACGGTGGGATTCGAGCTTGCAACGCTTGCAGGCGTATCAGCCGTTCACGGATCTCCTGCAATCGAGCATTATCCGCGCCGTGAAGCTCTGCGTTGGGATTTCCTAGCGCACCAATAGCGAATCCCAGGGGTCCAGGTAACTGTCCAGCTCTACCACGTTGCATCAAGGCTCGGATATTCTCAGGCAATTGCCCTGGAAGGAGAGGGGCGCCAACGGCCCCGTTTGCGCGGGCGTTCGCCAGGGCAGCTTCCAATCTTTGGCCCCCACCGCCTTCGAACATTTCAAAAGGCGGATACGGGTCTCGATCGGGAACGATGTTCACCTCGGGCAAAGCGACTTCGACGTCGTCTTCTTGAACATCTCCGTTTTCGTTTCGGATGATTTCACGTCGAGCGTTCTCTCGAGCAGCGGCCACCTGTCATATCGGAGGAGTAAGATATTGAGATGAAAGACGGGGTTCGGGATTCGTTACTCACTTCGTCACGATACAAGTCCTGATCCTTCGGGTCCCACAGTCGACACTTTTTCGGGTCCTTTGGCTGCCCATAGTTTTCAGGCGATTGATTGAAATGATCATAACCTGTGATCGTTGCTCGGCAGACGTAACAGAATAGAGTGTGACACGTATGACAACGCATCTTGTTGCATCCGTCTCCTTTCACGCATGCCTGATCGCATTTCGGACACTTCCTGATAAGAGCCGCGCTCATAGCTTCTTCGACTGCGTGTCTGTGATTGAGAACGTTGTCATTTGCAGCTGGATGAGAATGAGGATAGAGATAAGTAATGGGCAAAAGCCGATACATGCATTCGACCTACCTTCTTCGCACGTTTTCGGGAGGTGTTCCTAGAAAGCCCAATAACATCTCAGTCCCGGGGGGTGGCAGTGGACTGTACTAGATATCACTTACGTGCTTGCGACACTTTCGGCATGATACAGTACCGCAATCATCACTTTGGCAAGCGAACAGTCTTTCCTCTTGATTCTCGATGATCAATGCAAAGTTGCAGTACGGACAACTCTCCAACCCTTCGATTCCGGCTTCTTCCAACTCCTTTCTTTGGATAATCCCCATGTAAGTGTTGTATAGCTTGACTGACATCGCTTTCCTTAGGTCTCTATCGTAAAACTTGGCTTCGCATCCATCTGTGTGAGGACAGACCACGTTCTTCAGGTGAATGAGAGGTTAGTGAGGACACAACGTCAACGAGCCAGAAGTACTCACGGCTGTCTGGTCTCCAACGGCGACTTCGGTCATTTTGCGAATGCAATCTCGACAGAAGTTGTGTCCTTCGGCGCACTGAACCATAAACATCTGCAGACAAGAGGTGTTTGTCAGGACATACATTCGTAAAAAGGAGCGGCTCTAACCTACCAGATCATCGTCTCCAAAACAGCAGCTGCATTCCGCATCACCATCTTTTGTCGCAGGGACCATACTCCTCGCGTGGTCGTAGCTCGTTCCATCTCCCTTGTTCACTATTCAGAAACGGGAGACTCAGAGACTGGGCATTTTTTTCGAAGACTCCTCTGTTACTTACGCAAGTAGGCGATGAACCATTCTCGTTCCGCCTCATACTCCGCGGCGCCATCCGCTTCAGCCGTCTGCTTCCCTTTCGCCTTGCTCTTGCCCTTCTTCGAAGATGTGCTCTTTTGTGCGTGAATATGTTTCTGAGCTCGCTTTTGTTTCATCGGCACGTAAGGCTTTTCGTCATCCGGCAAAAGAGTTTCGGCTTTCAACGCAAAGTACGTCGGAACGAATTGTTTCAGGTTGACACTGAATATACATCGAATGCTAATAGGAATCATATATCATGGGTACAGACTTAGACTTCTGCACGAGAGAAAGTAAATATAGGTTAGAGATGGCTCACTGTGCAGTCAACATCAGCGGGAACAGGTTGTCAAGATCGACCAGCGCCTTGTCTCTATAGGCCGAGCCTTTCCGCTTCTCCGCCAGGAACGCCTTGCTTTTGTATGCTGCTTTACCAGGCTGAAATATTCGACAAGTAGCCAACGTATCTGGACCAGCATTGTTTGATGACGAAGAAGATGCACCAGAGGGTCGCTCGTCATCCTCATCATCAGAGTCTTCAAGCCGCTTTCTCTTGAGAGACCTTTGAACCTTTGGATAGGTAGCCTCGGCAAAAAGAGCCTCCAGTGCTGTCTGCAAGCAATGTTCGATAGTGTGGTTTTCACCGTCGGAGAACACCTTTTCGCGCAAGAGCTTGAGTCCATAGTCGGGATCCAAATCAGGTAGGACATTGATGAGAAGCGGTAGAGCCTGATCAGCTTGATCAGCGTTGATGACTGTAGTGCTAGTGACCGTGACGACACCTTCTGCCGCTGCTACTTCAATACCTGCCGCTTCTCCTTGACCAAAGAGAACGTCGATAGCGTCGTGGCCAATTTCCGAGTCCAGGTCGTCAATGCTGATGGGTTGACTTTGCCGACCAAAATGCTTGGCCTCTGCTGGCGATGAATCTCGGTGACGCCTCTTTACCTTCTTGGATGAAGGTTTCACCACCCTCTCCTCGTCCGAATCGTCGATGATGATGACATCCAGCTCGTCCGCCATAGCTGTGGATGCCGTTACTCTGCAAAACGCTGACGAGCGAGGACGGCCGCAGGGATGAACAAAGACGTAATCAGGAGATATGTAATGGTTGATTGGCGTAAGGTGCAGTATACAGAAGTAGACGACGATAACAGGAAACGAGTCAGGCAATAAGCAGACAAGTGGGAACACAACCAGCCCGAGAGGGGTAAAGACAACGGCACGCGGGGAAATGCGAAGTAGACTCTGATATATATAGGCAGCTTCTATCCAGAGTGGGCTGAGAGCTTGACTGTTTTCGCTTTTCGGTTGTTCTGCTTTTTCCATTGTGCGTGTGTGTTGTGTTTCAGCTTCGTGTTGTGTTGTTCGGTGGCCAGTGGTCAGTGGAACGGCGGGTCAGTGGCGGGTCAAAGGCAGATGCCATTTTCTCCGTGACATGTATTATCATATCGATATGGATGGTCGTATTCTAATCTGGAGCCATTTAGACAACGAAATACACCTCTCGTCTGATATTTCCCAGATGCAATCGAGGTGCTTCGGCAGCTTTGTTTAAGCAGCCTTACCCATTTTGTGTATTTCGTAGTGATGCCCATCTTGGAGAACATGGGAGGCGTGAGGCAAGAAGACATCACTGAGCTTAAGCAAAGTGCATCAGCCGCTACCCTTCCAGAACTGGCACTCGGTCAGCCTGTGCATTGCCATCTCGTCTGCTGTTGGCGCCCATTCAGGGTGAAATTTTTGCCCCGCCCAACCAGCTGCCCAACCTTGAAGACGGCACTAGTATCGCGAAAGAAATGCTTGATCGTTCGAAGTCACCTCGAAGTCGCATATCAGCAGCATCTCGAGCCAAAATGGCCCAGTCGCAGAGCCGATACTTCTGTCCATCTTTCCTGAGCATTGCTTTCCATTCTGTCCACTGACAACAGACCTGGGATAGCTCCTGTAATTGTGTCAAGCCTGAGCTCCTAGAAGTGCACTCCCCTCCAACTGTATCCCGGGCACATCAGACTTTTGGCTAATAGGACTTACATGGATAGCTTGTTTGTTATTAGATGCTGCGGAAGTAAAACAACAACCTATTGCTTCATGTGCCTGTCATTTGTGAATGCAATCGAAACGGTCAGTCAAGTGGTTGCAACTGTGGTTGCTGAAGAGTGAAGAGGAAGAAGAGAAGACGCTCACTATAGCTCGCACCATCATGTGATCAACCCTGCAATAGAAATCGACATCAATTCAGAGCAACGTATCAGTTTAGACTAGTCTTAGTCAACACCGTGCGGATGCCCATAGGCGCATAGACACGGCTGTGACCTGTGAGGCAAACGAGACCTGACATCAGAAGCCAGAAATCAAGATCGTACTATCGATCATGGTGAGTTCCCGTCTACAAGGCTCACAAACGCCAAGCTAAGGTACTATCACCTTCAAAGGCAGAACAGGCTTCTACGTCTAATGGTAACAAGACCTTAATAAGCGTCACAACGCTCGTCAACCGTATCGCTGCACTGGAGAACCGCGTTAAATCTCTGGAAGAGGCCAATCAACAACAGCAGGTACAGATAGCACAGTTATCGTTGAATGCAACGCAAGCGGCACCTTCTCAACAGCAAATTCAACTCGCTCAGCTGGCATCCAGTGCCTCTCCGCCATTACCTCAACAAGATGCATCAAGACTTTGGAGCACTGCCTCGGCCCCGATGACTGGCATGTATCCCGCTATGCAAGCATCACTTGGCAGCAATGTAATCCAGAATCCGTGAGTGTTACTTCCATTCAGAAGTTGTCCTGAGAAAAAAGAGCTCATCACTCAAATTTTAACAGAACTCCCATGTACGTGGTCTGACCCGTCATTCACATTGACTGAGACCTGACACATCCCTTGCCTTTCCCATAAGCAGTACCGAATCCGAGCAGCAGCTAGTCCAAGCGATCAAAGAAGTTCAGAAGCAAACTCGCAACGACTATCCGGAAAGAAGCCTCGTATCGCAGCATATGATATACAGAGGGACTCAAGACAAGGTATACACCTTTAAAGCAATATGCAAGAGCGCGGAACGGAAGGGATTGATCGAGATGCAAGCCAACCCCGGCGGCGGTCCTGCATGGATAACATTGAAGAGGAAGACTTAGAGCGGGGATTCGCGGACAATGCAATTCGTTTTGACTGGGATAGATGACCCTTTGTTCGCACACGCTGGGAGATTGCTGCATTATGCGTGTCGGGCTGGATCAATGCGTAAATCCGATTCTATCCTGCCCACTATCACCAAGAATGCTCCATATGAACAACTTTAGATGCATGATGTCCATGTCATGTAGGTCAGAAATTGGGCTACATTCCGCCACAAGGCGCTGTTGCGAAGTACGTGATTAAACCGGAACCGACGAGTCGGCCTGGGAGAGTATATTTTAGACTATACAAATTCAAAGTCCCACGCCTAGATGGTCATAAACGCTACCACAGGAAGCACGAAAGAAGCCAAAAGCGCGACACTAGCGGTATCTTGGAATCCAGCGGACTTGGTGCTGCTTGATCCGGTAGTCGCCGTGATGTTGCCACATAAAGAACCTTTTTGGCTGGTCGGCAGGAAGATTGCCGGTAAACCGTTCTTGATGGACGCAGTGAAAGCGCCCTTGTTGTCAGTCGTGTATGCCGTGCATGAGATGACATCCGTAAGTTCGGTGACGCTCGAAATACCAGTGTTCGTGATAGACATCGACGAAGTGGCGGCGTTGGATCCTCGGTTGGTAACAATACTGATGAGTGGGTCTTTTCGAATGACCAGATTGTGGTCGTCCTGACCGATGATGGTCGCTTGATTCGTGTTGTAGGTAGATGAAGCGTTGTTGGCCGCACTTCGGATCGCGTTCATGGTGGTGAAGTACGTGTACATGTCCTTTGATTCCTCGTACCCAGAGAGCCATAAAGCTTCTCGGTTGGCAGGATCCGCACCACCTGTGTAACCCTGGAAACAGACGAAGGATAATCAGCTACTGGACACGCGCAGACGATCAAATGGCGCGACTCACCTGTTCTTGACCGTAGTAGACGTAAGGGATACCCTCAACACCGTAGATCGTAGCAACAGCGTTCTTGATCAAAGCCTTATCCGTGACATGCGATTCGAATCGGGGATTATCGTGGTTGCTGATAAAGTTTCCTAACAACGTAGTGTCCTTGAACTGCTGCTTGTTGCTGTTTAGGGCCGTGACAACGTCCGAAAGCGACTTGGAGGTACTGTTGAAAGCCGAGTCGAGCGCATAGTAGAGCGGGTAGTTGAAAAGGCTGCTCATAGAGTTGTTCTGGTACGCTGCGATGTAAGCGGGATCGCCATCGAGGACCTCCCCCACAGCATGGACACCTGCTGCACTGACAAAGTCGGGCCAGAAGTTTTGTCGGACGTGCTTGACCGTGTCAATACGGATGGCGTCAAAGTCGTAAGTAGCGACCAGGTTCTTGATCCAGGTATTATACGTGCTAACGACCGTTGGATCTTCGGTATTGACATCGGCCAGCGCTACGTTCTCATCACCCAACCAACAGACCTCTACCTGCGTTTGATTTGTGTAGTCCTGGACCCAACAGAACGAATGGAAGTCTCTGGTAGTGACGTTAAAAGGTCCGTAAGTGGAGTCGGCCATGAAATTTCCTGCCTGGGATGTCGCGACATGATTGACAACCTAGAAGACAAAACCGATCAACGAAACTTCGAGGATAAGCCGGGCGCAAAGAGAAACTCACCACATCAACCATGATATACATGCCCTTCTTATGCGCAGCATCTACCAAACTCTTCAAATCTGCTTCGCTACCGAAATGACTGTTGAGTTCATTGATATCCTGCGTCCAGTATCCGTGGTATGCCTCGCCGAGTTTGTTATTTGTCACGTTGATATTCTGGACCACAGGCGAGATCCAGACGGTGTCGAATCCCATACCTCGAATGTAGTCAAGCTTTTCTTCCGTGCCCTTCCAAGTACCACCGCAATACATCATATCATCGGTGTCGCAGTTGCGCGAACTCGTGGAGTCGGTCAAGGCGAATCGATCCGTAATGACCTGGTAGACGGATTTGGAGCGGGCAGCATTATCGTCGAATGCTATGGCAGTGAGGGAGAGCGAGGCGACGGAAATAATCGCGGCCAGAAGACGGGATTTCGAATACATGGCGCGTGCTGGAGAAGGTGGTTGAGCGCTATACGGGACGAGGAAGGCGGAGTCGATTCGAACAAAGGTGATTGTTTATATGCTACGTCTTCCCGAAGCTCGCGACAAAAGAAGTGAAGGCGAGAAGGAAAAGGTTGCCGTGGCGGGATCGTCGAAGAATAGAAACCGAACGTGCTGAAACGCCAAGAAAGGACGTTCGTGGCAAGATGAAACCGCTTCAAAGGATGTTTCGCTGAACGAAGATCCGGTAACGTACGAAAAAGACCTTTTTGCTGGAGTAGCAAGAGCCTGGGAATGCTGGGTGCTGAAAGAGCTGCTGAAAGCGGTGTTGAAACAGTACGGCTGGTCAACAAACGAGTGGAATCTGTCAATCGTCCTGACAGCGAAAATGAGCGAGCGGGAAGCTTTCGATGGCAAATACGAGATGAAACGTATCAAGCTAGCCGGTAGCGAAGAAGTGCGCACGACGTTGGAACGTTATGCCGAATGTTGCCTATTATGTATAAACGCCAGTAGCCAGAACCTACTCCAAATCTCGACTATGATATTTTGTTTTCAATGCTGTGTCACGTCCGTGCAGCACCAGTGTCTCAGATCTCGGTTAAATTAAAAAGAGGGATAACTCAACACGCCCTCCCCTCGATCTCGCCCAGGCAGCTGCCCAGGCGCTGGCAGCCTCAGATCCTGCCGAGGCGCGCTCGGCGGGCGAGCACCACTCTGCGACCGAACGATAGGAAGATATATGTAAGCAGCTATATAATAAGCCTACAACAGTATTCGAAGTTGACCGTTCGACCAGGTCTAGCTCTTCGAGCACTGCCAAGTAACTTGCCCACTTCCTGCGATGGTAAGGCTGCTTGTTGCGGCTTGACTGGCATGGCTATATACTAGACAGCAGTCACTGACCAGTAGCCAGCAGCGTCTGGTTGCCACAGTATTTTACACAGCTTTATCCCTTGAGTCTTCTTGTCAGTCGCTAGTCCAGTATATCACGAAAGCCGTGCAATAGGTATAGCAGCTGGCACAGCTATACACATAAAAATTCATATTCGTTCATGTCAAAAACCCAGCTAGCGCAAATGAGCTGGCGAGGCTAGTAATAGCGGTCGTCACACAATCGTCAATCCATGCTTAAAAGCCGAAGAATAAAAATCAGGCAGGCCGCGCCCGGTGGACAGCCCGGTACAGTCTCTCGAAAAGGGGCTTCTTCGGCTGAGAAATAGCAGGAGCAGCCGTGACCAAAGAAGCGATTGAGGTACCAGTCTTCTTTGCCGGAGTACCGAGAATGATGCATTCGGACACACCCTCGATAGCGTCTTCCTTGCTGTACAATGCAGCGTCGAACTAAAAAACAAAAGAGTCGATAGATAAGCAAAGGCACACTAGCAGAAAGTGCAGGACCTGATCGCCTTACCAAGTGATCCGTAGTCTTCTCGAAAGATGCCAACATCAACGTCGAGTCCCTAGATCGCTGTACACCGAATCGAGTGATACCAAGTACCTCGCCCTGGTGATCGAAAGGCGTAAGTTATGAAGACTCGCAGTGAATGCAGATCATGACTTACCTTGTACGTCATGGTATCACCCAGTAGACCAATATGACGAGGATCGATATTCATGCCGTGAGACTCCATGGTATGCTGAATTTCTGTAAAGATGGTTCGTCGAGCGGCTTCGATACCCAAAACCTTCTGCGTTTCCATGACGTGATTCGTTTTGGTTTGCGTACCGACGATACCTGGGAGTCACTCAATCAGCACGGTTGATCCCCTGGATCTCGCTTCAGTACGTACCCTCAATGCACATGACCTCTTTCAAACCATAGCCTTCAACCAGCAACTGCTGTTTGAGTTCCTTTTCGCCACCAGTCTTGGCGGCCTTATCTTCTTCAATACTGATCAACGCTCGTGCAATTTGTGGCAGACCCTATTGGAACGACATTGAGTCGACGGTTCACTTCGTTTAGATCACACGACTTACATTGACAACAATACTGGGCAAAGATCGCTTCAAGAACCTCAGACGGTGGTACTTGTCACCACCATCTACGTAGATTCTCAATCTCCACTGATTCGGCTTCAACACAATATCCGCTTCGCTGATCTTGAGCTTTCTGTTTTCGCAGATGCATCGTTTAATGTCGTCCAGAGTACATTCGAGTTGAAGTCGAGAAAGTGCCCGATGGTCGATATGAATGCCGACAGAAGTAGCCACATCACCCCAAGCTTCCTCAATCACTGAGGCAATATCGCCCAGGAGAGTCTTTTCGATTCGTCCTTTGACGATACGCGCGGAAGGCTCACTTCCCGGTACTTGCAATTTACAGGTAATAATCGGAGTACTGATGATCTTGGCGGCGTTGATAATCTCCTTGATACGGGGTACACCCAATGTGACGTTCATGGCAGCGACACCGGCGAAATGGAAAGTCTTCAACGTCATTTGGGTACCGGGTTCTCCGATAGATTGGGCACCAACAGCTCCTACGGTCGAACCTGGAGAAGATGCCAAGCTTAGTCCTCTGGCATAATCTGCAGCTTGATATCGTGACATACCGGGTTCAATCAAAGCACGGTAATACTTGACGTAACAGATATCCAGGAACGAGAGCAACTGAGTCTCTGTCACACGCATAACGTTGTCCACAATACGGAATTTATCGGCTAGACAACCAAAGTGATTGAGGTCAGCACTCGAACGGCAGAAACAGACTGGTGACTTACGTTCTCCGCCAGCGTTGAGCACATGTTCGTCGATCTCAGAGTTCTCCTCAACATCTTCATCAGCTCGGTGGATACCGATCCTCTCTCGGACATCCGCCACAACTCGAATCACGTTCTCCTCGAGGAATGTCATTGTCGCCTCACGGAAAAAGCTGTGAGTGTTGGTTGTCCAGGAGTGACTCTCGAGGACAGCTTTGGTAATTTCCCTGATCTTGTACGGCAGTAATCCTTCAGACTCCTTGTCGGGCATACTGGCCAGAACATGGGAGAAAGTTCGGGTGTACGCTACCGGTACAGCGTCACCTTCCAAACAAGCCGGATCCAACCCGTCATCACCATATGTGAATTGTACCACTACACCGACAGAGTTCCGGACCGAAATATCGTAATGCGCAGATAAGTCTTCCAAAGCCTTCATCAATCGTCGAGACATGTAACCGGTTTCGGCTGTTTTGACGGCAGTATCGACCAGACCTTCTCGACCGGAAATGGCGTGACACAAAAACTCGGTAGGAGTTAAGCCGCTGAAGAAACTATTCCTGACGAACCCCTTGGACCCAGGTGCTCGACTCTTTTTCGGGAAATGCGGCAACGTTCGATCCACAAAGCCATTTTGAACTCGTTTACCGGCGATAATCTGTTGACCGACACAAGCGACCATTTGGGCGACGTTGATCAATGAACCTATCACCAGCGAGTACTGTCAGCCATACAGATGATACGCCATAATAGTTCGTAACACGTACCTTTCGATCCACAAGTAGCCATGATCAGAGGTGCATTCGCGGAACTGAGCTCCGCCATACATATGTTACCGACATCCGCTCGTACTCCAGACAGGTATCCAGAGATGATATGCTCCAATGTTTCCTCCTGATCACAACCAGGCTGGTTCTGCAGTTTACCTTGCCTTGCCATGGAGATGTTTTCCTCGCATTTGGCGTAGGCCTCTTCGACTTTGGCTTCCTTGAGAGCTCGCAACATGGGACCAGGCATAACGTCGTTGATACCGAGGGAGAAACCTTGGTTCGCCAACCACCGAGCAGATAGTTTCGCTAACCGTCCCATAGCAACGGCAGCTTCGTCGGGGCCGTAATCGCGGAAGATGACACCAAACACCGAGTTCTTCTTGCCGTCACCGACCGTTGCCTTGTCGAAGACACCACACATAACTTCACTGTTGACAATGACAAGGTATCCATCGTTGGGAGCCATGTCGTCGACAAAGCCAAGCTTTGATTTCACCAGCGTTTTGCACTTGGCCTCGAGATTGACCAGGATTTTGGATTCTTTATTCGGTCTCATAAGACAATTGTACACCTGCTTTCCGGTCCAAAGGCTAACAGGCTTCAGGATCGTTGGCGGTGGTAAATCGATTTTGAGGTTTGCATCCTGGAGGTATGAGCAGATTTGAGTGAACTGTTGTCGATCGTATAGAGTATCTCGTTTTGAAAGTAGATACGATGCGGTAATGAAATCCTGAATAGCAGCAATAATGGGTTCTCCGTTCTTCGGTGTGACCATGTTCTTCGTGACCGACATCAGCTCCGCTGCTTCCGTTCTAGCTTCCTCGGTTTGCGGCACATCTAGAAACGAGAATTCAAGTAAGCTTTAGCTCTTGTCAATCGAGCATCACTGCAGGGAGGACTTACGCATGTTCATCTCATCACCATCGAAATCGGCGTTGTACGGATTGCATGCACATTCGTTCAACCTCAGCGTTCTCCACGGCCTGACTTTCACTCGATGACACATGATAGAAAGTTTGTGTAGACTTGGCTGTCGATTGAACAGGACAATGCTGTTTTGCAAGGGGCATGAGAAAAGGTCATAAGAACAGATCGCACGACCGATAATCACTCACTCTCCGTCAATTAGATGTCTCTCTACGGTGTCTCCCACACGCAAATACTTTGATACCTCATCCAGCTTCGCGAATTTCAGATACTTCTTGAATCCTCTTTGGCCGTCAATGACATAGTTTGCACCGGGATGTGTATGTATTCCGTTCAAGACCATCTTCTTCAACCTGTCGATATTGTAGTCGGTAACTCTTTCCGGATACGTCAATTTCTTCGCAATCCGCCTGGGTACAGCAACCTGTGAAGATACAGAAAGCTAGGTCAGCTGGTACCCATTACGGCAGAAACTGCGCGGGACTTGCCTCGTCGATACGCAGATTAGGATCCGGGCCAATGACAGTACGTCCAGAGAAGTCGACCCGTTTACCAGATAGATTTCCTCTGAATCGACCTTGTTTACCCTTCAACCGCTGACAGAATCCACGAATCGGCTTATTTCCCTGTTTCACCGAGAGTCAGCATTCGAACGAGAGACCCAAGGCTTTGCGGAGGAGACGTACTTCTTTCGGAATACCAGGAGTATCTGCGTTGATGTATAAGGCGATAGACAGCTGCAGCCATTCCCATTGTTCCTGAGGACAGCCCGAAGCGTGTCAGACTTGACAAAAAAGGGCAAAGGAACGGCAGAAAAGCGACTCACCATGATTTGCTGGACACCTTGACCTTTTGCAAGTGACGCATTGATCAGCTGGTTTGCGTAGATGATTTCTGAAAGCTTGACTGTCAAGTCATCTTCGTTTGTTGCTCCTTCTTGTGCCACACTGGGCCGAATGCAGGGCGACGGAACGGAAATATATTGCCAAATATAGTCTTCTGGTCGTCCAATATCCGGCTTTAATCCCAATAGCTCACAATCCTCGGCAGATACTTTCCGGAAGAGGTCCAGACTTCGCAAAGGATGTATATCTTCATGCGCTTTACTGAGAAGACCACCCAACTCCCGCTGTTCCTTGATGGCCGATGCGAATGTGCCCTTGAACTCTTCCTGCTCGTCACGTGTCGACTTCGCACGGAAACGCTCGTGAGTGATCTTGAGAGGACCGGCCTTCTTCACGACTCCATTCAAAGACGTGCAATACGGGCACTTGAGTACCTTTCGACATGCTGTATTGACTTGTTTCGCGAGACTGGCTCGTTGCAGATTCTCGAGGCCAGGTCGACGGAAAAGACGAAGGTATTTACGACGATCCTCTTCCGAGAGCAAAACTCTTGAGCATGTCTATTACATGAATTTTAGCACCATGCGATGTGTATATGCCAACGACGACATGCTTACCTTGCAGATATCTTGAAGCATCGTGATACAGGCTCTGAAGTACCCGATATGATAGACCGGCAACACCAGTTTGATGTATGCGTAATGTCCCACACATTCCGCCATGCTCATGTGACAAGTGTCACAGCTTCCACTCTTGTCGGATGTACCCAGTCGTGGATCAAGAACACCATTTGTCTGTGGCGCTTTCGTGCCATTGCCTCTGATTTCGTAAAGTTCTTGACGATATGCTTCAAATTCCGAGATATTCACGATTTGCTGAGGAGTCATAGGCTGGAACTGGATCTTTTTGCTATTACACACCCATCAAGCATCAGTACGTGACGGAACACAAGCGTCCGTCTCGCCATCACTTACATCATTTTCGGAGCATTGGCTGAAACGTAGTTTTTGCTGTTCAACTCGTTCGCTCGCATGGTGGCGGCCGCGACAGGATCCAGGTAGGCTGGACCCGCCGTCATAGTCATGGTGCCAACCATGTGTGCAGGTGTTCGAGCGATTCCTGACGAAAAGTATCGACGAACTCGTTCACTATCAAAGGGCAAAATTGGGCAGAAGAAGCGGTTCAAATAAGTTGACTGCTCTTGAATGAGCTTGACTCGATCACTACCGAGCCGGAAACACGTGACTGAATACGCGGAAGCAGAATGTATAGTGCAGCTGATGACCAGCAGTCTCTATACCCTCCTCCACGACCGCCGACGATAAATACTAAACGATAGTCTCAAAAGATTGCCCACTGCCCGTCGATACCCCATCTATTCCACTGTAATCCAGTACAACACTTTAAGTTTACTCACCACTCCAGTGCCTCGCGACAGAACTTACTTCGTGGCGCCTACTACCATCATGATGCGCACATCAAATCAACGTGTTCAGGGAATGAGGAGTACTAAACCCAAGACAAAACCAATAGAGGCCATGACTTACGCAGAACTACAACAAGCTCTGGAACGGAATATCTCAGTTTTGTCAAACACGCAAGTGAGAACCTCCTTTCCCTTAGCGCGCCTAGCTAATTTCACGCTCTTGCAAATAACAGATCCATGTTCGCTTCCTCGTCTACTCGACCTTCACCGTCGGATACCTTGGCTGCTCGGCTGAGGGAAATGAACGAGAAAATCAGGGCTCGCATGGGCCAGGTCGAGGAAAAGGCGGTAGATAATATGGCTGAAGGATTACAGGCGACGCGGATAACCGACGGAGATAAAGGAGTACGTCGGCCGGATTTCCTTGAAAGACTTTGAAAATGCTGACTGTTATCATCTTGCACTAGGCACTATTACATTACCCACAACAACTCCTGACAGGGCCGACAACGACCACATTCGATACTAGCCTGACAAGTGGATCGCAGCAATTGGTCAACCTTACCTCCCAAGAAAGGAAGAATTCTCTTGACCAGGATACACCAAGTCTTCAGAATTATGGGAAGAGAAGAGCGGAAGAGCTTTTACATGAAAGACATGGAAAAATTGAAGCAGCCGGGAAATCCAAGGTTTTCCATGTGTAAGTGACAAAACAAATACAGGGAAAGATTGTACGGCCAACTGACTTGATTGCGCTGTGCGAACAGTTCTGCTGAAGAATCGCTGTCGCTTCAGAAATCACCAACGAAACAGCTATTGAACGGCAATGCATACTTTGGCTCTTCCTCGGAGGCTCAAGCGCCAGGGCAACAGGAAGTGTCCATAGATGACCCGATGAGCGGGAATCGCAGAGGAAGCAATATCACCATGTCATATGGCGATAAAAAGCCATTTGACAATCTGTCAGAAATAGCTCGAGCAGCAAAGCTGCAGTCATTCTCGTTAGTCGTCTGGCTCTACATCAGGCAGCATCGCAATGCTGATGCTTCTCATTTTGAACAGCTCATATATTCCATGGGACTCGGACGAGGACTCGGATTCCGATGATGAATTGGAGAATGCGATTCTGTACGGCGATCTGGATGCTATCGCAAAAGCAAGCGAACGAGCCGAAATTCTGGAAGAGGCAGACACGGTGTCAGAGTCTGGAAGCATAGCGGATGGAATGGATATGAGTGGGATCATTGCGGTTGACATGGAAAAGACGGCGGCCAAAGAGCCATTCACGCATCAAGCAGATCCGTAGCCTTGTACTTGCATAGGGGTCGTCCAATCGTTGTAGGAAGTATGTAGCATTGATTCGGCAAAGGTTTACTGTATTCATTCGACTATTACAGTTGAACCTCTACTAGCCGGTTCGACCACATGTATTTTGAAAAGGCGACATACAGCCAACGAAACCACACTAGTTGCGAGGAATGCTGCATCATTGCTCGCAATGCCGTGATATATCCCCCATGTGATGATGTGATGTCCCATACCAGTGACTTGTCGACAGGCCTGGCTTCGCCTTTTTCTGGCGCCATCCTCTCACGTAAACGATATTGGATAGTCTTGTAAAAAGGAAACAAGGTGCTCGTGAACTTTACTCGTTTGGGTACAGTCTCCAAGGTCAACAGCCGTGGCTTTTGGGTTGACGGATGAATGTTGTACACAGGTGCAATCTGTTCTGATTGAGCGAACAATAGCTTGACGCCAAGGCTTAGAGGGGTGTGATTAGGATGCTGAGTGACACCACCCGTGTCAAAAGTGATGATCTGTGCGAGATATACGACTCAGCTGGTTTCTGCCCGAATGAAGGTTGTACTGGTCGAACACTTACGACATCGACTGGATGCATATTCAAGTGGCGATCAAGGACCAAGGCAATAACGGCTGGGTCCCAAGCCGTTTTCATTGTATCTGGCAAATCGCTGTCGACTCAGGATCAGAACCCGCGATATGCTCCAGATTGATTGCCTCCAGGAACCTCACATTTCGTTCACGATTGTCACATCGCTCTGATTCACTCCGAGCGTGGAATAGCTCGCCAGTAGCTCTTCAGATCGGACACTACCAATTCCTGTCGCGTTACCTGACAGCATGGTTCGAGACAACAGTGCATGATTATGAGCTACATAGACTGAAAGTGATGGTAGGTTGGTCCTACCGCTAGATAGACACAAAGCCCTGACATGTGCTTGTTGATCGACCAGAGAAAGGATTGTCGGTGAGAAGAACATGCATTCATCGTCGGGATGCGCTGTGAGAACGAGCGCTCGTAATGGTACGTGTTGTGCGTTGGATGATGAAAGGAGACTGCTCCAGTTTGGCGGCGGTGGCGGAGTCAGACAGGGCAGCAGACATAGAATAGAAACAAGCCATGCAAGAAAAGAGAGTATGTTACGTATAGAGGAGAAGGGTCGTGGGCGGCGAGATGTCGGTCGAGACGGGACTGTAGGGTTCCTCGATTTGGTGTTCGTGACAAGCATCTTGAGCTTCAGGAATCTACTTTGGCTACACAATAGGTCGTCAAGGCCATGCTGTGCTTCCCGACTGCACGCGTTAGATCACGAGAAGATGGGCGAAGCTATGGGCGACCTATGATGTCTGCACTGAGCTCTGTACTGGTAGAGCGAAAGCTAGCGAAGTGAAACTCGGATGAAATGACGCGCAGTCACGCGCTTGCGAAACATTGACAACAGCTGGCGATCCAGGCGAAGCTATGTTGAATGTTCATGTAGCATCTATGGACACCAGTCTATACCTCGGAAACCTTGCAATACTGCCCGGTTTAACAACTAAGCATCTGATCATCTCGACCATCGTCTGGTCAAGTGGCATTGGAAGAACGCCATGTCAGCTGCAGCCAACCTCCTCGCGCGGCGCTCGAATAGCACAACTTCCCTCGCGCAATTCTATCGAGAACACAACCCGAGTTATGAAGGTGTCCGAAGCGGGAACGATGCACCCGAGTTGGACTTTTGCAATGCTTTCTGGGGAGAAGGGGATGCTGGGTTCGAGGTCATCATGGCGCGTACCAGGGCGTCGGCTAGGACGATTGATGATCTAAAGGTTTTCATGAAGGAAAGGTGAAATGGCAAGATAGTGTACATCCCCTGTGTCTTAGCTGACATTTTCCTGACTCGGATAGAGCCATTATCGAAGAGGAGTACGGGAAGAAGTTAGCCAAACTGGCCAAGCAGACGCTCGGAAAGGACGAGACCGGGTAAGGATAGACGTTTGGCCGTTCAACCACTGTTCTGCAACAGGAACTCACCCTTGTTCTCTACTTTTGCAGGGAACTGCGATCAGCCTTGGAAGCTCTGCGAGTAGAGACGGATAAGCAAGCTGGTGGGCGTCTGAAGCTGGCTGGAGAAATTAGAAAGGACGTTGAGGTATTTTGTTTTGTCTTTTCAAACGAGTTTCTGGAATGTTCTAACTTGTCTCGTTTCAGTTACCGATACAAGATATGGCCAATAAGATAGGAGGTATGAGAAAGAATGTGAGTTGATCAGATCTACGACCATCGCTCCATACGCCTAATTTCAGGGATTATCTGCAGTATCAAGCGAATATAGAAAAGCTTCACAAGAACAAGCTATCGCAAGAAGCCCATGTTGCCAAGGTATGACGTCCTAAGCCTAGAATTCTCGATCATATTGCTTATACATCCTTGCTGTCAGACAAGAGAACGGTACGAGCAAGACTGTCTTCGCATCAATTCGTACACAGCGAACACGTCTCTGGTCCAAGGGAAAGACTTAGAGAAACTACACAGCAAACTTGAAAAAGTTCAACAAACGGTTGGGGGAAACGAGCGAGAATACAAAGCTTGCGTGAGGCTTTTAGAGGAAACGACTCGAAAGTGGGAAACGGAATGGAAAACTTTCTGTGACGTAAGTAGAGGATTGTGCTAGTGCTGCAACGGATGCACAAGGCCTCATAATCTTTTCTTCCGAAATCAGCACGTTCAAGACCTGGAGGAGGAGCGAATCAACTTTATCAAAGACAATGCGTGGAATCTGGCGAATGCTATCTCTAGCGTTTGTGTCACCGATGACGAGGTATGTATCGGGAAAACCTTGCGGTTTGGCTCGTTGACTAATCTAGCATCATGCGTCAGTCTTGCGAGAGAATCCGCATCGCGCTCGAAGGATTTGAGGACGTCACGGAGATCGAGGCATTTGTACGAAATTACGGTACTGGAGCTAAAATCCCGGGTAAGCTTTCTTCCTTGAAGAGAGCGAGAAATCACACAACACTGACGACAGCCACTCTCGCTCTGCAGATCCGCCTCTGTTCATCGACTACGCAAAGGGAGAAGCTTATCATACAGACAAGACCGCCCGAGTCGCGACCTTCCAAAGAGCTACTACTAGGTCAGGCTTGTCCCTGCCTTCGAGTGCATTAATGAGCAGTGACACGACGCCAAGCTTGTCGGATGTGTCACCGGCGGCCCCGGTTAAAAGTCCAATGCCCGAAGTTCCGAAGTTTCCAACAACGCCTGCGCCGCCGCTGGACTCTACCCCACCTCCCGTGCGGGATGGCCCTGCTGTTAGTAACGGCCTTTCCGCGTCCCAAGCGAATCGTGTCGCATCACCAGCTCCGGATGTTGCTCTGGCGCCTTCAGTGTCTGCGCCTCGCCCACCTTCAGCGTTTGGGAGACCTGCCTCCATTTTCGGTCATGCGCCTCCCGCTCAAACTGGCCCGTCCGCCATCAGACCTTCTCCCAGCGGAATAGAGGAAGATGATCCCCTGGCTCGACAATTGGCCGAGCTTCGACGAGATCCACCGCCGGTAGGAAGTATTCGTCGTGGTAACTCGGTCAGACGGCCAGAGTCAGTGACGGGAAGCATCAAGAGCACGTACCACACTCGTGCGAAGTCTCCTGGGCCTATTCATCCTCATTCCCAGCAGCAACAACAACCGCAGCCACAACAGCAATTACAGCAGCAGCGACCAGAATCTCAACCGCAACAACAGTACACACAACAGCAGGGGCAACCCGCCGCAAATCCGTCGTATCGACAGTCTTACCAAGGCCATTCGCAAGGGAGACAATCTGTGGACACATCGCTTGTGCCGCCCGCGCCAGGCCATACTGCTGCTGAGCTTGCGAAAAGCAAGGCGGAGCACGAAAGACGAAACAGTCGGCATTACCCAACCGGACAAGAACAAGTCTACGAGATCGTTGGCAATCACCCAGCTTCTAGACCCGGGACGCCGTCTGGACAGCAAGGCAATGCATCCAGAGCACCGTCTCCAGCCTTCATGCAACCACCTGTGGTCCCTGCGTCACCTATAGCCGACCAAGTTCTTGATCAGTATCATCAAGCTTTCCCAGGAGA
The DNA here is from genome assembly GCA_030039245.1 of Naganishia vaughanmartiniae. NCBI lineage: Eukaryota > Fungi > Basidiomycota > Tremellomycetes > Filobasidiales > Filobasidiaceae > Naganishia > Naganishia vaughanmartiniae. The sequence goes on along the minus strand of JASBWU010000001.1, from coordinate 413,132 downwards.
GAGATCTCGGTCCCGTGCTGGGTCGATCAATTCGGCTCATTCGCGCGCAAACTCGCGCATGGGAGGGTCGTTCTCTGCGGCTACGGGACAAGCTATTGCACACACTATGGCCCGGGCTCCTAGTCCGAACCCTGCAAGGGAAGGATTCGTCGGTATTGGAGCCGGAGCGCGAAGTCCGAGTCCTCAACCAGGTGCGCATCAGTCCATGACAGATCGACTCCACGCCGCATCGCCTGCGCCTTCCCAAGCTCGTTCGACAACGCCTGGTGGTTCATGGACAGCTGGTCATCGACACAGCCAGTCGCACGCGCAGCCTACAAGCCAGCCAGGCACAATGCAACGACCTCAATCCCAATCCACTCGTTACTCGATTCATGGCAATCCTACGCAGTCCGCTGGACAAGACCAAAGACAATCCACGTATGGGGGATCCCACACTCTCGTCACTCAACCTCCTCAACCTCAGCCTCTACAAGGCGCGGTCGCTGGTCACAGCACATATGGATCAGCGTCCAACCAGTCTCGGTACGGATCCGTCTCTTCGCCTCCCGTCAATTCTCAAAGCCAGTATGGCTCTATGAATAGCCTCACAGGCCAGCCTCTTCAGGGGCAATACATGGGACAGTCCGCGACCTCTCCATCGCCCTATGGTCAACCGGCGCCACAATCAAATGTGTATTCGCAAGGTCCACCTGTCCAGTCACCAACCGGGTTTGCGGCCCCAGCGCAATCCCTCTATCAACAATCCCCACAGAACCCAGCAGCTTATCAAGCTGCGAACCCGAACTCTGCTCACAGCATGGGCTACAACTCCCAGCCGGGCCATTACCGACCCTCCAGTACAGCGCCAACCCCTGTGCCCGTTCAAATGGCTTCGCAATATCAGGGTAACGCGATGCCTCGGGCCGTTAGCCCAGCTCCGCCTCATGTCCAGTCGCCTATACAGCAACAGCCGACTCAGTACTATGGCGGGCCGCCTCCTCAACAGCAGCAGCCGATTTATGCTCAACAGGCACAGCACCAGTACGGTAATCCTGCGTACTCCCAACCTCAGCAGCAGCAGCAGCAGCGGCTGCAGCAGCCTGTCGCTCAGGAACCTCTTCACCAAGGCGGTCGGTCACCAAGCCCGCAACCTCCTCCAGTTCCGGTCGACACGCCGCCAACAGGGCAGTATTCGACTACGGGGCAGCCCGTTCTATTTTGTAAGCACATATGTCTTTCTTCACTGTCGCGAAGGCTATTGACGGGGTTGTTTTGCTTCGCACGTTCTGTTGAATAGATGGTAAGTTTATGTTGCGCTCTTTCGATACAAGCGAATGCGCGATCAACTTGTGTACTAAAATACTCTTGGTTTCGATACAGTCAAAGCGCTGTATGACTATCAGGCTCAAAGTGGTAAGCTAGCACCCTTTCAATAGTCGGTCGGCAATTGCTGATACCTGTGGCTTGCGTCTATAGATTCTGAATTTGACTTTCAGGAAGGAGATATCATTGCAGTGACTTCAACCCCGCCAGATGGCTGGTGGAGCGGTAAGAATATACGTCGCGACTCGAACCTGCGGATATTGATGATTGCGTAATTTATCGCGTAGGTGAATTGCTAGACGAGGCTCGAAGGATAGCAGGTCGTACAGATTTCCCGAGTAACTTGTAAGTCTTCGGGCTCTTTCCTCGACCGCTGCGTTTTTCACGATGTGTAGTAACCTTCGCCCCGTATCCCTCTAGTGTCACCTTATTCTAAAGAATCGAATCAGGGATTTATAGAATATATGGGAGGCAGATCCATGTATTAGCTTGCCGTTCCAGTTTCTTTGCATCATGAGGATTGGCCTGATTCCACTTTGTACAATACTTCTTGTGTGCTGTGCATTGCGGAATTGTTGCGCATTGACGCGGAACAAAGACATTCTCTGTCCGTACAGCAATGATGCAATGTCTGAATGTTTGAATGTTTGCGCCTTTCTGTAAGAAGCGCGCGCTTGTGTTTTTCGAGGTTCTTCCTCGCTCCAGAACGCTTGGCCGGGCCTGCTGACCCTCCGATGCTGACTCGACCTTGTCCCCTCGTTCCCCTCGTCCCCATCGGCCCATCGACCACGATACTCTTTTATAAGCATTTTGTGCATCTTGTCTAAACTGTTCAGCCGTTTGCACCTCCCTCCAGCTTTCGCTATATCAAACAATCTACATATCACTTTTCAACATGTCTGGTGGTGCTAAGATCTACGTCGGAAACTTGTCCTGGAACACCAACGATGAGCTCCTCGGTCAAGTGAGTAGTGATTCTTTTGTTCCCTGTGGAAGTGAACAACAACTAAACATCTGCGTGTTGTCCATCAGGCTTTCTCTCAATTCGGTCAGGTCACTGACGTTCGTATCTTTCTGTCTCATCCGGTGATTCCCTGTCTCTGTCCGTGTCTTGCGTCTCATCGGTGTTCTTGCTTCTTTTCTCTCTATATCACGTCGTTCTTTGGTTCGCAATTACCTATATTACAATCGAATACACATGACTATGTCTGTCGCGTCTCGTGCATATCGTCCTCGGTTCACTCTTCCTGTTCGGCTCGCTCTCGTCTTCGGTTCGGTTACGCCCTCGTGAAATATCTGGTTGTGGTTTGTGGTTTCCTTGCTTCTGTTTCCCGTGCTTCTGAATACGTTGTTTTATCCCTCCTCGACTATACCTTTGTGTCGTTCTGGATCGTTGGACTTGTACAGTGCATTGTCATGAAGGACCGAGAGACTGGTCGATCCCGAGGTTTCGGTTTCGTTGTATGTGTCTCTCTCTCGCCCTTTAGACCGCGTATCGTGGAGCGTGCTGCGCCTGCGATACGTGTTGTTTCCATGTCTCCGTTTCTGATCATCGCCTTCCTTGTCTTTCCGTCATCCCGCGCTTGTCTGTAAACGTTTTGGAAACTGTCAGACTTTCGCCTCTGAGCAGGAAGCCAACGCTGCCATTGCCGGTATGAACGAGCAGGAGCTTGACAACCGACGACTCCGAGTCAACTTGGCCAACTCCCGACCCGCTGGTGGTGCCGGTGGAGGTAAGTAACTCTTGTCTCTTGCTTTCTCATGCATAGCGTTCTCATTTGGGTTCCTTCTGCGTTCACAGAGGGCGGCTACGGCGGATCCTCTGGATACGGTGGAGGTGGAGGTGGTGCGTTAACGTTCCCTACAACGGAGCTGTTCAATGCTAACGCAGTTCTTCAATTGCAGGATACGGAGGCCAATCTGGAGGATACTCCGGCGGTGGTGGTATGTGAACGTGCGTCGTGGACGCAGCTGTTCGCTTCTGACACCTCTGCTCAACTAGGCTATGGCCAGCAATCCGGTGGCGGGTACCAGGGCGGTGGCGGTACGTGCTCGCGCGACTAGGATCAAGCTGTTCTATTCTGACACAGATCTGTTCAACTAGGCTATGGCCAGCAATCCGGCGGGTACTCCGGCGGTGGTGGTATGTGAACGTGCGTCGTGGACGCGGCTGCTCTCTTCTGACAACTCTATTCGAATAGGCTATGGCCAGCAGTCCGGTGGTGGCTACCAGGGCGGTGGCGGTATGTGAACGTGCGTCGGGGATGTAGCTGTTCTATTCTGACATCTCTATTCAAGCAGGCTATGGCCAGCAATCCGGTGGGGGTTACCAAGGTGGTCAACAGTGTACGTGAATGTTCTCCTCTCTCCACGTCGTTCCATGCTGACAGTCTTGGCGTTCTTTCAATTCAGCCTACGGCGGTGGTGCCCAGCAGGGCGGCTACTAAGTTCCTCGCGCATGATTCCGGCACTTTGACAGTGTTGTAGGGACCGTTCTACAGACTGCTCAGACATCGGAAGTCAGCTTGGAATAGTGCTCCTTCGGGTTTCCTTTTGTGAATATTTTATTTGCGGTTTCTCTTTCCCCAAAAGTTGTGAATAAAGGAATCGAGTCAAGAGAGAAGGCCTGAAATGAAGAACGCGAATGTTGTTGATCGTTGCTGTCGTTTTCTATTACCTTCATGCTCCACCGCTCACCCACAGAAGGAGTTTTTCAATGATGTCGCGATGCGGCCCGCGTTGCCTTTGTCTTTCAGTTTCATAGCTGGTTTCATCTTTCATCAGCTCTTTCATCCTTGCTGCTGGCTACGTGCGATCGGTTCACAATTGAGACATCCTCACCGCTGCCCTTAAATGCAAAAGAGGAATTCGAGCGACTGCTTATAGCGCTTTCCGCTAATCAGACAGCAGATCATGGACTCTGTTCCAACCTACCTGGCTCACTTTGCTGCCCGTGCATACTACTACGTTCGACAACTCGGAACCCGTTCCCGTGGCCTTTACAGCACTCGAACCCGCCAGATTAGCCTGCTCATCGCCGGTGCTTTCCTCCTACTCCTATGGGTCGACCCTCGACTCTATCACTCGCTCAAACCCAAGGATGTACTTCGTCTTGTCCCGGTTCCAGCGCCATCTGCACAGCTCGTTGCTCAACTCGACAACTTGAATGCTACGTTGTTTGAGCATTATCGTTCGCATGGACGATCGCTGCCGGAACAAGTGTTTCCGTATCAAGCATTGACAAGGGGTCAGCAGGCGAGGTATAAACTCCTTTCGTCCGACACGGATGGCCTGTACTTGTTCACAACACTCATTCGACAAGTACAAGACCAAATACCCGATCTGCTCACAGCGCTCACAGTAGTGATTGAAGCACTCGGTTCGCAACGGGTCGCATTCTCGTTTCTCGAAGGCCCATCCGACGATCTAACACCTTCAGTCTTCAACGATGTGCTTCAAACATTCCTCTTATCCCTCGGCGTGCCATCTCAGAGACTACGGATTCTTACCGACTCGCCAGCGATAGACTTCCAAAACGTCAACCGTATAGAGGCCCTCGCAGATCTACGGAACCAAGCGTTACAACCCCTTTGGCAAGATGCGTCATTGAGAGAAAACGTCAAGGCGGTTGTCTTCTTCAATGACGTCTACCTCAAAGCCGAACATGTGCTCGAGATGCTGTATATGCATCAAGTAAACGGAGCTGGAATGACAGCAGCGTGGGATTGGTACAAGAGAGAACCGGCGTACTTTTATGATGTTTGGGTTGGCAGAACAGTAGGTCCCTCGAGTATTTTCACTTCAAGTCGTTCCCGTGCTCAAGTGTGAGCGTCCCTACATTATTCTTAGATAGACACAGGCGACTTGTTCTATCCCATACCTGAACCCCACTGGTCGCCTTCGGAAAACCTTTTCCCGGATTCGCCTGCATCATTAGCTGCTTTCCAAGCACTGGAACCCTTTCAAGTCTTTTGTGGTTGGAATGGGATGGTGGTGCTGGACCCTAAACCATTCCTTCCGCCACACAATGTCCGGTTCAGGAGGTCAGATCAATCAAAAGGAGAGTGCGCCGCTTCCGAGTGTGGATTAATATGTTCCGACTACTGGAAAGAAGGATTTGGCAGGATACAAGTTGTGCCATCTGTACAGGCAAGTCCATCGTGCCATTCGCATATGTACAGCGTCGTCAATGGTGAAACTGACTTCGCTTCCTTGTCTTGTCTCCGCGTCTAATCTAGCTGGCGTATGAACGGGATGTTGCTATCAAGACGGAATATCTCATGCAAGCGCAACGCAGAGAATTAGGATGGAGAGATGGAACGCCGCCCGTTCGCGGAGGAAAGTTATACAAAAGCCTGACATGGCAATCAAAGTAAGCTCGTTTATAAATGGTATAGGATGCCGTCAGATCTCAGACTGATCTTCCGTGCCACCTCGTAGACCTCCGAATAAGGTTCGGTGTAACCCTTGGCCTGAAAAGAATGGCTTAGGACACAATGTGTGGGAAAACACAGACTGGGTTCCTCCATGGTTGTAAAGCACTCGAGACATAAAGAACCTTTTCTCATTTTCGCCTCGAAAATACCCTGCCTACCCAGATACAACTCTAATTTTGACGATCTATTCGTCATCCTCGTCGTCCTGAATCAAGAATTCGTCCACAGCTGCCTTCATCTCCTGCATGCTCAATTCCCTACCGCCTACTCTACTCTCATCCGGATGCAGGTGATCCTCCTGTATATCGCCTACCCTATTGAGACCCAGTCGTGCGGATACGCGATCAGACACCCAGAAGGGTAATCCAACTCCGTGTTCTCCCGCATTCGAGGGCGTATTTTGCGAGACTGCGCCTCCGATAACACCAGTTGACGATGGGGACATGGCTGTCAAGCATGCGTAACACAAGAGTGGCGCTAGGTCATGAGCATGATTGGCTTTGCGGTTTGCTGGCGCCTCTATCGTATTTCCTGTGGGAGCAATAGCGGGGATTTTGCCCAGCGATGTCAAAGCTGTGCGAGCTTTCCAGTCGAGCGATGAAGGTTCAGCCGGCCTACAGTAAGTAAGAGATGAGCATCTCTAGTATCATGGAGAGGAAGAAGGTTGACGTACAAGCCGCAGAGAGGGCATACGACGTTCTCTCTTGTCAAGCCAGCCTGTCCCGTACTGTCTCCAGTGACAGATCCGGGTTGCCTTTTGAACACCAACTTGGACCCGGTGCGGGATATGGTGGAAACCGTTGAAGGGTGCGTAGCACCAAGATTTGTGATAAAGTCTATATTCAGGAAAGAGGAACCGTCAATCGTCTTCAGGGCTGACGACCAACTCTTTCGCAACACACCTTCAGTCAATTTCTCAAGACTGTTAATGCCACCTTTACCCCTCGCCTCTCCAACGCCCTTGATACGAGTCTGGCCGGTCATAGAGCCTATCGTGCGGTCCCACATACGATGGTTGACGGTCGGGATCCGCTTGATGTGGCAATAATAAGCGGCTTCCTTGATCATTGATTCCCGCAGCGGTTTGATACGTGTGATGTGATCTGCAGCTGGTACTGGCGTTGAAGCGCGTGTGACGGGCAATGAATCGTCTCCTATGTTGTGTTGAGGAAGAACACTGGCGCCGAATTTCGGGAACACATAGACACCCTGCAGATCGATAGGGAGACCCCATCCATTCCCGATCGCTGCGCCGGCAATGATATTTTGCGCTTGTCGTGTCGATGTCTCTCCAAGCAGTAATTGCCCAATGTTGGGCAAGTAGGAACAAGCGAGTTGGAGGAGCGAAGTGAGGATGTTATTGAGTAGGTGTGGATGTGAAGCTGACGGCAGAGTTTGTAGTAATGCGGTGAGCGACTCTAGTGGCGACTGGGAAGCGCTACTTGATTTGATGATAGGTAGCTCTACGAGATTTCATGTCAGTTTCAGGTTCATTCTTCGATGCAACAGGCTATTCTGCTTACCAGGTTTCGTAAGATCAATCATCACTCCGTGATGAGCAGATGATGTGGATTCCGGCGTTGAAGCCAGGTCGTAGGCTTGAAGCCTCTGCGGCAAATCGGTCGAATACGCTTCTTCTGCGCGGATGACCACCAGTTCGATATTATAGTCGGGATACCGCTCGTTCAGATGCTGATCTATCATCGACGATTGATCTTCGACCTAGATAGCAAAGAGAAGATGGTTGTGAGGACGAAATACGGACGAAGGAGTCATTTTTCATACCTCGGGTATAACATTGCTAAAATCAACATGCACAGCCCAAATTTTTCTCCACGTAGCTTCTTTCTTCCCTCGCTCAAGCACAAACGTGCCATTGGCTGTCTCCTGCCCATCCGAGCTCTCCCTTGTCCCGATGTACCCTTTGGCGACCATGATATCAAGCAAACTCATACTTCCTGCACCCCCTGACAAGCCAATAACCATATCTCCTGCTTGTCGAGGCGGTCTTCCTACGAGCTGCTTGACGGGTGTTTGGCCATTGGGCGGGACGGTGGTGGTTGTCACGACAGTGGGCACAGGGTATAATGGTGGATGTAACGTTTTCGCTAGACGAGCGTAATATTGAAGGTGGAAACACGGTCTGCAAACGAGGAGTATGAGCATAACATCACTGAACGGAAAAGCCTCTCCAAGAGAAGCACGAACGTACTTGCAATACGCAATGCTCAACCGCAAGATCCTACCCTTTTCCGACTTGCATTTGACGCACATGCCCGTAGCGGCTCGTTTCTTCCTCGGCATAAGGAGTTGTTCTTCAGCTGCCGTTCCAGCACCATCAGGTATATTTGAACAAGACATGGTTGTAGTTGTGTCGGTAGGCTAGCTCGGGAAAGTATGGGAAACTATGACAAGTAAAGCAGTCTTCACAAATAATATGCCATCATACTACGCAAGAAGGCGATCGAAGCCAGAAACCACGAGATGGAGAACTAACCTAAAATCTCCGCTCAGTGACGTATCGGCGATCGGCATACATCATTATTGTGTCTCAGCGTGAAACTCGAGTGTTTTGGGACTTTTGAAGACGATCTTCTATCTCTTGCCATGTTACAACAAGCTCGTAATAAGCACTGTCATCTCCTTTGTACGACAGACGCCCACGTTGACTATACAACTCAACGATATCACCACTCAACGCCTGAACAACCCAAAAGTCACCCGCAGTAACATGACAACATCGACACAGACGGGCAAGGCTAACCATCCAGAAACCGCAGGCACATCCCGGCTGGCCAGTTTGAAAAACAATGTCTCCTACCTCGCCTACGGTTCTGCAGCAGGAGCAGCAGCTGTCCCTGCGAGCTTGAAAACCCGGACGATGCTGAAGACTACGCGGTATGTACTGAAGTATATCTTCTACCGTTTGATTCGTTACGGAAAGTATGTGGTGATAGTGAGTAATCGGTTACGGCTGGTTGTACTTCGGAGTGCATGTCTGATAACTCTGGAACTCTGCACAGGGAAGTATAGGCGCCGCGTTGGGTGGCTCCCTCCTTGCGAGTATAGCTTCAGGTGCTGCTTTTATCGTAGCTCCCTCAGCAATTGTTAGCACCGGTATCGGAATCGGATGGGCTGTTCTTAAGGTAAGTGCAGCTTCCAACGCTTATTCTCACCTCTTCGCCTGTCTGACAACAGTGCTCGGATTTGATCCTGTGCGCTTCAACCCTTACAGTTCGCTTGGAATCACAAACCAGCATCCCTCCAAAAAATCCAGTCTGAAATATCATCATTACTGCATCTGTCACCAACCGCCACCCAACCTATCGCTACCAGCAACCTCGCATCCTCGTCGACACCGCCTCGGAAATCTTTCTTCTCCTCTGCTGGCGAGAGAGCGCAGGAAGGACATGATGCTCGATCAGATGAACGTGCGGACCAGGAACATACGGTGAATCGTGTTTGAGCGTAGTTGGAAGGTGTAGCTTGTCCATAATTATCAATATATGATACACGCTGATTGATTGCTTTCGTTTATCGTCTCTTCGGCCGTGTCAAAATGTCATAACGCATGCCATGCAGACTGCTATCTCTTCGCATCGAGCCTTTTTGGAAAGCTGCGTCGGACGCAAAATATATAGGTTGGTCAGTATCGCAGGAAGATGATCTGATCATCATGTAAACTCCTTTGCGAGACATCCTTTGTCGAGCCTTTTCTTCCCTACATGCCTTTTACGAGCCCCTTCATTATCCCTTTGCATCAACTTCCCTCGATGGATTGCTGGAATCAACATATATATCCCCAACGGGGCCATCTCGACGAGCTTGAACGATGGATCAGCTTCTCCCCTTCTGCGGGAAACCGTTACACGATTAAGAAATATCATCATTGATCGCCATCGAGAATGTGCAGCAGACTAGTCTCCGACAATCTTCTTGTCGCCTATATCGCCCCTTCCAACGGATGCCGATGTCCTGCGGTAAGACCACCAGTGGCGCCGCTGGATTTACCTACTACCAAGGACTTGGATGTCACGACGGTCGTGTTGGAAAAGGCGAAAGAGACGGAAATCAAAGGCGACGCGGCCTCGCGCTCTCTGCGTCCCGCCACAACGACCACATACACAAACCTCCGGAAGACGAGGAATTCTACTGCTTATGTCAGCGTAGGCCGGTGAGTTGTTTGATCATTAGGCTGTCGAGCGATGCGTCTGAGATTGAAGTAGCTAAAACATGCTTGCGTTTTACAGAAACCATGTGCACTGGATTTTGGCAGTGATGCTCGCCTTTTTCAGTTTTACAATGCTCGAAGTAGCCAGAAGTACGTGTTTCTACCTGTTAGGATGCCGGTACCCGATACAAATATCACGAGCTGCTGATCTGAAGTTGCATTGTTGTGGTGTGGCTACAGGTCTTCAGTTTGGCCCAGACTTCCTCAGTCTGGATCAGTCTGAAAACTTTGAAGCCATTTCTTTACTGGGTGATGCCGCCTTCGAACTCGGATGGATTAGCATCGCCACGTCTCTGTGGCTCACAGCCTCGTGTCTCGACAGCGTACTCTCTGGAATCATCCCGAATGATTCTTGCTCGTTTCTCAATCCTGCCGGTGTGGAATTCATCCTCACGTCCACGCTGGCGGGAGCGTGGATCTCTCGCTTGATCCATTACTGGGGACTATTCCAACTGATATGGACATCCACAACTATCAGTCTTCGAACAGAATGGATGGTCTACTCGGTCTCATACATGGCTGTCTGTATCACCAGCCTGCTGCTCCTCAACGCTATCTGGGTGGCCCAAGCTGCGCTTACAATGGCGCGAGAGCAGGGGATGTCGCTTTGGGTCGCCGCACTTTACCAAGTCAACGATCTTGCGCGTTATGAGGATGATCAGGAGGGTGAACTGTTAGAGGATGCAGAGGAGGGATTCGTCAATTACGACCAGTATTTGTATTGGGACAAGCGTTGACAAAGCTACGCACCTCTGGGTCTGATCGCCTTGTTGCAAACCAGAGACGTTTTCTTGTACAGTTATAACAGTAGCATGTCATTTGACAAGCTGTAGCGAAAACGACGGTGTCCGAATGAGATGAACACCGCATAATTACATACGCATTTGTCATTGTACCGATTGTCCCTTGTGCCCGCTTAAGCCGGTGATGGCAGAAAGTGCTGCCGAGGCCATTGTCATGGCAAGGCTCACCGTGGCCGAAAAGTCCTGAGACAATTCACAACCCTGAGCTCTCGACAGCAGTCTATGGTGTCCATTTCAGGCGACCAAGAAAGGGATGTAGTGACCATCAATGGGAGAGAACGAGCGCTGGAAATCAAAGGTAATGACCACCTTTGTCTTACAGGTCCCATTGTGCGGCCTTCGTTGTGTAGCATCTCGACATCTTGCTATAACTAACGTTGTGATTCAACATAATGAAGATGTCAATCGCACCTGCCAGGAAAAGTCTCGGATTGAACTCTATTCGCCCGTGTCGATTGTCCAGCGTAACATTGAAATTCCTTCCGAGATATGTCTTCCACCCTAGCGCAAGCTGCCAAAGAGAAATATCAACGCACTTTCAACTCGTTGTCCATAATCGTCATGTCCGGACGGAAAAGCCAAATCCGGCTCGCGGGCGATGAACAGATCGCAGAACAGATTGTTGACGCCGCCCCGGTCGAAGAGGAATTCTTTACGGAAGGCAAAAAGGCCATCTCGGCAACTGGAAGGCTTCCTATCCTACGGTCGGTATTCTTCTACTCCAAACTAGCCTGCGAATTATGTTCCGTCGCGACACTGCACTAATACCGCTTTGGCACCTCTTCTGTTTGACTTGTCCATCTCGTAGCAACCACCTTCACTGGTTCCTTGGCGTCTTGCTAGCGCTTTGCAGTTTGATGTTGCTGGAACTGTTCAAAGGTAAGGCGACACATGAGGACAAGATTCGTCCCGTCTGCACGTCTAACATGAAACACTTGCAGAAAACCGACGCTTCCCGATTGCGGACATCGCTAGCCAAATCGATCAGTATACATACACGCAACCGATCGATGAGGCCATTTACCATATGAGCTGGTTGGCAGTTTTGACATCTGGGTGGCTCCTGATGACGAGTCTCGAGGGCAGCTTATGTCTGCTCGTTCCCGGGGATAACGCGTTCCTTAACGTAGCGGTCGTGGAATGGTTGTTGTCTTCTGGACTTGCCGGGAACTGGATCTACCGGATTGTGGCGCACGGCCGAACTCTCCAGCTTCTCTGGTCAGAGTCCAAGTACGACTACTCCAAAGCGACCATCTATTTCGCAGGCTATATTTGTGTCTGTATCACCGGGTTGCTGTTCCTCAACGCTGTCTGGATCTTTGACGGCTGTTGCCGCGTTGCGGTGCAACAAGACGTCGGAATATTCGAAGTATCGCTAGGGAACATCAACGATCTTGATCGGTTGGAAGTTGACTTGTCCGCCGTTGGTCTCCTCCAGGCGGAAGAGGGTTGCGCTATTTCAATCTCTGAAAAGGAGACACAGCGGGCTTGAGACCGACTGGGACGACATGCTAGACGGATGAGAAGAGACTCAGCTGGCAACGAAAGATGTAGATATGTCGCAATTGTTGCGCTCGCACATGAACGAGACATGTAACCAAAATCAACAGACGAAAGTTTCTCCAAATGATGAAGTGGTGTGCAATGCATATGACCTAGCGACGCGGCACTAACAAAATTGTTTTGAATAATTAACGTTGGCGTCTCAGCCCATGATTCCAGACTTTTCCAATTCCTTTGCTCTCGCCTATAGAGGGCATAAAAAGACAGTATTGTGTAAATGTAGAGCGATGAGATACCAATGCGGACGACTCACCTCGAGCTGAAATAGATAATCGTCTTTGACGAACGGATATAGCTCCCGCACAGATTCAGCCAACCTGTACAGATAATCCTGTTGACAGACGGGTTGTTCAGTACGCCTCTTCTGCGCCTGCGACAGCGGCACATACTCGATTCGGTCCCGACGGCCCCTGGCACGACAGTATTCGCCGTGCAAGCTGATCCAAAGGTTCATGACCGACTGTATAGGACATCTGTCAGTGGGCGGCTCCATTTTCAAGCGCGATATGATAAGACCCACCAAAGGCGGGATTATCAAGGCGGCCTATCCATATTGTTGCCTATCATGGCGCATAACTTTTGAATCTCCACGGGTTTTCGGTATTGAATTCAGTCAGAGCTTACCGCGGGCACAACGATGTTTTCCTCCTTGCCGTCTTCTGATAAGCTGTATACAGGCACCTCGTGCGCTGTATACCCATTCTGCTCTCTTATTTCTAAAATTGAGATGTAGACAGAGTTGTTCTGTGAGTTTTCGCGGTTTGTCATACTGCTCATCAAGGCAAGGGAAAGTACGTACCCAGGTAATTTCGGACTTTGTCTTCGTATTCCGGATCTATACGATACACAACTCCCCATACGTAGTCGTCAGAGGCGGCATCCGGCGGCTGTGGACCGAGATCTTGCGTCAGGAAAGTAAAATGATAGGCAAAGACCGAGCAAGACGAACTCACATCCCCCGACAGCTTGTGCCAATCGTCGGCATCTATAACCGTCACTACCCGACCTGGTCTATCAGGCACACCGCGATGGTCGATAGAAGACTGTGCAAATCTGCGTAGTACACCTTTCACATATCCCTTCTTTCGTTCAATCGCATGAGGTCTAGCACAAGTCTGAGCGAACAAGCGCATTATTATTTCAGAAATGCACGGGAACTCACGGTGGTTTCCAGATCAGAGAGCCGTAGCCGAAAACCCAAAACATGATTTGCCCGGTGGTGTGGAATGAGCGTTGTTGAGAACTGTCTTATGCAGCCAGCTATGCAGCCAGTCTGATTTTGCAGTTGGTCGACATGGAAACACCGAACAAAGTACTTGTACATGAACAATCGACGACGCCCTCATGACGAATCGAAGTTTACAAACCTTGTGACGAATAATCACACGACATTCTGGATCTTCCCAGTTGTCGTCATCCGACCCGACGATGATAAATGTCGAAGAGAGCATTACGGTAAAAGGGTCCATAGCTTCGAATCACTTCCTGACATACATATACACTGGACATCAACAACTCAACATGTTAACCAAGACTACCACCCGAACGTTGAACAAGTGTATCCGAACCGCTGCGTTCTCCAAGATCGCGGCTTCGCGAGCTCAACACACTCTTCCGCAGCTTCCGTATGCGTACGATGTATGTTCTGACAGCCGGTATATCTTCATGGAGAGACTTGAAGTACTTACTGCGTTTCAAGAAATTGTAGGCTTTGGAGCCCAGTATCTCCAAGGAGATCATGACCTTGCACCACACCAAGCACCACCAGACCTATGTCAACGGCCTCAACGCTGCCGAAGAATCGCTTACCAAGCTCCAGTCTCAGGAAGCGTCTACGGAAACCATCAAAGCCGTTATCAGCCTTCAACCCGCATTGAAATTCAACGGTGGTGGCCACATTAACCATTCTCTCTTCTGGAAGAACTTGGCCCCTCCCGGGTCCGAGCAAACCAAGCTTCCTGCCGGTAGCAAGTTTGCTCAGGCCGTCGAACGAGATTTCGGAAGCTTGGAGAACCTGAAGAAGGCCGTCAATACCAAGACTGCTGCTGTCCAGGGATCCGGCTGGGGATGGCTTGTACGTTGTTGGTTTTTATCTTGCTCTATCCAGGGACACATACTGATTACCGCAAACACCGTAGGGTTACAACAAGACCACGCAGAAGTTGGAAGTTGTCACTACTGCCAACCAGGACCCTTTGCTTTGTAAGCAGAGATCATGTCGACCTTGCGGACAGCATAGAGACTTAGACTAGCTACCTCTCATAGCCCACGTCCCCATCATCGGTATTGACATCTGGGTAAGTCATGAAGTCAATATGTGAAGCTTGCAGGCGCTGACGAGTGTTACTCCTAACAGGAACATGCGTAAGATCATCGTCTCCATGCTGTTTTCGGCTCGCCGAGGAACTGACGTTATTGGAATTTGCTTTACCTCAAGATTCTACTTGCAATACAAGAACGTACGTCTCCATGCCCTTTCTCCCAGCGCAACGCGACATCTCGCTAAATTTTCTATCCGTCGGCACGTTCGTTTATTTTACAGGTCAAGCCCGACGTAAGTTTTTCTACCCTTGATTCAACAATATCATGAACCTTACATACTTTGTACGATACAGTACTTGAATGCCATTTGGAACGTGATCAACTTTGAAGAGGCTTCCAAGCGATACGATGTAGGTCGCAGTCACTCTGACAACTTCATCAACACGTTTCCATGTTTAACGATGTCCTTTCCTTCCACAGGCTGCCCTCTAAATCAGCAATCAGAAACGCGAATAATAGGCAGAGTCAGAATAGGCAGTCGACCTAAAATATTAGAGCAATTGATATACAAAGTTGATGATTATGTCATGATCGTTACAAGATTTCCTCGTAAACCTAGTGGAGATCATCATTCGCGTCATCCACAAGGACTTCGACTCAAAGTCGCGAAATAAAGATCTACCAGCTTGAAACCATGGATCGTTACGAAAGGAGTAAGTTGCGCGCCAAGCAGGCTGGAGTAGGTGTTTTCAGCATTTCCAACAGGGCGTAAACTGTCTGGGGACGATCACGATGATCTCCTACTATGGTTTCGTCCTCCTACTCTGATCCAATAATCCCTCCCACAGCTTATCACGCATATAAACGTCTCAGCGCCAAGGTTGATGTACCGAACTACCCCGTGAATCACCAGGCGATCCGCCGATCTCCACGTTGTCGATGACGGGGGTGGATGGGTAGTAGAAGTTCCGTCCCAGGGTTTCAAAGGATGTTAGAGTTCTCTACTAGATTATAGGTCTTTCTCCCACGACTATTCTCCTATTCACCCTGCCGACCTCTCGTGGACAACGACGGAGACTGTTGCCCTCTGGCTTTTTCGTTGCCCCGCCACCTTTGGGTCGCGTTTTTACCCATCCATGTTATTTACCCCTCCATGTTCCAGGTAGACTCAAACTGACAGCAGTAAGTTTCAAGTGTGGTGCAGGCAAAAGCTCTTATTGCATTGTCGGTCATGGAACAATCGAGCGATCTCGCGAATCTGTCGATGAGAAGCAAACCTCCTATATGATGGGTAGACGAGCGGTTCTGAATCCTTATTCGGCAAACGAGATAAGCCTCCGGCGCGACAGCAGAGATATTTTGGCAGCCTCTTAGGAGGCGGAGCTCAACGTCGCCACATGCCCGGAAATATGGCTATATGGTATTCCTCAGCAGCTAGCGGATCACATACATCCTATCCTGGGAGAACACAGCTATTACTTGCCCGTGCGTGGGCAAGGATTTGTAGACGTGGGCCCGATATAAGATATGATAGTGTCGCTCGCGGGTTACACCGCCTCGAAGCAATCCAACAGTATCTCACAATCATTACTACCCTGTGCCACAACCAACCGAATTCCGTTTCAGAGCTCTGAGTCGATTGTGAGTAGACACCGAAAGGAGGTATCCGAAACGTTTCTGACGTTTCTTTCACAGCGCTACCCGAAAACTCCATATAAGCTGTTCGTCGACACGGGAGCAAAACCCATCGGACAGCCCGTGCACTCGAACGCACACAACCCTAAAGCACCACCTAAGGCCTGCCTGCGATAATGTCCTGGTCATCCGCTTATTCGAGCAACGACGGAGACAACCACCGGCCGGGATATTACGAGTATGACGATGCCGGGTTGACATCGCAAGAGCAGGAAAAGATACCGGGATATGCTTATTGGGTAGTGGGTCTGATACATGAACACGGATGTAATGGGGTAGGTTCAGCCTTATCCTTGCCGTTCTGCTTACCGTTCAACATTTCTGACGCTGCTGCCAATCGGACCAGGTGATAGCATACAATGACCTTCTCGATGAGATGCGAGTTGATCTCCTGCGTGGGAAAGTCATTGACGAAATCATGACATATATGCAGGTGCATGGAATGGCGAAGATTATCCAGGCGACAGATGGTGTATGGGTTGAAGCGTTGTAAATGCTGCCGGAGAGCCTTGATTTCAAAAGCGGAGGTTGGTCTGTTCTTCACGGTGCCTTTGTGCGTTTGACCGTGAGGAGGTAGCAGAACGGGGGGACAGTGCTGTGTCATGGACCTGGACTGTGTTATTAGAATGTTGAAACAACTGTTGCTATCAAGGTCGACTGGCCATCGACAGGTACCCCAAGTACCTGGTACCTTACATACAAACTGCAGTCTGGACAGCTTTCTGGACGCGTTTGAACTTAAAAGTCATTCGCGTCGATCGCTGCCAGTGTCCATAGTCCGAAAAGTAAACAACATTCTATCGAATAGCTTTCTGAATACATTCATCATTATCGCATACAAGTCGTTCCACCAGCATCCCGCCATACTCCAGTAAATCTAACAATGTCAGCTGCGGTGGGTTATCTACCGGACATCAGCACAGGCAAAAGTACTCCAAGCAGCAACACCCTATCCCAGAACGCATCTGAAGGATATATCAGAAACAACAGGCCTTCCTCATCAGCAACAGCCAGTTCAAGCTCACATCCTTTCAAGACGACAATGAGCCGGAATATAATGGAACAGCCGCAATCGCAGTCGCTGTCGGAAAAGGACAGTGCAGCCTCCAGCAATGATCACCAACGTAGAATACAGAATTTGGGAAAGGAATCCCGTATAGGGGATAAAGAAATAGACAACCGAATGAAACCCAAAGCACAGATCATGAGGGAGTGGCGGCAAAGCCAAGGTAAGTCTACGGCCAAGATCTGAAAACTTATCCGTCTCATTCCGGTGTTTATACACAGGAAAAACGCCACGAGACACCGATTTACTTCTCCGCGATATGCTCTACCTATTGCAAGGAATCGATGGAAAATACGCCCGATTCTCCAAAAAGTCGAGGTTCGAGAAACAGAAAGAGGTCAACCCATATCTTGTTGAAAAGCCTATACCGCGAGCCGGAGCGAGACTGGATAAAGGAAAAGGAAAAGAAGTCGACCTATTTACGGATGATGAGGAGATCAGGGGGATAGATTTCGTGGATCCGGATGGACAGGTTAGTGCCAGTCTTTCCTGATGAGAGGTAAGATGCTGAATATAATTATACCTTAGCCGCATTACGTGTCTCCAGCGTTGCAAATGATCATCGTGCAGCTGGCCGAGTTGGGTGTTCTCTATCGAAGAGTGTACAACTATATCCAAAGCAAGCAGGATCCCTCTGTGCAGGACCCTTTACAAGAAGCAAGTATGACAGAGCAGGTACGTCGTCAACCAGAGTCGTTCCGATGTGCAAGTCTGACTCATGCGCTCGCGCACCAGAGTCTATGCCACTTTTTGGAGACCGAGTTGGCAGATTATCTCCGGCTTCTGATGACACTAGAGGAAGAAATGCACAAGGCTAATGCCATCATGCCCGGAGACCATGATCAGGAGTCCGGTCAGGCCATATCGCCAAACCCGTCGTCTTTGGTTGTCCAGCAAGTGCCAACGGAGCGCTCAGGAATGACGTTCCAGAAACTATCATTATGGGCAGGCGACTTTATCTTGAAGGTACGATTGATGAGCAGTGTCGTCGCAGAAGCCAAAAGTAAGCAGCTTTTATGCTAGTCGAGCGAACCCCAGCTCACTTCTAGTGGCATTTTGGTAGAAACTCGAGGAGGGGCTTTGATCTCCACTATCTACGTGTTCACTACGCATGGTGATCCTTTCACGCGGGATTATTCAAATCGCATTTTAGACGAGGTGAGTGCTCGCAAACATCAGACGTGCGTGTCCCCAATTGCGACTGACTGCCTATACATGACGTTCTGCCAAACAAGGTGTCGAAGCCATTCTTTTTGTCGTTGCAGCGCTGGATTTCTTCCGGAGTGTTGCACGACCCTTTCAACGAATTTTTCGTTCAAGTGAATCCGGAGACAAGGGGCCAGCATTTCGGTCGGGTTGCGTTGCGCGATGACATGGGCTTTGGGTACCGAGGCGATGTGTCGACCAGGAATGATATAGCCTACACTCTATGGGAAAAGAGGTATATCTTTAAAAAGGAGATGCTGCCGAAATTTCTCAATGAAGACTTCGGGAAAAAGGTTCGTAGGATTTGAACTCGTAATCCTGCTCTTTTGCTCGACCAACGTAACATTAATTCTCTTCTCTTGCCAATGAAAACAGATCTTCTCTACCGGTAAAAGCATCAATTTCATACGATATGGGTGTCGAGATACCGATTGGGACGCGACAGAACGACAACTCGCTGAAGTCAGAAAAGGTTTGTCATATTCTGCAATACCAATGCTTTTTTGACAGACGAGTTTAACGGGCCTCTTTTCAGTCTTGACACACAACGATATTGCCGGCCTGGAATCGACAATCGACCTGACCTACAAAATTGCTAGCAAACGCTTGCTTGACATTTTCTTTGATCAGTACAATCTGATGGACCATTTGCAAGCTATCAAGCGTTATATCTTGTTGAGCGCCGGTGATTTTGCGGAACTCCTGCATCGCAATCTCGGGTATGTACAGCTCACAACGGCTTCTGAATAGATCTCCACTGAACGGCTTTCGTCATTCAGACCGAGACTGGATCGACCGGCAAGCAAACTGCTTCGACATCATTTGACCACAGATATAGAGACAGCGATCCTGGAAAGCAATGCCCGCTTCGAATCGCCTGAAATACTGCAG
Organism: Naganishia vaughanmartiniae; assembly: GCA_030039245.1. Classification (NCBI taxonomy): domain Eukaryota; kingdom Fungi; phylum Basidiomycota; class Tremellomycetes; order Filobasidiales; family Filobasidiaceae; genus Naganishia; species Naganishia vaughanmartiniae. The sequence goes on along the minus strand of JASBWU010000001.1, from coordinate 393,674 downwards.
AGGCTTGACGCGCGGTTACAGACGGCGAAACCCAATGATTCCGGCTGGGATTGTTTTGCCCTTGAATACAAGGTGGAAGCCCCGATCAATGCCGTTCTGGACGATAAGGCACTGGCTTCATACGATGATTTATTCGGCCATTTGTGGAGGTTGCGCAGGGTCTCAACGAAGTTGCAGAGCAATTGGCTAGCCCATACGTTTGCGATACGTAGATACAAGCATCTGAAAGGTGAGTTGGAGCTGTGGACCTTATAGAAAGATGATTGTCGCTGAATCTGATCATATCTGCTCGTTACAGAATTCATTGCAGTTTGGCATCAAAGCAACATTATTCAGGCGCAAATGGTACACTTTATGAGCGAACTACAGGCGTTCTGTCACCTCGAGGGAATTGCAGTACCCTGGTCTGAATTCGTCAAGTTTTCCGAGCAGCGGGATGGAGACTTGGACGAATTGATTGCCGCACATCGATCATATCTTCGTGCCATGAGCAGCAAAGTCTTGCTGCGAAGCAAGAATCGAGAAGAGGTAAGTCGCCCATCTTCTGGAAAGTTTGTCGATTGCGTGAAGCTGGATTCTCACTTGCTTAACAGGAAGCCCTGTTCGACGTGATTGAAACCGCACTGAGCAAGATCATGAGCTTCGCAGAAATCAGTGTAAGTTTTGCCATGACGCTACAACGACAAATAATACTGACTTCAAGCTACTTCAGAACCAACTTTATCAGCTCACGGTGCGAGAGTCAACGAGACTGGATAATAGAAAGATGGCAGAACGAGTAAGTGGCGTCCTTTCCGTGGGCAAAAGAATCGCGTGCGCTGATTCAGCCTTCACAGGGGATCATTGCTTTAAGCAATATCGACAATGCAGATCAAATAAAACAAGAACGAGAGACACTCGAACGAAGACTACGAAGATGCGGTGAAGATTTCAAATCCACCCTGCAGGAGCTAGTCTACGGGCTCGGCACGCATTCGAATTCCGAAGTCAAGTTTCTCGGATTGAGATTATCTTTCAACGATGTATACGCGATGCGAAAGACGAAGGCGAAAGCGACGAGTAGAACAGAACCGCGAAATGGAAACACCAAACAGAATATATGAAAGCACGGTAGAATTCGCAATCGTTGTAATAGGAAATGCAGGGATACAATATCATCGGTCCATCACATGTTTTGCCGATTGCTGAGACAAGAATTCCCAATCACCCTCGCCGTGATCCCTTCTTCTTGTTTGTGAGCGACACCCGAGAGTTCAGGTTTTTCTGTTTTGTTGCCTTCGACAAAGGTACGTAGCTGAATGGATCAGCTTGTCCGGCTCGCTTGACGTCACCTCCAGCACGCTTTTGATAGAAAAAGGTCAGCTGGGAACCGGCGTCAGAGAACATGAAAACATACCTTAGCACGGAACTCGGAACCAAGCTTTTCGACATCCTTCTTCGCCTTCTTCTTCTTGGAAGGCTCCTCGGCTATGACATCCTGAAGGACGTCGGTATCGTTCTCCTCTTCCAGGGCACGACCTCGTTTAGTATTCTTGTTGAACTTCAGTCGACCCTTATCATCTCGTCGCATACCGTCGACCGAAGTCAAAGCTGTCTGATAAGCAGAACCAGCCACCATGTCACCGGCGGAAGGTTTCTGTTGCTGTTCCGCTTCTGATTCGGATTCATCGATGACCATACGGCCGGTATCTTCATCCACCTTGAATGCTGCGGCGTCCTGGCCTGGGCGACGACGCTTCTTGCCGGAAGGATCCATGGCTGCAGAAAATGTTTTAGCGGACGTTATATCAGGCCTGGTCGGAGAAATCGAGACTTACTAGTGATCTTGCCAGCAATAGACCGATCGAGCAAATCCATTGGAGCATCCTCATCTTCGCGAAGATATGCGGCATTCTGCTTGTCACGACGTGCGCCCTTGGCATTCTTCCCGGTCGGCTTAGCCTGAGCCGTTGTTTCACCGTCGCTTTCCTCCTCGCTGGCGCTACCATATAATGCATCCTCGAAAGCGGACCCGGTAGTCTGCTTACGGGCCTGTCCCTGTTTTGTACGTCAAAAAGTTAGAGAGTGCGTACACGTATCAAAGAGACAGCACGTACCTCATCTTCATCTCCGTCACCATTGGATTTGGCAGCTTTCTGCCTCTTTGCCCTGTCCTTCTTCTTCTTGATATGTTCCAGAACCTTTTTCTCGTTGCCCTCTCCAGCGCATTTGTAAACATCATCGTATCCAAACTTTCTAATCATTCGTTCAAAGATGTGAACGGTCTTTAGCTTGAAGTGATTTTTGTGATCGTGCACCCAGTTGAGCAGTGCGGGAACCAGACGTTTGAGATGGCCACGTGGGATTTCTGCTGGAAGCGAGACGACGGCGACCTTTACGAATCCTAAAGCCGACTTGACAATTTCTCGGTTCTTGGCTTCCAAAAAGACAACAATGGTCTCCAACAGATCATCCATGGTTGATCGCGAGATATGATCTGCGTTGACGGGACAATTAGCTTCCATTTGCCCGGGAAATGGGAAAGCAAACTGCGCACCTTGGAACTCGAATATCAGTCGAGACAATGCCGTTATCGTGGCACTGATCATGTGAGGGGTAGTACCGACCATACCGGCAGCGACAATCTTGATGTATTCCTCGATGTTGGCATTGACTATGAAGTGATATAGTCAGACGGGGGCCTAACGAACGTGCAGTGAAAAACGTCAGACATACCATCCGCGACAGGCTGCATTTCTGCGTCGTCTCCTGCATCCGCGGCACCTTCCTGTTTGCCGCCATTCGCTTGAGGCTCTTCGGCACCGCCCATAAGGGATTGCGAAATGGTTCCTCCTTCAGCCATTTTGTTTCCAAGAGCGACCAACAAGTCGTACGCGGCATTCCTCGCCTTCTCGCTGACTTCCTTCGTGCCGAGAACTGCTTCCGTTACAAGGACCAGCACAACATGAAGTCGTTCTTTTGGCAGTTTGGGCACGAGCGCTGTCAAAAGAAGCATACGGTCCTGTAGACGTAAACGCACGTTAGTCACGGACAGATTTGAATTTCCAACTAGTGCTTACCCGCTGCGCACCAACACCAACGTTTGCACTCAAATCCGCTAGCTTGTTCACGAAATGGTCCACAGCTTCTCCCTGTAGAGCAGGCGCCGCCTTTTCGCTCTCGATCAACTTGGTCAAGATTCGGTAACACTTCTTCTGAATAGCAGCGTCATTGTTCTCGATCAAATTGCCGGTTGAAGCGGCGTTGAACAAGGCGATAGCGGTAGAGGCAGGTAGGTGCGGAATCAGGATGATGAGAAGATCAAGCATGGTATGAGAGACAGGCGGCAGAGAAGGATCCTGTTGTTTTGCCGACGAGGTCAAAGCAGTGGCAAGCATGCCAGTGACTTTGTTATAAGTATCGGTGACATCCTAGCAAGAACGACAGTGTAAGAACATATTGATCGTGTCGTCTGGGAGGAATCGCTCACCTTCTCGGTCATGATGCTGAGCCATTGCCCGATAACATCACCAACCATACCTCTTTGCTCTCGCGCGACCGAACTGAACACGTTGAACAGTACCGCAAGCATTTCACCAGCAAAACCCTTAAGATAGGTTACACTCTGCGCTGCGTCTTGCTGATCAACACCGAAACTGGCTAAAAGCTCCTCCGAGGTGGCGCCGGATCTGGAAAGTGTCTGCATAGACGTCACGAGGGTGCTCAGAGCTCGGAGAATAGGTGGTCGAAGTAAAGGCTGAGTGTACAGCAGTTGGGACAATAGCTGAGCGAATTGAGCAGTGAATCCCTAAAAAGTATATCGATGATGATCAGTACAACACGGGCATGCAATGGTTTGTTTTGCTCGGGACTTACTTCACGAAGATCTCGGGCAAGATCAAGGAATCCAGGAAGACAATCCCAAATTTGACCGATCACCACTTCCCACACCTTGGCTTCTGCCGCACGACCACCCTCGGAAGCCTTGACCTTGCGGTCGAACAGTCTCTGCGACAACGGCACGAGGTTGTTGACAAAGTATTTAACAGAGTCATTGGTGATTCTCTCTCGCATGATCGGCAATAGATGGGCTCGACCCGGTTGAGGCGGTTTGCCGGAACTACATGCAGTGTCAAATTAGCTTGTTCCGTACTGTGCCACATTCGCAAAATACGTACGCATCAGGTTCGATGTTGAGCGGGAGGGATTCAAGAACTGCCTCGACTCCCATCACTTCAAACGCCACACCAATCACATCATCAACCTTTTCTTTATGCTCAAAGCTTGGTTGAGATCGCAAATCCGCAACCTCGACAAACAGATCCTTGACGAGGGTATACGCAGCCGAGTCTCGTTTCGACTTGACACCCTGTGCGTCTGCGGAAGCACGGTATCGAAGACGGCTGATGAGGGCGGCAAGGATTGGCAAGAGGTACTGCAATAACAGCGGTTGAGTCGACATTGCCTTTTCAAGCTGACTGATAATTTTCGTCAGCAACGGCGGTTTCATCTTTTGTCTCTTTTGATCGAGGCTTCCACCTTGAGTCTTATACTCTACAGCACGGACGATCATGTCGTCTGAGATGCAGTATCGGATGAGCCCCTGCGATCCTAGACCTTGAACGGCTTGACGACGTGCTTCGGGAGCTGTTGCCGGTGCAACGAGGATGGAGGACCATAGCGTTGTCCAGGCCTTGGAGAAGAACTCGTTTGAACAGAGGTATGCATCTTGCTGCGAAAGCTTTATCATTCCCGACGAGAGAGCGGTGATATACTCGATCTGATCCTGTGGCGCGGATGCATGTGGTGGGGACGAGATGAGTGCGTTGAGGATGACAGGCAAATTGGGTAGCTGATTGGGAATGGTGAGAGGTGTGTCGGCGTCCGTTGCCGGAGGTGGCGAGAGTAGCAAGGCTAGCAACGAGTAGATTTGCGGGGTAAGGTGAGGAAGAGGAGGCAGTGCAAGGAGCAATGTGCACAGATCGGACAAATGCTGAGAGGGGGGAAACCGGCATTAGAAGCTTTCACGCAGTTGCAAGAGCTGGCATACGCACCTCTTCGCCCCATACGTTAACCCAACCTCTTAGACCCTGAATAACCCAAATAGCACGCTTGCCCTCCATATCCTCTGATCCCTGCATAACAGCGCCCTTGACACCCGCAAACTTGACTTTCTTTGCCTGCGCCTGGGATGTGCCACCCTTGACCTCTTCGTTCAACACGCTTGCAACCCAGTCTCGCGCTCGAGGCAAATAGGGATGATCACCGGCAACAATCTTGGGCGGTACGGGCGTCGACAAGGTTCGCCTGACTCCTTCCTGCGCCAAATGTCGAACTTTTGGCCTCGAGTCGAGGTTGAGCTCCAACATGTGATTCCATGCACGTTTGAGCAAAGGAGATCCGTTGAGGCCCTGGGCCGGGGTGGCGGTGAGTACAACGGTGACCACTGCGATGAGCGATCGCAGGGCAGGTGGATGGGCGAGGGACTTGTCGAAGAGACCGACGAGAAGCGGTACAAGCGCTGCTTGTTGATTGACGACTACTTGACGGGGAGTTTCCGGTGCGACCGCTGCCAAGAGGTAGAGCGCTGCAGGTACAAGACCTCCATCGGAGAAATCATCGGCGTCCTTGTTCCCTGGAGCGCAAGCTTTCGAGAGACATCCAACAAGGGACGCAAAGTATGCAGTGGCAGAGTACGGTGGTCCTTGTTCGTTCGGAAGTGCGGTTTTAAGCGTTGCCTCGATAGCGGTGAGGAGTTGAGCGGGTTTTGCTTGATGAGCGAGTTTAGATGCTGTCAGTCTCCTGATATTGGAGAGCACCGAGGTAAACTCGGGCACAGTAACGGTTGTGGCTAGTTCAGACGCCATGGTTTGTTGAATGTCACGGAGGAAATGTTGCCTCTAGTTGACAAAGTGGAATCAAGAAGGTTCAATAATATCATCTCGCCGTCCAAAATTCGCCTCGGATTCAAATCTCAGCGAGATCACTTGAAATTCGGCCGCCGAAGTCGAAGCAAGAACATAGGGGAGCACAAAGTAAACAACGCTTCCTGCTTGGTTTCTGTCTTGCTATCATCATGGCCTACTCGTCTAAGAATGAGACTTGTCTGCTGTGCCCTATAGCTTGTCCATCTGATATACATGTCTGCATTTGCATAGCCGAAGGGAGACATTATCTAAGCAGGTCATCGCTATGAAGCATCCTCAAACACCATAATCGACAACCGGCTCTATCATGCAGGAGTTCCCAGTTCAGTATGCCCAGTTGGTGGAATCCCTTTTCAGCGAACTACAAGGCATAGCGAAGAGCTCGACAAGATCCTGTATGTACCACCTGATCATCTCTCTTGAATTGAATTTACGCCCAGTCCTGACCGCGTGAAATTGGTGCCTTTGATAGTGGATGCCGATACGATCATGTTAAAGCTTCATCACATCTTCGGATCCATGCTCGTATCCGCTCTGCAGTTGATTGATAAAGGATCAGGTCAGCACTTTCGCCATACCTTTCGCATCAAAAGGTCCCGCTGACTTGAGCTGGCGCATTTTTCGAAACCTGGTAGTGACAAAGATTACCTTGCCCGGCGGAAGATTCATCTATCAGGTCAGTCGTCATACCCCCTCCGCCGCTACTGAATGCTGAATCGAGTTGGCATGATAGGTCTCAAGTACCTCTGGACTTCCTTACACTGTCTACCCATCAGCATACCCGCTCGCTAGACCGTATTGTCCGTGTATCGCCTTTACCCAATCAGTCCTCGCAGCAACAGAGCATTTAATGGTGAGTAACTTTTCCCGATGTATGGTTGAGTCAGTGATCCTGACGCCGAGACCGCATTTCCGGGATGTAGTGCAAGCATGTTCTTGCTGCTAGGTTGGCGATTGCAATGAACAGGGTGAGGGATACGCAAGTTGCTCGCGAGGCTGTGACGCATTTGCTCAGGTGATGAAAGGCGGAACGAGGCGCGCCCGAGCAGGGATGTCATGGTTATCATATAGCACATGAGGAACGGTTGAAAGAAGGCATATGGGAAGCATGTTTGGAAAGGTGTTGGCCAGGGTGATCCTTGTACTTATATGATAGCCGTACTTTACTTTACAGAAGCTCTGCGCTTCTATTCACACCCTCAAAGCTCGGTTCATAGAAAGATAAGCGCAAAAGACCAGCTCTGTCGATCACTCTCCCTTCGAATGTCTCGAGTTTCACCGAGTCATTCCACTCTCTGGCACTACCTTCCATACTCTTGATAGTGAAAAAAGGAACGTCTCTTTGTCAAGTTATTCCCACCCTGCCAACCTCGTAAATAAAGAAAGAAAGAAAGTCGCCACCCTTCTTACCCGGCTCCCTTTCGCATATATATTGTATGCTCGCTCGGTCTCGCTCGCTATTACCCGCACGAGCTCGCTTTCCGATTATACAACACACAACCGCCATAAACCGCTACCGCACTATGGTTCAAGTCAACATCCCGAATACACCGCCTCATGCTTGGCCCGTTCCCGAGGATTGGCCTGCGGCAAAGGTCAGGCAGACGTTTATGGATTATTTTATGAAGCAAAAGGGTTTGGAACACACTTTCTGGCCTTCGAGTAATGTGATTCCTTACGATGATCCCACGTTGCTCTTTGCCAATGCTGTAAGTACGAAACGAGGACTGTAGTAGATCTGTGGCATTAAGATGCTCCCTTCATCCGTCGTAGGGCATGAACCAATACAAACCCTTGTTCCTGGGTACCGCCGATCCCAATACGTCCCTGGGCAAGCTCAAGCGAGCCGTAAACTCCCAGAAATGTATCCGAGCAGGAGGAAAGCACAATGATCTGGACGACGTCGGAAAAGACAGCTACCACCACACTTTCTTTGAGATGCTGGGTAACTGGTCGTTTGGTGATTATTTCAAGAAGGAAGCCATCACAATGACGTGGGATCTCTTGACCCGAGTGTACGGCCTGCCAAAGGATAGGCTTTATGTGACGTACTTTGAAGGCGATGCGAAGCTTGGACTTGACGCTGATTTGGAGGCCAAGTGAGTTCCTTACGTATTTACTGTTGGTGCGTTACGGCAAGCTGACTCACGGTCGGTAGAGAATTGTGGCTCTCAGTGGGCGTGGAGGAAGACCACATTTTGCCAGGAAATGTCGCCGACAACTTTTGGGGTAAGCTTGACTGCCGTTTTGCGCTCTAACAATATTCAGCACTTACTTCCCTTGCGGCTCATACAGAGATGGGCGCCGTGGGACCATGTGGACCCTGTAGTGAAGTCCACTTTGACAGAATTGGTGGACGAAACGCCGCACATCTCGTCAATCAGGACGACCCCGACGTCCTCGAGATCTGGAACAACGTCTTCATGTCATACAACCGAGAAGCCGATTCGTCCCTGCGAACTCTTCCCGCGCAACATATCGATACTGGATTGGGCTTCGAACGACTGGTGTCTTGTCTCCAGAACAAAATGAGTAACTACGATACCGATGTCTTTACGCCGCTGTTTGTTAGGATTCAGGAGATGACTGGCGCCCGACCTTACTCTGGTCACTTTGGTGCGGAGGATGTTGACGGAATTGACACTGCGTACCGAGTATTGGCAGATCACGTAAGCCTTCCCAAGCTTCACGCCACTAGACCATACTTACTGACTTTCGAAAATTATTCGCAATCAGGTCCGAACTCTCACTTTCGCCATTTCCGATGGAGGTGTTCCATCCAACAACGGCCGAGGTTACGTTTTGCGACGTATCCTGCGGCGAGGTGCCCGATACGCAAGCAGCAAGTTTGGAGTAAAGATCGGTAGCTTCTTTTCCACGTTGGCTCCTACCTTGATTAAGGAATGGGTGAGTGATCTCGTCCTCTATCTCTCTAGCCAAGCAGTCCGCTAACACATGCCGTATACGCTCAGGGCACATTCTTCCCTGAACTTAACAGCCGAACAGCCGATCTCAAGGAGATCCTGGACGAGGAAGAGGAATCCTTTGCCCGAACACTGTACCGAGGTGAAGCTCTCTTTGACAAATATGCCGCCAAAGCACAAGCCGATGGGAGGACAACACTGAACGGTATCGATGTTTGGCGGTTGTACGATACCTTTGGTTTCCCTGGGGATCTCACCCGAATCATGGCCGAGGAGCGAGGACTCACCGTCGACGAAGAGGCGTTCGAAAAGGCGAAGCAGGAAAGTTACGAAATCAGCAAGGCTGGTGGAAAGAACAAGGGCAAGGAGACTGTCAAACTTGATGTTCATGATTTGGGTGCTTTGGAACAGAATGCAGATGTCCCCAAGACCAATGACGATGCTAAATTCCGTAAGTCCAGGCCCGTTCCGATTTCCCCCTTGCGCGCTGTGCTGACGCACAGAATTGCAGAGCTCGGCAACATCAACGGCAACATCAAGGCCATCTACCAAAAATCCAAGTTTGTACAGAAGACTTCGGAACTGGAAGCCGGTACCGCTTTCGGTCTCTTGCTCGATCAAACCAACTTCTACGCCGAATCCGGTGGTCAAGAAAACGATACTGGATCTATCGCCATCGATGGCGAGGCAGACTTTGAGGTCACCGATGTGCAAGTATACAATGGCTACGTTCTCCATATTGGTCAACTGAGGGAGGGTGAACTCAAAGTTGGCGACGAGGTGATATGCACTTATGATGAGGTGAGCTCGGGAGTCCACCGTGAGCTTGTTACAGACTACTGATACCATTCTCAATAGGACCGACGTCGACCGTTGCGAAACAACCACACCGCGACGCATATTCTCAACTTTGCGCTTCGAGAAGTCCTGGGCGATCATATCGACCAAAAGGGTTCCCTTGTCGCACCAAGCAAGCTCCGATTCGATTTCACCCACAAAACGGGTATCTCGATGCCCGAGATGCAAAAGATTGAAGACATCTCAAACGAATGGGTCAAGAAGGGTGTAAAGGTCTACTCGAAGGAGGTTGATCTAGACACCGCCAAAAAGATCCCAGGACTGCGAGCAGTGTGAGTTGCCGTGGTACTTACCTATGTGACTGTTGAGCCTGATAACGTCGATGTGCTATCAGTTTCGGTGAGACGTACCCCGACCCGGTACGATGTGTTACCCTCGAATTCAGCATGGACGAAATTCTGTCCGATGTCGAGAACCCCAAGTGGCGAACCACCAGTGTTGAATTCTGTGGCGGAACGTGAGTCTCACATTGGCAAACCCAGGTTGACGTTGCATAAAGCTAATCGACCGAATACTCGCACGTAGACATGTTGCCAAGACGGACGAAATCAAAGACTTTGTGGTCATCGAGGAAGGATCGATCGCCAAGGGTATCCGACGAATCGTCGCTGTTACCAGTACCGAGGCACACGAGGTGTCCCGCATCGCTGCCGAGTTTACGAAACGGTTGGACTGGATTGAGACGCTCGAGGGCAAGGACAAGGAGACTGCACTCAAGCAATTCTTGGTTGTGAGTCATGCTTTGTTGACTACGCCCTTCAGTGACTGACAGCCTGTGTCGTCAATAGGAAGTCGTCCAGAGGGAGATGTCCGTTGTCAAGAAGGCTGCGTTGAAGGACCGAGCGAATGCCTTGCAGACAGCTTATATCGCCGAAATCAAGGCTGCCGCTGCTGCCGAGGGCAAGAAGGTATGTCGTTCTCGGCTCTTATGGACGGCTTGTGTCGTGGATACTCATACTGTCCCCTTGCCCGTGCATCAGGTCACGGAACAGATCGCAAAATACTTTGCAGAAAACCCAAATGCGAATGTGTTTGCCGGCAACTTCAATGTCGAAGGTGACCGTACGATCATGAAGGCTGCCGTTGATTACGGAAACAAGAATGGGAAAGCCATCTATGTGTTTAGTGTTGATACTGCCAAGGGACAGGTTGCGCACCAGAACTATGTGCCCAAGGAAATTGTCAAAAGCAAGAAGCTGGACGCGAAGACGTGGTTGGGAGAAGTTTCCAAGATTCTGGGTGGAAAGGTGAGTCTCGAGACTGTCGTTCCTCCTCGCGGGGATATTGACTGATCGTGTTTTTCGGTGTGCTCAGGGAGGAGGAAAGGACGACAGCGCCATGGGATCCGGTAGTAATGTTGACAAGGTAGATGAAGCTGTTCAACGTGCACTAGAGTTCTACAACGAAAAGGTTGGTGGTGACGGGGTAGATGTGATTACGAAGGGTGTCGAGACGTTGTAGGGGTTGGTCGTTTGTTTGGGCTTGATGCATCATTGCAGAGATCTGACAGATATGACATGACATGACTGCCAGTGCGAGAACCATACCATAACCTTGACTATAACCGTAACCGCGATAACGGAAGATTCACAGCGCGCTAATTTGACGAACGCCGGCTAATCCGGGACCCGAGGCCTCACAAGGCGCGGGTTTGTGAGTGAGCTGGGATTTACCCCACACTGGGAACAACAACGTGTGCGGGGAGGCGAGGGAAGCCGTTGGGCTGGGTTCGTGACTCCTTTTGGCTCTTTGGCCGAGAGTTTACTTATCGGAGGGACGTTTACTTGATAGCCTTCATTCCACTTCTGTTTACATTATCACCCACCATCTATCTTCCCCTCAATCCAAATCATGGCATCTCCCATCTCCGTTCCTGGCAACCAGCCAAACTCCACGTCCCCCATCAATACCGGCACACAGGCAAGGCGCAACTCTCAGTCTCTAGCTTCTGGCTCACTATTCAGTCCTTTTTCTCCACCAGGGGGAACAAGTGTCGTAGCAGCAGCAGCACTAGGTTCTTCACCTCCTACAGCAACCAACATCAGCTTGAGCTCTTCTAGCACTGCTCCAGCTTTTGGTACAGGGTTTCTCGGAGGGGGCTCTGGATTGGCGCGGAGCATCTCCAATGGAAAGCAGATTGGACAAACACCCTTGATGAGCCCGACGACGGGAGGTATGGCGGTGGTCAATGACAAGGGTGCTCGTGCACAGGGAATTTTAAGGAGATTGAGTTTGGGTTCAGGTGCAAGGGTGAGTACTTTGCATGGCATCGGGTTTCGCACAGGACGCTTTTGCTGATCAACAATAACTGCCTTTGGCTGTATAGCCAAACTTTGGCCGTCCCGCAGCGTCATCATCTCCTCCAATGCCACCTGCCATGGACAACTTTGTCGATCAATCACACACAGACATCACCTCCACCTCGGAGTACTTTCATACGCTACCTCCGCCTCGGAACGCACCGACATCCTCGTCCGCACTCGCACCGAACGCCAACGCTAGCAAATCAGCAACCAGTCCCAGTTTTTATGCGAATCCCTTCAGCGGAGCTGTCCTGCATGAAGCGCACGATGAACACGAACATGATCTCGTGTCCGGCATGGCGTCGTTCAATATCGGGAAGAGAGGCGACTCGAGCGACGGGGCTGCTCATCGGCGCGCAAGTTCCGCGGTGACTGGTAGTGGAAGTGGCAGTGGATGGAACGGAGGATCTTCCGGCAGACGAGAAGGCGTTGATGGATTACCCAGACCAGCAGAACCACACGACGCTCCACGGGCTCGAAAGATCAGTTTCGGATGGAGTGGTTTCATGTCGGGCAAGAAAGACGCCAACGTGGCAACTCAAGGCGCGGCGCCTGCCATGGCGGAAAGGCCAAACAACAATAATGACACAAACGCAGGAATGCCTCCTTCCATTCTCGTACGTCGGGAATCTGCGCCGGTTTCTCCACCAGCAACGAGGACAACGCTCAGCGATCAGTCAAAGTTCAAGTTTGGCGCTATGGAAGGAACGGAAAACAAGGGCCCTGTTTCTGTGACTGTTCAGCCTGTGTCTCCCTCTCCCACTACAAGAGTGCAAGATTTGGATTCAAGGACAACCACCGTGCCTATGTCAACCCAGCCTCAAATACAACAACCAACCTCTTCGATCGCCACTTCTACTTCTGGCTCGACAATGAGCAACACCAACGCCAAACTATCTCCATCCGGGAAACCCTCATCCTCTTCTTCCGGTCTGTTAGGACTCGGAGGAACCACTCATACAGGTTCTCGGGGTAGAAAGGGTGCGGAGACGGCTGGACCAGGTGGAGGCGGGAAGAAACGAAGCGTTAGTCCTATGGCGGAACATATCCTACGAGGAGGGCCTGGACAGTTCTAGGCGATCTCGACAGCCTTTGAATAGTCGAATCAGGGGGCGGCCCAGCCAATAGAACCTTGGTGAATGGTGTGAATGATGAAGAGGGTATTAGTGAAGAGGGGATGGGCGCCGGTGCGGCCTGTGTGACGTCTTCTTGCCCAGATCAATTGATCACTTGACGGGTATCATCTTCGACACACTCGGTTCGCTGCTTTGCCGGCAGATGACAACTAGTTGAACAGTAGTTGGGGTTGTGTACTCGCACTCCCACACGAAGGTTGGAGATGTTACGGCCACGCGCGAAATCATCATCGTTTACGGGAGAAGATCTTCATCCGCTTGGTGGTGGGGCGGCTCCGTCGACAACCCTTTCTCTCGTACCAGAGTGAAATCGCTTCATCGATCTTTCTTGTATTCTTGGGACGACTACTTTTCGACAATGTCCAACTCTGTTTCTCGTGTAATTTGTATTTTGCGTTGTACGACATTAGTAAACCGATATGATCCCGGATAAGAATGACCTGCCTGTACATGACTGCTACTATTCTATTTCACTGGGTTTGCTGCGAGTATTTTGTTCCCGACTATGCGGGAAAGAACTCTTTTTCGATTTCATGTATTGACTCAGCGTCTTGCTTTCATATGACATGTTCACGCTGCGATAGGCTTGATCGGTACAACGTTTCGATTCTAGCACACGAAATGTGGGATGTATCATCCGGCTGCGGATCCCGGTGTTGATGGCGATTTACGACTTGTGGTCCGGGATAAGAACAGCCCTGAATCTGGCCTTGTTCGAGATCATGCTACGTAACAAGACATGTCGGCAAATGCCCAGGCCCGCGACCAAGCACAAAACAGCAAAAAAGACTCACTGCTCGTACGCCTTGTCGGCATCATTCAAGCTAAACTTTTCAATCTGGCATTCCACACCTTGCTCCTGCGCAAACGCAACGGTTTCCTCGCTATCCTTGGCGGTACCACTGGGCCAGCCGCGAATGGAGAGACGTTTACCGATCATGGCGATTGGGTTCTTGATGATCAAAGGACCTTCGGGAACTGTGTGGTGCGGGTTGTAAAGGTGAATGTTAGTTAGGCAGCACTGCGGCTGAGGCAAGCAGGGGACTGACCGGCTAGCAAGAGCAAGATACCGTTGACGGCGAGGCCTTCGATCAACCTGTGACGAGTTCCTGATAAGTACGGGTTCACTCAAGCGGAGAGCGAAGCGGAATGACTTACTCGGCGATAACTTCGGGCTTGGGAGCGGTACACAAGATCAACTGAGCGCCACCGAACTGCTTCTGGAGTTGCTCAGGCTAAACATCGACCAGAACGAGAAAAGTTTTATCAACTCAACCGCCTTAGTACACGACGGACCAAGCGACTACTCACGATGTTGTCGCCAGAAATGTAATGGTGCGCTCCGAGCTTGAGAGCGAGGTCTTTCTTCGAGTCGCTTTGAGAGAGAGCGACAGTGTTGTAGCCTGACTTTGCAGCGAACTGGATAGCAAGATGACCCAAGCCGCCGATACCTATCGATAAAGTATTAGGTCAAGTCTTACTGGGTTTGAAGGTACGATTCAAGACTTACCACTGACGGCAACTGTGCTTCCGGGTTGGACTGAGCGCGAGACGAATGTAAGCTGATGGTGCCTCGAGAATATCGTACTTGATCCCGGTATACTCACTTCCCATGTTCCTCATACTGTTGAACACTGTGACACCCGCGCAGAACAAAGGTGCGGTCTTTGCGACATCGGCTTCCACAGGAACGTGGGCGACCGCTGTAGCATCGAGCGTGCAGTACTCTGCGTATCCACCATCAGTCTTGATACCTGGAGGGATTTCGACGTTTTAGATATAGCACTTCAAGGTTGAAAGAGAGCGCTTGGACTAACCGTTGATGCCTTCGTTGTCACAAGTGACAAAGTCGCCGGATCGACAGGAATCGCACGAGTTGTCGTGTCCGCCGTGCCATCCGCTTCCAACTCGATCTCCGACCTTGAAATAGGTAACACCTAGAAGAGATTTCATTGAATCAGTGAGCTTTTCTTTGATACATACGAGCGCAACGTAGTACCTTCACCAATGGCCGAAATGTCGCCAATAATTTCGTGTCCGGGTACCCTGGGAAGAACCGGCATGATTTGATCCTTGACGATGGAATCCGAGTGACAGACACCACATGCGAGAACCTTGACGAGAACCTTGCCAGGTCCTGGTTCCTTCATCTCGACATCGATGAATTCAAAGGGTTTACCTGCTTCCTTTTGCAAGGCCGCCTTGTAGGACTTTGGGAGGTTGGCGATGGATGATGACATTATTTGAAGCAGGAGGTGTGCCAAATTTGGTTGATATTAGTGCGACGTGTCAAAGATGTTCAAGGGGATTATTCGAGGTGAGCCTGTCTATATATACCCAACCACAACGTAATTCCTTTGTCTCCAGCGGTGCTATGTGCTTACCAATTCCCAGAAGCTTTCCCAGACCAGAATTCATCCTCCATCCTGGCCTGTGGCCTTGTCGGATCGTGTGAATGACGTACCCTTCAAGGCAGTCGATTATCAAGGGAAAGCCTCCGTAGAACGTGAACAAGTGGAGGTCGTGAATAGCCGGTGACTACCTTTAGCTTCTACTGCGTCCGTCTTTGTGTTGCTGGACAAGACAACATTCGAACTGCTTGCTAATAATTACATTCAACCCGCTCCAAAGGCATAATCTCCCTCAAAGGCCTCTCGAGAATGAGGTTGCGCAAGATAGCCCAAAAGCTCCCACAGCCTCTCTCGCCAGCACTAACGAGCCTGATCGGTTTACTGGGTTCGTACGCTGTAAGCTCCTGTCACTCACGCTCTTCATCCTTTATCCCTTCCTCCACTCGAGCAGTGATGCTGACCAAGTTCGAGCCCTATAGACCGGGAAGGGAGTATCAAAAGTACAGATCAGGTCGTTTTCACGGAAAAGACTACCGTGCTTGGCCTTGTAACCAAGCAACAAGAGTTGGAGCACGAGGAGACTCCTCACTTGGTCCATTCCCCAAGGGAACTCGATGTCGCATACCATACTCTCCTTGAACACTGCATCGCAGTCGAAGCGGCTAGACCGACCTCAGCGGACGTGCTCTTGAAGGATGAAGAAGAAAAGGCTCAGGATCTGCACTGGGATGGAACGGGGCTTGAAGGGTTGGACGAGGTGTTGCTTGGATTCGAAGGACGAGGTATTTTCGAGATGACAGGAAAAGCCGGTGCGGGGAAGACTGTGAGTCACGCTCTCCGTTTCGTCTGGCGCGATCTCTCACGCTTGGTCCTCGAACAGCTATTATCACTTCATATCGTCCTGCGTCATCTTTCGCGTGACCCTTCCGCAACATGTACCTGGATAGACACTCGTGCAAGCTTCTCCGCCCTCCGCGCACAGCAAATCTTACAAGCTCTTACCGTCAGCGTAAGTCGCGTCGCTTTGTATGTAAATCGCGAGGAGATGGCTAACACTTTTCTGGTTTTTTTCGAGATAGGAGCCCGATAGCGTACTGGATCGAATGAACATTGTCGATTGCTTCGATATGGACGAGTTGCGGTCCGTGTTGCGTGATATTGACAGCTCTCTCGCCTTTGTGAGTACCGAACTTGCTTCTTTTCTTCCCTGTGCCTCAGATGCTGATGAGTGTGAACGTGCTCACTACAGGGCTCTTTGGTGGATAACCCTGTCGATTTGGATGATGACAACCAAGTCACAGATCTGGGACGGGGAGATACCGCTTCGTCTGGTTCTGTCAGGCTCATCGTGATCGACACTTTGAGTAACCTGCTTGCACCGATAATAACGGGTTCCACAACACAGGGCAAGTACTATTTGGCACTATGGTTTAAATGTGTACTGACATCCTACCACCAACCACAGGACATGCAGAGATCAATGCGTTGATGGACGGTCTGCAAGGCATGATCCGCCGCTACGATTTGTTGGCAATAGTAAGACCTTCTTGCGGTACAGCCAGAAGCTTCGAATGCTGAATGACCTCATCACACGCAACCAGATCGCACAAACCCCTGTATCTGCTCTCCCAACATTTCCAGCCTCGGCATTCTCCACGACAAACTTGAAACCCCCGCTTGGAGCCTCATTCACGTATTTCCCCGATATCAGCCTTTTACTGCAGAAAAGTACGGATGTGTTCGTGATGGACGTGCATGAGCGGCGTATGACGGCGGGTGCTCGCGCCGCGGGACAGAATGGATCGACGGGGGGAAGTGACGAGGGGAATGATAGTAGAGTCGTTGTGGAGGTGATCAAGAATCGTACTGGAGCAAGTGGTTTCCTTACTGGTGTACCTATAGCCTACCGTGTCTGACCTCGTTTCCTGACGTTGTAGCCGTCCTCTACCTGGGTCATGTTCCACACAGTAGGTTGGACAACCAAAGGACAGTCGACCATGAGCTGACTTGAACTTTTTGGTTGCAGGACGGAATTCGATTGCTGGATGTTACGGCCACCTGACATGACCCACGGAGATGTGCTTTTCCGAATCGGGGCTGCCGAACGTTATATCTAGGTGTGGGTCGAGAGGAAGCAGGAATGACGGCAGAACGTGGAAAAAGCGTAAAGACTGTTAAAAGCGAAAGCGAAATCCTTCTATAGATGATGTATCTATAAGATCCGATGCTACTCGATTAACAACGACATCTGGACTTGGATGTCTCGAAATTGATGCTGAGCCTATCGACGCGCTGCTGAGCGAGACCCCTGGAAATATGGCAGGCGATGATTGCCACATTCGCTTGATTTAGATACTCGATGGGGTCGGACGCTGCTACAGACGTGCAAATCCTCTCAAAGACTATTAGTGAGGGAGGAAAGCCAGTCAAGAGTAAAAATATAGCTGCAGGATTTTTCCTGATCCCTAGCAGAGGCTGTAGAACTGTGAAGGCTCCCAGCTGCTCTCCCACCTCACTGGGTGACCCCACAAAGTAAACAAACAAAGTGATCGCTTGAATGATGGGTTCTGCCTGGTCTACCCGCTGCACTCTCACGACACCGACCCCTGCTCTAGGGTTCTCGAAGGGTAGTTTCAGAAGGTCCATGCACTGTCATCATACAAGTCGGTCATAAAACCTGGATCAAAAAATCACTTGCCGAGAGCGCGTCGAAGACTTGTCAAGACTCGCCCATGTCCTCGACGACGATAAACTACTCAGTCCTCAACCTGACTCGCATATAGGAGCGTACCGGACGACGACGCAACATGCCGGGTCCGACTATCTTGAGCCAAGATCTAGTCGTTGACACCGATCTGTCTCCTCAACAGCTGACGCACTTGGCGGTGGATCTAAGGAAGGCGGTCAAGGAATGCAAAGATCGGGGATTGTTGACTGCTGCAAAATGGTACGTAGTTGTCAGTTGCCATGACTTTTGATTCTCTGACTGTTTCGGCTGAATCTACAGGGCGAATGAACTTCTTGTGTCAATACCGTCGGGTCAGCGGAAGCCACCTCTGCCAGAGTTTTATCCTCGATATTCGCTAAACTCGGAAGCCGACTTTGGAAACGACAGCATGTCGGAACGGAGTCGGCGCGATACCACAGGTGTTGGTGGCAGTGGCATGGCTACACCATCAAAAGAACAGAACACATCTGCGCCGAGCAATACATCTACGCCGATGTCGCTACGCAGAGTAATCGTCAATCGCAATCAAAGGCTCAACGGTACGGCACCCGCTCCTGAGCGACAGTCAACGGCCAGTAGTATCAGCATGAGTATCGACAGTGGAACTTCTGCAGATAACAGTGGTATTCAATCAACGAACAACAACAAAAATTCAAACGCACCTTCACCTTCTGCAAAGTCCTCAGTATCCACTAGATCATTCGGTCAAAGACGGAAATCCCGATTCTCGTTAGGAGAAGTCTTCTCGGTTCGACCAAGTCGACGCAGAGAGCCACTCGACTTGGGACTAGGCGACGAAGCCGAAGACGATGACATGGGAGATGATAGTGGGATGTTGCCGATGGACGAGGAGACGGAGGATGCGACAGATATACGCGAGGAAGATGGCCAGAAACCCTCCGGTGCCATATCACCGCCCGGGGAGGACGAGTTTGACATGCTGCTGTCGGGGGGGACTCCGGCTTACGACAAACCGAGACCTGGTCCCGCAACAGACATGCCAGCCCAGTCATCGACAGACGACGCCACTCGGCATGAACGTTTCGTTACCGAATGGGAGATCGAAAAGTCGGAACTAGACTTGTTCGAGATGGGCAAGAGCTACTACGATACGAAAGAGCTGGAAAGATGTTATGAGGTGCTCGGCCGCTGTAAATCGAAAAAGGCTAAATTTTTACGACTGTATGCCAAGTACCTAGTGAGTAGCTTGTGAACCAAGGCCGCGCGAATCACTCACCTCTGGATTCACAGAGCGCAGATCGCAGAGCACAGGAAATGATGCCGCATTTTATGGGTGAGTCGACGCGTTTTGGCCACTTCTCAGCTATGCGACGAAAGCTTGATCGTAAATTGATCCACACATGCCTTTACCCCAGATACCAAAACGGAGACCGAGGCTATCGCTCCGTACGTATACCCGATACTGGACCTGTTAGGGGAAGAAGAGGACTCGTATCTCATTTACCTGTAAGTTCGAGGCCAGACCTCTCCAATCAGCATGACATATCTGAGTGCAGTGCATACTGCGTTATAGCAAGGGTATACTCTATTTGAGGCTTGGGCAGAAAGCGTTTGCCTTGGAATGCTTTGTACTTTCCTTGCAAAACGCTCAGTATAACTGGAGCTGTTGGCTGAGCATCGCCCAGTGTATAGGATCGACAAGTCAGGTGAGTCCAGCGGGCTGTGATTGACCTCTGAAGGAGAAGACTAAGGCATAACCATCGACCTAGTTCGTCACCATCAAGACAACTCTGCCACGGGGCATTATGTTCAACTTTTTCGCTGTGCATGTCATGCTTGATCTGCATTCGGCGACAGATATGATGTTGCGGACCGTCAACGATCTGCAAAAGCTGTTCCCAACGAGCTCGCACCTGATGGCTGCCAGAGCTTTGACTCTTTATCACATGAGGAGTAAGCGCTGAAGTAATATAGTCTCGGTGTGTACAAGCTTGTTTAACCTGCTTCATTTGCACAGATTTCGAGGACGCCGAAAAGGCATTTGACGACTTGCGAGAGATGGATCCCTTCCGGCTGGATGAGATCGAGATATACTCCAACATGCTTTACGTCATGAACAAGAAGGCCAAGCTCGCGCAAATTGCGCACGAGTATGCCCAAATAGACAAGAACCGAGCGGAGGTGTGCTGTCTTATTGGTGAATTACTTTTATCTATCGGAACTGCCACAAGAGAATCACTCACACCCCCTCAAATGCTTTTTACAGGAAACTACTTCTCCTCTAGAGATGAGCACATGAAAGCGATTCAATATTTCAAGCGGTCATTACAGCTCAATAGGGATTACCTTCCGGCCTGGACTCTAATGGGTCACGAATTCGTGGAACTGAAAAACAGCCATGCAGCGATTGAAGCATATCGTCGAGCAGTTGGTACGTTAGATATGCAGCTTCTCATGAAATGATGCTCATATCCTTCTCTGTGTCCAGATGTCAATCCAAAGGACTACCGAGCGTGGTATGGTTTGGGTCAAGTATACGAACTACTCGACATGCACTATTATGCTATCCAGTATTATAACCGAGCCACAGCTCTGAGGTATGCATTCATGTTCCTTTCCTTTCGCACAAATTGTTGACCACCTCACCGATATAGGCCGTACGATTGTCGCATGTGGGAAGCTTTGGCTGCCGTATATGAGCACTTGGAACGGTATGCTTTTGCGCACTGCTGTTTACAAATCCATTCTGATGAGCCTCATGACGTCAACAGATACAACGACGCGATTCAGTGTCATCAACGAGCGCTTCTTGGCGCAGACGCGGCACAGACGTTGCAAATTTTGGGCAAGTTGGCTCATCTGCACGACAACATAGAGGACTACAAGGCCGCAGCTGCTGTCCATCGACGTTACATACACGTCGCGGAGCGGGAAGGCAGAAATGTCGGGATGATGGCGACCAGTTATCTGTACCTCGCACAGTATGAGCTTGATCTGCTGCACCGCGACGCCAACGAGTATCAACAGCAGAACGAAGAAGACGAAGACGATGTCCTGGAGGCCCAAACTCGCAAAGCTCCTCTGGGCCGGGGCAAGACCACAGAAGGGGAATCGAGGACTGAGGAGGATATAGCGATGGCTATCATGTGGCTCGAAAAAGTCATCGAGAGTGGAGCGCCAGAGAGGGAGATGGCAGAAGAGGATCTTCGATATATACAGCGGAGACTAGAGAGACGGCGGACGTTAGCCAGCTCTAGTTTTGTTTAAAATGACAGTCGTATGTGAAGCGTGTTCTGTCGTACCCAGCCATGGAAGATGAACATCTAGTAACCACTAGTATCGGTTCAAGTAAATGTTCAGGTCTTGCCGGCTCGACGATCGCATCGGAACCAGTCTACTTACTATCCGTCCTTCCTCGCTTGAAGATCGTTGAGCTGTTGCACACGTTTATAAGGGCATCCGAAGTAACGAAACGGATTCAGCAGGAGCTGGTGGCTCACTGACAAGTTCAAAGTTCAAGAGGATCGCGTTACGTAATAAAATCGACTTCGATCGCTCGTCGCCCAGGCAACCTCCCGGCCGTTGGCGTCAGGCGAGTATGAGAACGCAGAGCATCTAATAAGGAGGTCACAACACCTCACTGCGTAGTCTACTGTTTGCCCTGAATGCACACGAACCTTGACAGCATTCACCTTGTTTCCCGTCAACTCAAACAGTCACGACAATATCCCAATTGCGACATATCACTGCCTTTTCAAATCAATAAACTTAGAAGCCAGTAGGACGAACTCAGCGCCGAGATCAAACAGGCGCTCAGACAAACGATCCCGCCAGAAACAGGACGGATACAGTAGCTGGTAGCGTGCGTGCAGGGTTGCATTCCATAGCACTTTATTCGGCCCCATCACGTTGGTGAAAAAGCCAGAGGCATTTTCAAAAGCTTGTTATACGCAGAGAGTCTTACAAGCATTTGCATTGACATGTCCCACTCAGGTAGCAAGCGTACAAGGGAGGACGATGCGGATCATTGGCGATCCAGGAAGGACGGATTGGATTACGGGGGAGAAGTCGGTGACCATTCAGCTTCTGCCGCGAAAAGGCCTAGGGATTGGCGCGAAGCGTTTCTAGATGAAGGGGACAGACCACATCGCAGGTATTCGTCATTTTCGCCAATCAAGTCGCCGCATCAGCTAATACCCCGATATTCGCACGTTAGTGATAGACATCACTCTGATGATAGAGATAGAAGACATCGCGATTACCGACCAAAGGAAGACGGAAAGCTTGGACACGACAGTCGTTATGAGAGCGAGCGGAACAGGAGATCTTCCCACGGCCGACATTCAAGAGACGATGATCATCGCAGGCACCGTGATGCGCGTCAAGATAATGATCGACATGGTGAGCGCAATTCTCAAAGAGGCAGGGATCAAGAAGAGGGCGAGTAAGTCCTTCAGAGTTGACAGTAGCAGAAATACGTGCTAATATTGGAGCATTTTCTGTCAATAGGATCGAGTCTCCGAAACGAGCCAAATCTCGCAGTGCTTCACCGCCTATCCCTCCCCATAAGCGTGGTCCTCATGAAATAAGAGTACCCAGAGGACCGTCGAGCTCCCTTCGCGATTTGCCTAGGGTTTCTCAAACGATGCCCAGTGACATCAGTAAGTCAACCGATGTTCTAGCTTTGCAGCAACCACTCGAAGGGGAACCAGCGCAGCAACAGCCTACCGACAAGAACGTTGAGGAAGCAAACGCATCTGAATCAGCCCTCGTCAACGAGGAACCTGCGGATTTGGAAGCATTGCTAGAAGAAAGGAGGAGAAAAAGACGTGAATTGCTGGAGCGTCTCGCGGGCACCCAGTCGGGGGTGACTAGCGCCGCACCGTCTTCTGTGGAAGGAATCACGAGCGTTCAGAGTAACGGAACGACTGGTAAGCCAAGTTTCATATAACGGTACTGCTCGTTGCTCGCAAATTGAAATCGTTTCTGGCGCCATTCGATGCCAATATTCATTACTTTAGCCGATATTCGGGCGTCTGCAGCGAAGCTTGGTCTGTCAGCGACGAGCAGTGGTATTAGCACTCAAGCAAAGCCTAGAGGTCCAACTGAGGAAGTTTTCGAACTTGGCAAAGCGACCGGTATTTCAGGCCTTGAAGCTGAAACCTTGCCGGTGGAATTGAGAGCCCAGACATTGGATGGGGAAGTGCAGATCTCGGCAGCGGATTACAACCCGGATGACGATCGCAAACTGGATGATCAGAGGCGTAAAGATCACGACACCAACGTCGGGACTGAACAACCGCAGACAGCGGCATCTCGGAAAGATATCGCTGATGGTGTTGGAGAGCCGAAACCAGCTGTCGCGGTAGAGGAAGATGAATACGAGGAAGTGGAAGAAGACGTCGACAACGATGACTTTGATATGTTTGCTGTTGATGACGCACCGAAGAAAAAGCGCAAAGTGCTGAGAAAGAAATCTGTAGGTTGAAGTGCTCGCTGCCATCTACCCGTGTCTTCATGTCTAATCACACCTCCGTCGATAGCAGCCTGTCAAGACACTAGCTGTACCGGCTCCTGTAGCGGCTACTCTTGTTGACAACTACGACGACTCGGAAGGATACTACCGGATCACCCCGGGCGAGGTTTTGGACGACGGCCGCTACCAAATCACCGTCAATCTGGGTAAAGGTATGTTCGCACAGGTCATGCGGGCCAAAATCCTTAAAGCTAGTCAACCGGGAGAGAAAGTCGGACAAGAAGTCGCCATCAAGGTGATCCGAAGCCAGGAATCTATGTGAGTTACGCTGTGATACCCGTACCATTGTGCCGGAAAGCTGAACGACTTTGCAATTCGCTAGGTACATCGCTGGCAGAAAGGAGGCTCAGATACTAAGCAAGCTGGTGGCCGCGGATCCGGATGACAAGAAACACATCGTGCGACTATTTCGCACGTTTGAGCATAGAGGTCATTTTTGTCTTGTTACCGAAAGCTTGAGGTAAGCACCCTCCTGCGTTTATTCCTGTTACATAAGTTGAGCTCATGCAGTCATGCTTCTCTAGCATGAATTTGCGGGATGTAATCAAGCGATTCGGCAAGGATGTGGGACTGAATTTGCGAGCCGTAAGGGCATATGCACATCAAATTTTCCTAGCACTCTCACTTATGAAAAAGTGCAATGTTATACATGCGGATCTGAAACCAGATAATATCCTCGCAAGTATTGCTTTTATATCCCTACGCCATCCAATGAGCTGAACATATTTTTTTACGACTTGCAGGTGAGCGAAAATAAGGCGATCCTCAAAGTTTGCGATTTGGGATCTGCTTGCGATGCGGCCGAGCACGACATTACACCCTACCTGGTCTCTCGTTTCTATCGAGCGCCCGAAATCAGTATGTAGATCCTGAAACAGCAGATCCGTTCCCTTCCAATTGAATCGCTCCTTTCTTGCAGTTCTCGGTCTACCCTATGACGACTCTCTGGATATGTGGTCTATTGGCTGCACGCTTTACGAGCTTTACACCGGGAAAATCCTTTTCCCCGGGAAATCCAACAACCATATGCTTCATCTCATGATGGATCTCAAGGGCAAATTCAATCATCGGATGATCAAAAAGGCCCAGTTTGGGCCCATGCATTTTGATGAAGGGATGAATTTCGTTAGCGTGGAAACGGACAAGATTACGGGACAGGCAAGTGGCCGTTCGCATTTTTGGCACCTCACATGTCTGTGGACTAATCTGCTACCTTACCGATAGGACGTGTCCAAGACGATAGTCATCAACAAGGCGACCAGAGACCTCAAATCGAGGCTGATGCCGCCGTCCAGTGTTCAAATGCGAATGAAGGATGAAGATCTGAAACTCCTGACCTCTTTCGTGGATCTTTTGGACAAGACCCTGATGTTGGATCCGGCAAAGCGAATTAGTAGTAAAGAAGCGCTACTTCATCCGTTCTTGACCGGTTAACGAGATGCGTGTCCGGATGTAGTGTATCCCGCGGAACGCAATTCCAACAGCAGGGTACTGAAATTACGGAAATGAAGAGCGCATGGCAGACCCTGGCTGGACGTCATCGGTAATGTCTGCAATGAATCCACACTTAAGTGAGACTCAATATTATATACAGATTGATTGGAACGGTACATGGCGACGTGCTCTGGAAAATGGTTAAAGATCTGACTACAAGAGTTTCATCCATCCTGTTACTATTATGAGATACATGTTTATCGCGAACGACTTGACAGTTTCCACTGCCGAATATTTTGTTGTTTGCGAAATGCTCTTCAGGAGGCCCAACTCTGGACGTCTGAACAATAATCACGGGAACAACTCGCTTTGTCGCGCGTTGGGCATGCTCCAGCATAGCATCAACGTCTGGATCCTTGTGTAGATATGGCAACCTCTCTAACGATGTTGATGTAACGAGCCGCACCCAAACAGTCTTCATCGTCTGCTCTCATCGCTCCCCAGAACTTCCATATTATCGTAAGTAAGCACTGTCCGCTACAAACGGCCTTCATCGAGACGACTACACCAAAGGACTGGTCCTCGATTACCGACGCATGACGCAAAACGTTTACTTCGGCTCTTCCCACGATACTGGGCCTACTATGCATCTGGAACCACGCCGCGCGGTGTGTCGAAGCAGGGTCTGACAGGGATGGCATTGGGAGAACGCAGGTTGCCGAAATCTAGGGGATTCCTGCCGCGGTCATAGACAACATGCAGTAGTGGGTTGAGAGTCGTGTGAACACTAGAAAGCAGCCATCTGGTCGTTGGTGAACATCTCTTCTGCAATTCCTTCCGTCTCCGAGACCGCTATCTAAGTGTCACGGAAGTTTCACGAGAGATCTTCGAATTCCAGACGACGATAATCGAGCATCTGGAGACAAAGGAGTTACCAAGCCAATTTATAGTCATGACCGACTGACTTTGATGTGATCTCGTTCTCTTAGGCTCACACAATGGCCCACGCATCAGAATACGACTACTTGTTCAAGGTATGTGAAGCCCGGCTTTGCGAAGGCGTCATCATACGCAGAAATTGATATATCGTTCCTTGATCTCGCACAGCTACTGCTTATCGGTGACTCCGGTGTCGGAAAGTCTTGTCTGTTGCTTCGATTCGCAGATGACACTTACACGGAGAGCTACATCTCCACGATCGGTGTAAGTACAACTGCGATATCGATAGCCTCCATCGTAATCTGACACGCTTTGTGGATAGGTCGATTTCAAGATCAGGACCATTGAACTCGAGGGCAAGACCGTCAAGCTACAAATCGTAAGTCTACCATATGGCCCGGTGTGCAAGATCTTTCAAACCAACCTGCTTCGTTCTTTAGTGGGACACCGCTGGCCAAGAACGATTCCGTACCATTACTTCCTCCTATTACCGAGGCGCACACGGTATCATCGTCGTTTACGATGTCACTGACAACGGTTAGTCTTCACAGATACTGATGACATCAAGTGCCTGCCTTCTCATTTCCGTCTCGTCCGTATTCAGACACCTTTACCAACGTCAAGCAGTGGTTGCAAGAAATCGATCGGTACGCTGTTGAAGGTGTCAACAAGCTTTTGGTCGGTAACAAGAGCGATTTGACCAGCAAGAAGGTCGTAGAGACCGCTGTTGCCAAAGTACGTCATCTCAAACGTCTGCCATGATAGTACAGCTGTGCTGATCACCGACCACTGTAGGAATTCGCCGATCAACTTGGCATCCCCTTCCTTGAGACTTCTGCCAAGAGCGCTACCAACGTCGAACAGGCCTTCTTGACCATGTCCAAGCAAATCAAGGATCGGTAAGTTCCCATTTGCTTTGTAATCAACTCACGCTGAGCTGATTAACCCTTGTTGGACAACAGTATGGGTTCAAGCTCCATGGCTGCGGGTGCCGGCGGCAAATCCGCCCTCAAGGTTGGGCAGAGCGTCGAACAGAAACAGGCTGGAGGTTGTTGTTAAATGCCATCGAGCTTGTTCACAACTTTGTAACTTCCAGTCCTTTTCATCCCTCGGCTGCGTGAATAATGTCATCTCTCCAGCGTGTTCACAATTGTAGATTGTATGTTGACGGTATTAGATGAAAACAAGAACATTGATTAGGCCATCAGGACTTTGGGTCGGTTGAATCGCGCCCGCCGGTCGGCGTACGTTGCACATATCGCGCCTCATTGACTTACTTGATGTCCACTTCTGATTCAACGACGGGCGTCGACGATGGTTTTGGTCAGGCAACATGTATATCGCAAGTAATATAGCATGATTTGTCAAAGCTGTTTATTGAAAGCAAGATAACGGGTCGCCAAATAGCCCCCAGTAAGTACTGGGCTAGCACTACGGATCCGTTTTGCCTTCACATATTCGACGGGCAAATCGCGCGACTGAGATGGTTGAAAACGGAGGGCTCTAACAGGATCGTACATCAACTTTTGATAACATTCAAAGTTGTTCTTGCTATAATCCATCCCTCATCCAGCCACAGATTTGAGCCTGCTCGTTATGATACTATGAGGCGAGTTCAGGGCCCAGACTACGCAGAATGCCGGTACACAGTGTGATCATAATGCCGATTGTGAGCCCATGATAACGCTTTAAGCGCACTTATAGCAGGAATCCCTTGCCAATGTCAAAAGAAACCCATAGCTCATAAGCACCCCACATGTGACTACTTCACTAGATCCTGCCCATGCCATATAATTCTGATTCCAACCGGGTAAACCTGATTTTTCACCATAGTTGCCGCGAGTGGTCACGGATCAGACGCTTCGGCGCAATCGCGACTGAGTCGAACCATCTACACGCAACGCCCCCGATATGCGATGACTTGCGCACTATCCATTCCGGTAGTCAGCCCACCTCACGCTCTTCCACGATGTGAAGGGTACTGTTCAGCTGCAGTGTACGATATCAGTGGCGCAGTCTCATGACGATTTGGACCTACTCCTTGGGATTTTTCTTTCTCATCTCCTCGACGACAACCTTCCTCCTGTCAAAATATGAATCGCGGTGCTGCTTGAGGGTCTGTTTTTCCCAAATTTTCCTGAGCTGCTCTGACGTCTCTGGGATCTAAACCACAGACGCGATATTGTAGGTAACGTAGACGGGCATAAACTTGAAAGTATACACGGCGGGAGCAGGTCATCATATCTGGAATCTGGTCATGTTCGCCAGATGCGGTTGTCATAACAGACTTTCAAGCGGTTCCTTCATCACACCATCCCTAAGTCGTCCCTACGTATTCTAACCGTGTACCACTCAGACGACAGTACCACCGAAGCCACGGGCGGCTCATGTCAGGTTACTCCAAGGTCGAAAGAGATAGAGAGAATGGAGGCAGATGCGGAAGGACCAGGGTTGAAGGGTGTGTACAGAGCTGGATAAGGCTGTCGGCAATGCGCGAGAGGCTCCCGAGAGGCTGTCCAAAAGTAACTCTACACGTTTAGAAGCTTTCCGGAACGATCTGTGAGATAGTTGAATGTTACTTTACGGATGTATCGCCCTCCCACATCCAAGTTTCACGGGCGTATCATAAAACGCGCGACTGCTAAATTGCTATTTGCAATTGCTGCAATCGCTAAGTGTAGCTCTTTCATTTGCCTGATAGCTTGCCTGATAATGGGCTGGTTACTCTGCTTAACAGCTTGATCAGGACTCTGGCAATTGCGCCAAATCCTCGTTCGCAGGCACCCGTAAGCGGACTCAGCCGGCCTTGCTTCGCTCAGCTCTGCGCTCTGACTGACTTTGCCCTCTGGTGCACCAATGTTATTTCGTGCAGTGCTGAACATGGATACAGAGAGCAAGGTATAGAGCAAGCTCAAGCTATAGAGGCAATAACTACAGAGCAATCGCCAATGTCCGATGTCCGTCATTTTGCGAAATCAAATTCAAATTCCAAAACATTCATCTTCGTTGTCGCTTCTCTGTTCCAGGCGGAAGAGCAGCTGGAAGAGCTGGCGGAAGTGTCTGACCTGAAGTCGCTTCTTTTGGTTTCACACGCCTTTGCGATCTTCTGCGGTTGAACAAGTCTTCAAGGTGCCTTGTGTTGCTGTGCGCCAACATGGCCCCAACAGCTGCCCCATCATAGCTTCCACAATACTTATACCATATGACACGGCGCATGCCGCAACCCTGCACGACCATGAAGCTGACAATAATGGTTGCTGCTCGTGATTTTACAGTTTCAGGTTTCAGATTGACCTTATGACCCTTGACCCTTAGCCTTTAGGTTTGAGTGCTATTTTTCATACCCCCTCCCACGAGCTCCTTCGCGGCTCCCTCCACATTAGCTCTCCACATTGACATACAGCCTCCGATTCTGAAGAGCTTTCTAGAGCCGATTCTAGTTTACAGAGCCTTCACAGGCACGTCCAGACAGTCGTTGTAGCTCGTTGTTGAGGAGCATTGAGAACAGCACAGAGCTCTGCAGAGAAGGTGTATGTATACTGAGAATTCACAACAACCCTGCTGAGAGCTGAGAGCTCTGCTGAGGCTGAGCAGCTTGCAGAGCTCGCTGCTGCAGCCGCTAGGTAGTTGCAGCTCCGGTTGTTGAACGCTACTCACCGCGGGACGACAGGAACAGAGCGCCACTACCTCAGGGAAGTCGCAATTTGACATACCGTGAGAGTACCGAGAGCTACCGTGAGTCTGGAAAAACGCCCTCGGACAGCTCCTCGGACACTCTTTTGTAATGGACCCTGGCCTTTGAGCTCGGACCTCGCGAGCTCCTGGGTTTGCGCCTCATGGATATTCAATCGTAAACCGACCCTGAGACTTCTCGCGGAGTGTCCATGACTCTTCGGACCATGCCGGGCGTATACATCGAGATACATCGTCCCTCGATGCCCTCGATCACACAGCTGATCACACGAAAAAGGAGAGCTCGGGGCAAGGCCGAGGGCATACATCACACAAACAGCTTTCCATACGGCATAGCGGAGCTTGCAGGAGCAGCTGCAGAAGCCTATTTCCTTTGTCCTTCCTGGCAAGTGCTTGCGGTCGTAGCCTCGTCTACGTCATGCCCCCCCTGCCGCTTTCAACTTGCTGTATCAACGCAAAAGCATAATTCGGAAGTTGTATTTGGCGCATTTTTCGGACGGTATCTCAGGAACTGGGAAGAATAGTTGGGAATTGGGATAAGCCTGAGTTTTGCGGTGCTTCCTGGAGCTTTTTACAAAGCTTTATGCTCTTTGATGAACGGGATTCCTGAAACAATGCCATATGTGCACTGTCTACCCTTTCCTCAGCTGCTTCTGCCGGCGATTACACCCAATCGCAGGCCTCTAGGTAAGCCTCCTGCAGAGGTTCCCGCACTCCGTCTAATGCACCATGGAGTCCTGCGAATTCAACCGCTACTCAGCGCATCCAGCCGTCGCGCGCCGTCGATGGACTCGCCGATGTTTGGAATCGGTGTGTTTCCGCCCCCAGCTTTTTCAAGCTGGGCGGTGAGCGCCCTTGTCGCAGCGACTGTCTCCAGCTTTAGGTTCCTCAGCTGACGCGCCGAGCAGAGCAGTTACACCCTGCGGCAGCCTTGTACCCACCCCATCCTATCGTCTACAGTTTCCATACCGCAAACAGCTCGCTTCAAACATTCTCGCTATCCAGAATTCCCAATACATTTCGACCCTAATTATCCATACTCGCGATAGCTTTCGCGACCAGCTCGACATCCCTTTGCCGCCATCTCAGTACAGGTGAGCTTGTGCTGTATGTTGACTGCCGTTGTAAGTGGTCTGTGAAGCTGTTTGTGATCGTCGTGAGTGTGTCTGTTCGAGTTGGTACATATGTACTAGCTGGATTCCGTGGACTGATCCCCGGCATAGATGGGCATACAACAGGATCAACCCGCAGAGAACCATCCGGAATATTGCCGTCGTTGCATGCGATACTGATCTCGACAACCGTCAAAGGAGAAGATCTCACACAACCTAGATCAGAAAGAGGTTGTTGGGACCAAGCAACCAATTTCAACCTCAGTTTACCCACTGTGAGTGTCGACAGCTTGGGCGCTTGCTTCCAATCGCTCATGGCTTTCATATCGCTTGAATAGTATCACAACACACAAATACCAACACAATTTCACAAGGGTGGAAATCAGCAGCGTGTGACTCAGGGACGATTCACGCCAGCAGCCAACTGTGCCTACACGGATCCACCATCACATAACATTCACGTCTTCGATACGTGCCAGTTACCTTCTCGAATCCTTTGCATGTCGTTATGCAAAATCCCTCTGGCTATCGAGTGGAAAGTAGGAATTCGCTTGATCTTCGAGATCTTCACAGTACAGAAGCATCACATTACCGCAACAACCACAACATACCTCCCGTCGAATCCACCACTGGATCCAGCGGTTTGTACATGCCAAACAAATTTCTTCCGGGACCTTCACAACTATTTTCTGCGGACAGTTACGTAGGAGCCGTCGACTCGCAACATCCTGGGCAGCCAAGCAATTATCGCGGATCATCTTCATACACCTATCCACTACACTCGCCCTCCGCAGATTTGAGCCACTCAAAGTACGGAGGTTATCCTGCTCAGATAGTTAACAATACAGGAACTCTAACACCCGCCAACAGTCACGCATTTCAATCTCAGCCTCTACCTTCGTCAAGTTGGACTGCAGGGAACGGACAGACAAACCATACTGCTCTGACAGAGGAACAGACGGAAGACGCCCGATACTCTGCAAACCACAAACCTTCTCAAGGTTCCCACTACCCAATTCCATCGTTCACGCCGCCTTTGACGGGTCGTGACGGATTTCGAGGGTTTGGGTCATCAACGCATCCAACTGAGAACGGGTCTTTATACCTAGGCTCCGCGCCGGATAATTTGGACGTTGGCATCAACTCGTCTGCCAACCTGGGATACACGAACCGCCTCCCTCCAGCATCTCAGGGAATCTCCGCATCAAATCAATCACACACCAACAACCTGTACAAAAGCAGCACTTTGTCGTCCTCCGGCAACAACTATCCTTCAGCTGCGGAGACAGAAAACATACATCCATTTTCGACTTCCGCCAATTTGCAAGACCCAGCAGGTTCCAACAACGCGACCGAGCCGAATTCAAGGCCAAGCGATCCTTTCGGATCTTTGAATCAAGCGAATCCAGACATGAATCCATTCCCGGAACACGCAGAGGAGTCTCGGAAGAGGATGAGATATATGGAAGAAGCTTTGAGCGCAGGAGGGAGCTACGCCAAGGATTATCATTCAGAGAGGGACTTTGCTGGCAGTAAGCGAGGACGTAAAGGTAATTACACAAACCGGTGCTTGCACTTCCCTTCAGGTCTTGGTTGAGACTGATCGAGTCAATACTGTCACAGGTCATAGCCAGTCAATATCCATTCCGGGAAGCAACAACATATCAAGCGGATTGATTCAGACCTTTGATCATCCGTCATCTGCCGGATCCGCATCTTTCCCTTTACATCCCGCCAGTGCGACCCAGGCGCCTTATGATGGAAACCGGTTCCTTCCACAGCAAAGCCCACCGCCATCATCTCGAAACGACCAGTTCGCGAATCCATCTGGTTTCCATCCAGAGTATATGACTGGCCCTGCGCTAAATCTTCCCAGTCGCCCAGTCAACACGGATTCCTTCTTGCACGAAGTGAGAGGTATTGCAGACCGATTCCACCGAGACATGTCTGCGTTATTGGTACGTTTGTCCGTTCTCGTGCGCTTTTCGCCATCACGACGTCGCCTTGCTAACTTCACGCTCTTCTTCCAGGCTCGAACACCCAGCTCAGTATTGAATCTGAATGTGCGCAACGATGAAGAAGGGAACTCGACGTTGGATATCGCCAGACGCGTGATTGACGAGGTGAAACGTGTGTCGCAGACTCTTGTGAGTATCGGTCATCGGACCAATCCCTCCTTATGGTGTATGTACGTGATGTACGTCAACTGCTAAGCTCACATTCATTATGCAGGCTTCAGGATCTCCGGCTTTGGCCGCCAATTCAGCTCTGAATAGATATCCCGCGGGTCAGGGTCCCTCACCGGTGAACCCGTCTCCACTCGGCTCATTCGTCAATCACTCCCTAGGTCCGTCACCGATGCTGTCAGGAGATGCTTGGCGGCCAGGTACTGCAAGTGGGCAGATAGACTCTTATACTCCGACTACATCAGGTGCGCTTCAGACGTCTGGCACCGCTGGCTTTGCTCCACACAATAGCCACATTCCATTCAAAAACAATGGCAGTGGAGGCCATATTCCGAATATAACGACAGATTATGCCGAAGGAAATCGATGGTCACAAATGCCACAATCAGCGCCCTTTGCTGCAACAGAACATGCTCCTTACAGTGAAGCTTCTCGCACCCGCGGATCCAACGCACTTCTTCCACCAGGGGACAATCCGAGCAATGTGTCGACCGGGGCTCGTACTCCTATCGTGTCTTCGTCCACTGCAATTTTGCCTCAAGCTCCAAGTATGAACAGCTCTACTAGTCCTCGAGGGGGAAGTACGTCTCGCAGAGCGCTGCCGACCGAATCGGCGGATGGCAAAGAAGGGTCGCACGATAGCGACAAAACGGATGTCAGAAACTCCGGCTCAAAGCCCCGTTCCAGGCGTCAGCCCAATGGACCCTGGCGAGAAGAAGAAGCAGAAAGGCTGCGACGTCTGGCCGAACAGTCCAAAGGGAAGAACCCAAATCTGGCACCGGACGAGATTGACTGGGACTTTGTCGTTACTGGCTTCGATGGCACCAGGACTAGACATCAAATCCTCATTAAAGCGGTCTACCTCGGTATAAGGAGTAAGTATTTGGGTATTTGAGATATGTAGCTTGTCACGGTTTTCTGACTGACTGAATCAATTCCTTGGCTCACATAGCTACTACCACACATCAATCACGACTGGTACGCCAGAAGCAGTATCATGGGAATGAAAAGGCGATACCGGGTCTTTCTCAAGCCAAGCTACAACAGTATTTGGACGAACGACGGGAAGAGGAGCATGACATGGAGGTCTTGGGTATCGACAAAGAGGAAGCAGCGTCCAGACGAAAGCAGAACAAAGCGAAGCGAAAGAAAGCCGAACTGGAAGCCGAAATCCAAGCAAAAGCGGAAAACGGTTACGTCGCGAGCGGAATCAGTGATTCTGCGGGGCCTTCATTCGGCCACGTGCTCAATCAGGATTCTGCGCAGTACGCTTCTCAACCGCATCCACAATCGCATTGGCAAAACCATCAGTGAAACGTTGATAGAGGGACTAGCAGAAGGGGGATAGCTGACAGGAGTTCGGTAGCTAGTGGAAGATGACCCCTTCACATCCGGGTGCAGGCGCTCCTTTGTTTGTTAACTTGCTTGTAGTGGAGGATTTTTCGATTGCCAACGTGCATATACACTATATATCATATTCATGTAGATTTGTGATCCATGCTTTCTTATTTATACTGTTGAGTGTAGATGCATTTTTCGAATTTTGGGAATCGCATCCGGCCCATGTTTAATCTCGGCTCGGCTGTGTGCGCTATCCATATTTTACGCTTCAAAGATGCGCCCGGTACTGACATTGATCTAGAAGGGGCGAGTACGGTACAGCCAACGGTAAGTCACATATTTTCATTGTTGAACAGAACTATAACACTCACCCGGGTCCAATTCTTGCCTTGCCACCAACGTTTGAGCAACATGCTCGGCCACCAAACATGCCAGAGAACCAAGAACGGCAGCGGATCATCGGCCACCAACGTTGGATCGACTCGGACTCGGAAAGGCGATTCGTCGGGCAACAGAGAACGACGTTGTTCCCAAGAGAGGCAACAAGCGGATAAAGAGGGATGTATCACGTCAAGTACTTCAGGGAAGGGAAGAATGTACGGCAAGAGTCGCATGACGATATCATTGTACAGCCACGTGCGAGGTAGCACTTGCGGATCAGGTCGAAGAATCTTGTTGTATGCGGATGTACCAGGTGTCGGGTAGCAAGCGGCCAAAGACGACAACGGAAGTAGGATGATAGCGGTGTGTACGCGCGGGTTGCATTCGATAGGGTACATCTCGCCGTTGCGCGTAGACAGGATGAAATCGAAAGAGAAGTGACCGTTGAGATGTCGTTGCTTGCCGTCAGACATGGGTTTCTTGCTTAATTTATTGAGGAAGTCGATGGTCCATTTTTCGGCGCGCCGTCCTACTTCCTTTTGCGTCCAGTTCTCGTAAGTCATCAACATGTCGTTACTGGGACAAGTGACGAACGCGGTGACCTGACCTTCGACGACAGAAGCATGGGTACACCATTCTGTTCGTATAAAGATGATCAGGAGGGGGCGGCATGCGCAATAATTTAGAGTATCTCACCTTGACCTGGAATAAACTCTTGAATAACATAGGGATATTTCCTGCTCATCTTCAGTTTCAATTCGTCAAAGTGTTTCCTCGTTTTTGTCAGATTCTGGTCGTCGCCGAGGAGAGGGAAAGTCGTCAAGTCGCCGCGATTTTCGTCCAGTTCAGTGCATTTGATGATATAACCAACTTCGTTGCCCTGTTCATCTTGTCGAACTTCTTTGAGAAAAGTGATAGCTTCGTCCACGCTGTGAACGAGTTTTCCTATGGGTACGGCAAAGCCAAGTTCTTCAACGAGATTTTGGAACCTGTCCTTGTCGTGCAGGTCAAGAACAGTCTCAGGATCCTGAATGAACGTTTTGCATCGACCATTTGTTTTCGCGCTCATCTCTTGAGCGGCTTTTGCATCTTCGACGGTCGATCCGGCACCACATACGGGGAGAAAGAGGTCGACGTGGTGCTCGATAGCGAGTGAAATAAGGGTGCGCGAGTATGCGGGAAAGTCGGTCGTAGGTGAAGGTACAATATGGAACGAGTCGACGGCTGATGAAAACCGCATCGGGCAGAGCTCCCCCCAACTAAGAAATGACGGTAGTCGTTAGCATGATTTCCTGACCAGGGGCTTGCCGGATAGGACCCTTACCCGACTTCCTCGACACCGATAACTGTCCATCCAGCTCGCTTGAACGCTCTTGCTAGTCTGCGTCGTTTGGAGATTCGGGAATGAGCTAATCTTGAACGCTTCCTGCCCTGCTCGCCGAACTTACGTCAAACCTTTTGCCATGCGCCCTCCACTCACCATCACGGTGCCCTTGCTTCTGCCCGTCTGGCTCGACATCTTCCCCTGAAATCGGACAGATTGCTCGCCCAAGAGTAGGTCTCTCAGCAGGCATACTACGACCGCTGCGAGCGAGAAAGGTAGAAGTAGCAAACCTAGAGCTGGCATGACGACGCTGGATACGAGATTTTGTATTGGCGAGGGGGTTGACCGAACCATCTTGACGGCGATATGAGTCCAGGAAGGCGCGTCGGACGTAGCCAGATCAAAAGAGCAGACTATGCCGTGAAGGGAGGCGTACGTATCAAGTTTTGCTGTCAAGACGATGCGATTGTAGGACTAGATTTCAGGACGAGTCGAAACGATGAAGATATTCAAGGAACGACGAACGCTCAACAAAGCCGGCGGGCCCCGGTGAGATTTAGGTAACCATGACGTCCAAAGCCTCTTTCCAGCGCTTTGACATAGGGAGATCAGCCCGATGGGAACTCACTTGTCTTATCAACCGATCGCGATCGATAAAACCCGAGTATCCGATAACGGAAGGGCACAAATTACTGCAAAAAAAGATAAAACCCAATTATGGTCGCTTCACGGCCATTTACAGCGTGGCCGCTCTCCCACTGATATCAAGGACCGAAGGTTTCTGTATACCATGTAAACCGCTTGTTACAAGCTTTGTTACATCTCTCACGATCGTTTGTCCCTTCCGAGCGGTGAGCCTTTCAGTGACTCGCGGTCTGTACCCCTGCTTCGCTCCGGGTGTACAGTACGGCGCATGGCTTAGCCAAGCACAACGACGGCTACAACGACAGCTCCAACGACGTATGTAGAAAGCTATCGAAGTGACTCGAACATTCGTTCCTGTGGGGCTTGTGGTGAGCTGAGATGTGAATTCTGTGGGGAGACTGCGGGAAGCTATCTTCGTTTACCGAGCTGTTTACTGTCGACACCAGCTGGTGCGTGACGTGAGCTGTGGCGTGGATCAGCCCTTGCCTATTACGGGCGATAGGGAAGCCCAAACGCCCGTGGCAAGAAGGGAGACAGACACAAGAGAGACTCGAAGTTGTCATTAATGAAAACGGTGTCGTATACCCTCGAAGCTTGAATGATGCCTGATTGCTCCCGCGGAGTCCAGGGTATCGACGTTGACGGGAAAGGGTTGTGTGATTATACTCTCAACCCGACAGCCCCTTTCACTCTAGTCGAACTCGCAACAAACAGCAAGGCAAGCCTTTGAAGCTGCGTCCCGACCATTATTGGGTCACTCTAGGTCGAGGTGGTCAGCCATCATGATTTTGAGAAGTCATCATCTCTTGAAGAGGCTTGCGACAGTAGGACGGCAAAAGAGTGTAAAACTGAAATGGGTCTTGTATCCTTGCCTACAAACGATGATGCTACTTGTGTTTTATCTATTACAGCTTGTTTACTTCACTATTGAGTGTTCGTACAGAAGACCTGTTTGTTGCAATGCCTTCGGGGTACCGTGACCTTTGACAAGTCCCCCTTTTTGGTTGTTCATTTTAGTGTTGTCGAAGAAGGAAATTCTGCCACGCCGGGCGAAATAGGAAACGAAGGTGTAAGCGCAAGGATTAAGCCGCAACCTTGATAGTGCCGGTTTCCTATGAGGGTCAAAGTGTAAGCGAGAGATCATGACAGACAGAGATCGAAGGTCGAAGCAACTTACACCGTTGGTGAGCTTGCCTGATCCGTCTACTGGCACAGCCCCAGCCGCGACAGCGGCCTTCTTGACGCCGTTGACTCCGTTCTTCTTCATGGACTCAGGCTCGTTGGAACCATCATCCTTGGCAGCCAAGAAAGTCTTCACATCCTCACCCAAGTCTCCGGCATCGACGTAGGCGTCCACACCTTCGTATCCAGGGTACCTCTCTTTGACGAATGCCTTGTGCACCTTGAGGGTCTCGATCAACTCGGCATCGGTAATGTCGTTCAAGAAAGTGCATTTACCGAACTCGCCGTCAGGGATGGCGAGTCGCTGCTTGCCGTCACGAGTCTTCATGATGGCCTGGGTGGCGATGACGATGAGTTCTTCGTTGAAGCATTCGTGATCAATAGAGAGACCGATAGAGGTAACGAGGTTGAAGTACTCGTCTCGCTGAGCCTCGTTGAGCAGCCCTCGCTTGTGAGCCAAAGTGATAGAGTAAGCCATGTCGATGTTGATGGCGTGTCCGTGACGGAGAGGGACCTTGGGGGTCAACTCGAGGGTGGGGGACCAAGAGTGACCAAAGGCGATGACTCGGTCAAGACCCAGTTCGTGCAAGTTGGGGGACTCGAGCTTGAGCATGACGTCGATACCCTTCTTCTCAATCTCCTCGGCAGCAGCCAACAAGTGCTCCGCGCCTTCCTTGTGTCCGTAAGCGTTCTCGACGAGGTCCTTGCCGTGCTTGACAAGCAAGTCCCAAACACGCTTGTCGGCACAGGTGGAGATCTTAATGAGCTCGGCGGTACCGTTTCGGACTTGTCCAATGGGCAGAGTCTTCAAGAAAGAGAAGTCCAGGTATGTGTCCATGGGCTGAGTGAACAGCAGGTAAGCGGGTGAACTCAAGTCGCAATTAAACTTGACTTACAGCGTGGTATGCACCCAATCGGTTCTTGAGCTTCTTGTGGTTCAATCCGACCTTGATGGAGACGGAGGCGTCGATGAGGCCGATCAAAGTGGTAGGGACTCGGATGAAGTTGGAAGATCGTCGGTATGAAGCACAAGCGTAACCGGCACTGGATGCAAGGACAGGATGGCATCAGCTGACACCCATTGATTGCTCTCCGGAGATGCAAACTTACACGTCGGTAACGAGACCACCACCGACAACAAGCACGGGTTCCTTTCGGACGAGACCCTCAGCATCCATGAAGTCCACGATATCGTTGAAGGTGTCCATGTTTTTATTGATTTCACCACCCTTGATGATCTTCCATGCGACCGGGATGGAAAAGTGGGCAAAGTACTTGTCAATGGTCTCCTTGTAGATGCCAGCGACGTCTGCGATGATGGTGCCAGGTGAGTGCCTAGGGTGTTTGTGACCGGCGATTCAACTTACTCTGGTCGATGACAATCAAAACTCTCTTCCATGGCTTGTAGGTCTCGGCCAACTTGGCGTGAGAGACGTCAAAGACAGGAGAGATGTAATGGAATCGGTAGTCCAGCTTCTCAGCACCCAACACACGCATTCCGGTGGGGGTCTGTTGTACTTCGGCGGTCAAGTCGGAAGACATTATGTTTTATTGATTTTTGGTATTGAAAGTGTCGAGTTGAAAGCTGGTTTTGCGGTTGATGCAAAACGAAGGTGTTGAATGTAACGAAGAGCTGTAAGTAAGTGAAGAGGACGTGCGAGGGGGAAAGAGGAAGACTTGTTGAAGTACGGATATATATATACATACATCAGACCTGATGAAGCACGTCTCAAACCACGATCGAATTCATCGTGGCCACTGACAGCTCCTCTGACGAGGACCATCGACAAGGCAGCACGGAAGCTACTCTTCAACGTCAGCGATGTGCAGATGTGCAGTTGCCGACGGCAGCAGGCGAAAGCACGAGATGCGCTGCAATCATCACAGGCTTCTTGCAAGCCCCACCGAGGTACGAATTGGTCCGAGCGAGCGGTGTCCGAATAAAATCGGATTAGCGCTGAAGCGATTGCTCATGCGGATCAAGCTGGGATCGTTCATCGTTCATCAACCCGAAAGACTACATGGAACTGTTCATCGGTTGGTCCGGAGCTGAACACACACCGGGCTGGAAGAGGTGAATGAAGCGTTTCCCAGGTCTGTCTGTTCGATGATGATTCTACGATTGCGCGATCGCGACTCGATGAGATTTCCGGCGATGAGGTGTCGTCCTGTCCGTCCATGGACAAGCAGGAAGCCGGATCTGACGAACTAGCATCGTGTACTGAAAGACTCCTGTAGATAGCTCTGTAGATAGCTCTGTAGATGCCTTTGCTGAAGCGGGAAGGATCAATTTCTTCCACTTTGGGCCTTCGGCTGGCTTCTGGCGTTTGAACAGTAACGGGACAAGATTCGCCATAAGTCTCAAAGTCTTGGGCAGCTTTTGAGCAAACTTATTTGTCGAGAGCCAAAACTCAGCAAGACGTCATCTAAAGCTTCAGTGTACCAAGGCACCGACGAAACTGTACACAAGATCCGGCACGGAAGACGGACCCCTTTCTGCTAAACCGATCCTTCAGAGCTTTGCCCAATCGTTCCCATGCCCCTTGCTGTTTGCTGAAAATCGGATGCCAAAGTTTGTCCATTGTTGAGAGTCTTCATAATTCTAGGTTGCTTAGGCAATCAAAGGGACATAAGGTCTCGATGTCGCCCCTGACAAAAACTCCAAGCAAACCAGCCCGGAGCCCGGAGCTCAACTAGACTGACACAGTTACGCTTTATGGTTTACATGAGTCGACAGCTGAGTCGACACAGCTCTCGACAGCCCCGCAACGCTGAACAGCTCGCTTGTCCGGAGGCTGTTCGGTATCTCGTGGGGGAAAAGTTACATAATACAGACTGGAATGAATATACGAACGTGCCAAAACGTCTTTCAGAATTCAGCTTTCAGACGAGCGAAAGCAGCTACGAAATAATCAGAAAAGTGTTGATTTTGAAATATGCCCCCGGGAATTACGGGAATTTTCGTCGCTGTCATCATCAGCTTTCAATAATCTGGGAAATCGCGAATTCGGTAGCGAGCGAATTCCTCAATTTCTTGGCCGACATGCGCTCGTACATGAGCTGTACCAAGTTTGTACCTCACCATCGGGCTCGATGGGTTCGATCATCTGAATCGGTAGCTGTTTCGGTGTCAAGCTGAGTCCTGCCTGCTGAAGCTCTGCTGAGCAGCTTGCTGAGCCAGGCAGCTAGCAAGGCAGAGCTTGATGATGCAACTGTAGTAGCGCTTCCCGTAAACGACTCCAGCTTTGCAGAAAGTTCAGTCGACGCATCATGGCTTCAGCTTGCTACGAAGAAACCCGTCGACATCCAGTGCGCCAATACTTTTCCCCCCGACATCCTCAGCTTGACATCGCTCAATTCATCGTGTTCGTTCTCTAGATCTCTATCTATTTCCCATCGACTTCACAAGCTACTTCACACCGACATGTGGGTTTTGCAAACGTGCTAGTTCTGGGTGTTCCAGACGACTGATTGACCCTGCCACGTCTACAGACAAACAAGCGACGAAAATGGCTCCCATTGCAGTCGACGAACGACCTGCTCCCCCAAAGTACCACGGTAAGTTCACAGTTCACAAGTTGAAAAGACACCAAACCTTCAAGTCTTCCGACTTGGTGATTACGTCATCAGTAGCTGCTCAGGATGATATGTTGGACTGACCAGGTTGACGTTATAGAACCTGTACAGGGCACTGTCTACCACGTAAGTCGTGGCCGAAGGAAATGACGATAACAAGGATTGACATTCGCTGCTCGCTTTCTGGTCTAGGGCGACGGACGAGAAGAAGCTCTTTTGAAGCACTTGCAGTCTCTTCCCGAGCTGCAGAACAATCCAGGTACCCAGCCTGTGCTCGATGCGATTCATGAATTCGGAAAGGGAGAGAACCGATACTTGATGAGTGTTGGTGACACCAAGGGTACTGGAATCGAAAAGTTGATCAACGAAAAGAAGCCCAAGGTGAGACTTTCGCACGAACATCTTCCCTGACAAGTTACTGACGCGGAAATCACGCAGCTCGTTCTCGAATTAGGCTCTTACGTTGGATACTCGGCCATCTGCTTTTCTCGAGTGAGTAGCAGAACCACTTCCTAATTATCATAACCTAACAATCCTTCCCCTCGTAGCACTTGCCCAAGATCCACCCCAACAGTGTCTATCCTGCCAATTGGACCGGCGACGCGAAAGAGGACAAGGCTGGGTACATCTCCCTGGAAAAGAGTGAGGTATACGCTGCAACTGCCAGAGGAGCAATTGAGTTGGCTGGTTTGGGAGATGTTGTCAAGGTCTGTACAGAGTCGTGTAGAAGCCGTTTTGCAAAAGCTGAACCCGAAGTTGCCTCTTTGCGTAGATCGTTACCGGATCATCCACGCCCTCGTTGAAGAACCTGCGAAAAACTCTCAACTTGCCTCGGCCTATCAAGTTCGATATGGTCTTTATTGACCATTTGAAGGTGAGCTATTGCGCTCAAAGTGATATTTGTGCCAAGACAGTAACTGAGACTGTTTCTCCATAGCCGTTGTACACGAATGATCTGAAGGTCATGGAAGAGGAAGGTCTCATTGCTCCTGTGAGTCACGATGGAATTGTCAAGTCGGAAAATATAAGTTAAAATCTATCTGATGCTTCAGGGCACAATCATCGTGGCAGACAACGTTGTCAAGCCTGGCAATCCCGCCTACCTCTCCTACGTCCGAGCGACACCTGAACAAAAGCGAGCCATGCTTGCTCGACCTCCCTTGAAGACTCAGCCACCCGTCACACCCAA
Organism: Naganishia vaughanmartiniae; assembly: GCA_030039245.1. Lineage (NCBI taxonomy): Eukaryota > Fungi > Basidiomycota > Tremellomycetes > Filobasidiales > Filobasidiaceae > Naganishia > Naganishia vaughanmartiniae. The sequence goes on along the minus strand of JASBWU010000001.1, from coordinate 350,969 downwards.
CCCTTCCGATCCCAGCGATTGGGAAACCGCTTTCTGCGACGGACCGTTGGAAGAGACCTTGTGGACTCCAGTAGAAAGCGATGGCGTCACCGGTCGAGGTGATCCTGATCTCGTCTATAGCAGCGAGATGATCGGTGGATGGGACCCTTACACTGGTGAACGAGACGCATGTGAGGTCTCTGTCTGCCTCAGAAAAGAGTCTAGTTAGACAGAGCGCTGCATGAAAGTCTAGCATGATTTGTTCTCGCTGGGCTCTGGGTACGGCAGTACGAACGCGGAAGACAAAATCATAGCTAGCTGAGAAAACAAGGAAACAAGACATCACGAATGTAACCTAGCAATGCAGCATAATGTAACAACAGAGAAAATCATGAATGTGACACTTACAGATTCTTCCGGTAGCAGGGATCATTCGCACTGAACTAATACGAAAGGTTAACCTCCTGCCGACGCGCGCCTTGTTAAAAGTGCATGCCGCCCGACATATCACACTCGAGGGGTCACAGTTCCTGAACTGTCCGTATGGACCCATGCAGCCGACGGCCGAACCTATCCGACGGTTAAGAGCTCCTGTACCAAGCTACACGCATCAAAATTGTTCATGCTGGTTTTGTTTGGCTCATCCTACAACATTGAAATGAGATCCCATCTATTCCTCGAGCTTGTATCCGACAAGGTTTCGTCGACCAATGATCTCGCCGATCTTGAAGATACCGTATGCTTCCAAACCCTGTTTCGACAAGGCAAGTCTTTGGTCAGCACTGTTTCGGTAAAATGTACCAGCATGCTTGAAGGGTTGCCGCAGAGGGTAGTGACGGTGCAGGATTGAGGGATACAAATGCCGTCTTCCGTCTGTCTGGAATGCAGCGACTGCCCTCCGGTAACGCCTTCGCCGCCATTGGATTTCCGTCAATGCATCTCCCAAAAGTCCTCGGTTGTCTCCTCCAAAAACCGTCCATGGTTTCCGATGTATCATCTCCCTGGACAGTCACCACCGCCGATACACATTGCCTCGAAGTGCATCCGTCTCGCTGAATCCGTGCAAATTCGAATACCTGACATGACACTCACGTAAACAGCGACCTTTGACCATTCACCAGTTTGAGCAATCTTCTTGTAGTAAGCGGGCGAGGTCGCCCGGGACCAGATTTGGGCGTAAGCGTGAACCCATGTTGATAGCGACGTAGGAGGTGCAAGCTTTTCGGCAATGTAGACTTGACGACAGAGAGAGGTGAAGACCTTCCAGTTGTAAACAAGGGGCTCTCGGTAACCTGCAGAATGGGGTAATGCGGTTGGAAATCGGATATTTCGCGAAGATACCAAAAAACAGTCGCAAGCCGCCGCAAGAAGAAATTACTCACCACCCAACAACCTGCCCATGGACTCTCCAACGGGACCAGCAACCCTCTTGGCACCACCGACAGCCGACTCATAGGCCTTGGTAGCGGATTCGACGGCAGCCTTGACTTGAGGGCTCATCTCCGGCTGCGAGCTACCACCGGCGTGCGACGACGCGAATCGTCGTTCTGACTGAACGAGTTGACGTCGGAGGGCGGATCGGAACATGTTCATGATGTGCAGGTGCAGGAGAAAACAACTGATGGATACCGTGCGCGAGTGCTCTTGTGATCACTATACCTAATACCAGCACTTTTGCGGTTCTGTCCGGGCACGGCAACCCAATCAAAAGTGATCAATAAGCTACACCGCGGAAAACAAAAAGTTAACGACCAACTCTGAATCTCAAGGTGATCGGACCTCGACCTCGCGGCGGGGCACGATTGCGTGGAATCGTTTCAACAACCCTATGCTTTCAATTCAAGTTATTCTTTTGCAATTCTCTTACAATCCACAGTCTTGCACTCATCTTTATATCATTGCAATCATGTCCTCCCCATTGGCCAACCCTGCTGTAGGTACTTTGCGCGGATTCGTGATGGTACACGTTGAGCTCACATACAATCTTGCTTGATTTTGCGTGATAGGTTACCAACTTGCTCTTCTCCTTGGGAGCTATGCAAGGTAAGCTCGTATTAAACCCCGATATGAGCGCTCTCCCCTGTAGAGCTGACCGTTCGCTTTCCTTCTTACCAGTCGCCAAGCGTCTTCCGTTGACAGATGAAGACTTTATCGTCAAGCTGCGTATCGGTTACGTTTCCGCTCAAGTCCTCTCTTTGGCCATCTACTTTTTCATCATGCAAAAGGTAAGTGAGAGAGGGCGCGGCTTGTCGCTCTTCTCGGAGTACTAATACTATCCCATTTACAGATCAAGAAGAAGAACGACCTGACCACCATTAAATACGTCCAACCTGCCAGCCCTATGGTAATTACAGCCGAGAAACCTCATCGTTCGTGGAAGATATTCTAAAATTCGCATCATGTTCATAGAGCCAGGAGAAGGGTGGACTGGTCACTACTACAGTGAAAGACTACGATCTTGCTGAAACTGGCAAGCTTATGCGAGGCCTTTTTATCGTAAGCCCCGAATGACATGTTCTGCAGAGCTTGAGCGAACGATATTAACCTCATACGTGTCATAGGGTATCGCCTTCATGGGTTTCTTGCACGTGTACATGGGCTACACGCAACCCTTGTTCATTCAGGCTATCATGACCATCAAAGGTGTATTTGAGTAAGTACTTCGTAATCGCGCATATCGCGCAAGATAGCGTCAAACTCATTTTCGCATCTTTCTCTTTTCAGGTCTAAGCCCGCCATGTTGCACTTGTTCAACAAGAAGGCTGAAGGTGATTTGTCGAGACCGTTCAAGACTGGCGGTGGTCTGCTTGAATCTCTCAGTGAGCTTTCCAACAACGAATACATTTTGGAAAATGTCATTAACGTATCTCTTGGTCACAGCTGGTAACGCTGCTGGTGGTGTTCAGACCGACGCTGCATCCATCAAGGAAGCCGAAAGACCCGCCACCAAGAAGGATCTTTAGGTCTACCTACTAAAAGCGGAAGAACGCATATGATCCCTCTGTGCCTTACTATCGGGGAAGAACGAAGTGCTCGGCTCCACTAGGCTGTAACCGACCTGCTCGTCTGTGCATCTGATGCATCCCGTTTGTAATCTGGTAGATTATATTTCATTGCAAGATAGTTGAACAATCCAAATCGCAAGCACCTTGTCCATTGTTCCTCGCCAACGCGGATGTCCTCTATTACACGAGTCCTTTCGGGGACTATACATATCACGCCCATGCAGCTCGCAACTGCTATCACTTTGTTTTCCACGCCAGTAGAATTTCCTTGTAGAGGAAGATTTTAGCGGGTTCGCCAACAAAAACATCAAATCAATCTTTATCCGCATATCATCTGCCGATCCACTCATTCATAGTCTGTGTTCTTTCCTCCGAGGCACAGATTGCTCTACCAACATAAACGTACGTATCACAGAGCAGCCGTCGGTCTGTACGGCGGAGCTTCTACACTCGGCGGGACAGGCAAAGACAGCAAGCCCTCATGACTGTCACCGTTCCGTGTGATCCTCAGCTCTGGTCGATTCTGGATGTCTTCTGGAAGACTCTTTTCTTCTTCAACCGCCATCAACACTGCGTCGAAGAACGGCATTTGGCCCTTTGCGTAGCGGTCCACCACGGTCGGTCGGCCGAACGCTATCTCTGCGACCGACATGGTGATGTCGCAAGTCAGACCTTTCTGCTCGGCGTGATTGGGGCTAACTGTCAGCCGTGTTTCCTGCATTTTTGTGACGCTGCAACTTACCAGAGGCGTTTGCGTTGTCCGGAATCGGTTCATTCGGTACTCTGACGTTTTCAACCACGTTGTATCCGAGTTGTTCTGGGTGCAAATCGATGTAAATCGACTGAATGCAACATAAAGCTTGCACGACTGACACTCACGTAGTACTCGTCAGGATAAGGCCAGTCTTGACCACCTTTTTCTGACAACACACCATACTGCTCTTTCCACTGTGCGGTAAGACAGTATTCCAATGGCAAAGACCATATGGAGCCTACCTCATCCGGCGATGGTGTGAGGGAGTTGACGAGGTCCATACTAGAGATGAGATACACGACAGCTAGAAGCGGAGCCTCTGCATCAGTTCCGGCAAGCGAGTGATGTAATTGTCAACACATACGGAACACGATGATCTTGTACTTGGACAAGAAAGGCTGCAACTGCGTGACATAGTGCAAGTCTCTGTGATACCCCATGGGCAATCCAACCTCTTCGAACGCTTCACGTCTCTGGCGAAATTCGGACAAGTCAGTCCACAGTTGGAGAAAGATAAGGAGGCATCGGGGCAGAGGCAAAACAAAGGAAGGCATTTACCGCTGTAAATTCAGGAGACACGTCTGTCGGGTCTACTTTTCCACCCGGAAATGCCTGTTTTAATTAAATAGGGTTAATCTGAGCTCCTGTGCTACCATGGCAGAAGACTCGACGTACTGTCTGATTGGGGTGGGATCTGTACAGAGAGCCGAGAGATGCGTCAGGTTTGTTGACGCTTTCCAGAACAAACAGGACAATTGTACGGTACCTCAAGGTTTTTGCTCGGGTGGTCAGTATGACCTGGAGCCCTTTTAAGCCTGGTCTCTCATAGAGGCCAATGAACACTGCTGCAGCACGAGTCTTTCCAACGCTTTGAATGGAAAGTCCACCTCAATAAACGTGGCATGAAGGCAGAGGTCGGGACTTACTCAAGCGCCACATTTGGCTGATGTGCAGCCAGTCTTTGTATACATTGCTGAGCTTCCGGGCTAAGGCACTCTATAACTGCGTTTGTGACAGGGTTGCGGAAGTCCATTCTGAATAGAAGCGTGATATGTCTGGGTATCGTCAATCGCCTGTATTCGTCCTACAGATTAGGGGAGTCGCAGGACCTGAAGTCGTTATATAGCGATCCTTCCGCGCGAAAGGTCCAGCCACGTGAAAAGAACGGGGACAATCTTTGGCTGAGTTGAAGCACCAATCGTCTCCGGGTGAGATGCTCCTTTATTTGAAGAAGTAGGAATCCAAGGGCCCGCCTGATACCCTGGTTGTGATGTCCGATCCGGCTTCTCGATCGGAGAAGTGCTGAAACGTCGGTTGCTATCCGACGGACTTTACTGAAACCTGGCCTGGGAATGGGCCTACGGGTCTGATGGATGCATGCAGACAGCTGATTGCCACCGGCGTGTACCACAACAGATAACAATGTCCTTCATTTCGGGTATCATGGTAATGCTGTCGTCGGAACAGCCGTCCGAGGTTGACACGTCATGTTCATTTTGGCACTACGATGAGCTGGTGCCCCACGACAAAAAGCACTTTTTGGGCTTCAAACTTGAACCGAGACAACCATGTCCAAAGGCAAAGGACCTATGCATATTGTCATTGAAAGTCTGAAGCTTCGCTGATGAATCGTTTATCCCGCTGCCCGACTTTCGCCCACAAAAAATCATGAAATCGACACCATCCGGTCGACATACGGCAATTCAATGCGATTTATATGCTACACGATCAACGGTGAGCCGAGTGTTAATATATGTATGCGTGTATGCCTGGGTATATATACACATCCTCCTCGAGCAAGCTTCCCGAGCGCATGTCTGGACCATGCCGACCTGCAGCAAAGAGCCTAGGGCTTTAGACAGGTCGTCCGACCTGAGTACCGAACTGTCCGAGGTAGTTTCCGGGTGTGTTGTACTCGCAGATAATGTAGCTGCTCGACGACTGTTGATGAAAAAGGTAAAGCGAACATGAGACTTGTCAAACGCTGTGCTGCAAAGATCCAGACTTACGGATGATTGGTATAGGGTGTTCGGGGCACAGGAGACTAAAGCACAGCCGATCTGACTAGTGGACTTCCAAACCATCTGTCGCAAGAGAATTCAGCGCATGATGATCTGCGTTTCTTGGATATCTGCTTACCTGAGTGAAGTGTCCTGTGGCGGAGCTGAAGGTGGGGTTGTTGTAATCGTATTTGGCTGGATATCGGAGCTGGTCAGTCCGCAAGCCTCCGACGCACTCTGTATTCTTAGACTTACAAGCCTCCTGCTCCCAGCCGGTCAGACCAACACCGATGGGGTCAGAGTAACCGTAAGAAGAGGCGAGATTCTCGCCGTACGGACCGCCACTGTGGCATGCGTATAATTAGATCGAGGTATAGAAACAGCCGGCGGTGCGAGTGTACATACGAATGAGCAAATTGGCACTTGCTAGCATAGTTCTTGGCGTATGTAGCCAATGTTGCGTCCCAAGTCAGTGCCTTTGCGCCTGTAGAGCAGAGGTCAAGTCAGCGACTTGAGATTGGCAGCCATCGAGGAAGGCGCAGGAATGACTTACCATATTTGGCTCGGAACGTGTTGTGTTCGTTCAGCATTCTTTGCTCGTCGGCAGTCAAAGTGACGGCGTTGGAGTTGACAGTAGGAAGAGCGGCGACACTGGTCGAAGGTTTAGTCGACGACGCAACGGCCGGGGAGGTGACACGAGTGGAAGTAGTAACAGCTCGAGATGTCGCCGAGCTTCGTGCCAACTGAACCAAGGTGGGAGCAGCTGTTCCCGTGGCGGGAGAGCCCGAAGGACCAAAGTAGGCTCGCTGAAAGCGGAATAAAAGATTAGTTGGAAATATGAGTTGTTCTGCGGAAAAGACATACGCAAACTTGCTCGCACTGGACATACGAGTTTACAACACTCTCACCCGCTCTGCGAGCGAGAGCATCATCGTTTCCTCGTTTGGAGTTATCCTTGACGACCCGAATATCGAGGCCAGCAAGCTGAGGGCCAGCTTGAGCGGCACTGGCCAACAAGGGCAAAAGGGCGAAAAGGAATGTGAGTTGCATTATCGATGTCGATATAGTAGTTGCTAGAATGTGGGGTATGAAGGCCAGCTTCTTGTGGTAGGATGAAAGAGGATGAAAGGACGAGGAAAGAGAAAGACGGATTCCGGTGGCGACACGTTCACTCCTTATATCTTGATTAGCATACCCCAATGTCCAACCTGTAAAGAGTTCTTTCTGTAAGCGCCCTTTAAGAGGAAGCTATCTGTTTGAGGCGATCGAGATGAAAAGGACCTAGACCGACCGGCATCATGGAAGTCATGGAACAGGGAAGGATCAACACAACCGGCATCAATCAACGAGGTTGCACATAGCTTGGCACATCCAGGTTCTGCAGGAACCGTTAAATAATGCAGAGGGTAAGCAGCTAGGTAAGCTAGTTGTCAAGGTTCATATATTCGGTTCAGGACAGGCACAACCACATTCATCTCTGACGCAACATGAAACGCACCGGTAAAATGGACTTGCGCACAGGCATCTCAGCTGGCATCTCGTGCCGCGGGATGCATCGATTGCATTTTGCATGCATTGCGTTGCAAAACTTGCAGGTCCTCAATTCGCATGCACATGAGAAGCTATATGCGCATCACGTGCACTCGCGTGAGAAAGACCCCATTTTTCCTACTTGCTCGTCGTTTGGATAGCTGTCGGGACGTCATCTACTCCAACAGCTATTCCAACGACAGTGAGGTATCGGTATTAAGCTCGACGGAGCCAGCGAAGCCTAGGCGACGCGTCTTCATCTTCGTATCACTCCCTCGGTGAGCTTCTTAGCTGCACTTTTGCTGATTAATCAACTGTTTTCATGTTTGGGACGGCTCGAGGGCTATGTCAAAATACATGTTGAAACAGAGAGTCGGCAGTCGGGCAAAAATGTCGATGATTCGATCAACGAGCTGATGAACTAGTATGCTGGATCAAGACCCCTTGAAACATGCAAGCACGATTCGGCCGAGACACTGCTAGTATAAAGGGGGGCAGATATCACGAACTATCGTTGCCTGAACAAACGGCGGGCTGCTTCTCAACTATGGGCGCACACCCTGAAAGGATCCCCGGTGAGGAGCAGCTTGAGGGGCTGGCTTCGGGGGATGAGTGACCGACATGCGCCTCCAGCTACTACCGGCCAGATTGGATACCGGCTTAGCTGCTTCGTCTCCCACGCTATCGTTGATCGTTCCTGCTTTTATTTAGCTCAGGGTACCTTGTCCCGTTGGATCAGAATCTAGATTTTCGACTCATCATTCGCTCGGGCAAGGCAAGAGACGCTGGATCAGGGAGAAATGTCAGAGAGCTAGCAGCCATGTCATCTTGGGCATCTTCTCGGATCAACATACAGCTCAGCATACCGTTATATCTAATGGCCGGTCCAAAGTTCGGGATGTAGCCAGCAAAGCCACGTTGCGCTGTTCTGTTTGACATTCATGTATACTTCATCTGCCCACTTGACCGTCTGCATGCCATAATCTCGGGCGATCGCAGTAGAGCGTTCGAGCGACACAATGGAGTGAGTTAACATTTGGATATGGGAAATTCGTGTCCGACCTAAAGCTGCAACTCAAGGCGCATGGCGGGTATTCTTTGCCAGTACCCATGGCCATGGATCTTGCCAACGGACGATCCTTTCCAACAGATCCGCTGATTGAATGCTCCTGCCATGACCATTGTCCGGTGAGCTGGAACTACCTCGTGAGATGTGGTGGTGAATGTCGCGTAAGCGCCACGCAGTCGGGAAGAGTGGTTTCTTTTTAGAAAACAGCCGACATTCGAAAAGCGTACGAACGTTTGCCTTCGCATACGTATTTCATTGCGCGGCGGGGATTCAGGGATAAGGCGGCGCAATAAGGCTGAAGGTGACTGTCGCTTGACGTAGACGTGCTGCCGAACGAATGGCGTAACGGAAGAGATTACGCGATAACGCAGCGCAGTCTGCTCACATCATTCGAACTCGTTTCCCACACGTCCCGATTCCGTGAAATAACCGCCCTAATCTCTAACCCACGTGAAGGCTTGCACCTGCGAATGAGAACGCCGAGTCAAGATGGCGTCTTCATCGATGTTTCCTGAGCAGTATGCGTTCGGCCGGGAAGGCGCCATAGATGAGGGATTCTACCAAAATGTAGCGGGTGATTTGTTGGTGCAGGCCTGTGTTGCAGAAATCTTATCTCGGATGGCTTCACATTCGGACCAGACATCGACTTTCTCGTGGAAAAGCTCCTTGACACACTGGGAAAAAACATTCAGCCGGAAATCTGGGATAGACATTGAATTAACGGCCAGGACATACAGGCTTGCACCTCGCACCGCAGCATTCCATCAGCTCTTCGTCGTCAGGGGGTTCTTCGCTGCGAGCTGCTTTCTCCAGTTCTTGTCTCCTGCCGATAGCTATCCGGGTTTTAAGAAGTTTGGCGTACGTTGGTGAGTGATCTGTGGAGAAAACCGTGTTCAGCCTTGGAACGCTTGAGGATTTTGACAAGACCGAAGGCGGCCTCGGCTTACCTTTGGGATCGAAGTCGTAAGCGATTTCACACTTTGGCGTGCCCGGTTGTATCACGGGAGCCTTGAATGATTGTTCGGCAACCTCAGTCCCACCTGCAGGAGACTGCTGCATTGCGACTTCACCGCAGCCAATGACGAAAACTTATTGCACGTCGCACGGAACTGCTGGTAGTTTGATATTTCACTTTTCATTGCCATACGCCGGTCAAGTGTAGTCGCTTGAAGAGGACAGAGAGTGGTGAACGAGGTGAGTGCGTCTATCGAATGAGGCTGAACATCGTCGGAATCGGGTATTGTGTGAAGAGAAGACTTTTGGTCTCTGATCTGGATTATCGGCTGTAATCGGATGCAAGGGTCGCCGAAGCTGTCGCCGATAGAGTCGCGATCGTCTGCTTGCTGCTTGCCTGCTTGTCATTGGGGCACTTTAGGTGGCCCTTTGATCACCAGGCACTTGATACAACCGCCTGCCGACACCCCTCCGCCTCCATATGTATGTGTTGTGGCGAACGTTTCACACATAATAATTTATGAATATCGTTATAGTACTATATCGCTGCGAGCACCAAAATACAACGGGAATACCGCGGGATTATTCAAGATGGCTAGCCGCTGCTGTGACACTAATCTACCGTTTACAGAGGGGGGACGTGCTCGTGCCGTCCAGCGGAGAAAATCAAGGAAGAGAACGAGAAAAGCGAAAGTGGGGAGAACCGGACGACTACAGCCCCAAGCCGGACCTAGCGGCATCAAGGAGTGACCAGTCACTCGTGTCTCCCGTAATCTCCCAGAAGTTGGTCCCTCTGAGGCCAGCTTGTCGTGCGAATTGGGCTTTCAAGGAGATTGAGATAGGATCGTCGTAAGTGATGATTTGGCCAGTTTCGGAGGACTTTAACCAAGGCTGAAGGCAGGTTTCGAGAGTCAGGACAATGATATCGGAGCGAAGCGAAAAGGAATGGCTTACAGTGCTTGAGCAAGTATCCCAATACCGAGTGAAACCATTGGCGCCAATCCAGTGCTGATCTGAATCTCTCGCGAGTCCTCCCTGGGCCACCATGTCACTAAACTTGATCTGACCCCACGAAGTACCACCGTCGGCGTTGTAAAGCGTAGCTCCACCCTTCTTCTCCAGACCTCGCCTCTTTCTCGCACGTAATGAGTCGGCGCTTGAAGCTTGCATGTATCCGTATGCTGGTAAGCCGAGCATGATTTGTTTTGCTGGCATTCCCGCTGTGGTCCAGCTGCTAACGGCAGCGTAAGCATTGGCCAACGGTTGAGCTGAGTTTCCACATCCGTCGCTGAGAGGTGCATTCGGTCCAGGTGTCGACGATGATCCCCAGATGTCGTAATTCATGATCATAACCCAGTCCAGTAGTTTGGCGAATTCAGAAACATCTGATAGAGGTGCGCCCGTTGGCCCGGCAAACGGCCAGACTTGTGTAGCGGCAGAAAGAATTGCGGTCGGGGGCAAAGTCTTTCGCAGTAGCTGCAGGAAGATCAAGTAGTTGGCAGAATCGTCCGGCGAGACAATGTTCGAGTCTGAACCAATCACTCCTGGGTACTCCCAGTCGAGGTCGATGCCATCGAGGTCGAACTTGTTGTACATGCTCAGCATCGCTTGCGCCAAAGTTTGACGGTTTTGCTCAGTGGCAACAGCAGGAGAAAAGTAGACGGATCCAGTCCACCCACCAATACTGAGTCTGACTCTTTTACCGGCCGCATGAGCTACCGACACAAGCCATTTGAGGGTGTCTTCGCTGTTATATTGGGTGAACTCGAGGCCGTACTGGGCATTGACGATTGCGAATGCGAAATCAACGACATCAAGTCTACTGAAATCGAGATTCGAAGGCGGGAAGGTCCAGACGGACCAATCGGGATAGTATGCCGCGACTAGGTGATCGTTCAGAGGAGTGGTAGTGAGCGAGGAGCCTGGGGTAGCGCTCGGTGATACCACCTTGCTTGTAGTCTTTGAGGACGCGATGGTGGAGGATGAAGGGGGTATTTTCACCGATGACGTTGTGGGGATTGTCACGATTGAAGACGAGCTATCTGTCACCACAGATGAAACAGGAGCGGCCGATGAAATTTCCGAGCTTGAGGTAACCGAGGGAACAGTCGACGAGCGGTCAGAGATCGAGGTAGCGGAAGGGACTACCGACGAACTCTGTGTTACCCGAGATGACGTGGAAACAATCGAAGAGGTATTCAAAGCCGAAGTCACTGAAGGCAGAGACGACGAGCTAGCACTGAGAACCGACGAGGAAAAGATCGATGCGACACTGGATGCCTTTTGGGAGGTAGCAGGAACAGTCGTCTTCGCTGTCGAACTGGCGGACACGCTAACTGAGGCGCTGGAAGGGACGGAGCTCAGAGAGGATGGCACGACTGACTTGGCAGGCTCGGTTGTCTCGACTGACTTCGATGATACCGGTGTTACCAAGGTGGCCGATGGACTAGCCGATGCATCATGGGTCACGCTTGCGGAAAAGCTGGACGCCACGCTGCTGCTGAGAACAGCCGAGTTGGAAGGCCTATATCACATCATGCATTAGCTTACGAGGTTGAATGCGGCATGCAAGGATTATGAGAGCTTACGAGGCAGTGTGGGATGTGGTATGACTCGACATGATCATAGACGATGTCTCGTTCCATCCAAGCGTAGTCGACGACGAAACATCCGTGGCATTCGGTGCGGAAGCCGACAAACTCGCCGAATACATCAGTTCAGATGAAAAGGCACTGGCGGCGGACGATGCATCGTAGTGGTGGGCGGTGGTGGTGAAATTATCATCGGAAGGCACAGCGGTTGGGACTACAACCCAATTTTCGGTTCGAGTCGCATTAGGTTTTGCTGTTGGGCGGGCACTCGATAATCCACCACTTTGCGAATTGGTCGGCCACCATTCGGAAGCGGATGTGTAGTTTGTCCCAGTCTGCACGGCAGAGGAGGAGGAACTCGTGGCGATAACTGTGGTTGAGTTCCAGTCTGCGGTTGTGGAAGCAAGACTCGGGTCCGCGGTACTGTTCTGCGTAGGCAAACCAGTTGGTACCACCGATCCTGGATGAGAAGTCGCTGTGACCCAAACGACTTGCGTACTCGTGGCCTCGATGGTGACAGTGGTAGTAGCAGTGATTGGGAGCCGCCTTTCCCAGGGGTTGGCAAAGAAGCTGGAAGGCGAACGTCGTTGTGACCTACGATGTTGTGCCGATGAGGGATTGCCAGTAGCTGTTGCAGGTGACGCTGCTAGAAATATGATAGCCAGTGCACTGGCTAGCGAAGTGGTACGCATTATGAGAGAGGTTGTAACGGTATCCGATGGTGAATATAGGTGGGTCCGATTGTGAAGCCAATACGATATTCGGCAAAAGAAAGTGTTGCGGGAGGTACGCTGTTATAGAGGTTGATCGGTGTGTGGTCTGATATTGTTGCTAGGGAGAAAGAGTAGGTTGATCGACGGGTCGCTTGAATGACAGCAAGTGACTAGTCTTTGAGGAGAAAGTGATGAAGATTGAGGTTGCCAGGTTGTAGGTGAAGAAAGTGTCGCTAGTTCCGTCTAGGAATCGTCGACCTGTGCGCAGCACGTATGTCTTCTGAGAGATTTCTGACAGCAACTCACAAACCGTCGGCACGAGAGGGAAGTCAGATGGGTTATGATATACTGGTGGTCGTGATGGAACTCACCAGTCTAGCACTACAACGATACTTTTCAGTTCACCCCGTCACTGGAAGATGGCTGGTGTTTGTTGAGGATCTACTGTTCAAGTATAGACTTCCGCTTCTTAGATTACGACGAGGCTTTCCCAGTAATGTCTCAGATCCATTACCCCGCACGGGCCGAGCCAACTCTCGGTTGTTTTGCTGTTCGATCGAAATATGGCAGACTGGCAGACTTTATACAACAGCAGCTCTTCTTCACACTTCTATAATTTTGTCCAACGCCATACAGTCCAAGACGTATCGTAGCCAGCAACTAGGGTTAGTGCAGCTCAAGAATCCCACCACCTCTCACCATGGCATTCCTGCAAGGCAATTTCTCCACCTCGATGAGGACGAACTACAGCCAACATGGAGTGGATCAGGTATGCTCGCGGAGCTGGTCCCGATAATATGGCACATTCTTCTTACTTTGCGTCTTTTATTCTTCTGCTTCTAGTACTACAAACAAGTTGGATCTTCTTATCGCAATCCTTTCTTTCCGGGGATCCGAAAGGTCGGCTGCTTGACTGCCAGCTGTGGAGAAGCTCTCCTGATCGTAAACTCTGTGATCTCCTAGATAGGTCATGTTTGCTTTCATGGATAGGTGGATTGAAGAAACCGGCTCAATCAAGCGCCATGCGACAAGTAGCAGTAGCCACGAAGATTCTTCGGTCAAGAAGGAGCAGGAGCTATACTTGCTGGATCTGGCAGCTGGAAGGTGTGTGATATTGATGTTTCAGACCCCATTCTAATGACGCTGACTCGGCACTGTCACTGGTCTAGCGGAGAAGCTACAGTATGTCTTCAGGAATGGCATGACATCCGTTCAGGCAAGGTCACGATCAGTCGGCAGACCATGCCATCGTCCAACACGGGGATAACCTCCCCTGCAACAGCGCACCCACCAAGCGTACAGTCCAGCGCACTTCCAAATCCCTTGGCAGCGCTTCACGCATCCCCAGGACCGCTCAATTTCCAGAGCAGACCTGCTTTTATACCTCCTTCACGAAGAGCGGCGGCCACTCCGACCGTCAAGACCAGCAATAGCGGTGGTCTGCCTGGTTTGCAAAAGTCCGCGGGACAGATACCTGAATTGCGTATAACGGCGACCGATCCAGTAAGTTGATACTGGACTTTGCAGATCCTAACCTGGAAAGGCTAATTGCATTGACTTATCGCACCGCAGTTCACCGTCCCTGCATATGAAGAACGTACATTGTCGACCTGTCTTCCGCTCTCGTTCCAAGACGTGGCGGAAGGAAAGCTGCCACTGCCGATGGAGGATTCTCAGCGGAAATACGACCTCGCCATCTGTTCGTTTGCGCTGCATCTGGTCGGTGATCATTCCGACATGTTCTCGCTGCTCGACGAGCTCAGTCGACAAGCAAAGTGGCTAGTTGTGCTAGCTCCTCATAAGAAGCCAGAGGTATGTTCACATCGCCGGATAATACGCGTGCGCGCAGGACTGACGGCACGGTCGCGCTTTACAGATCAAGGAAGGTTGGGGATGGATACGTTGGGATATTTCCACGTGGCAAGACGGGAGGTCGAAGCTTTATTCTGGAGAGGACCATGTTGATGATGAAGACGCGACTGATGAGCAACCACATGGCGGATCCACGGGACAGATATACAGGAACGGTGGGCTCGAGATCGTGATTGACCGTGTTCGATGTCGCTTGTACAAGAGCACGGCTGCTGCTGCGTGAATGGGAGTGTGAACACTAGCCACGTATGACAAGGGTGCATCTATGTCTTCGTTTGTGTAATGTCCGCATGTATTTCTTGATCAATATCCTATGCACCCCTTATTAGAGAATGGCCCGTCAAAAAAGCTTTTTTACAGGCATAGAAGATCAGAAGGAGAAGGCGCGTTTTTGCATCCGACTCAAGCCAGTTCGGAGATGGGACGTCTTTTGTTCATGTTTCAAAGTCTATTCGAGGCTTATAGCGTCCTTATAGTTGTTGAGTCGTTCCCACTCGGTATACAATCGCACGGTCGCTTCCTTCCCTTACAAACACGTCCTCTGCGAGGCCGATAACGACGTTGACTGCCTTTCAAACAATACCGCCAGTCGCGACCGTAGGACTGCCAAAGCAATCCAACTACTTGATTTGTTCACTTCACCGCCCATCAAAGTCTGTCGACCGGCGTCCTTAGGGTGATCAGACATTTTTGAAGCTTCTGTCAAGGACGACGTACACGAGCTGTACTAGATTTGCCATCCCCTTTGACTTGGCACAATCCTTTCAGTTGCATATCGTCCACCTCCACTCAACGCCGCTCAGCACCAACAAAGGCCAACCTCTGTAAACGCCTCTTTCAACTATTACATACCTTTCGCCATGCATTCGCGTCAAGAATCTGCCAATTTGACGCCATCCCGTCGTGCGCCGGTACCACCATCGCACCAACAGCGTCAACCATCCTACGGCGCGTCCGGGCCCACATTCTCTAACGGTTCACCAGGGTACCCGGCCAACGGCGTAAGTAACGGACAGCATTCTACCCGCTCGCAAATGTATTCGTCGACATCGTACGCACCGTCATTTCAGTATGGATCGGGTCAGTCCAACTCTCCTTCAACACAACTGAAAACGCACGGATACAGTGCGAGTCCGACTATTGTTCACAACTCGATGGGTGCTGGTATGCTTCCTGCTGGTATGAGTAGGCTCAGTAGCCCGACATCCTCATCCACGCCGATAAGGCAAGGTATGGTTGGAGTCAAGGAGGAAGAAGGGATCAGGAGTTTTCTTTGGAGTAAAAAGTGGTTGGTGTTGAGGGACCAGACGTTGTCTTTTCACAAGAACGAAGTGCGTAATATCGGTTGATGATTTTGCTCTTATTGGATACTTTGCTTACCAATCTCACCGAGAATAGACTTCTCAGACGCCATCTTCCATGATCCAGCTGAAAGATATTTCGGATATTCAGAGAGTCGACCTTAAGCCATTTTGCTTAGAAGTTGAAGCTAATGGCAAGGCAAGTCTTTAATCATGGATTCAACTTCCCACATACTAATTTGACCATGTTCACAGTGCACATTCATAGCGCTCAAGTCAGATCAAGAGCTTTACGAATGGCAGGATGATATTTATGTGCGTAGTCCGATGCTTAGCGTCAGTGGGCCTACGAATTTTGTTCATCAAGGTATGTTTGGGGCCTCCGCTCTGCTTTGCTCGAGATCTGACTGATTGTTTGTCCCTCCAGTTCACGTCGGATTCGACGCCGTTAGCGGTGCATTCACTGTACGTATCGCTCTGACTCTCAAAGGCCCTTGAACACTATGCTCATTTTCCTTCTTTCGTAGGGCTTACCTGATCAATGGACGAAACTGCTCACTCAATCGCATATCACGAAGGAAGATCAGGCAAGGAATCCACAGGCGGTTCTCGATGTCCTCGAATTCTACACGGATATCCAGAAACGAGAGTATGACAATTTCGGGGTGCCAATAGGACCAGCAAGGACGAATTCCCCCATGCCCGGTGCAGGAACGTCAGCTCAACATGTTGCCTCGAAGACGCATACACCGCCGCCCAGGTTTGAAGCCGGTCTCGGCCTAGCTGGTCAGATGTCATCTCAGAAACCACCGTCGTCACTCTCGAGATCGGAAACAGCACCACCGGGACCGCAAGGCGTACAACTTGTGTCAACTAGGCAAGGTTCACAATCTTATGGACAGACGCATCAACCTTCGCAGAGTATGCATGCACGGCAGCCCGAGCAGTTCCCGGCTCCTTCAAGGCGAGCTCCGGAACCTACCAGGCCACTTATAGCTGAGCGGAAAGCTCCTGCTCCACCAAACCCGTCTGGGAGAGAACCCGAGCCAGACTACCGATACGCACCATCGAGGGAACAACAGGAAGCCAAGGCGGAATCTAGTCAGCGACCTGTCATACAGACAGTCAAAAGTTCACCGGCAACGTCGGCGCCAGCAGTTAGTACTGGTAATCTATCGGTAGAGGCTGCTACGAGTTCAGCCACATCGTCTTCGACTCGACCACTACAACCCCAGAAAAAGACAACTCCGGGACCCCCTCCCGCTCCATCTGCTGGAGCGGCGACAAGTAACGATGTCAAGCTGCCGAAAAGCTCAGAGAAGCGCATAAGTACTATGAGCGAACCGCAAATCATGGAGAAGCTGCGTTCAGCTGTCAGTAGTGCGGACCCATCGACGTTGTATGCAAAGATCAAGAAGGTTGGTCAAGGGTAAGTCGTGCTTTCGCTACGTTTCAAAGCCTGAAGCTCATATCTCATTGCTGTCTTTCAGAGCGTCCGGCTCCGTCTACGTAGCGAAGACTCTGGCAACCGGTAAACGCGTGGCGATCAAACAAATGGACTTGGCTCAGCAGCCAAGGAAAGAACTGATCGTCAACGAGATCCTCGTGATGAAGGAATCAAGGCATCCAAACATTGTCAACTTCCTGGAAGCGTTCCTGATCAGGAATTCTGATTTATGGGTGGTCATGGAATACATGGAGGGCGGTGCTTTGACGGATGTCATCGAGGCGAACAAAATGGAGGAGGATCAGATTGCAGCTATCTGTCTGGAGGTATGTGACGTCCACTGGCCGGAGCCAACGCAGAGATTAACGTGCCTCTGTGCCTAGACATGTCGAGGTTTACGACATCTGCATGACCACTCTATCATCCATCGAGACATCAAAAGCGACAACGTTCTGCTGAACGCTCAGGGTGAAGTAAAAATCAGTAAGTGCTATTGTCGATGTCTTGCGACAAAGGCCGATTGCTTATACGTCTTCCATTCGCAGCTGATTTCGGCTTTTGCGCCAAATTGACTGACCAAAAGTCGAAGCGCGCTACCATGGTTGGAACCCCATATTGGATGGCTCCCGAAGTCGTCAAGCAAAAGGAATACGGTGCAAAAGTCGACGTATGGTCGTTGGGCATCATGGCGATCGAAATGATTGAAAACGAGCCGCCATACCTTGATGAAGAGCCGCTAAAGGCGCTCTATCTGATCGCTACGAATGGAACGCCGACCCTCAAGAGGCCAGAAAAGCTCAGCGTAGAGTTGAAGCACTTTTTGTCTGTGTGCCTGTGTGTCGATGTCAAAAGTCGAGCTTCCACGACCGAGCTGTTAACTGTAAGTTTTCTAACTAATATCAGAGCAGGTTCGCGGGCTGATCCAGTTGGTCTACGTGTAGCATGAGTTTTTGGGTAAGGCGTGTGACAGTTCGGGGCTGGTGCCATTGATGAGGAAAAGGGACAAGGTATATTTCAATTTTCATTCATGCGTACTACGAGGAGTCGTGACTGACAAGATTCATCTACAGGTCTGATCACTGGACATTTATCACCCATATCTGTTCATGTACAAATCTATGCAGCGTATATTGTAACATGGACAATCATGACGATCAAGCTCAATATCAGGTCGTACATGCAAACGATATTGGCGAATCAAGGCGCTTACGCTCCCAATCGATGAAGCAGCATCGCCGCATAAGATATGTGGGGAATTCTGATAATTGTCACTGCAAATGACTCTATCAACCCTTGGATCAACAAACATCTTTTGCCGATAATCCAGCTCGACTTCGAAACCTGAAGGCGTCGTTCACAACGTAGGGAACATGTCTGTTCATGAACTACAGGATGAATTGCTTGACTATCTCCCGCAGCCGAATCAGGCTCTTCGTACCGTTTCTGGAGCGTAATAACAGATAATATGAGCCGAGGAAACATGAGAAAAGGCAACTTGATATAAGTGAAAGAAGTACCTGCTTCTCGTTCAAGCATCAGGCCAGCCAGCTCAGTCATACGTTGCCCGATCCGATTGGTTGCGGCGATTTCCCGCTTGTAAACCGTCAATTGCACTTCAGTGAGCGGGTCATCTGGACTCCTGTCGAAAGGCTGTTCGTAAGCCTTGACGTTGTTGCCCGTCATACGAGAAATCAGCCCTTCGCTGTTGACACCCTCTACGATTGCAAGTTGATCGATGAGATGCCCTTTGATTTCCGTGTCGGTTGCATGTTCTAAAAGAAGCAACCTAATAGTCAGCCTCGCTGAACCATACGGATACGGAATACGGATGCCTACAGGGGCAAGAAACGATCACTCACCTCCCTTCCTCTCCTTGATAGCCTTGTTAAGACCAGTGCGAAGGGTTAAATCGTCTCCTTCCTGACGTATTAACTTTTCTGATTCGCTGAACAAGTCGTTAAGTTCCGCGATGCGCAGGGATGAGGACCAGCTGGCCGTCAATACCTTTTGGGCCCATGTACGACTGAACGGGGTGTCGATGTCGTCTTGGGCGAAGTCATCCATATTATCGTACGAGATCCACTCCATATTGTAATAGTCCCAGTTCTTCTTGTTGGAAAAGCCTTGTTGCAAAGGCGCAGGATCAGGGTCTCGCGGCGGATAATCTGAAGGATCAGGTAATACTCACCTGCAGCGGATTATATATGCAGCTTCAAACATCTGGGTGAGCGGTCAGGTAGAAAAAAATGTAGCATACATGCGTATGGCGTGATGGCCAGTGAAACCGCGATGGGAAACCAGGTGGAACATTCTAAAGCCCCTAAAACGCGAAAGCACTGCAGCGCCTGTGGAATATGATAGGCGGATAGGGGAGCTGAGAGGGGTAGTCTCGATGGGGCGTTTCTCATTGTTCCCTAGTGCTACTCAACCGACGCTGAACCTTTTGCACGTCGACCTTTCTGGGTATCGCATCCGGCATTGTTTTCACCTCTATACCGCTGGTAGTCGGCTTGGGGACATGAGGCATGTCGTCGCACTTGCACGGTTCTCAATTGAATGAAGCCTAGGCCGAAAATTCAACTCTTGTGAGAAGAAGCCTCACATCGCCTCTGCGCCGAAAAATCCCGCAGCCTGCTCACATACTTCCAGCAACACACCGCGCTAGAGTTCATATACGTATATTCTCAGATCCAGTTGTCAAGATCTCAAGATGTGTGTCGGTGCAGTCATCCATGTCTCAATCGAGCTTGCCGATACAGTTCGTTCGTTTTCCACGCCCGCGCCTCCATCATCACCTGCCATAGTAGTACGACATTAGCAGTGCTTCGTTCCTCATTGTGCGGGGACACCAGACACCTCAAAAGTCCCGCACCCTTGGTCCGGGTCGCAGGTGGTCCGAGTCGCAGAGTCATTCACTGGTTTGTTGACAACCTACAGGCGAGGAAATGATTAGCCATCATGATGTTGTTGCGCACGATAGACAGTCGCGCTCGCTGGCTTACTCGCCTTGCTACGCTGTGGTTCGCCAGTTTACCGCCACGAAATCGTTGAAACATACAAAAACATTGAATCCCCTGATCGAAGAATGAAAGCATCTCCACCGTGACGACATCACCCCTGTCTCGAGCTTCTTTGAGAGTCGCAGCGGCTTCATCGCCTCGAATACGAGCAAGGACGGCGTGAGGAGTGGCGTTTGTGCATCGGCGGCGATGAAGTTCTCAAGCAGGCTGAGGAAAATTTCGCAACGTGTACGAGGAACTGGGGGGAGGGAAATGACAATAGGTGATGAGGGTAGTAGCCAATCTCTTGGAACTCACCTGAGGTCGTTAGGGACTCTGTTTCAATCAAGTCAACATACGCCTGTAACCTCTCGCTTTCTTGAACGAATCTCTCGCGAGTCTGGTTGATGGAATTCCAGCGTTTGGTCCAGTAGAGCGGAAATATGGTCCGAGCAGTGTTCTTTGGTGAGAGACTCCAATGCAGTAATGCCGCCTGTTTTGGCTTCCTCATGTTGGGTCAACATCAGGAACAGGTCGTTGTGGGGCGTTGATGAAGAGAACAGATAAGGTGCCAGCCCCTCATGACGATTGATAGATATATAAACACAAGCAGCTTTAACTTCAAACGTTTGCAAAACGACGACCAGAAAGCCATAGCTGTAGATCTCCTATGCAGCGTGGTCGCCTGACCCTTTTCTTGCGAATTGCGACTTTCTCGGACGGGTGAGAGCCTAGAGTGCTGTGCTGGCGAGACTCAAAGGCTAGGGGGTTGAAACACCTTTAGCTCGGTCGGCTATCGTTGCACATGAATGGAAAGGTAGTACCTTGTGCTGCTCTGCCCGCGCTGATGTTCCCTGGCAAGCATCCTGATATTTAATCGTGGCGACTTGTATTGAAGAAGGATTTACATGGTCGCCTTGCTTATAAGCTTGTTGGTGGGAATGTTCACTATGCGGAAGCAAACATGATCTCGCTCGTCTTGGCGGCCTGCCATGATTGCAGCCCGTCGTCGTCGTTGTTGAACCGGCATTGCCTGCTACCTGCTGCTCGCATCATAGACAAAGCCTGATACGTGTTCGCTCCTCTTTGGCCCGCAGCTCACTTTATTTGGTCTTTAACCTCCGCTTCAATCGCCAGTCAATATATCCAACATGCCGTTCGGAGCGAGCCATGTTCCTATTCGGAGTCTTGCAGAAACAGCGCTGTCCAGCTTCTTCAAGGAGATTATCGTCCTAGGAAGCGAGAATGTGCCAGAGGAGGGTCCGCTATTGGTAGCGTGCAGCCATTCTAATATGGCTATCGACGTAAGTCCCAAGTTCTGATGATCCAGTCATCGAGCAAACCATAATTTTTGAGTCTTGACATTATTCAGCCTGCGGTGCTCAGCGCTACTATGCCGCACAAGATTCCTCTGCATTACTGGGTAAGAAGATAGCCATATTTTGCGCCTGTCCCTGCCCGTGCTGACAGACAGTGTACATCTCACTCTACAGGTCAAGGACTCGCTTTTCAGTAATCCAATTGCAGGTGCGATCCTTAAGAATGCCGGAAACATCCCGGTCGACAGAAAAAACAAGAATAACCAGAGCTTGTTCAAGGGGACATTCGAAGGTCGGTCTCGCTTGCCTCCTGTTCCGTGTGCGAGATACCGTGCTAACACGACCTCGAATCATTCTGATGTCGTAGAGATGGCCCGAGGAGATTCCATTGGCGTATTTCCCGAAGGAACTTCCCATACCTCGCCTCACATGTTACCGTTCAAAGACGGTATCTCCTGGGCGGCTCTCGAGTACGTAAAGTTTCTCAATGGAGCGGCAGACGGGACTGTTAGGAAGGGCAAAAAGGCTGTCATCATTCCCGTTGGAATCACGTACCTGGATAAAGCAAAGTACCGAAGCTCTATCGTTGTCGAGTGAGTGTTTTCTGCCTACTTGTCCGAAACGTTTGGGTGTTCCCTAATGCTTGGTTGCTGGTCGGTTTCGAAGATACGGAGCTCCGATCACGACGGACGCATTCGAGGAAGAATTCCTGAGTAAAGACGAAGGTGCAAACAAACTCGCTGTCAAGAAACTCACCAAGACTCTCGAGCTGGAAATGATGAAACTTACCGTTAATGCACCTGATTGGTAAGGCACATTGTTCAACAATAGTACAAGGAGAATAAGGGAACCACACTGATGTCCATCTTTACAGGGAATCCCTTATCGCTGCGAAAATGGCCAAGGAGCTTCTATGGGAACGAGAGAGTAAATTGGCACCTGAAGAGGTGGTCAAGGTTCAGCAGACGTGAGTAATTTATACACTCAAACATTGTTTCAACAGTTCCTCCAAAAAAATTCTGTCCTCAGTCTCGTAGACATGTTCTCTCCGCCCACATCCAGTGAACAGCTACAGGAGCTCAAAGACCTCCTCAACAAGTACAACCGTCTTCTGGTCACCGCAAAACTAACCAACAAGGAGCTCGCCGATTTGCCGCTCCCTGGAACACTAGAACCCTCGAGCGCTACTCCGTTGCCAACTCGATTCTCGACTCTGACGTTGTTGATCAAAGACACCATCTCATGCGCAGTCCGGTTACCGTTTTTCCTCGTTCCGATGATCATTCACCTGCCCATCTATGTGATGGCCCGCATGGGAGCCAATATCGTCAAGGAGGAAATGGAGACGCAAGCGCAGATGAAGGTTGCCTTTGGTCTACTCTTCTCTTTAGCTGTCTATCCGTTCTTCTTTTTCGTTCTATGGATCTTTTTGGGCTTCACTTCACTCGGTGCTATGA
Organism: Naganishia vaughanmartiniae; assembly: GCA_030039245.1. Lineage (NCBI taxonomy): Eukaryota > Fungi > Basidiomycota > Tremellomycetes > Filobasidiales > Filobasidiaceae > Naganishia > Naganishia vaughanmartiniae. The sequence continues at coordinate 327,979 of JASBWU010000001.1, read as the reverse complement.
TTGCTGCTATTTTGGTGTATGGGTTCAGTGTGTCCCACAGAAGCCTCGTTGACGAGAACTATACCCAGTGCGTGTCTAACTCCCATATCATACGTAAGCTTCCACTCACACCGACTTTTATTTCGCTCCCAATAGTTTCAAGCGGCTCGTTGCGGCTTGGCGGGTTATTGTCGGTGTATGGGCACCGAAACGACGAGAATTGCCGCTTGCGAAACTCACCTCGTTGCTGCCTGCCACCTCCGCGCCTGAAGGGGCAACCAAGGATGCCTACGCTTGGAAAAAGCGAGGTACAACGCAAGAGTCTAAAGAAGCCGACATTGCAAAGACAGCCCGAAGAAAGCGAGTCCCTACTCGACGATTCATCAGACATGTGTTGCGTACTCGAGTCGCCGCAGCTCGCGCTCTGGAGACCTTTTTGGCTGAGTTGGAGGAAGGTGATTACCGAATTAACGCTCGACCTTGGCTCGCGGAAGCTGCGCCTTACGGCGGAGAGGCGGCGCAGGCAGAACAGCAGTCCACCGCGGATGAAGGCATGGATGCTGTCGATAGGTTACCGATGGGCACGCGGGCGGGCAATGAAGTGGTAGATTTCCTGAGACAAAGAGGAGCACACATCGTTCGCTCTCCGATGGAGGAAGGTGGATGGGGAGCTTTAAGCGGCGACGAGACCGAAGCCAGGAGCGGAGATGAGGGGGCCGAATGAGGGTGAATGTCTTTGTAATACGGAGGAAATACAATCACGATGAATTATGGTTTCGGCGTATCTGACCCTGGAAGGCATACAAACATTCAGCCGTCGCGGCACCAGCTTTTGCAAAAACCTTGCTCTCCAAGAGATTATTCGGAGAGCAGCAGCAGGGAGATCTGGCCACGGGCGTTTGGACAAATGTAAGCCATTCTATCAACGAATCACAGAGGCAGTAGTAATGTTACAACAATGACAAATCGAATCGATTCTTCGGTCGTGAGGTTACAACTTCGGGCGGAACGTTTTCGCAAATTTGTATCAAACACAAAAGGTACAAGTCGACACGTAATGGTTCATCAGGATCATACAACGGAAAGAAATGTCGTCGGTCACGGGGATAATGTTGTCGGACGGGTCAGACACTGGATATCCCACGTTGTATTCAAGCTGACTGGAGATATCTCTCAAGCGGCCCCTGGCTCCAGGTACTTCTTGTTCAGCAGCCACTAAGACATTCGAAAGCTTCAGTGTCAATGACGATATAACGTGGCCTGGAGCGACTCACAAGATCCCGGCATAAGCTAGGCCAAGAGTAGCGCTGCACGGTTTCGGCATTGATTACCGGATGTGTCGCAGAAGAGGTAGATTTGGTCTCCACTGCCCAGCCCAACAGTTCGTGAAGGAATTTGAGATTCGGCTGAATCAGAACTGTAAAACGACGAATATCGTTTGAGAATAAAGCCATCCGACGGTCAAGGGCCATATTCACGCACCATTCAGTCTTCGGCAACGGGTCATAAGGTAAGCGTCCAGTAAGCTCTTGTTCTCATGTTGCATGAGGTAAGCGACCTATAGAAGCGTTTGAAGACATTGTTTCAGCGGAATCGCCAAGCAGAGGAGGAAACGACCGACTCACGACGATCGTGGCGCTTCGAGAGACCCCAACACGCTTAGAATTAGAAAGGACCTAACTTAGCACGGACCGTAGGTCACCATGTGGCGCACAACTTACACAATGAATGAGAGTTTTACCTCCCATTTTCCCAGCTTGGTGGATAAACTCGCAAGCATGTGCGATCTTAGGCCGTAGCGGATCATTGCCGTCATCTTTCACATCTTGGATTTCGAGCCTGGAGATGTATAAGGTTTTCATTAGTAACGGTCACCGCATGGCCATCTTATTTTCTTACACCTTGATCGGAGTATCACCAAGGCTGTCCTGAACTTCTCCTACATGTGCAGACAAGCCAGAGACGCTGATGTAATGGCCTTGAACGACAGTTCCCTCTGCACTCAATGTCTCTCCGACCGATACTACATGAGTTATGCCAAGATCTTTTAGCATTTCACTGTTCATAGCATGAGCACTTTATAGAGATGATTGTCAGCTTGTGTGGGGTCTTCCTCAGGGAAAGCAGGCTACCAACATGTTTCCAAGGTAGACGTGATGAAGTATTCGAGACGGCAGGCTACCATCAAACTTATCACTGTTGATCCACGAATCCGCTGCATTTACGACCGATGAATCTGCCGGGTGAGTATCGGATTTCTTCTCTAGAACGGCACTCTTGCTAGAGCTAAGTCCGAAGGTTTTCCATTTCGAAAGAGGAGAAGATGGTCGGACGACGGCACAATTCTTGAAAGCGACGTTACGGGCAGCGAGTTTACGTTCGATTACAGACAAGAAAGGCACGTCGAACTGGTAAACGAAGAATGATCTCTTGCAAGTAAGCTGGAGGTGTAAGTACGCCTCTTTGAGCGAAAGCTTTCGTGAAACCATGAGGTATGTCAAGGCAAAGACGCTAGTCTCGGTCTATGATATATATCGTCAGTCAAAATACGCCACAGGGAAGAAATCAATTGACTTACGTAGCCGTCGTCACAGAAGACCAGAGTTCTGACAGGGTTGGCTTTGGTCCCGCGCGGGTTCGTGAGCGCATAGATGGTGTCCGCCAACGCAATCAACCTATCCGCGAGTACTTCATGCGAGTTTTGCATGCACTGACGAGCTCTACTAGACGACGCTATCTCCAGATAGATCGGTTCGTCGTCGGGGGGTAGATGCTGCGATCGAGTCGGCGCGATAGGGTGACGCAGGGATCGCTTCGGTTTCACTCGCCTAGTGAGGACTTGCTTCAACGTATACGCAGTAGTCTCGGTTGGTATGTCGGCAAGATCATGTGCCTAAATGTTCAAGGTCAGCACTTCACTTGGCGTACTCTGCAAATGATAGAGCACGAACTTCTATCACTAGATCCACATTTAGAGGATTCCTGATCTTTCCGGAATATCTGAAAGGATCATCCCAGCCATTTCCAAGCTATTCCGACCGGCAAAGAATCTCAGCAAATTTCAACGAGATCCTACCGAACTTGGTGATGTCCTCGACATACCCAGATATTTTCTCCTAACTCGCTAGCACCTGCCAATTTGATCGACTCTTCTGCCTCTTTAAGCCACAAGTCTCTTGAAGGCTGGGTGACGCCATTTTCATCTATCCCAACCAGCTCCGGATACAGGCGCTGTATTTCGGCAAATGATTCTGGATGATGAGCAGTCGAATAAGTAAGGTTCAGATGGACCTCTTGACGGATGATGACAGCACGTACCTTTGATCACCACCACATTGTACATGATAGGCCTCTCCCGAAGGTGATCATTCTGCCATTGCTTCCTGTCACGTAATTGGAGCAGTAAATCGTCCGCCGAATATACCTGGCCTTCCAGTCCATCCGGTAGATCTTGAACCATTTTGCCCGTTTCGGTGTCGTTCAGCACAGGCTCAATGCCTTGTGCAGACATCTCATCGACGCTTTGAAACTTGTCGCTTGGTTGAGAGAATGGCGAACCCGGAGGCACTTGCAGGTCCGAGTAGAAGGATACAAGTCTCTCCTGATAAAGTCTGGCTTGTGCTCGAGCGATGCTAGAAGATGGTTGTCATTAGAAGAATGGTCAGGACATGTTGGGACACCTCGCTTACCTGAAAGCAGTACGAATCAATGAGTCCCGCAGATCTTGGGCAGAATCGGCAGATATTCCTTCCTCCGAATACAGCAACAGGTCTGCAACGGACCCATACTTGATTTCCTGGATGCGTAGGTTTCTGAGCGACACTTCTCCGCCCAGATCAGGCTTCTTGAAGACTCCTTGCGCGGCATCAACGTCGATATCGAGTATGTCATCGGTCTTGATCGCGTTCACCAGCATGGACCGATTTTGCCATGTCGAAGATTGATTTTCAGCTGCCTGGGGATCCCGTAACAGATCGGCATCATGAACGTTGTGCGGCCATTCAGCATGATCCACTTGGGCATCTTCACGAAAGGCGTGTCCATTTCGGTCAGAGTCTGCGTGGATGAGAAGCTCTGAAAGACATTTCGGCCCAGCATTGTTGATGGGAGTCGGCGACGCTGATCTCACTCTGCCTTTACCCGATGCTGTTCGTAGAATGGAGTTTTCTTCGGTGGGATGAGCCGAGAGTGGCGCTTGTGGGGTAGGTGGGGGTGACGTCTGTGGTGTTCTTGTTCCGATTGGTGAAACGCTATCATGTGATACAGAAGGCGGAATCTGAAGTTCGACTTCACCTTCCATGTCAACGTCTGCATCTATTTCTACGTCGCTCAAAGGCATTGTAGTTTGAAGAGCAGCCAATGTGACCCCATTGCCGAACGAAGCACCATCCCTGGACGGAGTCTCGACACCCAGTGTTCTCTTGGAGCAGGTAGGATGCATCGCGACTTCTACGGGTTGACCAGCTGCATTCCCTTCGTTTCGATCGATATCGTCTGTGAAACTCATACTATCCAGACGAGTGAGACCGGCGCTATCAGGTGACTTTCCTCCGCAGTCCGTGCCGATGGTAGTGACGCTTTGAGGTGAGCTCCTGATAGAGTAGAGCGATGGTTCGGAAGAGTCGGTACTGGCCCATGTAGCGGACGACATGGTGGACAGAAAAGTTGACGTCGATGCAGCACGGTCTCGCGACGTATGAGGCGAAGCAGGGTCTGAAGGTCCAACGTTGTTCGAAGCTGTATAATGTCTTTCCCACGATTCGTTGTCGGATTTCGAAGCTGAACTTGATGATCTCAAAGGCTGCATGGATTCGACAGAGGAACTATGCTCGTTACCGGCTGTCACTGGCGGAGCTTTCAAGATACACAAACCTCGATACCTCGGCGGCGTCAGAGATGGGTTGCTACAAGGGACACATAGCGTTGAGGTACTGGTTGAGAGAAGTCAAGTCTTGAGAGGAGCTTACCCGAAAAACTGTTCTAGAGGCCCATTTGCGCCTAGCGGGCCATCGCCAATTCCGTGCAGCCATGGAAAGAGCACAGATGTTGGAGTATCCATCTGATGGTAGTCGAGTAGTACCTTCATGGCCTATTAGTACAGCGACAACCATAAAGCAAGTACCCAAAAGCGATTGTCAGTTTTCGAGACATTGCGGATGTGACAAGACATGGTTTGGATTTTGTGTCACATTCGACTTACATCATGAATAGACATCACTTTGACACCAGGAACTACCTCATCCAGTTCGGCAGCCCAGTCTGGCATACCCCACACCTTTTCGGCCTCTAGTTCTGACTCTGCGCAACTCCTCTCTTTGTCCGACGGTATATCCGTTCCCTCATCGACGGTGCCATTGACTGAAGCTATTGCCGATATCTCCTTTGCACCTTGCATATCGGTTGATGGATGAACAGTTGTATCGTTTGAGAACGTTTCCAGCAGAGGTGCTACAATATCGGTAGGCGGACTTGCTGGTTCAGAGGTAGCTAACATTATTGCTAGCGTTGCGTCTAGCTCCTTTATCTGTGGCGAGACATGCGCCTTGTCTTCAGCGTCCGACTCCGCGATTGTGCGTCCCTTTGGACTAGTTGAAGATGCCGTAGGACTTTCACCCTCCTTTCTCGCACCTTTGGCAGAAGACCGTCGGCGTCCCGTACTTGAAACCCTTCTGCTCTCTCGGAGATCGTCACCCTCAATGGCCTTTTCACACACAGACTTCTTCGTCATTCCAGTTTTGTGTGTTGCATCATCGTCGTTTGCATCGTCATCATCATCCTCGACGGAAACGTCATTCAACCCTGCTGCTTGGATCGTTCGTTTGCGTCCTGTAAGACTGGTTGTTGTAGGTAGGTCGGATACCACGAGAGATTCGGAAAATGATGATCGGTGAGGTCGAAAGAGAGGAAACGCCATGGTGTCCTATTGCAAGATGGATATGTGCCAAGTCGAGGTCCTTTCGGCGAAGAAGGTCGAGCTCCGAACTTTCAACATCGAGTACTGTCCTCAGTAAGATGAGATGTAGAGTGCAAAGGAGTGGGTTTAAGGCTTACGAAGTAATATTGACTGGCAAAGGATCTCGAGTCCGACTACGGCAATCAACATCTAGCCTGCTCAGAAGACTTGGCAGGCCTATTGTGTCTTGTCACTTGTGATTTTCGACGGTGACCTGGTCGTTTGGAGAGTATGCTGCTGCTGCGGGTATTTGAAAGGCGATGACAGTGGCTGCGATATCAGGCAAAGCGGGAGCCGTGTCGGGTCAATCAACCAACTTTGGACGAGGTGATGATGATAGGATTCTTAGTAATAATCTCTCGCAAAATGAACATAGCCCAAGGGCCAAGAAGCATGCATCATGGTAAGGAAAGTGCAAAGAAATGTAGGATCACCACGTTTCACGTAGTACTTGCGTGCTTCGTGTCCATCGCGCTGAACCCCCCGCAGCAACTTGTGCTACTACCCCAAGTAAATGTGGGGAAGTTCTGTAGCTCTGTTCCAGATAGAGATACCCGGAGCGATTGCGATAACACAGAGGCGCGAATATTACGTATGTACAGTTTTTTTTGCCACCCCTGAACAGCTGATCATCAAGAAACATTATGGTGTAAGAATGGTGCAAGAAGCTTCAAGCGTCCTTCCAGCCTAGTTCAGCTGTTCCTCCCCTCTGGAAGCTCCAACCAGCTTTCCCGGCCCATAGGCAAGATCGTTTGTCATTGGGATGTACTTTTTCTCACTTTACAAGTCACACTAAGCAGCCCAAAGCATGTCAGGGTACTCTCACTTCGGAGGAGGCAGGAAGCAGGACAAACAGGCCGCTCACCGCCTCACGCCTCATTTTCGACACCGGCTTGAACCGACACTCCTCGCCCGTCCGGACAACTCCATGCAGCACGACTGTCCGAAAAGTTCAAGTTGGCGACTCTAGACGGCTCTCTAGACGAGTGTATTGAAATGCTGTAATAATCATATATGCAAGTGAACATTTATTTGCTAAGTGAATAAGTGAAGAATAAAGCGGACGAAGGACGGGAGCATATCAGCTAGTACAGTAAACCACTATCGTAATGTCGTATCTTCAGTCGCGCTTCCGCAATTCGCCTCTACTGTAAAATGTATCCAGCTTGATATCCTTGAACTTATCCAGCTGCTTATCCTTGATCCGTTCCTGGTAGGGTCGATTACCGCAAGAGCCTGCAAGAAGCTCTGCAAGAGCGAGGTCCAAAGCGAGGAACGAATACGAGGCAAGCTACGAGGATCAAGGAACAAGGCACGTAAGAAGAAGGACAAATCCTGTACTGGAAGATGACTTCCTCCAACAAACTGTAGACAGCTCTGTAGACTCTGTAGTTTCTCGAAGACTTCCAGCTGGACTTCCTAACGCTAATCTATTTGCTAATTCGTCAGCGGATAAGAAGGGCTTTCGAAATCGCTCTCAAAGAGCTAGATAAAACAAGCTTCATCGCTCTGGCAACTCTGTGCAGAACATCGAGCAAGTAGACTTCGCTGGGTTGCTGTAAGCTCCAGCAGCTGTATGTAGCAAGATGCATTTGCCGCGTATTTGCGTGAACAGAGCTGCGTGAACGATAGACGATAGACTCAGCGCTATCGAAGTGATGATTTAAGCGCCTCATAGTATCGACTTGAGTCGCGACTTGTTAAGAGCTTTGTTAAGTAGCTTGTGTTGCAACGCTGTAACAGGTTGACCACATCCAGCTACATTCGATACATGATGTAGCTACAGTATATACGTATACATATACATCATTCACGGAACAAGAACCGCACAGCTCAGCAGCTCAGTTGACCGGATTGTAATCCTTTAATTAGCCGTCACCAGTTGCCAGTCGGCGAGGCTGTCGGCGACCCTGGACAGCTTGTTGGACCCTTCCTTGCTCTCGGTTAGCCCTGTCGGGTCAGGCAGCTGGTCAAGCTCGTTCTGTCGCGAGATTGGCGAGCTGATTGGCGTGTAATGGGCGATAAGATAGTATCTGCAATGATGATACACAGTCCGCCTGACAAAGGAAGTCCCGATGAGCTTCCCGATGTCGGTGCAGTCTTCCCAGATACAAATGATATCGGCATCGTAGATGTTCTAGGGGGTAGGAGCTGGGGTAGGTTATGACAACCCCGTTCGAAGCTGTTTTCCGCTTTGTGTCAAGGTAATACAAGAGCAAAAGAGTTAGCAAAAGTCTCAATAGGTTGTGAAGTCGGGGAATAGGGGCGATCGCGCCATAGGCTCCCATCTGGCCAGTCAAAGCAATTGGTGAAATTCCTATGTATATCGTTTGCGAGTAGCCATTCAGTCACAGAATGTCAAATGAAGACCATGGCTACCAGCCCACCAGAGCTCCCATCAGTACATAAGAGACTCGGGGTGCACACATGACTGTATTCTCGTCAATCGGGCGGGCAGCACCGAGACATCCACCGCCCACAGCTCATCCACCCGAATCTTCGTCGAACGCAAGCAACTGGGCAAGCCACATGCCATGTGTCTATTCACAGCTCTCCGGTTTCCTCGATGACTCGACAATTCGCTGTATGACTGGACGACAACTCTCTCACTGGAATGCTTCATCTTCTCTTTCTTTCAAGTCTCGTTGCTTGCTATATCTACTCGCATGATCGTGATTCGTGAAACAGTAGCGGGAGTGCAAGTTTCTCTCGTCTCCCTACCATAATGGAGTCTTTCACCTTTCGCAATGCGTATCAGCCTCCTCCGAAACCTACGGCCAAACCACCAACTCACGGTGACACCCTGCCAGAGGAGTACGACCTGAACTTCAACGGCGGGCCCGTTCCAATCCTGGCATCTTCCAAGGTTACCCTGATTCCCTTCATACCGGCCTGGCACGCACCTCATTACGCGAGCCTCCTCAAGGACGATGAAGACCTCGTCAAGTTTATGCCATACAGCCCTAACCCTGCGCATGGGTATGAAGAGTTGCTGGAATGCTACGAGAAGGTTATACGGGCGGTACCTGTATGTTGTTCGTTTATCCCAGAGCAGCCTTCTGTATCGTTGAGCTTACTGTCGTCCGCTACAGGGCAATGTCATCTTTTCCGTCTTTGACACTTCTGGGAAGACATCTGCACCGGTCGTAGTACCTAGCAAGATTCAATTACCAGACTGGCACCCTCCTATGGAATCCTTTGCCGGTGTCATGGGGCTGCTGAACACGGACAGGGATTCCCTGACAACCGAAATCGGTTAGCACTTCCACGTTTGACCATAACTTTTGAGCGATGGACTCTGACTGTAATTCATCTCTTTCATAGGACATATCGTCGTGCTGCGACACGCTCAGCGCACTCACGTCAGCTCCCACGCTATCGGCCTTCTTTTGCATTACGCCTTGGACCACCCTTATGTGCAAATCGCATCATCACGCATCCCGTCCCTCAGTTCCGCAAGCTCCGTGGACGAGGTCGAACCACTTCATTCGCCCTTTGCCGCAAGTCCGATCACACAGCCGCAACGTGCTCTCGGATTAAGAAGGTGCCAGTGGCAGTGTCACCATTTGAATGAACCATCCTCGCGTGCCGCGCAACGGATGGGCTTCAAGCCCGAGGGACTCATCCGTATGCAGAGGATCGTTGTTTCGGGCAATGAACAGGGTAGAAGGGGAGATGGAGGATTTACGGGTTCGAGGACCAGCTGGATGGGCAGTGTTACTTGGGACGATTGGGAGAATGACGGTGTGAGGGAGTTGGTAGACAGGCAGATGGGCCGAGAAACGTAGTTTGAAGTATAAGTCGTGCATATGGGACATCAGACCGTAGTTCCAGGTGTCCCGTGCACTCGTAGACTTTTGCTGTAAGTCAGCATCCAGAAGGTCATGAAGATATTATCATTCTTCGATGTTCTCGTTCTTCTACACGAGGTATACATTTCCAGCTTGTCTTCCAACAATTAGATTCAAACAAAAAAAGAAGACGACGAAATCAAAAATAGAGGCCAAGGTTTCACCCGTACTTGGAGGTATAGTGACCTGACAGAGACGGCTCAGGATATAAACCCACACGACCAACATCCGAGCTCCAAGACTCGCCCTAATTCCTTCTGGAGGGGGATACAAACGTCGTCGATGCGCCCTTCGCAGCAGAACTGAGCATCGGTAGACGTCTTGGTGTTGTTCCCATAGCTGGCGCTCTTCGCGGCGTCATCACGGCTTGTCGACGAGGCGTCATCATCACAGACGCCAGGTTGCCGACGTTGGACCCGCCAGCGCGCATGCTGATGGCAGACGGTACGACGGGAAGTGCACTCGCAGCTGAAAGTGTTTCCTCGGATTGATGTGTTGCCTCTGCGGCCGCCAGTGCACGGAGCAGGTCCAACGGGTCTCGCCGCGGTTTGCTTTGAGCGGCAACAGAGGTAGAAGCGAATACGTTTGCTGGAGTTTTGGAATCTGTTGTTCCCAAACCTTGGATGGTTCCAAGTTCGATCTGATCCTGGTTGCGAAGATCTTGCGTAAAGGCGGCGAAAATACCGTCGAGGAATCGAGTGACTTGAGCAGAGAAATGCGTGGCTGCATAGGTGTTCTGGTGTATCATGTCGATCTGATGATGGTGCAAAGTAGAGACAGTTAGCTTTCAGCCGCCGCGTCGGACAATCATTCGCCGATCTCACCTTGATCTCGATATCCTCGGCGTCCAACTCCATCAACTCTGTCTCATCCTCCAACACCTCGTGAACCAGCGCCGACCAGTCATGTAATTGCGGTATTCGACTCGGTAGTTCTTCCGGAAGCTCGTAGCGCGGACGCTCTTGCTCGAATTTTTGAACACGTTCTTGATAGCGAGCTAGCCACTTGTTACGTCTAGCATTAGCTTCATTGATGATGGATGACCACTGGGCGCTCTCTGCTTTTTGCCTGAGCGACAATGAAAAACGGACATTCAGCATATTGCGGCTTCTAGGACTAGAGGGAGGGCCACAATTTCTTACCTGTTGATGAAATCTGTTGTAGCGGCCTGGTATTCACGATTGGCCATATTTCTAGGATGCGCCCGCAAGGCACCTGGTGTCTCCTTCAATTCTCCCTGCATGACAGACTCGATGAGCTCCACCGCTGCCAAACGGGTAACATGCCAAAGAAAGGAAAAAGAGAGAGCCACTTACCGGCAATGCGAATATATTGGTATCGATCTCCCCTCGTGCCATCTGGCCCGTCACCGCATCCATGATCGCCTTTACGATCTCATCCCCCTCGGGCGTACGCTTGGCAATCTCCTTGCCCTTGCCCTTCGACCTCGAGCGACTGGCTTTACCCGATTCCTTTACCCCCGCAGCACTCTGCTCTAAAGATTCCCCCTCCATGGCCGCCTTTTTTAATGCCCATAGCAGTAGATGCCGCACGCGTACCGGCTCGGGGTAGGATGATCCGATATGCTTGTACCATTTTTCACTGGGGACTGCGGGATGTGGGACACCTTGACGAGATGACGATGATGATGGCGATTCAGTACACGGCGGATGGTCGCGCATCAGTAAATCTGCGGGTTCACGGGGCGGGGTGTGCGTGCGTCAAGCCGAGGAAAACGGGTGGGACATGTACGAAACACGGGGAAGAAGGGGAGCCACTTACTAATATCGCCTCTTCCCAAATTCTCGCTCATCCGGCTCCCGCGATTACTCGTACTGCTCCTCCTCCTCGATGCTCTCTCTCTCATCTCCTGGTTCCGTCGGATCATTGGTGTATCCTCGATCGGCAACGGTATCATGCTCTCATTCGCGGAGTTCTCGACGGCTCCTCCTGCTGACGCTTCCCCAGAGTTCGGAGGAGCGACTGTATATCTTCTCGACCTTCTACTTGGTGTTTGGTATAACGTGGATGGCATGGTCGCTGCCGCCGGTCTTGGTGGAGTAAGTGGTTTAGGCGCAGATGCCAGCGCCTCTTCTGGTTCTCCGAAATCTAGCAGGTCCAGTAATTGCGATTCCGTCTGCGGGCGCGAAAAGGCATACTCAGGCGATATTCTCTACATCAGGTTGGCCATTTCACCCAGAAACTCACTTGATTACCATTATTTTTCACCGGTGTGGGGTCACCCTGTACGATCATATCTTTCCACCTGCCTCTCTCATTCCCCAATTCAGCCTCAAGTGACGTGCCCCATCCATCCAGCCCATCCGCCGCCGCTCCAATCCCGCTCGCCGTCGTTTTCCCCTTCTTGCCCTCCGCATTTCGACTCGCTTGACTACCCCTTATCCCCGTCGTCGGCGACTGATACGGCTCCGTGACGTGCCTAGCGACTGGTAGGGCATTTGATGTTGCTGCTGGCGGTGGTGGTGACGGTGATGGGTTGAGACGCTTGAGCATTGCTTCAGCAGACGAACGACGTCGAGCGGGTCGACGTTCTGATGGTGGTGGTGGTGGTGGTTTCACGCCGTGATTTGGTTCGTGTGTGGTCGAGCCGTTGGCAGATGGTTCGCCGAGGGATGTTGATGCCAAGACGGTAGGTCTGAATGCAGCTGGGAGAAAGTCACACAGATGTGTTTGTGTTCAGTAACGCGTTGAGAGGGTCTGTTATGAGCCGGGCTTACGAGCTTTCGCTTTACGCGTGGGAGGTTTCAGGACCTGTACAGCCGGCAAACATGGCACATTAGCACGTTATCATACACCAAGCACCGTGGAAACGCAAAAGAACATACATTTAAAGCCGTCGTCGTCGTGGCCGTTGTCTTTTGTCTCTTCTTTGCCGGTTGCTCCTCATTGCTCGTTCCACTCATTCCGAGTTCACCCTCCACTATATCCCGCAAAGGAAGTGCTGTTGCACCTTTCTGTGATCCACCAACAAGCATGGCTGAGCTTGTTGTGGTAGATGATGACCCGACGAGAGGTATATCCGGTAGTGGAGCTGTCGTACCGTTTGTTGACGCGTTTTCCCCTGACAGACGGGTAGATCTTCTGCGATCCATGTATTCAAAGGGAAAGTGTGTTCGTAGAGGGTTGATGAGTGTCGGTCTAAGGGTACCTGATAACGGGTGACATGCCGTATAGTATATAGTAGCATAACCTGGACAGAATAGAATAGAGGAATAGAGGAACCCGGTTTGTTTACATCTCTCTCCCCCTCCCTCTTGCTCATAGAGATTCACATGAACGCGGTCAGTTGTTGCAAGCGCGCCCAGAGTTGGAAAGGTTGGGCGCGCTTTGCTTTGGTGCACAAAGTCAACGGCCAAGTAGGTACTAGTATGTTATAGCCCAACCATCTAGCCGCAGTACTATACATCCCCTTCATCCAATACAGCCTGCAATGACTCCTCAAACACCCTCACAGCAACTTGAACATCCACAAACCGATTGTAAAGCGGCACGGGACTCAGCCGAATCACATCCGGTCTCCGCTCATCCCCTACCACACCACGCTGGACCATGTGATTGAATACCCGTTCCATGGTATGTGATCCGGCGGGGAGGATGAGTAGGCTTAGTTGGCATCCACGCTCAGATGGCGTAGATGGTGTGAGGATACGGAAGCCGATTCGCCCCGTCGTCGTCGCCTCTCCACCCGCGGGAGGAACGTGAAACCTCGACCGTTCCAACAAATCCCACAAATACCCCGTCAACGCCTCGGATTTCCGGCGGAGCACCTGCATCCCACCGGCACGTTCCAGCAGCTCCAGATGCGCAATCAGCGGGATCGAGGAAAAGACGGGCGGGTTCGAATGTTGGTACCCCTGTGCTCCCGGGATCGGGTCAAACTCGGGGGACATGAGGAATCGGGTTGTACGGTTTTGACCCCACCAGCCGGCGAGTCTTATTGTGGCACGAGAGAATAGGTAGGGTAATCGTGAGCTTTTATGTGATTGGTGAGGAAATCGTGGCGAAAGCTTACCGACGACCACCGTCATCTAACCCTTCTTTGATATAATACCCAGCAACAGCACCTGGCCCGGAATTCAGATACCTACACACACCCACAGCAGCATTCGATCAGCCTTCCCTTGCTCGCATTTCAAGCACTCCTCGCGTCGGTCCACGCGCGAAGAGGTGTCAGAGGCACACACACCAACAACGTACTTGTATGTACACCACGCAGCAAAATCCACGCCCCAGGCGGACAACTCGAGCGGGACATTGCCTACCGCATGTGCGAGGTCCAGGCCAAAGTACGCGCCCTGCAGCAGCGCAAACCCAGCACATGAGCCAATGTATAGAGTCAGCGCCGTCGATGCGATAACCCTGATGTATGCTTCTCTGTGTAAGAACGTACCACTTGATGTGTTTTCGCGCAGATGGGAGGGATGTCGAAGAATTGGCCGGTATAGTATTGTACGCCCGAGAGCCAAACGACGGCGATCTACCCCGCACCAGATCCATCGAGAGCAAGGAGAAAGAAGGAGGAAAGCAAGGCAGAAACAGAGTATCCCGTCATCTGTCAGACATCATTCCTGCATATCTTTACTTGACATCAAGGCGAGAAACTCACCTCATCCCCATACTCTTCTATACGAGCTAAGATATCCTCGGTCCGTAATGTGTCTTCCCCCTCCCTCGGCTCCAGCGCTACGACGGCGTTGTCGATCTGCTGAGGGGAGAGAGTGGCTTCATGTAGCCGTGGGTGGGAGTGGATTGCGTACTACAAGGACAAATGGAGGGGAGAGAGGAGATGGTATTGATTAGTCTTACGACCGTCGGCTAGAAAACCCCAACCTAAATCCGCACCCAATCAGACGGAAAAGCCCCCTTCTCAACCACTATCCTCCACCGAGTCTTTGTCGGTCGGTAAAACGAGACGAACAAGGAATGAATATTACTCGTCAACGTCGAGGTATGGGCGATTTCCGATTCTTTGGCTCCTACAAGGCGCAAAACATGACACGGGGGAAAGGAATGCCAGACGGAAGAGTTTAGTATTCATGTGCGCAAGTGGTGGTCTCAGGAGGTCTCCCGTGACGAAAAGGAGGCATAACCAGGAGCGCGGGGGCAGGCAGAAGAGGCGTAGACCGTACATACCAACGACTTTGGCGAGTCCGGGAACAACCGTATCGTCGATATTCTTCCACGGACGATCATGTGGGTGCGCGAAATGCCCGTAGACGGCTCGTTTACTCCATACGTCGATTTCCTGGATCATCAGCTCGCGAGCCTTTTTCGGTAAGAGACCTAGTGAGTTTCCACATAGGTAGACCACTTGGCCATCGCCTGTAAGCAACCATGAACGCAGAACATGTAAGCCATGTCCCGACTTGTTGGCCTGGTCGAGTTGCGTTTGAGAAGGGTGGGAGGGTGGGAGGGAAGAGAGGGACATACCATGTCCACCGCTATCGCCTTGTAGCGGGATCTCAAACTCTTGCCGTGCCCAGGCGAGTGGGTCTTGTGCGTCAAGCTGGAGTGGATCGATTGATGTCATTTCTGTACAAGTAGGGTGTTTGTTGGTCTAGAGGAATAGGAGGCGTTGCGTTGTACCCGATAGGAGTTATAGTACATCTAGAGTCAGGTGATCGAGGGGTTGGTGATCGGTTTCATCCTATATCGTCATCGTTTCGGCATTTCCTTCCTTCCTTCTCCTCTCTCTCTCTCTCTCGTCTCTTGTCGCCACATACCATTATATCCAGCGAAAAACAAACAATAACTCCTATTCACTCGCTGTCGCCCCACAACAAATTTCGACCCACCATGCTCCGTCTGCAGAACGCAATACGCAGAACGGCGGCCATTAATCGTACTTTACCACTAAACAAACCCACTCGGTCCCTTCATCTCACCAGCAGACCATCCACCTCCACACTCTCATCAAATGTATACCACAGAGCATTCCTCTCAAACTCGCACACAACGCTCCGCAATCAAGGGAATAATGCAGTGAGGAGGATGATGCACGTTCGTGCTATTTCATTCGGTACATTGCCAAGGTTTGTGGCGAGAGCTTTCAAGGTTCCGCTGTATGGCGCTGGCGTGGGAGCAGGGGCGTTGGGATATGCAAATTACAAGTTGGAGGGTGAGTTGTTGAATGTGCGGGTTGATATTGTCAAGAGGTTCGTGCTCATTTTAGTGCGTTTGACCGTTCTAGGTGTTAGGAACGCTACCTCGGACCTGCTTCACAATATTCAAGATTCTCTGGCGGAAGGGTACGACCACGCGTCCACCACTTTTTCCTCCCTCACTGCGACGTTATCAGGCGCAGCAGGAGCAGCAGCAGATCAAGCATCGACTCTTGGGAAATCAATAGGCGATGGTGTGGATGGGTTATCAGCAACAGCGGCGGGCGGCAGGGATCAGTTTCTTGGTGGGTTGAGTGAGTGGTGGGAGGCTGTGAAGAGTAGTAGGAGTGCAGAGACGATAGAGGAACCGATAATAAAGACGTCTGAATCGCGGTCCGAGACGGCGGCAGCGGCGGCGGCAGCGTCTGCGAGTGGTAGCGGTAACGATGGAAGCGGGAGCGGAGGGCAGAAGAAGCCGGACGACGATGAGGAAGATCGTAAATCATTCCTTAATCATGGTGGAACAACCGCAGCGCTTGCTTCCCTGACATCCGCGATACTCAGCAACAATAACAACTCGCAAGACGATCAACCCGGACAAGGCGACGATGAAACAACAACTGGACCTCCAGAGCTGCTGCAGCTCACCAAGAAACTCATCGAGATTCGTCAGGTCCTGCTTTCGATCGATCAGAGCGAGGCGTTGAAGTTGCCGAGTATTGTCGTTATCGGGAGTCAGAGTAGTGGGAAGAGCAGTGTACTCGAGGCGATTGTCGGGCATGAGTTTTTACCCAAGTGAGTGTCGCCCGTCCTTTGGGTTTTCGTGATGTGTTGATACTGACCGGTGTTGCGTGGAAAGGGGCGACAACATGGTTACGCGACGTCCTATCGAGTTGACACTTGTGCATACGCCACATGACGACACGACTAGTCCACCGGAATACGGAGTGTTCCCCTCCCTCGGCGCACAAAAAGTTACTTCCTTCCCTGCGATCCAACGCACATTAACAGAACTAAACCAATCGGTACCGTCGAGTATCGCCGTCTCCTCCGACCCGATCTACCTGCGTATCCATTCCCCGCACGTCCCGGATCTGACGTTGGTAGATCTGCCAGGGTATATCCAGATCTCATCAATGGACCAACCGGAAGCACTCAAGGAAAAGATCTCGGAACTATGCGACAAGTATATCCAGGAACCAAACATCATCCTAGCTGTGTGTGCCGCGGATGTCGATTTGGCGAATTCCGCGGCGTTGAGGGCTAGTCGGAGGGTGGATCCGTTGGGGAGTAGGACGATTGGCGTGGTTACCAAGATGGATCTCGTGTCGGCCGAGGTTGGGGCAAGCATCTTGAAGGGCAATAGGTACCCTTTGCATCTGGGGTATGTTGGCGTGGTGTGCAAGGCGCCGACAGGGTTTGGAAGTGCGAGGATTAGGAGGGGTGGGGAGGCGCCGAATTTGACGGGGGCGGTGCTGCGTCGGGAAAAAGAGTTTTTTGGGAGTGCGGAGAATGCGAGGTTTTTTTACCCTCCGTCGGAGAGGGGTTCAAGCAGGTCCTCCTCGGACGATATGGCCGGGAAAGTCATGGTTGGAACGGATACATTGCGGAAACGGTTGATGGCTGTCTTGGAGACGAGTATGGCGGCGAATCTGAGCGGGATTACGAATGCCGTGCAGCTCGAGTTGGAGGAGGCGAGTTATCAGTTTAAAGTGGGTTCTTCGCGCGACTTGGGACAAGTGGTTTACGGTGCTGATCGCTTCTCATGAATATAGGTTCAGTACAACGATCGACGTATCACACCAGAAGCATATGTAGCGGAAACGGTGGACGCTCTCAAAGTCCGGTTCAAGGAATTCACGTCGCAATTCACCAAACCTCAAGTCCGAAGCAAACTAAAGGCCATGCTAGATGACAAGGTCATGGATATCCTCGAACAGCTATACTGGGCGGATCAACGCGCGGCCGAGCTGTCTCGCCTGGGAGAGGATAAACGATTACAACCGGACGACTTGGACAATTACTGGAAATACAAACTAGATACTGCGAGTTCCTTGCTCACCAAATCCGGCGTGGGCAGGGACTCTACCCAGCTTGTGGCAGAAGGGTTACGTGGGTTGATTGATTCCCTGGCCACGGGAGAACCATTCACGTTCCACCCTGAAGTCGCAGAGCGGATCATTCAATTCTCTCGAGCGATCTTGCGCGAACGACTCGGGGTGACGGCGGATCAGGTGGAGAACTGTATCAAGCCGTACAAGTATGAAGTCGAGGTGGACGAGCGTGAGTGGGAGATTGGGCGACAACATTCCGAGGAGGCGTTTGCGATGGAGATTTCAAGATGTGAGGGCAAGCTTGCGGATATCAAGAAGAAGGTTGGCGGTACGAGAAAGCTTTCTTCGTTGGTGTCGTTTGTTCACGATATTGAAAGGCGAGATGCAGAGAGGACGAGACGTAGGTTTGGGTCGTTTGGTGGCGGCGATTCGGAGGAAAACGCGGCGGAGGCCAATGCAGAGGAGGCGCCATTGCCTGATAGCTACAAGTACAGCCCGGCTCAGGTAGCAGATGGTAAGTACTCTCTCGCGTGTTCCGTTGTTGGATCTACCTCATCATCATCCCTCATTGCTCCCTCTTAGGCCGCCTGGCTGCACTGTTCTCGGATCGCCTGGCGATCTTAAAGGCACGACACAAGGCGCTCCAATCCAAACGATGTCGTATGGGACCCGAACAGAAAGCCTTTTGCCCCGAGGCGTTCTTGAGCGTCGTAGCGGAGAAGCTGGCATACACGTCGACCATGTTCATCAACATTGAGTTACTCGAGCAGTTTTTCTACCAGGTGAGGCGTGGGTGAGAGTGAGGCTGGAAGGCGCCGTGTGCTGATGCCCTTTCCGTTTTTAGTTTCCCCGCGAGATAGATTCTAGAATATTGTATGATCTGGATGTAAGTGTTGCCTTCCCGGATCTCAGTACGGACACTGTACTCACGACCTGTTTCCTACAGAGAAACGAGATTGCCAAGTTTGCCCGGGAGAACCCGGTCGTCAAGCGACATTTGGATCTGCAAGACCGTAAAGACAAACTGGAGCAGGTACGTTTTCCGCTCTTCTCACTTTCCACCTGTGGCGTCACCCTCATACCGTTTCCGTGTGCAGGTAATGCGGTCGTTGCAGTCCCTTGCGAATATGCGACAGGAAAAGGAGCCGAGATCGACCCGCAGTCAAGGCCTGTTTACAAAGTTCCTCTAGTCCAGCGTTCGTAATGTGCAAACTTTTTTCCTTGTAGTGATAGAGATATGTGCATTTTTTCCGGTTGTACGGTCTATCCTCCCCACTGCTTGTCTTTGTTTGGCATATAATTGATTGTAGTCGATTTGACAATAATGCGGACAAGTTAGGAAGCAGCAGCTGTCGTGCACTGTGACGCGCACGACTGAAAATAAAGCTACAGTGTTGTCACCCGCCGCTTTTGTCTATTGTGAAGGGAAGATCGCGGGTCGTGTGCTTCCACAGCCGACTTGTCTACCAATCCTGATGGGTCTCCAGCAGGTGTTCCAGCGCACTTGTACAAATTAACTTGCTGACACGAAAAGACTATCGAAGGGAACACGGGAACACACAGCCCAACTTGCAACTTGATTAATCAAGCAAAACTGATGACTAATAAGTGAATTTAAGGGTAATACCCTACCCTATTTGGCCGTGTGGGGTCGCTTAATAACTGATTGATCCGATGACTGAACTGATCTCCTTCCTTGATTCCTTCCTTCCTCCGTCCTTTCCTTCCTTCCTTCGTCTCCTGCCCTTTTGAACTCAAAGCAAGTCGGGTTCTCCTCTTCATAATCTACATATCGTCACCACATCAACATACATATACCACACGCGACGAGACAGTGCCCCGTCGGTGTGTGTCACCAAGTAATATCCTACTAGTGACTTGATCCCCTCTTGTCAGTCAGCCAAGATGAGGGACTCCAACTACTCGTATCCGTTGCAGAACAAGGTCTGTGTCGGCATCTCCCCGTCGTTGTACGACAGAAGAGGTGAGTAGATCTCTGTTCATCCCTCGTTATATATTGCACTAATGACGTCTTTGTCCTTTGCCTGGCTTGCCGCAGCGCTCGACACATCCGCCATGCTACCGCTCCTTAATTCCTTAACACACCTTACCTACCTCACTTCGACCTCGCCGAGAATCCGCGATATATTGGTCAACGATGGAGGCCTCGAACGCTTACTCGAAATCATGCAGGAATCAGCGTTGCCAAGGGATCACTGCTTTGAACCCAATTTCGATTGGTTTGGCCTTCGTGGGCCACCCACTGCCAGTATCCTCACTCAAGCACAGCAAGTCGCCTTGAAACACTCTTTGGCGTTTCAATGTGTCGTCAATATTGGCGTACGAGGATCAGAAACCATTCGAACGAGACTTGTGCAGAGCGGGGCGCTGAATGTCGTTGCGCAGATAATGGAGGTGTGGTTGCAGCAAAAGGGGGTGTGGATATATCCTGGGCCGCTGGGAAGCCAAGTCTCGGTTGAAAGAGCTATCGCGGCTGGTGTATTACCGCCCGTGCAGGATGGTTCGGTGGATTGGAGAGCGGGATACACGAGTCGACGGGCCAAGGAAAAGGAGAGGGAAAAGGCGAACCGTGAAGCCACCAAGGGTGACGCGCGACAGACCGTGGACCAAGCTGCATCACTAGCAGCGGCAGCAGCAGCACAAGAAGCGACACGCCCACATCCTCCACCTACCGAGCAAGAACCGTCGTCCTCCGCGCCTCCAAACCCCTTGCGTGCGATGCGACGGCCACCTGTTGCCGGCCGTGATCGCCAAGAGCGGGTCTCTGCATGGGTTGAAGGACGATCTGGACGTCCCGAGGACGGACAGCCACCTACACCGTCAACTCGGGAGAATAGCCAGTATCCCATTGCATCGTGGTGGAACAATATACGACGCGGTATCGAGCTCAACTTGACGAGAGAAGACGAGCCTACAGAGGAAGACATGAACTTGTTTGGTATCACGCCTGCCACCGTCCCGGCGTGGACTCGATTATTTGCGTCTATCCGCACGGCCGGGGATAATCGCCGTCGCTTGATTAGACGTCTACTCCGTTCGGATTCTTCCGCGCAGTCTATCATGGAGATCATGTTCATGTTTGGACTTGACCCCTGGGCTACCAAGGAGCGACTGCAACGTGCTGTTCGAGTTTCACAGCAAGGTGAAGTAATGATCGTCACCTCCCATCGTAATCTTGGACCCGGTTACACAGCGCATCCGAGTGCAGGTATGTCGGTAGGGACTGTATTGGGAATACCAAGCCATCCACCACCGGCGGCTCCGCAGTCGGAGGTAGTATCGGACGCTCAGCAGGAATCAGCAACATCCACTTCCGATCATCAAATGGACGATGTCACGGCGGATGATGAGAACCACATGTCGTTGCCTACGCCGCGGGCAAACGGCAACCGCCAGTTGGCGGACTTGACGGCTCCCCAACCGCCACCATACCCTTCGCGCAGACGGGAAAACAGTGTGCGACGACCGCCAATTCCGGGACGTGAAGCGTTTGACAGCGCTTCAAGTGTTCGCCCAGCTTCGTTCTCTACGCGAGAAGCAATAGACAGTGTTCAAAGTATACAACGAACCAGCAATGCTTCCAGTACCCGACGACCTAGCAATTCCGCACGAGAGGCATCAGATGATGCTATGGGTGCTATACCAAGGCGAGAAGCGTTTGCCAATACTCGCAGAGGTTCTTCGACTGCGCAGTCGGTATCGAGCACGGCGTCTGATGTATTTGGTGCAGAGAGCCCACTGGAGGTGCCATCTCGTGAACAGAGCCGCTCTCGGCTTGGACCCACTCCAGATTCTGCTGCCAGTTCGCGAGCGACTTCGGCGCTGGCAAACCATGGTGCTCAGTTGCTGGATGTAGGGAATGACGCTAACAGTTCTGGTCCGTCGAATAACCCATCGCCTGTGTCGACGCCAAGAAATGGAGAGATGCTGAGAGGATCCGGACCGAGGCCATCGGATGCGTCCTCGTTGGCTGCTACGATAAGAGGCAATGGGAGGGAACGAAGCGGTACTATCACCAATGCCACTTTTGAAATTTCGATCGAGGAGGGCGTTGCGTCGAGAGTGACTCGACGCGCGTCCATGGCGGAAAATCACGAAGCCATGGATATTGACGAGGAAGATCGTCCTGCGAGCCGCGCTACGACCGATGCGGAAGTGATTCCGGGCGCGGAAGGGCAAGTCGATATTGTGGACAATGACATTGATATCGTTGGCATCAATGGAGAAGAGGAGATTGGTGATCCATCGTTTGCGGGGTTGACTGAAGTGGAACCAAATCCGAATGCACAGGCAGAACTTGATATCGCTATGGGTGCGCCTCGAGGTGCGCCTGGAGCCGCTGCGACGACGGTCGCAGGTGAAATGACACCTCGTGTTCCTGCCGCGGGATTACCCATCACGACGACCGACTTGACGTCACCTGAACCGGTAAACTTCATTGCAGAAATCGAGGGCAACGAGGCCGGAGAAGGTAATGTCCAACGACAGCAGACACGGCAGGCTCAACTTCCCGTCACCGCAGTCGTCATCGCCGCCGGTGCGCCACGAAGTTTCTCCGACCTAGGTCATCTGGTGGCCAGTATGGATCGAAACGCGGATCCTCACGTGTACACGGACGATACCATCCTGCTTTCGCTGCAGCTATTCGCATACCTGTCGAAATACCCACACGTTCGATCCGCCTTTCACCACCCTACTCAACCCTTACACTATGGCGTCGAAATCAGTCCCGACGCACATCTTCCGGAACGACCAAATTTTGCACGAACGAACAACATGTTTTCCCTCGTCGAGCGATTCACTTTCCGTGCCGCTCCGCCTGATCCCGATATGCCCAAGATTCCCGCGGACATTCAGTACTGGGCCGGGGTAATTATGCGGAACGCGTGTAGAAAGGATGATTCGCGAAATGGTATACGACAGTGTGCTAATATGAGCTGTGGCAAGTGGGAGGCGTATCCGCGGCAGTTTGCGAAATGCCGGAGGTGTAGAAAGGCAAAGTATTGCAGTAAAGACTGTCAGAGCCGAGCGTGGCAAGAGGGACATCGTTTCTGGTAAGCTCGACTCTGCATCATGTTCATCTGGCACCCCAATTGACATGATACATCGTGTGAACATCCTAGGTGTAACGCTCGGGATCACGAAACAGTCGACCTAGGTCTCGCGGGCACCGTCATCATCCCACCTGGTGACCGGAGCAGCGAATTCGTGCAAGCCCAACATGCACGACAACGCCAAAGCCGATTCACACTAGCCATGAACACACGACAGAACGTGCCTATCGGGAACGACGAGCAACCTGTCGTTCGCGGTGGTGTTCGATCTGTACCGGGGGAAGGGCCAACCGCAGGTACTCGCTTACCCAGACGGGATGCGTTGACCCACCCCCTGCCGGATGGTGATGGCGTTCCACGGCCCGATAGTATTCCCGGAACGACTAGAAGAGGTGTAACACGGGTTGATCTGACGGATGGGAGGCCCGGGTTGCCGCGTCGAAATGAGACGGTGATTGGGATGGAGGTTGATCGTGAGCGGACGTTGGAGCCGATGGATATCGAGGGTCTGGGTGCGGGTGTGGATAATATGGTGCATGGAGCGACGGCGTTTGGGTTGTGACCCATGAAAGTAGTGGGTGGGTGTATGGGCGGAAGTGTCGTCCGGTATGTCAGCTGTAGCGCGCTTGCCATTATTCACGGTGCATTCCATGGCGAAACAATGGCCGTGGCGTAGCAAGAAAGTATTATGCCTTTTTTCACAATGTATCGACCACATACATAGTGCAAGATTTTTCCGCGGCGACACAAAGTAGGGTACAAAGGGGATTCGTCGCTTGTCTGTCACCACGTATCATCCACTATAGTCCACATTCCTGTTTGAAGCAGCCGGCGCAATACATGAGGGCAGCTATTATGATGGCTATTATATGTATTTATTCCAGAGTATTCCCGGAACACCGGATCCGCGCCTCCGACGAAAGTCTGGTCTTTTCTCATCTGCATTCAATTCCACAAACAAGGTGTAAGCTGTTCCGCTGGATTGCACCTGTTCGTGTCCTGTCCTTCAGTCCGGTTCTGAAGACGACGAGGAATAAGGGATAATGATCATCCATCTGCCTGCTTCCTGTCTGGTCTCCTACGTTTTCCATCATTCCCCCTCTTGCTTGATATCATGCTCCTCCTCGCAAGCTATTTTTGGATCCGCCCCTCCTTGCTGCCCCGCAAACGATGACGTGAGGGCCCAGAGTCTGGTGCCAAGCCAAGTCTATCAGTTTATAGCTCCGGGTCTAGAGGCATGATCTGCAGAGGGAAGGTGGCCGGTGTTTGCTGGTGATCATCTAGCGAGTTTCAGCCCAAGGTCCCGTAGTAGGTCAGGATTGGCTGGCGCTGGGCGTTGACTTGGTCACTCTCATCGTTCTGCGCTATACTATACCTACCTTATACACGTTCATAGTCTGATAGTAGTGTCTCCTTCTTACTATAATTGAACATTCCATCATATCTCTCGTGGTACGTCTTTCTCCTCTTGCATACACAAATCAACAACACTGACCTCTACCCTCATTCCACCAGAACCAACATGATATCCCTCCTCAAACCGTCATCTGGCTCACAATCAGCGGGCTTGACAAGTCCCGCCACCAATAAAGAAGGTCATCGTCTATCCATCGGTGCACGAATGGGTATCGGTGTCAACAGCTCGACGACGGAGGTTTACTCTCCGCCGCTTACAGCAAGACCCGAAGCTGTCGATCCGACATCGCCAGTTCTCCAGTTGAATGGAGAAGATCATGCTCAACATGGTGGTATTCTGATACATACCGATACTCCTGCCGTCTCCCACGGTCGTTCCAAATCGCAAGATCTGGACCCGGATACGCATCTGTCCTCTCCGATGCTTTTACAAACCGCCATGTTGCCAATCTCGCCAGCACTGTCAGCTTCAGTCCAACTGATCAACAATGCAAGCGAAAAGATCCCAGCAGATCAACTACCATCCACTGTTCGTCCTGGTGTTCCCGCACGAGCTCCTTCAAAGATCAGGTTTGCACCGCTACCCAATCCGAGACGTCAACGTTCCATGTCGACGGGAAGGAATATCGCTGTAAAGGCGACAATGGAGCCTGATGGCACTCGTACGCTGCAGAGGCATGCGAAGCGGGACAACGAGGATGAAGGGTTTTACCAGGATCAAGGTAGCGGGACATCGACGCGGTATCTTGACGAGCAGGCAGTGGATGATGAAGAAGACGATGAGGTGGACGAGGACGAGGATGAAGGTGGAGATGGACGGGGTAAACGATCGTCTTGGAAGGCAATGGGCATGGGTCACTGGAAACCAGGTTCATTCTCATCTGGATCATACACCAAGAAACTACTCGGACCTTTGCTCAACCCTGCAACTATCGGTACCGGTACCGGTACCGGAGGCAATCAAGGAGGAGACGCGGAGCTGGAACGTCTCACGAGCAGGGAAACCGGTCGACGTATTTCGGCGGATATAGCTATTCCGGCAAGTCAATCCCTTCGCAAGACATTCTCGACGACAAGTGGATTCATCGGGTCGTCACCGTTCCGAACGGCAGGTGAACATGAACGGAAACGTAACTTTTTCCCGAGTTCCTCCCTCTCGGGAGCATCCTCCGGTGGTGGTGGTCAAACATCAGCCAGTGGCGCCGCGTTGGGCCTCCTCGGTATCGGCGAGAAAAGGGGCAAACAAGCTCACCGTGCATCGAACACGCCGGATTTCTCTTCCCTCTCGGCATCCATGGGACGTCAGGCGGATACGGAATTCGCACCCGAGGGACTTGATGTGACGACTTCTCCGCGGCCGGTAAAGATGCTCAATGGTCGTGTGTATGGGAAGAACAGGCAGACCCAGCAGGCGCCCGTCGGTAAACCGGTGGAACCAGAGTTTGTCGAATGGGGAGGTATGATGGGTTCCAAAGGCGGTGGACTTGGTACGGTCGCAAGCGCCACGAAGACAACGATTCCAAGCTCTTCTACGGGATCTATGGGTAGTGTTGGTCGAGCAAGTGGGAATGACGAAGAGGATGATGGAAGTGGGATTAGTTGGGTCAAGAAACGACGGGAAGCGAGGGAGAGGGAACGTCGTGCGAGTGAATTATCGCCGTCGGAAGAAATCACGAGTACTGGTCTTTACGCGGGATCCCTACCGACGAGTAGCGAAATGCAAAAGAATTGGCAGCGAGGTGGTGCTGGTCCCATGGATACGGCGGCGCATCTACCTGTCGTGAGTGAAGACCGCGTGGCAACGCCAATCGACGCCGAGCATTTCGCATTCAACAACTCACCCGCGAACCAACAACGCCAGGAACTCGGTGGTGGGATGGCAGAGCAACCTCCTTGGATCAACGATAATTTGTCGCCGCTCGCACGAATGCAAGCGCAGGATGAACGCCACGCGCAGGACGATCCCGGTCATATCGTACAAGCCGTCCAGATCCCTGCCAGTCCGGCGCAGGCAGTGCAGTGGAGGCAGTCGTTCCCGACCGAAGGTGATGATGGTGGGTCGACCGGTCCAGGTGGAGTACTGCCGCTTCAGAGCCTGGAAGATGAAGAAGAAGAAGAAGAAGGTGTCGATGGTGATTTCGAGAGCGATGATGAAGAAGAGTTGGCGGCAGAAGAGATCAAGAAGAGGTGAGTTTGCCGTCTGAGCGATTTGGTTGACGGCTGCGCCAACCTTGTGCTGAATCGTGGCCTCTGTCTTCTAGATCAACAAGCAGCGCAGCCGGAGTAGAGGTTGTCAGTCGCCATCGTGATTGACCGAGTTCGCGCTTCAATAACTACTTCAATACCGAATCCTTTACCCATTCATTCCAGTAAACCCATTTAAAATATCGACACCGGCCGCCCGTAACTGTACACTTTCCACCTATAACCTCTGACGCCGCTCTCAAGATTCCGAACGTTATTGTACACGCATACCCTTCACGTGCTTCCGGTACCCAGTTTCTCGCCAAAACAATGTCAAATCGATACCACATTTATATTTACATTCTTGTTCAGTCACGTTGTATGCCCAGATATCTTCCTTTGTCAGTTGTAAAGTGTGTGAGCTGAGCTTACGCTCGCTAAAGAGTAATCAGTTCTTCGAAGCTCGAGCTGTACACGCTGTCAGACCATCGGCGTAGCCACGCTCTCGCAAAGAAGTATCGTTTTGAATTCAGGAGATCAGGCAACGTGGGACCCGCCGAGGTGGCTGGGGTAGGTCGTACTGTGAACGAAACAACGCAGCAACAACGTCCCAACGAAAGAAGAAAGAACTAAGAAGGCTCGAGGGGCCGGCGGCCGGTGACTGCATCCGCCGTCGATTCTGTTGCGACGTCGAGGATGACCTTGTTTAGTTCAGCGCCGTCCCACGTTTGGACTGGGATGATACACTGCTGGCTGGCCATCTCCTACTCCTGGGCAGTTTATCGCTGAACACATATTCCACTCGCATCATCCACATCAACCCAGTATTACGGGAAAAACCTTGGTTTTCACTGACTTACAACGGGCTAGACAACGCATCCATCTTCTGGACGCCCCATCACCATGTCGCTGCCTCTCAAGCATCCTCGCTCTCCATCGCCTTCAACATCAGGCTCTCCTGCAAAACGTCTCAAGCTTTCAGATGATACTCCGACGATGGATAGTCATACGTTGACTTCGGAGCCTTTCGCAACTCCTGTATTAAAGGATGTTCCTGGAGTGGACGAGCTCGGAAAGGATCTACCGAACGGCGGTGGAGTGATAAAGATCGACAACGACCTTCAGAATGGACACTCGGAAACCAATGGACAAGATAAGAAAGCGGAAACGGAACGGCATGAGGCCAGTGATGATGAAGAGGAGGAGGAACAGCCAGAAGCCGCTGAGATTGAAGAGATTGGCAGCAAGGATATGTACCTAGACGCTGTGAGTAACAGTCATACCTGTGAATTCCATTCTGTAGCTGACATTGAATACCTCCCTGCAGATTTCACGGACGAATCTCGACTTTGATTTCGAGCGTGTTTGCTCAAAGTCGCTAGCCAACATCAATGTTTACTGTTGTCTCGTTTGCGGTAAATACTTCCAGGGTAGAGGCAGAGGTAGCTATGCGTACCGACATGCAGTGGGAGAGAACCATCGGGTCTGGTTGAATTTAGAGACGGAAAAGGTTAGTTGTCTTTTAGTATGCGCATCAACCGGGCGATCACTGACCATTTCAATATGTTGATTCGCTTCAGTTCTATGTCCTTCCAGAAGGCTATCTAGTGTCGGATCCTTCGCTGCAAGACATTATCCACGTCCTCAACCCGAAGTATGATCCGTCAACGTTGCCCAAGCTTTCTTTATTGCCACCTCAGCCCTCGTACACTCTAGTCGGCAAGCCTTACTATCCAGGATTCATCGGTTTGAATAACATCAGGGCAAATGACTACTTGAACGTCATCATACACCTTGTCTTGCACGTACCGCCTCTCCGAAACTTCTTGCTAGATCCTCGAACCCCGCAACTTCAAGAAACCGCGCGCCCTACGGAATTGGTGAAACGACTCAGCTCGCTTGCTAAACGAGTATGGAACCCTCGTTTATTCAAGGCTCAGGCGAGTCCGCATGAATTTTTGCAGGAAGTGTCAAAACGGAGTGAAGGAAAGTATACGATGACCAAGCAGGGTGATCCGGTCGCTTTTTTGGGATGGCTGTTGAATACGCTTCATAAGGATCTAGGTGGGACCAAGAAGAGCAATTCTAGTGAGTTTCGAGAGTTATCCATCATATCGCGGTACTGATCAGCGGTTGCATTTGAAGGCATCATATATCGAGCCTTCCAGGGAGAGGTCAAAATTCAGACGCAAGAAGTTATCGTCAACAAGTCTGCCGCTAGACCAGTATTTGATATTAGCAGAGGCGAGTATATCATTCAAGGAGGGTCACGCATGTGTGCTGATGTCTTGCTCTGTCTTTAGATATCAAGACTATAAAATCGCCATTCCTCTTCCTAGCTCTCGACTTGCCAGCTGCTCCGCTTTTCCAGGATCTTAATGAAAAGAAGATTATCCCTCAAGTGCCGTTGAGCACGATTTTGGCCAAGTTTGATGGAGAAAGCACTCAAGAGATTGGGCCTACGCTCAAGCGACACCATCTCACTCGACTACCTCCATACCTTATCCTACATATCAAGCGTTTCACGAAGAACAACTTTGTCGAGGAGAAGAATCCCACGATCGTTAACTATCCCATGGCTATCGACTTGAAAGATTGTGAGTAGCTGCCTGGGCAACTGAAGCGTGAAGCTTACACTCTTCACATCTAGATGTTGACCCGAAACCGTCATCGCCGCTGCAAACCATGTACAGTCTTCTTGCCAATGTACCTCACGAGTCGACGATTGCGTCGACGAGTAGTGCAGGTCTAGGTCCAGGTGTATCGCAAAAGAAAAAGGACAAGCTCGAGGATGACGCGAGTTGGAAGGTATGCAAGGTCGATAAATTACTTTTGGAACCTTGACTTACTCACTTGTTACACAGATTCATCTGAGAGCGGGTGCCGGTGGAGGAGAGACAGAAAAGTGGTTTGCGTTGCAAGACCTGGAAGTACGAGATGTGCGAGCGGACATGGTGTTTTTGGGTGACACTGTCATTCAGGTAAGTAGATTTAGCTTCTGAGTGTGAAAGGTGGTTACTGACTACCGGCTGGGCATCGCTAGGTGTGGGAAAGACGGGATATGTTGCCCAAGATGGATTAGAGTAGCAGATATATATCCAAATGAATGATTTCATAAATAAATAGATAGATAGATAGCGTGGAATCGCCATGCTTGGAGTCTGAACAAAGCCTGTTCACGGGTGGTGCAGATGCATGGTTTTTCGGATAGGCAAAGAATACTGTTTCAATCATCTTTGACTGGACTGGGGGAACTGAGGACTGATAGCTGGACCGATATGTCAGAAGGGTCAGGGTTAGCAAAAGGCGAATGTGGCTTGGAAATCGCCATGAAACCGACACAAACCAGAAAGTGACTTCCGGGTTGCCCGGTCTGCCTCTTCCGTAGAAGGAAAAAAGATTGACCAGACGGCGATTCGAACGCCGGCCCCGAAGGAGTGGAGGACTCAGAATACTGAGCAAGTTATGCACTTGAAACCACCGGATTAGACCACTTTCCTATCTGGCCAGTTGATGTTACTGATGTGTTTTGCTTTATAATATGCTAAAATTGTACCCGCTGGTCTTCCGGAGTCCGCCTGCAGCCTGGCATCTGATATTATTCCTATACATGCATTCAACTCCGTCGTGTTCTGCCTGTCCAGAAACTTATCAGCCGCCTTAGCCTCTTCTGGAAAAACACTGTGCAATGAACGGTTGTCTGCTCTTGGTCTTTTCGGGTCACAAAGCAAGATATAATGGGATTTTCCTGACTTTCGAGTCCACACACACTGACATACACGTTGTCTGTCGACCCCGGCCTCGCACTGGCGATGGTGGTCGCTCCGGATCTATCGGCCGTAAGCCCATCTGTTGCCGTCCTCGAGCCTGCCCGGTGTCCCGAGGAACGACAGACAGGAATGGTGTTAGCGACGGCCTCGGAAAAGGCTTCACAAATCCGCCCTTCTTCCTCTCATAATGACCAGTCGGCGGCACTTACGTTGCAGTCCTGGCTAGAGGCATCCGGTCGCCTTCTATGCATTTACGTTTTCAGCTTCATGGCCCATGTTCTGGCGAATATTTCTATTACATCCACATTACTATTCACGGGTACTTGTACCTTATTCGCCAATCACTCAATAGTTGGTAACCTCAATGACGAAGGCGTTCCCTACTCGGTCGCAAGTCGTAACACCAGAAAACAAGACACTTGCGCAGACCTTGGTATATATCTTCCAGAGTACCCTAGAGGACTAGTACCACTGCAGAGAGCGCGAGCAGCGTGTTCACATCCCAAAGACACGACTATGCGAGAAATGACGGCGACAAATTAAAGGCGCGACCGGCCTTGTCGTCGTCGTATACGCATAAGGAGCAGGAAGTTCACGACTCGTCGCTTTCGCATTCCCTGCCCTCAATAATCGTCGCGCTACACAGAAGGCTGTCATATAAAAGTCGACATTCGAAGCTATCCCTGCCCTCTATCTTCACCCTGGATCGACTGGCGAGCAGATCGGCACAGAAGACGATGACCGCTCCATCTGAAAACACCGTACTAAGCCTCTCGATAAGCCGCCTGTAATAACTTCTTGCTACACGCTCTCGACGGAGAAGGACACAAAATGACGGCGCCTTCGGAGCAAGGGCGACCAACTATATTGTGATACGACGACACATGTTAGCAGCACTATAAATCGGAACTGAATCTTGACGAGGAGCAACGATTTGTTGGCACGGTTAATAGCGTCGTAATTGGTCTCCCCGCAAATGAAGGGAACACTGATGTCATTCAGCATTTCATACAGGCTAGATGATTTTGTCATCGCAACTATGATGATTCGATCTCCTGATACAACGAAGCCTAAAGCTACCAAAGCGCAGATGTGCTGCTATTCAATCGTTACATCCAAGAAACATCGTTGAATATGATGCAAACAGCCTACGTCTGCTTCTCTGCACTGTTCTGGTCACTGTGACCGCCACGGCCTCGCGGAGCACCTCGACCCCTGGTGGGACCGCCTCTGCCCCTGCCCCGGCCGCGGTTGGTGTCGACAGGAGCACCATTTGCGGGCGCGCCGTTCGGCCGAACCAAACGAGGCACCGGTCTGGGTTGAGCCGCGCGAACAGGCTGACCTTGAGGAATCTGGCCCGGTACCAAATGCGAGCGCGCAGGTCTGGGCGCAGGATTTTGCACGGGGCCCGCTTGGAGGACGCCCCCTACGAGACCTCCGGAGTTGGTGTCTCCGTTGAGGGCTTTGCGCAATATTTGGAATTTGGCTTGTGGATCACTCGGACCACCATTCTGATTCTTGGTAGGAGGAGGTCGGATACCCTTGGCGGCATTTCCATACTGTAGAGGCCCTTCTTGTTGTGGACGAGGTGCTCGCCGAAGTCCGTTCGACGGCTCACGGCTGGCCGCGTAATTGGCCGCAGGTCGGAAATGCTGACCGGGAACAATTGGCGCCGGACCAATCCTCGGCCTGAAGGCGGGCGTTTGTCCAACTTCTCGTGGGCCTGCTGCGCCTCCAGTAGCCACGGCGAATTGTTTGCGGGTGAGGTTCAGACAGGAGGAGAAGGGGACTGTGAAGCCACGATGTTCGGAACATCTACGATTGAGAAACAAGGTGAGCAAAGACAAGCAGGAAAGACGCACGAACGAGATACCTTCCACCCAAAGTTAAACCGCCAATGAACGGGCTGTCCCAAACAACATCGATGGAATTGGCGTTGACTCCAATAACGACACCCTTCATGGAGAGGTGGACACCGCCGACAGCGGAATCCTGCACCATAATGACACGATCACCAAGACTGAAGGTCTGGCCTTGCAATCTGAAAGACGCATGAGATGGCTTCAGGACTGCTTGGCGAGGGATACCCTGGACCCTGGCCCGCTTGAGCCTGTCTCGAGTGTGGCTTCGACTGAAATCGTCTGCCGTCTTTTCGAGCACTTCGACAGTTGACTGATCGGGGAGGCGTGTCAGTATGATAGACCATACCAAGCTTGCTAATCAGCCTTACCTTCTCCAGCTGCTCCGCGAACAAGGTAACAGGTTCGAGGTCGAGCACTCCTTGCGTCTTCAACCAGGCACGGACCTCCTTAATTTTCTGATCGGGTCTGATCTCATCAGGGAAGATCTCCTCAGACTTGACGTAGCCTGATGGAGCTATGCCATCAGCAACTTCAGCATCAAAAAGTACGTAAAGCGTGCTCACCTCGACTGGTATTGTTGAGCACGGAAAAGACTTCAGGATATTTCGTCTGAAGGCAAAATTACGAATTGTTAACAGGTACTGAGATGCTGCGTCTGGAAAGGCATACGAACCAAGTAGTCTTGTAGCAAAGTATATGCCTTTTGACTGTATTCCCAACCGCGATCATTCTTCCTGGAGTATCCCATAACCTTTTGACCTTTGGCTTCATACTTGATGCTTAAACCGATGTTTGATTTTGTTCCATCTTGTAGTTCGACAAGGAAAGACGAAGTAATCTTTGACAGAGCAAGACCCTGGATTCCAAGTCCTCGCCCAACGACAGGCGAAGGTAGGTATCGCTCTCCAGGCCGAGAACGGACAACCTGCGAAAAGGCATAATTATCCTTTTGCTCGTCAGGGAAGAACTGAAAAATAGAGGTTTTAGCATTTCAGCGAGCCAGACATTGCGGATAGCGAGAAACTTACAGCCAATTCAACAGTCATAGTGTGATCATGCACTTCCATCACTTGAGCGGCGACACCATATGCACTAGAGCCGAGGAAGATTGCCCTACTGCCGACGGGATATTCTTCTTCCAACGGTGGTGCGCCTTGTTCGAGGTATCGTTCGTCTTCAAAGGTGACCTCTTGAACAGCCAGCTGAAGGGGAGTGAAATCCTCTTTATCGGCAGTTTCGTAATCTTTGATCAAAGCTCCGGTGTCCATCCGCTTCAGCCCTGATTGCACAAGTACAAGGTACATGAGTTCAGGTTTCATCAGGGTAGCCTAAGATTGAATCTGATCTATGACTCACCTCTCAACGGTCTAAGGTGTAAAAGTAAGTCAACGTGGCCGATGACGATTCCGAAGCGCTTCGAGTACCGATGATCGATCCCCTGAGCTGTTCGTCGCCATCTGCCGAGCTCATTTCCATCAAGAGGAGTCTGGATGACGTTGTCGCCTTGTTTTTCGTATTTGAAAGTATCATCAGATACGGCAACGACCATAGCTTCATGCAAAAACGGCCACTGGAAGAATGTTCTGTTCCCGACCATCTGTTTAGCGATGTCGGCTCCTTTAGGGTTCTCGTACGGGCTGTCGATAAAGATCACCATTGAAGGATTTCGACTATCCGTACCATGCACATTGACTCCGTGGAAACCAAGTTGCGCATGGTGGGGCAGTGTGTTCATCGAAGGGAATCCAGCGAGAGCAGAAGCACCCAGGTGAACGCCTTCCAAAAGACCGTTGATGAGCTCAATGCCATCGCCTAAGACGGGCATGTCGAAAGATTTCATTTCACACTTGTTGGTCGTCAAATCGGGAAAGACGCCGGGCAATGACGAAGGGTATGGTTTCGAATGCCCGTCGTTGAAGACGAAAAGTGTGCTGGACTCGCTGAGCCTGTTGCGTTCCTGCTCCTCAGCAGTCAGCCTGTGGTCTCGAGCAGCCATGGCCTTCAAAAGCCGCTGCTCATCGATGAACGGGATCTTGACGACAGCTTCCCATTCTTGCTTTTTGCCGTTCATATCCTGCGTGAAATCCTCAGGGTAAAAGTCGATAATTGGCGAAGTCGGATCGGACATGAGGTCGCGGTAAGCAGACGGGATGTGTTCGCCACTTGCAGCCGGCAAAACGCCCATCAACTGCTGATACGGCTTGAATGGCGCACCAATTTCGAAATGGAACTCCATTTCCCCCAACCCTTGGAAGTCGGAAATTCGAGGAGCATAATGGTACGGGTAGAACCATCCCCAACTCGCTACTCCCTTGTAGTAGTAATTCATAACCCACTGAATTCCTTCGACGTACTTGTAAACGACCATCTTGCGGTCTGCCTCAGTCTTGCACTCTAGTTTCTCCTGATAGTAGCCCTGTTTCCATTCTTCCATCTTGTTGCGGAGAGTGACGTCCCGGTGCTCGTCTGGGTCACCTTGAATTTCAACAACCTTTGCCTTTTCGTATTTGTTAATGACTCGTTGGATTGCTTCTTGCGACTCGACATCGTCGTCTGAGTCGCTCGCGGCAGCTTCGTCGGAAAGATCTTCGTCGCTCATGACGTCACCTTCATCTGAAGGCGGTTTAGAAGGTGTCGGTTTCCCAGGTCGAATGACGATTAGATTCTGCCCAGCGTCGTCGACTTCGTCCCATGCGAGATCAAGATTGAGAGCGTCGGCGAGTTCCTGAATGAATCGTCGATCTCGTGCATTGTAACGATTAACAAGACTGAGGTTTGCGCCCGGTGCCGAGATCTTTGTCTTGTCGGTCACAAACGCCTTGACATCGTTGAAGATTTTTTTCTGGTCGCTAGTCATGACGAGCTTTCCCTTTTGTCTAGCTGCGTCCATGGCGGCAATTTCCTTTTCCTGTTTTCCCTTCAACCAGCCCATGTCCGAGTAATCGCGTTGGAATGCCTCGAATTCGGTTTTGCCCAATTCATTCATGACCAGTTGCAATCGAGGAAGGTTGATGGTTCCAGCCTCATTCAGATAACCACCTGCCTCGGGCAAGATTCGTTTGTAGATACCCCAGATTTCCTCCATTGCACCTTCGTTGATGTGCAAATTGGGCAAATGAGGAAGGAAATCGTTCCCTACGAAGACACTCAACAAGATGAAATCATCAATGATTCGCTCGAGGTCGTAATCGAATGTGAGATCTTCAGCCATGCTGGAAAACTCCAGGTCCAAGTATTCTCGAAGCAGGGAGAGATGTAGCAAGAAGAAGTTTTGGTGTTGAAGGCTGAACAGGAAACGGAATCGAGGTAAGTATTCTGGTGGTCCTTTGGAGAAAGCGTGTACTTACCCAGCGCTCTTCTTTCGTTGCCTGCCGAACGTGACCTCTTCTCGCAGCAAACAAAAGTGCGGATCGTGACTCAACAAGCCCAGCATGATGAGATCGGCATCGAGGCCGTACAGGCAATGTCTGGTATTTGGGTTGCTATGATGTACCAGATTCGTCAGTTGCCGAGACCAGTGAACGCTGTGGCATGCGAACTTACTAATCGGGTTGAGCTTTGTTCAACCTGATAAATTCCTGAATTTTGTGTTCTCCCTCTCCCGGTACCTCATGACCACTGAGAATAACCTGTATTCCTTGCCATTCTGCATCCTCGGATATTTTCTTGTTGATGAAGTACTTCAAATGCTTCGACAACCGAGCCATGAATGGAGTACCAGGTGTGATGCAATTTGAATCGAACGCCTTCTCTTCTGGCAGAACGAGTCCCTTTCGTTCAGCTTCGTCTTGTTGTTGTTTAGCCTCTCTGGCCGTTCGGAATCGTCGAGATCTTTGTTGATTCATTTTGGCTCGAGGTGCAACGCCGTCGATGGCCATGAAAAATACCTTTTTAGGTTTGATCTTGGTGAAGAGATGATCAATGTATGCAAAGATTGCAAGAATCATTTGTTCTTCCGTGATCCTATAATGAGGGTCTCCTTCGGATGAAGGTGGATGAGAACAGTTGTGAATGATACCGTTCATGTCCAGACTATGGAAAGCGAGAGCATTAAAAGAGGCTCGGGGCTCGCAAAGACTGCCGCGGTCAACATACTATAGATTATCGAACGTGGGGATGGAGTTTGGAGTGATCAACTGCGAGGTGAGGGGATACCTTTCGGAAACCCATCGGAAAAACTGGAGAGAATGAGAGAAAGTCAGATAGGAGCCGTCGTGCACCGACTGACCGAACTCACCTTAGGAATACCCATTGTGCGTCGTAGTCTATATTATTTCGTGGAAACAGTTGTCAGATGTTGCGCGTACTGTATGTTTGGATGTATCGACACTTCTTTGTGCGGATTCGGGCTGATAGGGTGGTTGGTTGTGCCAGGTGTTTAAACCGAGAATAGGAGACAGCTACTGATTTGTCGAAGTTCGACTAGACAGTTCTTGTGATCCCGGTCTCTTAATTTCGCTCTCACGCCGTGAAAGTTACTATAAAGCAAACAGCAAATTATGATATGCTCTTGAGGACACCGAGGAAATATGGCAAAGTGAAGTGGCAAATCACTTCTACTTGGAGAGCGCCCATCGAGTCACGGCAGGCAGGCAAGGACTGGACGTTAGCTGATTGTTGCGATCGGGGCGCAATAGCGATCTTGCGATGGAGTCTATGTGGCGAAGAAAGCAACGCGCTTTGACACGTAATAATCGTGCTAAACTACCTGCGATGATCTCGCGCCATAAGCAACTTTCTCTATCTCTATGTTGGTTATTCATATCATTACAGTAGTTATTAGAAAGATAACAAGCGCAACTGCAATATACAGAATGCAGTTATTTTACACAAGACCCTAGTTGACCAAAAAGATGATGCCCTCTTCTCTATTCCTCACGATACGGGCCAGCATTGCCAGAATGCGCCTTGGGGCTGAACATCGGACCCTGGGGAGTATCCTTGTCATCAAATCTTGTCGACGACGCTGGCGTTGGCTGAATGCCCTCAGGATCATAGCTGAGGTGATCAAGAGGAACATCCCGATCCCGAACGATCGTCTGGCCCAATCCTTTGCGCATATCATCACGCTCCTTTTGTCGAAGCTCTGCTGCAGCCGTATCTGCGTCGTTTGCCATGTTTCGACCCTCCAGATGACGCTGGATCTCTTCGGGTGTGTATTGCCAAAATCTTTTATTGCCCGAAATCAGCTTTCGCATCCAAGGTGGAAGGAGCGCTTTGAAACTGGGTTTGCCGTTATCGGATTGATTCCTGACCATGGCCGCCACATCGTAAGGTTCCTTGAGGTCATGCCATCCCGGAGGCAAAAGACGCGGAGAAATCTTGCCAAGCAACATGGGAACGTTGTGCAAGATGATAAAGAGGATGAGACCAGCGATGATACCGTACGCGATGTTGTCTGTCAAGTACGAAAGAAGATCGATAAGCGTTAATCTCGCGGACTTGAAGGTACCTTTTACTTACACGTAAACGGAATCAAAGCAAGTGCGACAAAAGCTGGTACAGCGTCACCAATGTAGTCCCAGTTGATGTTGACGGCATTTCGCATCATCAAACTTCCGACAACGATCAAAACCGAGCCAGTCGACCATGAGGGCAAGTTACTGAGAATAGGCGAGAAGAAGATGGCGATGAAGAACCAGAAAGAGGTGGCGATGGCGGTGATACCGGTCTTTCCACCTTCGGAGATACCAGAGGCAGATTCTATCACGTAAAGAGAACAAGTTTAGGCCAGCTGGGGTTGAAAATTCGAGCTACCAATGACTTACCGACGAAAGGAGTACAAGGCGAAGTACCAAAGAACAAACCCGAAGCAGCGATACAACCCGAGTCGACCAGGAAAGCAGCGGAACTTCCTTCAAAGTCTCCGTCGCGTTGATCGAAAAGTCCAGCCTGTTTGCTCATGGCTACCAAGGTACCGGTAGTATCCAAAAGATCGACATAGAGGAAGGAGATCTAGAAGAAAACGGGATTAGTTGATATTCGAAGCAAATTCGCTGCTTTTCCTTACCAATGCAATCCAAGTCTTTCCGTTTCCGTAACCCTTCCAATCAATATTGGAGGGACCCAGGTACTTGAAACCTCGAGCAGAGACCACTTTCTTGAAATAGTCGAAGTTGTCGTCGCCCAGTGTTGTGTGTGGGAAAGCGGTGACTCCGGTGGAACGAGGCCATGATATAATGGCAACCAGGAAGATGGGCCACAAAAGCGCACCCTTGACTCGGTAGAGGAAAAGGACAGCGGTGAGGACACCTCCAGCGAAGACACCAAGCCAGAGACGAGGATCTTGCAAGACGTGGCCTGTGCA
The DNA here is from genome assembly GCA_030039245.1 of Naganishia vaughanmartiniae. Classification (NCBI taxonomy): domain Eukaryota; kingdom Fungi; phylum Basidiomycota; class Tremellomycetes; order Filobasidiales; family Filobasidiaceae; genus Naganishia; species Naganishia vaughanmartiniae. Next base: position 289,406 of record JASBWU010000001.1, on the reverse strand, counting down.
GAATCCATTCACATCTTGATACTGAGGCAGACAACCCCCAAGTTGCAGCGGGGTCGAGGTTCCTCCAGTAATTACGCCCAAACCGGAAGCCGAAAGACCGATCAGGGTCAAGAACAAACCAATACCAGCGCCGATGGCGAGAGTGATTGAACGCGGAATAAGTCGCGCAAGCCATTGTCGGAGACCGAATATCGTCAACAAGAAGAAGACGATACCTTCGAGGAAGACGGCGGCGAGAGCTTCGCCGTAAGTGATGGGGCCAGTTCCGTTGAACCCGACTTGACTGTAGGCGAAGTAGGCATTGACACCCAAACCGGGAGCGAGACCTAATGGCAGATTACCGAACAATCCCATGAGGAAAGTCGCGATGAGAGAGATGGCGGCGGTAGCGATCACATAATCTCGCTTCAAATCGGCCTTGCACAGAGAATATTCCAGGTTCGTCGAGCAACTGGGGTCCACGGGATCGTTGCAGACACATGGGCCTCCGGAATCTGAGAGGATGGAGGAATTGACCGCCTTCGTGCAGAAAGAGCTTGGTCTAAGCGACAGCGTTACCCAGGTGGCTTAACATCAACTCACAATAATGTATAACATGGCAGCCGCTGTAACCGTTCCGGCACGCAGTTCAGTAGTGAATCTACTTCCAGGTCGTGCCAAAGGGTGGCCACATCCTTCCAACCTGAACCACCGTCCTACTGCACTCCTCGCGACCTTGTCATTGAGTGCTTCGAATGAGAAACCCATTGCGGAATGCGTGTTGCTCAAGGCGTTGTCGTTGTCGTCGAGAGCCAACCAGATCCAAAGGTTTTCACGGGGTACTTTCCCAGAAATGGAGAGGGAGTGATCTCCGCTTTCCGTTATAAGGGTTGGTGCGAGAAGTTGATCACCGCTGCTTCAGAAAGATATCACAGCTGATATCACTATCAGTTGAGACATCTCGATATACTCTTATAGCAAGTCCGACATCTAAGGAGATGTACGGGGCATACATCCTATCTGATCGCTGATAGCGAAAAAAAATCCAATGCGCCGCCCGGCGCGTGGTTGGTCGTGCGCCGTTCGCCCGGAATTGGAGAAGATTTCGAGATCTGCCTTTCATGTGCTGGATTGAGCTAGTTTGAAACCCTGCCTTATCGCGCCTCGCCTGTCAACGCCCGCTCTGCGGCTGCTGCACAGTTTGCTGCACCCCGCAATCTGTCTTGCGCAGCTTCTTGCGCTTTGACTGGGATTTGAGCGTGGCTCGATCGCCGTTTAATCCCGTCCGTTTATGGTTTCGTATCTATTTCCCGAAAGCTGGTCCTCGCACCTTGACCACGCGCCACTTGACGCGCTGATAACAGGTTCCGAGATGACAGCTTGAACATGACCACGAGAACTGCAAGCTGAACTGCAGCCAATAAACAGCTCACTAAACACCTCGGTCATCACAATACATTACAGTAAGCCGAAAAAAGAACGAACGACCAGCGACCAGATGCATCGTCTTGGGCAGCTTCTTGGGCGTTGGGCTGTAATGCCGAGCAAGGTTGATACAGTTGTTGATACTCAGGTAGTCATGTCGGTCACCTAAGCTGTCACCTAGCACGTTCACCGTCCACTGTAGCATCGCCCCCATGACCGACTTGACGATTGACGACTTGGGTGAATGATCATCTACTCTGAGACTCGCCATCGGCCCTCGTGTCTTGGCGCGGGAATTGCCAGATGTCTTTAAGCATTCGACGCAACATGTGAAGCAATTGACATGCATGGCCCAAGCGGCTCTTGCGCAAGGAGGCGCAAGGACCTGGTGGCGAACAATTGCGCCTGACTTCATTCGTTGATCTCAGGTTTGGTGTCATGAATGACAATGCGGGTCTATTCAGAACAATAGAGTATCTAGTCAGTCAGAGTTAGTCGCATCAAACGGAGATGGCGCGTCCAGTATATAGAGAGGAAATGATGGGTCATCGTCTCATTCTTGTACATTCGCCCTTCTCCAAGCCACTATCGTTGTTCTTTTATCCATAGTCGTATGGATAGTACCGACGTCCTCACCTAGTCCAAGCATCATTGTCCCAAGTGGACAACGGTACTTAACATTTGGTTTGAGGGCGGAGAATCTCACCACATTACAATCATCGTTGTGAGCTTCGCTGCTCACGGATCATTAAACTGCGAAAGGCGGTCGATATCAGTAGATCTCGCCGATAACCGCGAACATCGGAACAGCTATCGGAATCTATGCTGAGCTATGTTCTGTCTTACGACCTATTTGTTTATTAGCGGGCCCTCCGACAGCTCCTCCGTCCATAACGGAGTAAACAGCTTATGTTCCGAAACCGTATCGGTTGATACGTTGCTGCCGATATGAGCTTGATTATGATTGCAGATGATCGTATGAGCTATCGTATGGCATGTGTATTGTAACCAGGCATGCGCACACAATATCTGAATAAATAGCTGTCGGCGCCCCGGATTGGCATAAGCGGCGACCCGTAATATCCAAAATGAGACTGATAGTTTGAAGCACAATTCTACCACGGCTGTATTCGATTATCGTGTTGTATACGCCACTGTCGACGAAGGAACCATCCCTCGACCAGCACTCTGTCTTGCAGGAAGTTCCGTGGAAGGCGTTCGACCCAGCCGTTCCTCCCATGCACGCCCCGTCAACTTCAATCTGTTTTGCAATTTCCATTCCATTTCGTCGATAAGCCCCTCTGTCGCAGAATGCTCGCACAACTGATGGAACACTGAGAGGTCGATAGGCGCTCCGCTGCTTTTTCGAAAAGACTTGATGACCGTCAATGTATCCGGTGGTGTAAGGAAATCGTTGAATAGCGTAAGGTCCGCAATGTCCTCTAGGAATGGTTTGGATAAGGAGAGGATGGATGATGTGCTTTCGATCTTGCGGTCGGCCAAGCTGCGAGCAAACGTCGAAAAGTTTTGCTCTGTGATTCGTGCCGAGTCTACTGTTGCAACAAGAGATCCGCTTTCACAGACAGAATGGAAATTCGGAGTGCTGGCGAGCGATACGATTGAGGATTAGCACATGAATCCAACGCGACCGAGAATAGGAGGCGTTTGGCTCACAATGATTGAACACCATGATTTCCCTTCCCCACAAAGTCTGCATTTACAAGCCAACGTGACCTCTCGCTCTTCTCTTCTGCATTCAACCTAGCGTTCGTCAACTCGCTTGCCACGAAATCTGCCTCTCGTTGAAGCTGTTCTAAACATGCCTGTATATCCTCTTGTTTCCGACCGGCATCGATCCAGTCCCGAAGATTGATAGATGCTGGAAATTGTCCGCATTCTCGCAGCTGTCGCACGGCGCCGCAGCCTTCCCCGAGAATGGTCAGCAAGATTTGACAGTGCGGGACCCTGATTTGAAGCTGCTGGAAACGAATAGAGAGAGATGATGCAGGTGTCCAGGAATGGCGATGGTACGATGCGGAATGATATAGGAATTGACGAGACAACGGAGGATCAATTGACGACATCGCTGTGGTATTACAGATGTCCCTTCGGTCATTCCGTGGGGACATTGTCAGCTGTATTCGGCAATGAATCTGGAGTAAGGAGAATACTGCTCACCCCTGAATTTCTTGCATAGCAACAAGACTCAAGAATGATTACTCCATCGAGATGTACTGCAACATTTGCCGGTCCTCTTCTTCTGAATGACAGCTAGGCGAAAGCGTTGTCCAAAGGTACGCCGCGATCCAAGATGTAACTCATCCGAAGAAGTGCAGGAAGATTAAAAAGCTATATTTGACATCTGCCCTTGCGCTGATAGATATCAAGTCCATCGAGTCGCTACCGCCGCGACAACAAATTCTTGATACTAGGAACGCGAGTAAGACATGGCCAAAGGTACTTACAGATTTCGCCCAAAGCGACCGATCGATTGAGATAGGGGATGTTAGCATGATCCCCACTTGAAATGTAATGTACGATATGGGATAGACCGAATGAGCCATATCGATACAAACCACAATAGTTGAACATACATACAACACAGCATTTACTCTCACTGTCACCACCAGCCCCAATCTTTACACCAATCAAGCCTTCTGCTGCCGGAAACAGATAAATTGGACGCCTGTAGCCCTTCGTGCCTCCATCAGGATCCTCTTCAAGTCCTCTAGTTCCCCACCTAGATTATCGTCCTCAGTAGCGGAACCTTGCGAGCTTGCCTTGTAGGCCGTATATGCTTGCGAAACGGAAGCATAAATCTGGTTGAGAACGTTCATTGTTTCTTGGTTGACATAAGGCAGGACTGTTCGATCGAGGAACTCGACCTCGAGGGTTGCCTGCGACGAAGTGGACATCAGCTGGAGTTTGCTAAAGTGACAAGTCAGCTCGGAGCCCGTCACTTACACTCAACATGGCGCCGATACCCATCATCCGTATTTGGCCGAACCCTTCCAGCAGACTATGCGCCAATTCTCCCACCAGGGTCTCGATCACAGGTTGCGTCAACGCTGGTGCGAGATTCGTCACATGTGCATGCGCATCAACCAAGTATAATAGATCCTTGAGCATGTACGGTCGAACATCTTGAACGACAAATTTCGTGCGTTATTACCCCAGGAGAAGAAGCAGATAGAGCAGCAGAATACGCACCTTTCGGCCGGACGTTGGTCAGCGGATCTTCTGTCGGACCCAAAAGTCCCGCTACCGTTATGCTTTGGAACACCTCTCTCTTTCTCTTGAGATAATCCTGGAACAAGACATCATCGACCTGCTCGATAACATTTGCCAAGACCTTTTTATCGTCGACCGATTTCAAACCGTAGAGTGCTTCAAACCGCTGAAGCATATTCGGCAAGAGCTCTGTGCGAAGATGATGTATGTTGCTCATAGTCAGTAGAATGCGAGTATCCTGTTCGAGATGAAATGATTAGAGTTTGCGGGAATCTGGACACAGAGAGCATGCGTACCTTGTCCCTCCAATCAACGTCATGTGTTTGCTGGAGGACCTGCTCCGGATACAAAGTCTCTTCTCCAGATAGCGCAAGTCGAACCAGACCATCCAGAAAGTAGTACAAGGAATCCAGGAAGCATCCCTTGATCTTGTTCACGAAGACTGCTGGTACAATTTGCTGAGCAGAGCAAGCACAAATAGACCTTGAGCACACCTTTGAAAAGTATGCTTTGGTTCAATCAATATCACATACCTTGTCTGCTCCGTACTCCGTGGACCCTCCAGCAACCTGCCATGCGACTGTTGCGTTATTTTTTTGCAATGACCCGATCTTTTGGACGTAAACCGTAGTGCCGATTTTGGACGGGTTGATAGTCCAGTCTTCCAGTCGGAAGAAATCTTTCGCGTCTAAGGCAAGGACGACAATGCGCAACACAGGAAGTAGCCGTTAGCTTTGAACAATTGCTCGCACGAATGCACAGGAGACTTACCTTGAGACCAAGTCCCGCAAATGGCTTCCTCCAGTCTCCAACGGCAACTTTCCACAAACTCTCTCAGCGCCTTTTTCGTTTCCTGACCTAGGTCTGTCGATGCTACAGGAGACTTGACAGAAGATCCACCGGAACCCGAAGCAGTAAGTGCATCAATCTCGCTCGTACTTTCAACTATTTCGGCGAGGATTTTGCTAGCGTAATGGCAAGTTACAAGACTGTTGGCGTTTCGTGGAACAAAGTCTGGGATAACCGGCTCGGAATCGCCTGTTGCGTTATTGAGGGTGGAAGATTGGGAGGGTGATCGAACGGGTTTGCGAGAAGCTGCGATAGAGATGTCGGATAAGGTAAAGAACTGTCCTATCAGCGATATGTAGAGCTTGATGAGGTCTAGCGTCATCTTCCGACATCGAAGGAAACCGGTGGCGATTTCGTCGCTGGAGACCGTTGTGTTTTTCTGAAGCGCAAGGAAGAACATGAGACTTCGTCCAAGTTCAGGTGTATACGCTAGAGCAGCTTACCTTGCGATACTTTCCCTCTTTGTACCCTCTGCAGATTTTCCAAAACTCTGGTACTGTCTGTACCAATACAGTCGATACGGCGCGAACCAGTTCGAGAATGGCAGTCCACACCTGACTACCAGCTGAACTCGCTGTAGAATGAGACGTGGAATTCTTTCAGACAAACCCGTAAAACGCGAGAAGGCATGTCCACTTACAAATTTCGTAATCGGGATCCACTTCCTCCGGCATTAATTGGTCGATACAACGTTTCAGATTCAGAGCGCGTGCGTTATTATCCATGGTCTTGACAGATTCATTTGCTCTAATGACTTTTAGACAGACGGCTCAGCTCTTATCATTTCAGCCATGGTGAAGAAACATGAAGATGTCATACCTTCCAGCTGTTTCAGGCGCTTCTGATAAACCGTCTTCATTTTAGACATGATATAGCGGTATTGAGAATCAAGGTAGAGCCAGACAGGGTCTTCTTTTGGATTCAGCTCGAGCAGAATTCTAGTCGAACGATGTAGATTAGCTCGGGTGCAAGATAGGGGGCGAAACCAGTAGACTTGTTGCATCGCGGAAACTCACTCGATACTCTTTTCCACATCTTCGACGCTCAGTTCCAACCTCTGACCACTCGACCAGCTATCCTCCGCTCCCGTCGATATTGCAGCCTCATCAGGAGTGATGTTCCCTCTCAGACCATCCTCCAGGCGGGTCCTCATCTCCGCCATGACCTTTTCCACTTCCTTCCAAATCTTCCCTAATAGCCGCCTCTGCTGCTCTTTCCTAGCATGTATTTGGGCTTCTGTCAAGGTACCGTTGGTGACTGGTCCGTTACCTGACGGAGACAGGAGACTAGCACCCGGGCCGATTCCATCTATAGGCGAAAATGGATTATCGGGATGTTTGGTGCCCATTGGAGATGGTGCCCCTATTGATCCGCCTGATGTCGGAAGAGATATGTGAAGTAGCTGGTTTGGACGATTATTTATAAGGTAAAGACCCTTGTTGTATTCTCGCAAGGCCGCTTCGTATTTTCCCTGTGTAAGCACAGACTCTATCAGCCTACCCCGCGTAATTGCCTTCAAGGAGGTATACCGTGCGCTTCCAGCAACTTACAGCCCTGACACTCATTCGGAGTGTCCTCGGTAGACCGAACAAGAACTTGCTTCTTTCGAAAACACCCAAGGTGGACTTGAGCTTTTGCGCTTTTAGAGCATTCGACAAGAGAGGGAGAAAGAGGGTTTCCGCTTTATGTGATGTCACTAGATGGCCAACATGCGAGCTTTGTCAGCATTAGCATTCATGATGCACAATGCCTAAGCGTTCATTTGCTCGCCTTTAATAGTCTCCCGGATCTCGCGAGTTCCGTGATCGGAACCCTCTGCAAGGAGATCCGTCTTCATGTCCCTGTAAGCAGCTGTCGGCGTGGCACATTGACGTCAGGGTTCTGCAGCAGATATAAATGGAGAAGAGACCACTCACCATCGGTGCTTCCCTTGACAGCGACAAATCTTCCAAACTCTCTCTCCACCAAGATCCTGACTTCTTCACCTCTTTCCTCTACATTTCTCCGTAAATTGTCGGCAGCATGCTGTAGATCTTGGAACGTTGCTTCAGGGTGATATTGAGAGAGAAACGCTGGCGGAGAGAACTGCTTGGAGGAAAGGAGGGTAGGTGCCACTGTCGTCAACCAGAAACAGGTGGAATGGATAAGGTGAGTGGGTATCACAACGAGGACGACCTTTAGACAGCAGACTCACAGCTTCTCAGATCTGCACCTCTAGGACTATAGAAACAAGCCCAAATAGCTCAGAGGATGCGCGTATGAATCCATAATACAAAAACTTACATCTCCAACTTCCTCTTCAAACCTAGCGGATCATCCATCTCTCGCCTGGTTATCGTCCGTTCCCCATTTCCATCATCATCACCGCTACCCAGAATCGGTGTCTGAGTTACGCTCAAAGCAAGATCCAATGCATCGTCATGTGCATCCTCTGCGGTTGGCGGATCTTCCCATTCCTGCGGATCGAGAGTGGAAAGCCCGTAGAGTTTAAGCACTGCAAAGCAGGAAGGCAGCCATGAGGTCAATCGAGAACTGATAGAGTATTCTGTTTTCTTTCGCAGCAACTTACGAGTTGATTCGTCGATCTGATCTGTCATTGCGTTTGGGGCGGTAACCACAGCATGGGTAGCTTGATGTTGAAGGTTGTCGGAACGTTGTTTAAGGGCGCTGGATATGGCTTTCGTCATAATACGCTCTGAGATACTCTGAGAGAGGGATCCGACGCTGGGCCTACCGGCGGCCGGAACGCCGATTGATCTTCTCCGCAGCACCCTGTTTCAGAGCGAAACACGTCACAAAAATAACATATTTTGCTGCGGACACCAAGTAGGTCATCAAGGTAATAACATTCAAAAACGCTTCCACCACACTTCTCAGCCCCTCTTCACCTCGAATAACTCGTCGACAACAGCCGCATACACTGGCGTTATGGCGAGCATGTGGCGTAAAAGGAGGAAGAGCACGGGTTCCGGTCTTGTCCTCTCGGATGACGGGTACCATGATCACGACGACCGAGATTCTTTCCGGAGAGGAGATGCAAGGCTGCCGCTTCCAACGATAGATTCCTCCGTCTCAAGCTCAAGTTCATGGACAGGAACGGCATATTATCATAACGAGGACAGGACATCCGTAGGATTGTTCTCTTGGCTGTTGTCGGGACACGGACCGGCGAGGTGGCTGCGAAGAGACGGTCGAGAGGACTACCCCTACGAAGAGCAGAGAGCGGAGCATTACGGATATGCGAGGTCCGACACATCAAGAGAGGATGAAAAAGTGTCTGGAATGGTATACGGAAAGGAGCGAGTGCTGATACCTCGAGCAAAAAGACCAGCAAGGTCACCAAGACGCATCAACACGAGTAATACCAGATGGTATCGCCGCTCGCTATTTCGATCACTCGTTATCGCCAACTGTGCGCTTTTCGCAGTTGCATATTGTCTACTCAAAGTCATCTACATCCCTCAGTTCTCACTGAAGTTTGACAAGCGGAGTTGGGTCGAGACGCAGTTTTCGCACCTTACACCACCTCCACCATTACACACATCGCAGTGCTTCGACATATCGCGAATCGAGCGAGAAACGCTGTATAACTGGACAGAAGCACAGGTGTTACCGCGCAGGAGACAAGTGAATGCTGGAACGGGAATGAATATCGACATGACATGTTATGGAGCTGCTAAACTCGTTCAGCCGGTGGATGTCGACGTGGGATACGATTACCCAACACCAGGATGGATGCCTGTAGGACCGATACCGCACGACGAGGAAGCGAGACACGAGTCTCAGAAAAATGCCAGATCGTTACTGGGAAATGACATGGGTTACGATGATCGACACGTCTTGCCGCAGCTTCGGGTGCTCAACTACCATACTTATTGGCGAACGGATCTACTCCCCTTTTCGGAACGACAAGCATTTACCATCCAAGCATTCCTCGCCACGCAGCCACTGACAACGTCCCGACTCATCATGTGGACCAATTCCGCCACTATTCTCTCGTCGACGCCTCCTCTGGCCGCACTCGTCGCCAAATTTCCGCATAACATCCAGATTCGGCAAGTCGATTTCCCGGTCCTTATCAAGGGTACAGCATTGGAGGGGAACGCGGTGGTGCAGGGAGAGGAGCTGTATGATCAAAAGGGCTGGATTGATGGGGACGCCGTGAGGTTGTTGGTCCTCTACAATTATGGAGGAGTATGGGTCGACATGGATCAGGTGTTGACGAGAGATCTGAGACCGCTAGTTGAACACGAGTTTCTCAGTCAGTGGGATTGTGAAGGTAAGCGCTCCATCTCGGCACAGCCAGTATGTCACCTAAACTAATGCCACTCGGTGTACTCGTTCGACAGACAAACCCTATCTTCGTTTCAACGGCGCTCTTATGCATTTCCGAAAACACTCTCCGTATCTGTGCGAAGCATTTCATATCATGGCCGCTCTTCCACCGCCGAAACCCAATTCCCTCAATTGGGGCGCTCATCTATACCACCACCTCCACCGGCGTCTCTTGAACGGAGGACAAACACCATTCTCCATCCTTCCCTGGTGTTTCACAGACCCTCAAAATTGCCGAAGAGACATCGCCATTCCCTCGCCTTTTGTCCAGGATCCAGCAGTATGGAGAGGTAGACCATGGACTGGTGGAGCGAGCGACGAGTTGGAGGATAGAATAGGGAGTGTGTTTTCTGTGCATTTGCATAATCAGTGGACAAAACCTATTCCGGACGGCGGGTGGCTGGACCGGCTGGTGCAGGGGCAGGCGGAGAAGGTGCGAGTGCTGGAACTGTATCAACGGTGGGCAGAGACAACGTAATGATGTATGTCATTGACAGGTTCGGATGGCTGCGGACAGAGGCTTCTTGATAGATGGGTATATATTGTGACATAATGCGTGTTTGAGATTGGAGAAACGGTCGAAAATGCATTGTACGAAGCGCTGGCCATACCTTTTTGTATTGTCATACCAGTGCTTGTGCTGCTAACAAGTGACAAGTGACGAGTGACCAGGGGTATGTGACAAGGTGATTGGCGTACAGACGTGATTGTTTATATTTGAGTCCAAAAGACCTTTTACAGCGGCTGTAAAAACGAAACTGAAAAGGGCCGAATATGAGAAGGGAGCCACGTGGTGTGACGTCATGGCTAGTTAATCGACTCCAGGTAGCTATCCAGGGTGGTGGTGCATAGCTTGGTGTGCATGGTGGGATTGGTGGCGAGCCGAGAGTAGCCGACGACTACTAGATATATTCAAGCGATTCAGGGTTAAGACTCCCTCAACATCACACGCTCGCAACAATTTACCCTATCAACATCATGTCAAATCAACCCCCTTCTTACCAGCAAGCGGTCTCCACTTCCGGTGCTGACCTCGCTCCCACCATCAACGTCGCTTCTGCACCGTCCCAACAACAAGCGCCCACTTCAGCAAGTTCGTCAGCTCATCACCACAACCATGGACCGCACCACAATGAATTCGAAGACGATTCTTCGGACGACGGGATGGATTCCGATGGTTTAATGCCTCCGTTGAAGGACGATATCGAGGCGAGAAAGTCGATGGACGACGAGTACCGGGAGTTGCCTGAAGGATGGATTAGGTGTTTTGACAAGAAGTGAGTCGGTGATGAAGCGTTCAGCAGCTCACCGTCTGGTGTACCCCTTGCTGACTCGTCGCTACATATAAATAGCACAAACCACCACTTCTACGTCGACACAGCAACCGAGCGTAGCAGTTGGTTGCACCCATATGATGATCCTGTCTATCTCTCGTCCCTGCCGGACACACATCCTGCCAATCCAAACTCCGAAGTTGCCCGTGCCGCTAAAGCAAAGCACGAGGAGATCGCAAAGACCGTTCAGCAGAAGAAGGCAGCGACAGCTTCTTCCTCTTCATCGGGACGACAGGACGTTCATTCCGCTGCCCAGGTTGCGATGGCTGCAGGCTCTGCATCCCGTGTGAGGGATGAGAGGAGTATGGGGGGAAAGTTGAAGGACAAGTTGTTGGGTAGTACCAAGGAAGAAAGACGAAAGGCCAAGCTTGAGCAGCAGGAGAGGGACAGGGTCAGTATTGGACGTTTCCTACTACACAAGTAGCTGCCACTGACTGTGTTCTTGTTTTGTGCTCGTAGAAAGCTGCACAGGAGTATCTCGCCAGGAGGAAAGCCCTGATGGAGAAACAGGCCAAGGACCCTCGACTTCGTACGTGCTCTTTCTATCTGTCAAATGAGGTGTCGAGTTGGGCTAATGAGTTGTTGCCCTGTTTCACGATCTGCAGAAGGATACTACTCCTCCGATCCCTACCGGTACTCTGCACCCATGGATCCTTACCGCTCGAGGTACGACGTCATGTACGGCCCTCGGTACGGTTACAGACCTGGTTACGGAGGATACATGTCCAACGGCTATGGTTACGGTTACGGAGGAGGCCTGTAAGTCTTGCGTCCATCGCCGCGCTGGACGAATGCTGATCGTCGATTTGCTCTGGTAATCTCAGTGGAATGGGCGGAATGGGGATGGGCCTTGGAGGCGGTGCGATGCTTGGTCTTGGTACAGGCGCTCTCTTGGGCGCCGCCATGTTCTAAGGTCCTTGACTGGGTTGGCAAAGCATATGGACCAATAGAGTGAGCAGTATACGGAAGACTGCTATCCTCAACGACAGGAGCGCCTGAAGACTCGAAATACACGAAGTGATCATTGCTCTGAATACCCAAGGATATACGTTACACAAGTTGTTAATTGAAAATGAAAAGCCCCTATATAATCCCAGTATTTTCGCAAGATGCTACACTAAGCGGCCGCCCACATGATACAGAGGTGTAGCAACCGTTGTCACTGCAGTCGTCCCTGTGCGTTTTGAAATTTGCCAAAAGAGTAGGTCGATGCAGGCAGAAATCTGATATGCATCCAGTGGTTGATGCTGAATCACAGGACCTCAGAGCTGTAGTTTTCTCGTAGCTGTAGCGGGTCAAAGCGGGTGCTCAGAGGGCTGATTATAGACTTTTGTTTCATGAGCTGTTTGGTAGCTGATTGAAATGATTGATCGACGACGACTCCGGGCCGTCGGCGTTGTGCGCGAACTGGACTGGGCAAACGTTGATGATCGTAAATGCACCATATCATTTAGCTTTACGAGTATGCATGACCACCTCACACTCAACTCATGTCAGTACCAGAATAACTTTAACCCTATGACCACCCACAACCAATAGCATGTCCGATTTCGAGACGGATATGGAGCCAAAGGTACAGCTTAATCCCTTCCTTCGCTGCCTGTCTGTACTGATCCGCTCGTACGCCTTGTAGACCAACGAGGACCAAGGCCTCGACGACTGCAGATCGCCAACCGGAACAATCAGAAGGGTGCCGTCTTTGGAAACCTCTGCATCTCCTCTGACAGATAGATCAGGCGAAGGGAAATTAGAACGAGGTGATGACGTTTGCGAGATCGAGAGTGACGGGACGCAAGAAGGGAACGACACAAAGGGACAAGGCAAGCCCTCATACAGCCATGTCGTCAAGTCGGGAACGACACCTGGAAATGCCGAGGGCGACTCGAATCTCGGACTTCTTCCTCCATCAACACCGGTAAGATCAAATCCATACCAGCAGCAACTTCATTCACAGCAGCAATACCTCACGGCACCCCCGAGTGTAAACTTGGCCCGAACATCTCGTTCTGCATCCCGTACCAAACCTGCACCTCCCTTTACGCCGGGAGTAGCATCAAGACAGGTTTCTTACGCTGATCGCGGTGCAAAGGCCTCACGATCCTTGTCAAGGGTGCGCAGAACTGATGGAATGATGGGTGATGCTATGGGAGCTCTGCAGCGGGAAGGAGATGTCTATTCGGATGAAGAGTATGATGCGGAACCTCGACGACGTTTCCTTCAACAATCGACGCCACAACGTCCTGATTTAAGAAAGGCTGCAACCACTGCCGCGCTTTCTCGCCGAGAACGACGGAACGAGGATGATGATGATGACGACGATGATCGTACGCTGGGACAAGATGACGAAGTTTTGATCCGTGATCGTGGAGAGGACCTGATACGAAAGCGAATGCGAGAACGGAAAAAGGCGAAAAGGTTGGCAAGCACGAGTGCCAACAATGCAGCGAGAGAAGTTCGGGCAAGGGATTTCGCGAATTACCCTGCCACGCAACCTCAGACGCCGTACTTGGCCAGTAATGACGGATACAACGATCAGTCGTTTTTTGGAGGCAGCCTTTCCTCAGTACCTCCGACTCCGAGAATGAACGCGAACGATAAGCGCGCCGGTAGCGTTGGTCGGGCTACCAGTACAAGTAGGAATCGGATTGGCGGTCCAATCGGCACGTCGGCGTCTACTCCCGGGCTGGGCAATCTGCCTACAGATCCTGCCAGCTACAATTACTTTCCAACTTATTCATCCAAGGGAGACACCACAGCATTTAGCGCTGGATCTCGACCGGGTCCGCTGAGGCAACAGCAACAGCAGCCTCCGCAACAGCCGAGTTCTTACGAAGAGGACGCAGTGGAAGAGATCAGCACGCCGACGGCGCTCGAGGCGACAGTGCCGGCAAATGCCGTTGAATCTACTGTTGGAAATCCAGCGTCGTCTTCGGTAAGTGCGGTAGATTGGGACTTCCTTGGCCCGTCTGGTAGAGAAAATGCTCCAAGGCAGTCTCGGCAGCCATACAATACATCCTCGCTTGCAAGCCGGGGCCAGAGTCGTGCACCGTCTGTAGTCAGCGATGTGATAAGTGATGTTGTCAGGCAGGCAGAGGAAAGATCTTCCGCCCGCGGTGGTGATAGTAGACGGATGAGTGAAGATGGGGAGGACGACGAAGACGAGGGAATAGAAGACGGTGACGACATCGGAGAGGACGACGAGGGAGAAAGCGGAGATGAAGACGATGAGGATGAGGATGAAGAAGGTGTGACAATGAGGGATAGGCAAGACGTACGTATCGATCCACATCTCACTGCTACAGGCGACGATACTGACATTGTGGTACCACTCTGCTAGGCCATCAATATTGAACATCCCTTTGGTCTTCCCATTTGGAAACCAGCATTATACAAGAAATCTCGGTCCGTGACACGCAATGCCGAAAAGGCCCTACATTCCATTCCTTCAGCTGCCGCCGAACGCCATTTGCTGCCTGGGAATATCCTGTGGACGCTCGTCTTTGGATGGTGGCTCGCACTACTTTGTTTCATCCTCGCCATATTGGTATTCGCTATCGAGTTTGTCACATCCGGTGGACGTATCCGAGCTCGCGTTTCCGGCGAGATGGCATATGCGAATACGATTGCAGGCTTGGGATGGTATCTTGGATGGCCATTTGGCAAATATGTGGAAGGAAAGGGAGTCTTTGTCCCTCCACATGATGAGGAGGAGGGCAGCGAAGGAGATGCAGAGGAAAGCGACTCGGACCGTACTCAGAATCAGCAAATCGGACCCAGTGCCGATGTACAAAGGCAGGAGCAAGGCTTGCGGACGCCTGAACCGTCATCGAGCCGCCCAAAATCCAACGAATCGGCCAAACCTACGGTCTCTGCTTCACCATCCGCCACCGTTTTGTCGCCGGCCAGCGAAAGGCAGCAGCTTTTACCAAAAGCTACCCGCCCGGCACACGCGCAGGCTCATGGCGTCACATTTGGCGGCGTGAATAATGGACAGGCTCGAGAAAGCCTTTATGGCGCGATTAATACCACAGGAAGCAAAGCGCCAGAAGGATCGTTCCGTCACAAACGAGGCACGATTCTATCCCGTCTCATCGGTGGAGCAGCATATTGGATTGCGTTCTGCGGCGTCATTGCCCCGGTGCTTGGCATAATATGCCTTTTGTGCTGGGGTGGGGTTATCACTATCCCAATGGCAAAGTTGACGTGGAAGCTGTTAAAGCTGATGGCTTTACGTCCACTAGAAATCAAGTTTCGGTCGGCGCCCAAGGTGATTGAGGTTGTGAACACTACAGGGCCGTCAAGCAGCGATAACGACCGTGCGGGTCAAGATCTGGCGAATGGAAATGCAGCTTCCAGTGGATCACCGAACGGACATCCCGTACTTCGACCCGCCAGACTCAAGGCTGGACAGCTGGCTCCGACTGCTGGACCGGACTCGACCGTGCTGCTGTGTACGTACCGGGCCATCGGGTTCGGCCTCTACAAATACACTGTCGGAGGCGTCAATATCATTTTTGTCAACCTGCTCCCACTCGTGTTCTTTACCATCTTCGACGGATTCGTTCTTCTACCAGCCGTCGAGCGAGCAGAACATCGTGGAGAGAGGATCAACCCGGTTCTCGCGTTCATTGCATCGCAGGCCCTGATCTTCATCCTCTCTCTTGCAAGCGTCATTCCGCTATCCTATTTCATTGGTATGGCCGTTGCCAGTATCTCGGCACAGTCTTCCATCGGAATGGGCGCAGTCATCAATGCCACGTTCGGTTCCATCATCGAAATTATTCTCTACGGGATAGCTTTGACTCAGGGAAAGGGCAAACTGGTGGAAGGCTCTATTGTGGGAAGCATATTGGCAGGTGTTCTGCTCATGCCTGGTCTGAGTATGGTATCGGGCGCCTTTAAACGAAAGGAGCAGCGCTTCAATGCGAAAAGTGCCGGTGTGACGAGTACGATGTTGATCATGGCGATTATCGGCACTTTGACGCCGACCCTGTTCTATCAGACTTATGGATCGGTAAGTCCTCTTGTTGGATGAAATCCCGATGAAGTTCTGACTCGCAAGTTATCCCAGTTCGAACTCAAATGCGACGGATGCCCAGACACTCCTCCAATCGTAGTCCACGATGAATTTTCCCTGGACATTCTCGAAGGTCAAAGCCAACCCTGGCACTGTGAACGTTGTTTCTATGTCCACCCCGATCCAGCACATGACGTGTTTTATCAGGAGCAAGTCAAGGGCTTGATGTACATCTGTGCAAGTATACTCGTATTGGTATGTCATACTTGACCTGACCCTGTCGAAAAAATAACTGACCCGCCTTCTGTCTAGGCATATCTCATCGGTCTTTGGTTTTCGCTTCGAACACACGCTTCCCAGATCTGGCAGAATCCACAGCAGTTGATGAAGCTGGACGAGGTGCCTGCCGGCGCCATGCATCCTGCGCATCGGACTACTGTCTATCAACGACTGACTCCCCAAGCGGTGATGCAGCAGCTGCTACCGACTGTCAAACCTCTCGATCAAACGCCTGCATCAGCACCTGCCATTACGCGGCGCAACGCGCGGTCGGAGGTTCAGCCATTCAGGTCTCCAGGTCGACGCAGCCGCCAGCCATCCTATGCTGGAAGGCTCGACTACGGTCAACCTGTGTCAAAGCCTCAACGGACGGCTTCTTTGCTTTCAAGTGTATCCCAAACGCCGCTTTTGAATGCTACACCCCGAATGTCAAGCCAGGGAGCCCAGCAGCACAGGCCAAATAACAACGAGCTTTCTGATCTTCAGCTACCACCTCACATCGAAGGCGAAGCATTCAATACGGAAGAGTTCACTCGGGCTGTGGCCGTCGCCACCGTGAACGCATTGAAGAGCCATGAAAACGCTGTGGCTCGGGAATGGAGGCAAGCTAAAGCCGCGGCTTTACCACCGATTGATGGCATCGCTCCGCCCGCTACCGCCGCTTCCGGGGAGCAGGAGGGCGGACACGGAGGGCACGAAGGACCCAGTTGGAGTAGAACTGTCAGCACATGTGTGCTTCTCGGGTGCACGGTGTTATACGCCATCATCGCAGGTGAGATTCAGAGTTCTTTCCTCCGGCTTTGCTGCGGCGTAACTAACTCTGCTTCTGGACGGGGCGATAGAAATCCTGGTAGACGTCGTTGATGTCGTTTTGCAAGGATCCGGGATTGACGAAAAGTTCCTCGGAGTGAGCTTGTTTGCGCTGGTTCCGAATACGACGGAATTCATGAACGCCATCTCGTTCGCTCTCGGCGGGAACATTGCCCTTAGGTGAGACCGAGCCGACGGCTGTGGGGTTGCTGCGTCTTGTGCTGATCATTTACGGGTTATCTGTCACACTTTCTAGTATGGAGATCGGATCAGCGTACGCCCTGCAAGTCTGCCTGTTACAGATCCCCGCCATGGTCGCCTTCTCCGCATTCTACGATCCGGGAAAGATGGGCCAGATGGTGGACACATTTACGTACGTTCCTCGGCGCCTGGCTCTCAGCCTGCAAACTTCAATCTCGCTAACCCATCAATCACCCTCTGATCAAACCGAATAGCCTAATCTTCCCGCGCTGGGACGTCATCTCGATCATCTTATCCATCTTCCTCCTGACGTACACGTACATTGAAGCGAGAAGCAACTATCACAGGGGGAGCATGCTCGTACTCTCGTACATTGTGCTTGCCGCTGGGTTTTACTTTGCACCGGGAGGTGGCGCGGTGGGTAACGGGGATCCAAGCTTGCTCGCCTTTCTTGTGCGCAGCGTGAAGAATGCTTGAGAGACGGATTCATTTGATTAGCCTGTAAACCGTTACATTGTGACTCGTGTTTTCGCGGCCTGCATTACCGATATAGTTGTATAATACACTGCTTGTACTCTGCCACCACGTGATTAATGACTTGCTGCTCGACCGGCTGTTCTGACCAAATAGTACACCGTCACATACGTTACATGACCCAAGATGTACAGACCCGGGGCTGGATATCTCACCATCAGTGCTCACGATCAGCAATAGTCAATTCCCAGTAGATAGGTCCGATGGCTCGCTTTGAAGGGTATGGCCGTCCACAAATCACCCAATCATCGCGGACCACTTGATTGCTTCCTTTTGCTCAAAGGAGACGGCACATAATCCATCTCACAGGAACAGTGATGATGCCCCTTTCAACTGCTGTAGGAGGCAGCGAACGTCTCTGCCTCTCGTGCGAACGTTTTGTATCCACATCCATCTGACTACATGAACCGATCGTGAGATCCGTTGCTGTTGATTTGATACCTCTTTTTCTTACACACCATCATCGCGCGATCGTCTTGCATTGTACACTCTTGCGAGGGCCAACGGATTGAGGCCATACCATAAAGATGATATTCGATTCCATTGATTGTTTATCCATTCATACCAGAATCCAAACAATCTTTCCCCAACGAGACGCATCACAGACACGTGCAAGCCCCCATCCTCTCGTTCTTCCTTCCCGCATTCATTACCTTGCAACAGAAACCCCCTGTTAAACCCTCTTCTTCCCCTCCTCCTTGTCCTGCACAACAATCCTCGTCGCATCCCTCGCGCTCCCGACTTTTTCCCCACTAACGGCGCCCGCTGCCACAGGTCTGGGAGGTGCAATCAAGGTAGAGTACCAATGTAGCATGAATGCTCTGGTCGCATATACGATCGAGAGGAATAAGACGACGACGCTTCGTGCGCCGAGGACCGTCATTAGCGCTGCTGCTGCTGTTGCTGCTGGTTTTGCCGGGGAAGGTGTCATCACGAGTGATTTCGCAGTATCGATGAATGGGAGGTAAGCCGGGTGAGAGGCAGTAAGGAACCCGAATATCCCCGCTGCGGCGGATCCAGCGAGGAAATCAAGACACCCGAGTAGCCCTGTGAATAAGATGGGCGGGGTAGAGATCCGCCATTCGGGTGAAAAGACGTTTAATGTTGTTGCTGCTATTCCACCACCCGAGGCTGCGAGCCCGCCGCATAAGAGCTGGAACATGAGTGACCCACGGATTGACGGGTTTGGGTGGGTAGAGGTGGAGAGGACGGCGCCGGAGATTGGGAAACTTCGTGTGAGGCCGTCGATTATGGGGAGGAGGGTGTCGAGGATTGCCGGAGAGGGGAGGAGGGCGGTGAATGCCGGGTTGGAGATGAGGGTGTATACCGAGAGGTATTGTATCCATGGAAGTGGTGAGAGGAGTTGAGGTGGTGGTGTTTGTTGGAGGAACGAGGTGATGAATGATCCTCCCCAGCACTGTGCGGATGAGACCATATCAGCTCGTGAGCGATGAGATGGGAAGCAGGCAAACGACTGACCATGACCAAGTACCCAGCCCACTCTACTCCTCTACCCTTTGCTTTCATTGCGCCATCGTGGCCGAGTGCCTTGGTACGGCCCTTGTAGGCGAGTCCGACACGAGCTGCATGGAGAGTTGTTGCCAATGGGAATGGAAAGAGTGGGGAGAGAGGCACTGAAGCGAGGTCGATCAGGTAGGCGAGGGGACCTAGGAGAAGGAGTTTCAAGAGGGAAATGGTGTCCTCTGTGGCCATTGTGGTCGTTGGTTGTAGTTGTAGTTGTTTGTTTGTTTGTTTGTTTGTTTGTTTGTTTGAGAAGAGCCAAGGCCCGGTAACAAGTATTGTATATATATCCTCTCTCTCGTGTTTTGGGCTGAAACGTCTCTCGGAGGTAAGTTGTCCGCGAGAAAGTGGAGGCCCACTTTACTTTTCCGGCGGCCGTTGTGACGTGGATCCGCCCAATCATGAGCAGTCACTAGAGCGAAACAGCCGTCTTGATCATCTAGACCTACCTTCCTTGGCTTTTCATCATTCTTTCGCCATACTATATACATCCTACAAACACCACCACCAGAATGAACAACCTATTCCATCACCCAACCCTCTCAAACGTGCTAGCCAAAGCAACATTCCCACCAGACAATCAACTAGCACACGTCGTAAACGGACAACGAAACAAGCTCTTGCTCTCCCTCGCCAATACGGGCAAGGAAAACTATACATTGTTGAGTGCCGCAGCTTCCTACCATGACCCGGCGCAGCATTGGGCTTTGGTGAGTCGGTCGCCAAGGGCCTGATGGATCACAAGGAAGCAAGGCGTCGTTGGCTGATTCATTTGCGTGGGTTTGCGTCGGGCTGATAGCTGTCAAACACGACCGCGTCAAAGTATAATGTTCCATTGATCGCCGGCTCAAACTTTACATTGCCATTCCAAGTCTACTCCGAGTACGTTTTCGTTCTCCTTCTTTCCGTCACTACATCCCTCACCCGCCCCGACTTGCTTGCTTGCTGACTCGCTACGTTACGCTACGCCTCGCTTCGCTCTCCCGCTCAGATTCCGCCCACAGGAACTCGGACTCACAGTCTGGGCAAACCTGCGAGATGCGGCAGGAGGCGTACACAGGGTCGTCGCTTACAATGAAACAGTGACGGTCGTTGAGCCCGTCGGGAGTTTGTTTGATGTGCAAGCGTGCGTTTCTTCTGCTTCCTCTCTCTCTCTCTCTCTCTTCAGCTTTTGCGGCTTTAAGCGTTGGGTGGGACGCGGACAACGCTGATACGATCTCGTTGGCGTCCTGTGTAGGCTGTTCATGTACCTTATCCTCGCAGCAGCCATTGCCGGTTTATCATACCTAGCATACGAAACCCTCTCCGCCCGGTACTTCCCCTCGCTAAGCGGCAAACCTACCACTGGCAGAAAATCCACCACCACCACGTCCACCGTCAAAGGAACATCTTCCGGAAAAGTCCTCGTCGCGACTGACGGGAAAGGAAAAGGCGGGTACCCAGCCTCTGTCCAGCCGTACGAGGAGGAATGGATCCCGGAACACCTGACCCGTAAATCCGGAGGCGCTGTGAAGCGCAAGACCACAACCACTGCCACCGTAGCGGGTGAGGGTGCGGTCAGTGCCGGGGAAATGACGAGCGGCGGGGAGGGGGAGAAGAAGAAGCTTGGTGCGGGCAAGGGGAAAGGAAAGGGCAGAAAGTAGGCACGCGCGACGGCGGCGCTGGGTTCTTGAAAATGTGCGGGGGGACGTTGAAGGCGTAAAGCGTAGCATATATGTCTTCGAGCAACGTAACTTGATGCATGTACGAACACCAAAAACGACTAGATCAATGGCGATTGCCTGCATGCCTGCCTGAGAGCGCGCGCGTGCGGTGGCTGCTGGTTTTTTATGCTTATTAGAGAGCCACAAGTGGGCCATACAAACTACGTGTGTAGGGAATACGCATAGTGAATTTCCCTTTCCAGGAAAGTCCATCGTTCCGGGTAGTTGTGCGTGGGCGGACTTGCCCAGGAAATAACCCCCCCCCCAATTCCAATGAAACTGGCAGCAGCGCGTGATATGTCTGCCCTGCCATGTATAGGGTATCGAAGGTACAGACCGGGTCGAGGCAGCGGATCGAGGTGGAGCAGGGACGAGTCGATAGGTCATTCACGTGTGCCCATGTGTACGACGTGCGACAGGACTTTTGTACGCACGCAGTCGTGGGGTTTTTGTTCCCGAGGGTAGTTTTGCTAGTGGTACCGGGAGAGAGTGCATCTGCGTCCCCAAGGAGAAGCTGTGTGTGGGGTCGGGGGAGCGTCTCGGAATCACAAATATGCGGAATAATAATATCCATAATACAACTAATTGGTGCGAGGATCTGTAGAGAGCGAGAGATGACATGCGTGCCACGCGGCGAGTACATGAGACCCCGACCGATGTCCGACCTGGCAAACGCATCTCAAAGTCTATGCCCTGGCACGGCCCACCAAACGACCGCCATCACGCCAGTAAGCAACACGACCCACCCCATCACCAACACCGCTCGCCACCGTAAAATCCGCTTGACGGCCCGTTCCCCCATCTTGATCGTTTGAAAAGGGTGCGTTTCTGATTTATTGAAGAGGACGAGCAAGGGGTCGAGTGCGTAGCATGCCGATGTTAGAAAGTAGAATGCGAGGAAGAATGGGATGATGAGCTGCCGCGCGCGGGGAGGGTATGCAGGGAGGGTGTGTAAGTCTTCGAGCGAGGAAAGAGATGCGAGATGACCTGTCCGCTAGCTGAGCGCACGGGGAGACTCACGTATAACCGTCGAATCTTTGGCTCGTAATCGTAAAACACCAATGTAAACGCCACAACAAACGCCACCCACAGCGCAAAAAGCCCGGCAAACAGTCGAATAAACGTCCCGAGTCGAGTAAGGTTGCAGAATGCTTTTGCACGGATGAACCGGATGAACGCATCGTCCTGGAGCGCTTTAAAGATGTATTCTTTCGCGACGTGAAAGTAGTCTGGGATCCGGGGGTCGGTTTCCGCCGCCGACGTTTGCGGCGAGTGGTCCAGGTATTCCGGAGACGAAGGGAAATCATGAATCCTAATCTGCGGTCTACCAGACGCATAACAAACCGACGGGATCAGCAAATTCCCACTATATCTCCTGAATGGCAGCACAAACAGGGGACTCACGGCAGGTAAATCTCCTTTTCCGCACCAGGTAAGAGGTACCTCATGTAGATCCGCTCCCCACTGGCGACGAGATCATGCTGCGTGATGGCCTGTTTGCGGGAAATAACCGTCGGCGCACGACTACTGGTAACCCTTCTCCGTGACGTGCTTCGGAGGCCGCCGAGTACCCCACTACCGCCCGCGGGGACGTCGGTGGGTTGATTGCGTTTCATCTGTTGGGAGTGGGATGGATTGTGGTTGCTGTTGACGGTGCCGGTGCCGGTGCCGAAGAACGAGTCGACAAAGCTTGCACGTGATGGGCCTCGAGCGTCACCTGGGTGACCTATCCCGATTGGATGCCCTGTCGTTGCTCGCGGTGACGTCGTCGTCGTCGTCGTGTACATCATTCCATCCCCGCCATCTGAGAACCGAGGAGAAGCATCCACCGATCCCAGATTCTGTGGCTGCTGCTGCTGCTTCTCGTTGTTATTGTTGGTGGTGATGGTCGTGCCCATATTGTTGACGTTTATCGGTGTACGTGAATGATGCGATTCGGTATCCCTCCTCCTCGCGCGAAAACTGGTTGATCGTGTCGGCTCATACTCGTACTCGTACTCGTCCCCTAGCCCATGCACATCTTCAGAATGCTCCTCGGCGCGTCGAGGATGCTTTTCATCGTTATTCTCCGGTAGACCTCCTTTCTCTTGCCAACGTCCCCATGACGGATCGTGCGAAGCGCTGGTCGTGTTGCCGTCGTCGAGACCGGCGACAGAGGAAAAGATGCTCCCGTAACGACGAGCATGGTCGTGAAACTCTGGCCAATCATCGACTACTGTCCTATCTGTACGTTTCAGATCCTGCCACGCAAGCACGGCACGGCACGCACGATCAGCCGCCAAACGAGGCAAAGTTCCACCCGGCCGTATACTAGACCCACCTTGAAATACGCTCTACACAGATTCTCATGCTGTTGCACATCCAACCAGAAATCCAAAGCGTCTTCCGCGTTTTCTTGCTGCAGGAAGATGTAGAAACAATAGAGGTCGAGTGGTGCACGTGTTTTGCGCATAAGTACGTCTGATAGTTCAGGGAGACGTTGTTGACGTCGTGGTGGCGTTTGCCGGGAAGGAGATAGGTGTACCATGTTGTCAGGTTTGAAGGAAAGTTGAGGATGAAATGTCAGATTGGTAGAAAGTAGTGATCAAGTCTTGTTTGTTTCCTTTAAAGTGAATTCAATCATGTTTCACCTGTGCCAAGTGATGAACGGACATTACCCATTATTTCTCCGCTTTCTAACCGAATTTTGTAGCCTTGGTAGCCTTTCGATCGGTCTCTTGGACGTCGCATTCCATTCAATTCAAGTCAAGTCAACACCATCCTCCCCCTTCACTCCAACTCCACCACATCTTTCACAAGCCCACCACAATGTCCCGCATATTCAAACGGGCACTTGCTTCCGTCTCTGAAGCAGCAGCAACACAAAAACCCACCACACGTCAACCCGTCGTCAATCCATCCTCCTCGTCAACCTACTCACGAACCTCGACCCAACCGATAGCAGTACGAGAACGTCAGTCCACGTACCTCGCTTCCACAGACAAGGTTCAATCAGAGAATGGGTTCCCGGCACTCACACCGTCCCAGGAAATCCGGTTCCAGACGTTACGTGCGGATGGAAGATTGCCTGGTGATGAATCGTTGGCGAGGGAACAGTTTCTCAAGGACCACGATGCATGGCGATCCCGAATCCGAGGACATCGACAAGTCTTGAGCCTTCCTCCCAACTCTGCTACACCCGATCTACATCAACAACAACAACAACAACAACCAGGCACCCTGGCTTCGGCAGCCAAGATCCATCAGTTTACGGATGCCACCGCCGTCCCCTCTGTCGAATCACTCACCGCGCACCGCATCTACCTCCCCAACATCCAAATCCGCCTGATGCGCAACCATACGGCTCCTGGAGAGGCATACGATACCTCGACAGCCACATTCCGTATCCCACCGAGTATGACGAAACACGATCTCCGGTCCTACCTGTTCGCAGTGTACGGCCTACCCGTCACCTTTATCCGAACAGATAACTATATCGCTCCTCAGGCGCGTGTAGGCACGGGCGGGAGTATGAAACGGATCAAGGGGAGTGAAAAGACGTATAAGCGTGCTGTTGTTGGGTTGTTGCAGCCGTTTCATTACCCGGACGATGTAGCGGAACTCGATGCGTTGATTGATTCCCCCGCTCGGGATGAGCAAGCCGAGTTGAGGCGCTCGCGCGCGGTCGAGGGGAAGAAGAAGAGGGAGGAATGGTTGAATGCGCAGTTTATGGCGGATTTGCAAGTCAGTCAGAAGAAGAGGAGTATGATGAAGCTTGCCAAGGGGTGGAGGTGGAGAGGTCAGACCCATGATAACAATGTGAGCCGCCTTCCATGAGCTGCTGTAACTTTGTGTCCCTTTCCCCCCGCTCAACCAGTTTGACTCTTTACAGGGGAATGTCGTGCGGGATATCATGAAGCGTCGACAGGAACGGGAAGCAGAGGTTGCAAACATTGCTAGCGGTTTCGTCGGCGCATGAGCCAACCACTCTTAAATGTATCGAGGAGGAATCTACGTATAGCCATCGCCATGTCATGTCGTGCCGCGTGCATTTGTTGACATTTAATACATGTGCAGAGTCCTCAGGGTCGCTGTCCTCTTTGCTCAGTTATCTGCCATTATGCCTGCATACCTCGCTTGCACTGAACAGAGTCTATTCGCTAGCGATCTGATGCCCTGCCAAACAGAGCCGACGAGCATACAAGCCGGCTGTGTCATGTGTCGGACGGGTTTCCCAGGGTGTTTATGTATTCGGGACGGGATAAATCCCACGTTTTTTTTTAAAATCTTATCCACTTGTTCCGATCTCTGTGGGCATCATCCAGAGGCGTAGCCGGGTACAGCCCTGGCAGTCCGTCACGGAAGATGCGTTGTCCCATACGATTTCTTGAATGCGTGTACAACCCGAGGTCCCAAAACATGCTGGTAGAGTATAATACAATGAAAGTAGTGGTGATGCTGGTAATGTGCTATAGTGTGATGATGCGATACATGCCGAGACGCAATCCAAGGAGTTCAGCAGGGAGGGGGACAAGTGGTATGCTATGTAGGTGGCGGTGTAGCTGGAGTTGGTGTCGCTGGATTCGTCTTTGGATCAACTACATCGCCTAGTCCTAGGTTTCCGAAATCGTCCCGCTCCATCAGGTGGCTGATAGATGGGAAATGAACATGGTCAGCTTTTCGGTCCCCCTGCTGCCAGAATTGTGCGGATGGGGGTGGTTGGATAGGCGACAACGACGTACTTGTCCATCCTGCATTCTAAGTACCGTTTTGAAAGGAGCCGGCATTTTCCATTATCGTTTGCATTCGACTTCAGGCAGCCCAAGTACTCGAGCATGAACGCTTTACAGTCGCCTATCAGATAGGGAAAAGGTATTTGTTCACGTGCTTGTTAGGGTTCGTGCAGGACAGATGTCAAGGCGGAATACTCGGAGAGACAAACCTTCATGATCTAGCGGAAAGGAACCTCGTTGAGGTGGGTTGACCTTGAAACTATCACCGATACTGGGTGGTCGACCGAAAGACATGTTGCGAGTGTGGGGGTTGTATGACGAGACACGAGCTGAACCGAACCCCAAGATGTAAAGATCAAGTCGGCGGGGCGGGTAGTTTGTGAATTCTTGGTGAAACACGCCTTTTTGCAAAATACACGCCATTACTTACTTTTGAGCGAGTCGTGGTTGGCTCCCGTTTCCGTTGTCCTCCGATCGTTCATTCACTCACTCTCACCTTGAGATGGCAAACTAGTGTTTTAACAAACGTAGACGGCCTTGGTTTAACGGGGGTACAATACAAAAGACTCTGCTCTGCATCACTCCTTTTTTTTTTCAAGATGACTGTCCTCAAGCTCGTTCCTCAGCCTGTAAGTGTCCGCCAGACGCGACCCGGTCATCTAAAGTTTCAGTTTCAGTCATATCTTCAGCAATGTTGGAAACCGTTCTCGCCCTGTGGATGTGATTGGGATCGATATGGCGGTGTGTTGGAGGGACATGGATGTCTTGGATAGGTGCGAGTAGGCGCTGAAGGCAGCCGGGGAAGGTGCCAGGTTCCTGAAGGAGTATCAAGCCGTCTACATGGGGCACGGCTGGACGTTGGAACAACCCTACGCCGAATGGCAATACAGGGACAGACTGCGTTAGGAAAAGTGCATTGGCAACGATGCAGCGACAGGAAGAATCATCACCTGCTGGTACCATTCAGACAGTTCCAAGAGAGATTGCCATCGTGGATTTCGCTTCATCAATAGCACTTTCAACTGGTCTGCGTTACACAATCGTCATCAGAGCTAACCTACCTCACCATCCGCTTATGCCTCCACTAGCGATTCCGAGCCATCACTCCCGAGTAAGTCCCTCCCGGCGGCTACCTGCAAACCATCTCTGAGCCGGCTCTAACCTTTCTTTCCCCCGGACCATCGGAATGATTCGCAGACGACTCAGGCATTACCAGCCATCCATCTTGCTCTGGGGAGGTGCCATCGGTGCCGGTGTTGCCTTGTTTGCGCAGGCTATTCCTATCTTCCAGGTACGTACACATTCTCGGGCGCATACGCTCATGGGTGGCGGGGGGAGAATGATTCCCCCTGGGACTGGACTGGACGCTGATTCGTGGTTTTGTTGGGCGAGTATAGAAGGATATCTTGAAGAAGGTACCCCTTGTCGCCGCGTACTACGAGGGTGAGTTGCGCCTACTCTATTCTTGCATGCCATGGGCCACTAGCGGCTGACTCTCTCTGTTTTTGGACTTTTGTTTGACGTTTGAATCGTAGATAAAACCCCTGAATCGGACAAGCCCTTTTAAATCCGTCTTTCCGGTTGTATGATGCTTTTCGTAGGGCGCATCTATGTGGTATAGACCATAGTCTCTCAAAGGCCTCCTGATGCGTTGGCTGCGAATCTGCAGAGTATGTGCACGGCGTTGGGTGGACATTGTCGACGTACTGTCGGCCCGTCTCGAGACCGCTCATGGCGTGATCGAGTTTTCGTTGATGCAGAGCTAGCGGCTCGCCACGTAACACTGGAGAACGGTCAACTAAATCCATTTCATACATCTCGACATTGCGATCTGCCTTCCTTGGGAATCCTGAACGAGCTCTTCCCCTCCCCCAGCTTTACATCCTCCCCGACCTCTCGCTCGAGTACTCTACCACCCAGAACTGTTCGCTTCTTGTTCAAGGGGTGCGTTGTGGAAACTATCGTAATAGTTCTTCTTCTGGTGAAACTCGCCAGAGTCCGGATGTGCTCCAGGGATATCAAAGAACCTGCACGATTCGCCGTACTTGCAGTTCCAGCCATTTGTGCCTAGGGAATGGAAGGAGGAAGCGAGAGATGTCGGTGAAACGGTCATGGGCTGCTGCGCAAGGGTCCGCTGAAGCTTACGCATAGATACAGTCTTCTCCGTCTCGACAAGGAACGCCATTTTTTATAGACGAACAGGGGAGCACTTTGACGAATTTCTTCAAACATCTGATATGTTCCGAATTGAGAGGCCTTTTGAAACGTCATCTATACGTTGTCAAGGAATAACACTTATTCCTGCGACCGTCCTCGAGCTACTTACGATATCCATGGCCGAATGAGCAGTGGTCGTTGATGCAACCAGACTCGGCTGCAGTGCCAACACGACAAGGAAAAAGGAGTAGTATCAGAGCACAAATCAGCGTTCATGCCTACATCGGCTCGCGGCATCGTCCACTTGCAAAGATAATATCTACAAGACGCCGATAGCGAAAACTATGAGCCACTTGAATCGGCATGTATGGATGGAGCGGACAACGTACTTGTGGCAAGGTCGCGGGTCAAGAGATCGTACAGCGACACCATTTACATCATCCACCACTACAAGTGTTTCTCCGATCTTTCTCTCTTCGGGCATGACATACTTTGAACCCTTGTTCCCGCTTTGCAGGAAAGGTCTGGCAGACTTTGAGCGAGCGGGTTTCACTTCCCTCCCATCCCCGAATACAGAGTCGCTCCAGTCGGACGTGTTATCGTTCGTTTCGCCAAGTGGTTTGTGATTCACTGCTGCCGCGGTCGTCAAAGGTCGGTCCCGGTCGGCAAGAGATACCTTGTTTCCACCGCCCAAACTAATCGTATAAACCTCCTCGCTGCTTGAAAATCCGTCCTTTCCAATCTGGGCAAACAGGTCGGAAACCATCTTCATCGTCTTGCTAGAAGGCTGGGTCTTGCTTTCCATGGTGAGCCGTTGGGAAGGGTTCTCGGAGAGGGATGCGATCGAGGAGTTGGGAGATCGGGATGGACGAAGATAGGAACCAGGCATGCTTGGTCGCTCAGATGGGACAGTCGTACCGTTCAAAGCTTGTTTGGCGATTTCAGGGTTGAGCAGCATGTTCGCTTCGATTCGGGTGCATTGTCGCCCAATGTGGCGGATATCGTTGGCAAGAGGTGCAATGACGCCCTCTTCGAATGCCTCGAGCTTGTTATCGAGCATGGTTTCGAACCGCGAGAGGATTCGTTCTTCGTTGCTGTACATTCCAGTGTTCGTGTCTGCAACGCGCAAAGGTGGGGAAGAAATGGGTACTGCTGATGATGGATTGACGTTGCCTGAGCGGTTGTTGTTGGGTACATCTGGTTTGGCGGATCGACCGTCTTCGACTGGCTGGGCGGCGACGGAGGTGCTTCGTTGGAGAGCGAGACGGAGGAGACCTTGCAGATACTCCATTTGAAGGGATGCGTCCATGAGAGTGTCTGTCGGTTTGCTGGTAGCTCTGGAGAGGAGATGTGTTAAAGGTGGATAGGAGATTGCGAGTGGGACCTCTTCAAATTGAAGTTTGCTGGTCTGGTTATATATCCAAGAGAAATAAATGAGCCCATCAGTATCGCGTGTGATGACAATGCGAGGGACAATCAACGAAAGACTACACTACCCTGGTAAATATCAGGCCCGGGCGGGCCAGGAGGACAATAAAAACCCAGAAAGAAGGTCTTTACCGATTTGTGGAATTTTGGTTTCAGGCTGAAACCGAGTTTGCATGGGTCATGGCTGGGTCATGTGAAAAATCTAGAAAAGCCTGTGGCCGCATCTAACAAGTTGGAATCACATGCGATTGATAAGCATTCTACACAGATACATGTCGCCTTCGGTACACCACAAATGATTACGACTACTTTGCCTCACTCCCCACGAAAACATCACCAACCCTCAACCTCGTCCACCCCTGCTTGTTCTCAATCGTCTTCTTGTACCCCTTTCTCCTCTTTTTCAACAATTTCCTCTCCATGGGGCTCTTGGTATGCTCCATGACCGTCACATGGCACTGCACCACCTCTTGCGGAATCACTCCGCGATCACCCTGTGCTCCGAACGGAGATTTCTGCCACGCCGCGCCCGTCGTCGTCGTCGTCGCTGCTGCTGCTGCTGCTGGTTCAGGCGCCTTGATCACGAATTCACGAGAACCGACTTGGAGGATTCGGTTGAGCGCGAGGATCGTGCCTGGTGGTGGTGAGCCCTTGAGGTGTGGGACGGTAAGAATGTCTCGTGGGTGAAGTAGGTAATTACGGGAATGGAGTCGTGCGAGGACGTATCGTCCTAGTTGAGGTGTTGAGCTTGATTGGATTAGGGACACGGCTTCGCTCGTTGTGGTAGGGAGTGCAGGGAGCGCGGGTGTGGATGCTGGAAGAAGTGGTTGGAGTGGAGGAGTTGTTGATGTTGCTGATGTGGATGCGAGTCGCGCGAATGAACGGCTAGGAGTCGGTATACGACCAGAGCCTGCACTCAGACTCGACAGGGTTGAGCCTCGCAGCATCGTTGACACTACAGGACATCAGGAAAAGTATAAGTACACCAACCAAACCTGCCGCCGGCCAATTTAGCTACTTGCCGGACTGCCAGATGTTTTCCACTGAACGAGACGCCATGATGTTTGCTTATTCGCCTGAATTCCCGGGTGTATTGAGCTTACGGGTGGGATTTATGCACGCCTTTACTCTATCCCATCCAAATCATGTCCATGACAAGCTTGACAAGACGTTACGGAGGGTTGAGCCAAAGCGAGGAAGGGAGCGATCGACCGAAATTCCTAAACTGGTCGTGGCTGTTCCGCGGATTTTATGGGTGATCGACGTTTGGCTCATGGGCTTGTTGGTAGGGTGACAAGTTGACAAGGCCTATATTCTCAGGTTTATTGTATACATCTGCAAAGATTCATTCATTGCATCCATTCAACAAACATGTACAACGGTTACCGTAAGTCGTTCTCCATGCATCTTGATCGCCTTTACCTGAATCTCAACCTCACACCTTGTTCCCTTTCTTCACAGCTCCTCAAGGATTTCATCCTCAACAACAAGGGCAGTATCCTCCCTACATGCCACCTGAAAATGGTCAAGGACAACCTCAAGGATTCATGCCAATGATGCCCGGGATGCCTATGCCAACACTACCACCACAAGCTGGTCCCGGTGGAGGATTCCCACAACCTCCTTTCGCTTCGCAAGATCCAAGGTTTCGACCTGTAATGCCACCGTTTGCGCCGACGGGACCTATCGCTCCGCCGCCAGGAAGTCAACAGCCACAAATGAACATGGGTCTCTCACCAAATGCCAACGGCCTTGTTCATATTCCAAACGTTTCCCCTGCTGCACAATCACCAGCTACACCAATGGGCTTTAGCAACCCGCTCATCGGACGTCCTCCACCTCAGGGGTTCGGCATGAGACCTGCGCCTGGTCTTGGATTCAACAACTCGCAAGGACAAGGACAACCCGGAGGCCATGGATTCATGATCGACCACAATGCCGCAGGGCTGCCTCGTCCGCCGCATATGATGTTCCCTGGGCCTGGTGGTCCACAGCAGCAGCAGCAGCAGCACGGAATGGGAGGGTCGGATAATCCAAATTTTGTGAGACCGGCGGTGAAAACGACGGCCGTCTTTATCGGTAGTATTCCTGATGGAATTACAGATGCAATCTTGACGGGTCTCATCCAGGTGCGTCCTCACATTTCCGGTTTTTTTTTGCGCATCAATATTGGAAAGTTTACTCAATTAGAAATGATGTATGTGTTGCCCGCCCGAGTAGACATGTGGACCATTAGTCAAGATCAACAGACCAACAGGGAAAGCCGGGAAACCACAGGCGTTTGGTTTTGCAGAGTTTGAAGACCCCGAGGTCGTTTTACGATGTTTAAAGTGTTTGCATGGAGTAGAGCTTCCGGACATCACGCCTCAGGGAAGACAACAGGGCACCAAGAAGAAGCTTGTGGTGCGTACCATTTTCCTTGATACTTGATGTGATCGACCACGTCCCAAAGACGTATGCAAAGCTCACCGGAATGACTGATACAGGTCAAAGCGGATGAGAAGACACGTGCGTTCTTGGACGAATTCGAGCAACTGAATCTCAGAACAGATGTGAGTCTTGCATGAACTCGAGATTCCGTCTTGGTGTTTGACAGCTCTTTCCTTGCGCAGCACGACGACGAACTGGATCAATCCGCCGTAACTCGTATCGGCAACATCGTTCGCGCACTCCAAGATCCATCAGCAGATCTCGCAGCCATCATCGGCGCATCCGCCGCGCCCGATGTCAAGGAGGAAGACAAGCAAAAAGATGCTGCATACGTCGTTCCCGATCATCTGAGAGACTTGGATGAAAGCGAGTTGCCCGAGAATCAACGGAATGTCGTCATGGGCCAAATCGCCTCGTTCCGTGAAGCGTCAGCAAGGCGCGATGCGGAAAAGAAGAGACATGATGAGAATATGGAAGCGAGGAGACAGGCTATAGATCGGCCTGCTGGTCCCGCGGGGCAGAACAATGGACAGCAGATGCGTCAGTGGGGCTCATCATCGGGTCCGTATAATCAGGGGCAGCAGATGAGACCGATCGGGAATGGACCACAGTCGTATAACCAACCGGTCGGGTTCGTCAAGGCTGAGACGGCAGAGGCAAAGGCGGAAACTGAACGGACGGATGAAGAGGCTGAACGAATACGGCTGGAGGAACAGCAGAGGCAAAAGGTTCACCAGTTGCGCGAGGTCAGTCTTGTCCTTGGTCTCGGTTGTTGGTCGACGTCCTTCCTGACTGTTTTGTACCTTGCAGAGAGAGCGCAGGATTGAAAGTAAAGAAAGACAGCATTTCCAACGTTTGGGACAGGAATTGGCAATTCTTCAGCAGGATGAGGAGATGGAAAAGGCTGATAGGGAAGCTATGAGAAAGGAGTTGGCGCGGTACGATGACGACTACTTTGCCGAGACTGGGAGAGATGCATTCTATGCCGATCGGTGAGTTTGATTTTTGATAACATCGCCGTGAAGATGTAGCATTCGCCCCTCGGTAGGACTGTTTGTGCTAATCTGGACACTTCTTACCTCGTCTGGTGTCCTTCAGATCAAAATGGCGATCCGAGAGACAGAGACCGCGTAGACAGGAATATCAGGATGATGTTCGAGATCGTCAGAGAGAAGCAGATGAACAAGCAGCACTGGAAAAGGAAACCGAGGACTTGTTCAAACGACAAATGGACGAGATGGCCGATATTGAAGCCAAAGGTCGCGCAGCTGGATTACTGTTTGAAGATGCCAAACCCATCAAAGTCGCAATCGGTGCGCCAGCACCACTCCTACCCTTGGGTGCTAACGCTAGCATCGCCACATCGTCATCGATTGCATCTGTCAAGACAGAGACGAAACCAAAAGTCGTTGCCGCTCGAGGCAATGCGGCGTCTGCGTTCGGTGCTGAAGACGATGAAGAAGACGTCAAGAAAAAGAGAACATTGGTCAGGCTTGACGAAGACGCCGGTGTGAAGAGTAACATTCAGGCAAAGACACAAGCTAAGTTGACGGAAATTCGTAATGGAATCCCCAAGTCTCCCGCTGAGCTATGGAGCCTAAAACTGAGATGGGAAGGATTGAATCCCGTATGTACTCAGCGGTGTTTTTCGATATTGCGTTGGAGTGGTCGTTGACTGATATACTCGTTCGCTGCAGCCCGTCCTCGACAAGAAAGTGTTCCCCGTAGTTCGGGAAAAGCTGGTTAGCATATTGGGAGACCTCGAGATTGACGAACTGTTCAACTTTGTGGTCGAGCACGTCCAACAGCATGCAAGCCCGCAGACGATAGTAGAGGGTCTTGAGCCGGTAAGTAACTATTCCCCCATATTGTGTTTCTTGAAACCGGCTCAATGAGGATCGGAATGTTTTCAAATTTACCTTGCAGGTTCTCGATGAAGAAGCCGAACCATTGGTTGTCCTTCTTTGGCGAGCGTTGGCATTCGAATCGGCTGCATTCGCCGCCGGGTTGGACACTGGTTCGATGCAGATATAGAAGCGGGCGAACAAGGGGGAACAAGCGATCAAGAATGGGCTCGGTACGCCTCTTTATTTCTCGTATCCTTATTAGCATGTGTTGTGTGTTTCTTGAATGATCGATCGATTTTATGTACGCGAGGCTGCGGGGCGCAGCGTTGCTCCATGACTTTAGCCTGCCATTGCAGGTGAGTTGCCCGTTACGCTATGAAATCATTGTGTCAAACATGGGGCGATAGGTAGATCACCGAGTTCATACTCTGTAATCTAATTCGTTACAGTCATCTCAGCGTAAGTTTAAATGCCATTGGTATATGCTATGCTGCATTGTTGAATGCGATACAACACCAAATTCCCTATATATGCTATTATTATAATCCTCGCATCGCCTGTCCGCTGCTTCACCGACCTGTGAGTCTCTTCTCGAGTAGTCGACATGGGAGATATACAATTGCCATTACCACAAAGCCCATTTCGAACCCAATATCGCCCCCACCAACTGGGATCTTCCTCGCGATCCATCCTACCCACCACGCTTGTGACATTCCTGCCGTGATAACGGGAACAGCCTGAACGGAAGATATCCGCGTTAGCGAATTGTGACCTCGCACGGAATTTGACATGGCTTACACAGCACATCGCGGCAATAGCAGCGTATCCTACTGGTAGCCGGGATCGATCGTTCCAGATGGCGACTGGATATGTAAGTGCAGACGCTGGGCCCCTGATGAACAGTGACTCGATGATTGTAGGAGGGATGTACATCGCCGTCCAATAGGCGAGGACAGCCAGGAAGTTTTCCAGTGCGACGAAGACTGCAGTTTGGGAAAGCCAATCAAGATTAGACATCGCGTTGAATGGCTGGGCAAGGTGCACGTACAGTGATCGGCGCCGACGATCTGTTGGGACGATAACGCAACGTAAGCTTCTGTGGGCAGCAGAGCGGGTATGTGTAATGACTTACAGCTAGTGGAATGTAAATGGCAGTCACAGCGATAGCCATAAAGTATCGAGGGACTGGGAGGAAACGGGCCACATGAGGATGTCAGGATATAAGCTACGCGCAAGTTTCATAACTGACATTACCCTTTGCTAAGAAAGGCAGTACCACGAACGAGCTGAGACCACAACTGTAGATCGTAGGAGCCGTGTTCCCGGTGACACTGATCGCGAACAATACCTGTCAAGATGATAGGCTTGTCAGTAAGCTTGGACCTAGCACGTCGTAACCCAGGGCGCAACTTACCATGACGAAACGAGCGGCGCGGCCTGATCCACACATGGCATATAGTAGAGTGGCAACCCCTCCTTCAGCACCAGCTGTCCATTCGGGGACCGCTTGCGCTGCCAACTATTTCAAGGCAAATTGAGCACAGGGAACATGAATTACGATACCTAGGTGTAGACTTACATATGCTGCAGCGCCGAACACGGGAATACAGATAAGTGGAACCAGGAGCCCAAAGTAGACCGAGAAGAACAATGGTACCTTTGGCGTGTGCGTCGGAAGATATGTAGACTGTACGCGGCAATAGTCCTCGATCAGTACATGGATGTGGCGTATACGCTGATTGCGGGGAGACTCACGAAGTCTGACGCAAGAGAGGCGTAAGGGATGGTAAACCCGATGATGGTGGTTCCGCTGAATTTTACCGTGTGGAGCCATCAGTGCAATTCTGCGGCTTGAGGGAGACACAGCACTTACTATCCCAAGATCTGTCCGGCAGAAACCTCGATTTCCTTTGAAACCTCCTTGGCCAAATGAAGCTTTCCTCCAGTGATGCCAATTATGACAATGTATAGAACGATGATGACTGGGAACAATGTCATTGAGTAATAATGAAGGGGTTTCAAGCCAACGAACGAAAGCTATGAAGTGCAATGATACGATTTAGCGCCCGGTAAAGATTCAGGCGATAATCTAGGTGTACTGACCAGCAAGCTGATAACTCCGACGACGACGATACCGACATCATACGACATGCCGGATCCAGATGCAAGACTGAGCGTCTGCCCTCCAAGAATAGCATTCACTGCCAAGAATCCCAACATGGTCAAGCAGTTACACAGGGCGGGTAGTAACGCAGGGTAATATCTGCGAGCCAAAAGAAACAACGTGAGAAGTGAATTATAAAACTGTCACTCTGTCCTGACTTACCCGAATGAATATCTTGCCTGCACCATTTGCCTCATACCCAACAACGGTCCGAACGTTGCAAAGTACGCAACGGGGATGGCAGAAAAGATGTTGAATACGATAATGACCCAGACGGATGAGTTGAAGTCGAGGCCGAATAGGTTGGGACCCAGTACACCGGCTGAGAAACTGAGAATGTTGGTGTTTGCAGCTGCCCAGAGTGTGAATTGCGGTATGAGTGACCACCATTTGAGCTCGGCTCTTTCCTGTAAAAGTTGAGATAGATCGAAGAATATCAGAAACGGTATGGGACTGATGAAAAGCGAGATACATACTTCTTCTGGAACTGGCTCAGTGGCTCGAGCTTCTACACCATTCTTCACTAATAGTTGCATCAATCGCTTGCCCCTCGCCATACGGCCCGGTTGACGGGCGGAACCAGGGTATTGTGTTTCACCATCCACTTTCCTCAAAGAGCCATCCAAATCGGCACCGTCCTCTGTAACATGCTTTCCGACATCCTCTTCATATTTCAGATCTCTTGCTGATCGGGAACGCGTTGGCAAGTATGGTGTTGCCCCGATCTCTTCCTCTTCATCGAGAAGACGTTGATGGCCTTGATAGTGTGCTGAACGCGAACTCGTGGCCTGCAGATCGGCTCCCGGAATAGGCACAGGCATGACAAACGAATGGCGAGCAGAGATGACTGCTTTGTTTCGAGCCTTGTGAATGGGAGTCCTTCAGCCTGCAAGGTAGATATAGTCAAACCGTGACTGGTCGCAAATTCCTTGGAAATTGAATAAATGGAAGAGCGGCGATGGCGGTCGACCCGAAATATTTTGGATCCGGACATAGCGGTGACTCCTTCGCTTCTTCCGTCCTTCGCTTGCCGGCATGATGCATGGCATGGAGATCGCTCGGGATAGCCCGTAACCAGTGACCACCATCCAGACATCGGAGACACAAGCAGATGATCTTAGAAGCCCTGCGATTTTTGGTGTGGAGAAGACGACCGACCAGCAGGCAGACATTACTATGATTTTTCCTGGGGATTATGCTATACCGATACAACGTTGCCCTCCTACTGACCCATATACAAAAATAGCCAACTCGCTCTTAAGAAGAGAGACGACCTACTCCAGTGTCATTCTCCGTCTCACATTAGTCATCTCAAGGTGTCCGGCACCTGGTCCCTCTCGCCCGTCCAGTATAACCTTTTGCTTCATCCGCCCGCTCTTTCCCTTTCGCATCTGTCCGCGGATTCTCTGTTCCCGAAGGCCTTTGCGGAAGTTGGACATGACGACGACAGCCCAGGCGAGTGAGAATGCAAGGATGAGCATGGAAAGACCTGCGAATGTGGTGAGCGACTTTGTGCACGGTAGTACAGCTAATCAGCAGCCGGTCGAGCCCACGGTACATGATGGGAATAGGACAAACTCACTTTATATACTTGCTGATATGTCTCGCGCTGGTCAAATATACGGTATATCTTGAAGGCAAAGTATCCAAGACCGGCCAGCATACCAACAATGAAGCTGCCCTGTGTATTCATGGATAAACAAAAGATCAGCAAGCCCCTTAGACGACATGTACATCCATCACTCACCATGGCCCATATATTCTCGTACCCAGCGCCAAAAGCACCCGCGAGGAGAAGCAGAACTGAGGCAGGCAACGCTGCAATTGTGATGTAGTACTCTGGATCACTCTTCGGCAAGACTAAAAAGATGAATTGGACAAAAAATCCAACAAAGAAGAAGGATGCGAATCGGATTAGACAGACAAAGATTTGGTGGTGAAGATAGTAACGCTTGATGCTGAGATTGGCTCCCAAGTCTGTAGAATGCTTGAGTTTTCAGGTTTTCGATGCAGTGCACCGATCTTCATGCGTGAACGAACCTTTGTATGTCTCCCAGCCGAAATCCTAGCACGCCGCGGCGTGTAAGTATGTTTCCGTATCTCTCTGACAGCGCTGCAGCGTACTGACCTTGTAGATAAACCAGCTCAGCACAGTAAATCCGACTTCAGCGGCCGCGGTCACTCCCAGAATGATTGCCGTCTGAACCGTGACAGGTACGTGCAACACGGAATACGCTGTTTCGCCCGTGATTCGCGAGCCGTCCTGAGCTGTGCCCAGAATCTGCTTGATTTCGTCCATCTGGGGCAGACAAAGATCAGCTCTTCCCAAGCTTGTCAAAAATATGTCAAAGGACCGACCTGGATGACCGCATAGACGAGAAACAAGCCATTGAAGATTGATAAACCGATGATTTGGATTGTATTTCGAAATATCGCTGCATCAAAGGCCAAGACCAGCTGGAAGATACTGCAACGCACATGCAACCGAAAGTTCAATATACGATGAACGCCTTCACCATTTTATGTAGACCTACTGGGCCATTGCGAAGATCGACAGATAAACGGGCAGCCGCACTTCATTTCGAGTGACAACCGAAGTCGCTGTACTAGACTCCAACGCGTGGTTGAAGCGAAAGAGAAGATTTGCCTGCCCGACCCGTCGAAATACAATCAGCTTTGCCAATGTGCATGTATAGATTCCAGACCAGACGTACTTCAATGCTGATATTTATCAGGGTCTCAATGATGACAAGGAGAAGGAACCATCTGGTGAACTTGGAGCCAAGAAAGTACTGTGGTCCAGCGGTCTTCGTCACTGAAAACGTCACATGCATATAGTCCCGCACAATATACTCACCTTGGCCCATACACTTTGCTTACGAGGAAGCCTGACGTCCTGATGCACGTCATTTGAGGTATGAACCTCGCCTCCTTTGAAGTCTTTACAATCCACCTCCTCCTTCCTCACAACATGTTCTTCTTTATCGTTCCCAGCATAATCAAGGCAGTACTGAGTCATTTTCTCCCCCTCGTGAGACTTTCCTTCCGCTAAAGGAAGCATCCCATCGTCTGTACCCTGTCGGTAAAGCGGTACGCGCTGCTGGACTCGTCGCTTTTCTGAATCCCATGCCGCGAAGGAGTTGTTGCCGACGGGTTCGGACAAGGTATCATTCCGGACTCGTAGATTGTTCGAAGCGTGTGGTAAATCTTTGGGGGGAAGAAGATCGGTATCTGATACAAAAGAACACTTCGATAGTGTACGCTGGACTTCCGCGACAGGCGATCCCGGAATTGCGAGTTGAAATGTAGGCAGGTTGGACTTCTCTTCTGGGAATAGCTCGTTCGCTATACGGAAATCCGGCGTTCTAGGTTTTAATGGACAATTCCTTAGGGTTGACGAAGGGATGCACAATCCGCTGGGCCTCTCTGCAAACAACATATCAATCAGCGAGATGAGAAGCGTTCCTGATCCCATATTGACTCACCATCGAGTTCGTCACTGAATGACACGGCTTCCGACGGTCTAGCGTAGGATTCATATATCGAGTTCACTGTCCTCTCGTACATGACTGTATCCGGGCTGTCTTGAACGGAAGCGGGGATCCGTCCGGTCCATGGAATGCCCTTTGAAATTTCATCTCCTTTCCTCTTATAGAGAATTGTAGGTGAGGATATTTCCAAGGCGGGAGCTAGTTGCACTGGTGGTAGCCATTCGCGTTGGCTCTGCTGCCGATCCTTCCCATCGTTCCACATCTCCGTTCGGCGATCATGAGCCACTGCAATGAGCGATAGTGCGTCTACTGGTTTCCGTAGCGGTGGCTCTTTGTAGACTGCATAAGAGATGGCGATTTGTTCCTCGACCTGGCAAAATAGTGTGTGTGTATTACGAGCGGCCCTACAACGCGACGTGAAATGAAGCAGCTCGGACACAGAAAAAGGATCTGAAGTCTGTGTGAAACCGGGGCCACGCGATTGAGCCGGAGGCACCAATATGATAATGATATAATAGGCATTTCAACAAGCATCATCAGCTCGAGCTCGCAGCTCGTCCTTTGCTTGTGTCTGTTCTTGCGTCTTCACTCACAAGGGAGTGCATCCAGTGAACGGTATCTACGTTTTGGACACGGCCATTGGATATAACAACGCACTATTACCAGAAGATAGGTCGCATACCCAATCTTGTTACGTCTCGGCCATATCTTCACTACTTCGTTTCACAAAAAGATGTCAGGCTTCGTGCGATGGGTTCTCGAAACGCAGCATTCACTTTCAACAACTTCCGTACATCCGACCTACTTTCCCTTTACATGGCTCGACGTACTTGGTGCTATTCGATTGTCAATCTTCGTGGACCAATTCTCGAGACAGCGCAATAAGGTCAAGCCAGATGAGATAGGAGAGAAGAAGAGGGGAACCTGGTTGCAAGAGTGTTGTGGATTGCTGCTGTTGATGTTTGGCGGAGAGACTCTCTTGTGTATGTCAGGTGTCGGTTGCTCTGAGCTCTTCGTAGTTCTACCCTTTCTGATTTTATGCTGCTCCGATCCTCTTGGGTTGCAGGCTCCTGTCTGGGCCTTACACCTTCATGGATGCTGTCTCCTAACATCATACTCCTTTTCTGTGGAATGCGCAAGTATCAGGTACTTAGCAAGCTTACGTTGCGTGGTATCTAATTCCATCGACTTTACCTGTGTACAGACTTTGTCATTTCTCGGACACCAGTACACTATCTCATCCCGCGGAAATCCAATATCTGGCTTGAATTCCCGTTGAGCCTCTTCGACGCTCTCGGTCGAGCAATGATCCTCACCTCGTTCTCCGTCGACCTCGTCCGCAACTCCGCGTCTCTACCAGCGGCCACTAGAAACAATCCATGGCTCATGGTCCTCGCTGCATTCATCAACACTGTCCCCTTCGCTAGTCTCGCGTTTGCGTGTCACATGTTTGACAAGGAGTGGAGCTTTGGAACACCAGGAGAATTGCGGCCTCGAGGATGGATGATGGTTGACGTCTGGGCGGCTCCGTTGATAGCCACAATCTACGCTACTCTGATCCGTGCGCATCCTGTGTTCGATGTTCCGTATCAAACGTTGCGAGTGGCGGCACTCAGACGGCCAATGCTCGTCTGGGCTGTCGGATACGATACATTCAAGACCCGGTTCCCATCGTTGCCCCAGCCGTGGAATCCTCTGGAAGCTCGAGCTATTTGCGCGATTATTTTGACCGTTCTGTTTGCTTGTCGAGCGCTGTACAACTTTGGCGGGCAGCTGAATTTGGAGGGTTTCAGAAACCCGACTTTACCAAGTCTGAATAAACGTACGTCCGTGGACTCGAACCCCTGGATGTCTAGAGGTCGGGTTGCTGACCATGTCGATGGCTTTCAGTTCTGCAGGAAACGCCAGAAATCGGCAGTCCGTCCAAGAAAAGTCTGAAGAAAAAGGCAAAAAGGTTGTCGTTCAGTAGCCAGGAGCTGTAGATATAATGTGTGGCACTGGTGTAGATAAATAGCCAGCCTATGGTCGTTTCGACAGGAAGGGTATACATAGAGGTCGTTGTTCATAGCTATGATAGGGGTTGCGATAGATAGATATACAAAAGTGATAAATACAAACAACGGTATTTTTGAAATAATGGTTTGTCAATCTGCCGAAACTGATCCTGAAAATACTAGAGGCCAGTATGCTCTTGATATGCACGTGAGTCTCGTCGAGCTGGTGTTTCTTTAGAGTATGAGTGGTGATGGAGTCGACGCCGGATCGAGAGTCGGGAATGAACCAAAAGAGCACGAGGGAGGCCACCAGCTGCCTCCGGCCTTCACTCGACATCGTTCCGGAGAGCAAGTTCGAACCGCAATTTTGCGGAATGTACAGAGTCTATTCCTTGACCGTTATGTCGCTGAATTGACAAATCCAAAGACCTTTCCGAGCAGTCCAAGTTTGGGTGTTTCCTTAACGCCTCCTTCCTCCGTGCCTACACCTCGCCGCTTCTTGTTTTCTATCAGGTCTCCATTATCGGCATCTCGAGAGTTATCTGTTGCAGATATGCATTCTGGAGCTTTACTCGTCGAAGCGTGCGATATCGATGACGATGTGACGCCGTTCTCCACGGCTGTGGTTGACTGCTGTTGGCTCGCTTCATGCCATTCTCGGAATACTCGAGTTTTTCGGAATCCGATAACGAGTTCGAGTTTCGTGTTCTTTTCGTTGGCCCACGCTGCACACCGTTCTAGGGCTTTAGGAATGGTCACAAACTCTCTGTTGCGCTGTGACGACTCAGGCCTGAAGCGGAAGGGAACACTTGTGAGTCGCTAACTCCCGTAGATTCCTGGGACCACTTCGACGTACCATTCTTGGCAAAGATCCTCTGGGCTGACCTCCATTTCGAAAATGTGGTAGTGAATTTGACGAGCTCCGTCACCCGACATGCTCGAGGCGATGTATACCTCGGGCTCTGATAGGACGAGGTTTGGCGAGGTTCCGGCTGAGGATTGACCGAGACGGAGAAGGTGTCAGATACTGGCGAAAAGGACTAATCTTGATCTTAGGAACAGACACTTACCTTCTTCCCACGCCTCTCTCACGGCTGATTCAGCATACGTCTCGCCCTTCTCGTGACCACCTTTCGGGACTGCGAGACCGACGGGAAACTTTCAGCACACCGTCCCTCGTCCCTACCGCGGTCTCTCGCAAGACAAACTGGGACTCACAAATCCACTTTGTGTCGTGTTTTCTGGATGTGACCATCAAGACTGTCCCATCTTTTCTGTTGACAGGAATCGCTACACAGACCGTCCTTGACTTGATGTGTGCTCTCGATGCCTCCTTGACCAAATCATATTCATTCACGGTGTTGTCGTACCTGCCCTGTGACGACGTGCCCGACGCTTCGCTGGAGTCCATGTTGTGCATGTTGTTGCCCGTTGCGGTCATGCTGGACGAGACGGTGGGAGATGACGCTTCAGTTGATGAGATGCCGGTCGTGAGGCTGCTGACTGTTGTTTCAGACTCGAAACCGTTGGGAAGAGGCTTGTCTGCGTCAATGTCGTTGGACATGCTATCGTATCCCAGCTCATCGATTTCGCTCAACTGGGGAGGCGATGACGACATGGATGTTGTAGTAGCGATGGCGGATGGAGTCGAGGGGATCGCTGGCGTCATGACGCCAGCAAATGATTCTGGTACAGCGCCCATGGTGCCGAATGTCAGCCTGACGATTGCTGCTTGGTAGTCCTTTAAGCGGGAAACACCTTGGAAGGGAGGCCGATGAATGGATCCGCAGAGGACTTGTGTATCGACAGCGGATGATGATGCAGCCAAGGTCGTGAATGCGCTTACAGGCAATAGCTGCTAGCTGCCACGCTGATGATGAATAGCGCTGTTTGCGGATTGCGGAAGTCGCTTATGACGCAGTAGCTGTCATGTTTGCTGGTGTTGGATCAAAGACACGACGATGTGGAGTCGTGTGACTGCTTGACGGGGATGGTGTAGTGAGTAGTGAAGATAATATATGTTATAAGGGTCGTGCGAGCACTGCAAAAACTGGGAGCCGCACAAAAGCACTAAGCCCGGAAACAGAATACACGACGCGCAAACCGACAGTACAACTAGTACAATCTGCCTACGACGGTAGAGCGTAGAGCTCCTACGGTTAGCTGATTAATTAGCTAATAAATCGTCGCTAGCTCTCGAGGTAACATGGCATGCAGCATGCCAAGCACGGCTTTGGCATTTCCGTTGAGCACATCTCAATCAGTCAGCAGTTAGAGTCTTGCTGTGTTTGCCATGATGAAGCGACGACTACCTGACCATTTGCCGACCTCGCTGCGCCCGCTATTGGACGGTTCACCAGAACCAGCTGTGACTGCCTGTGAGCCCTCTGTCGGCCCCCTCGGATTTTAAGCACGTTTCAAATAAAAATTGATAGTTAAGTTTATAATCCGTTCATTCAAAGCGGAGTTGACACTTCTGATGACCGGT
Organism: Naganishia vaughanmartiniae; assembly: GCA_030039245.1. Classification (NCBI taxonomy): domain Eukaryota; kingdom Fungi; phylum Basidiomycota; class Tremellomycetes; order Filobasidiales; family Filobasidiaceae; genus Naganishia; species Naganishia vaughanmartiniae. Next base: position 245,477 of record JASBWU010000001.1, on the reverse strand, counting down.
CACTGGGGTCATGAGTCAGGGGGGAGTCAGGGTGTCAGGGCCAGGGGTCAGGGTGTCAAGGTTCTGGCCTCGGGTGGAGGAGTGCTAGGAGTCGGTGTCAAGGAGTTGCAGCTGAAGCCTCTCACTTGAACGCCGCAATGAGGGAGCTTGAGAGGGTGACTGCATTAGGTAAACCCATGAAGAGCTCGAGGTCGGCGAACGTCTCTCGCCTTCTTGCCATGCAGAGAATGCTGCGTAGATCCGAATGACAGGTCCTGAGTCTCGCGAGATGGCAGCAGGCCTCCCCAAGTCCCGCAGCGCGCAATCGGCGAAAGAAGAGGAAAGAATGGACACACAAGGTTCGTGGGCAAGATCATATCTGAAAACGTCAACTTTTCACAACCTTTGCACCCTCCCATGGCATCAGCTTCTACAAGTCTCTGATACCCGTCAACAAGGATGGTATGATAAGCTACAAGCTCTGCTGCCAAAAGCCGCCATTCATTCCACATAGAAGATAAGCGCATTTGGGCGCACCACAATGCTCGATCACACCCGTGCCTTCTGCATACTATTCTGCTTTGGGTAATGATTTACGAAGGCGTTTCGTTGTATAATGGCTCCCTTTCACCATCTACTCTGCTCAAGCAGATGCCAAACACAACGCTCAACCGAGGAACGGAAATTGTGGTCCGGCGTCATTTTGCAAGCACGCGTTCGAGCATGATAGTTGCATCATAAATATCCGCCATCCGGCAATCAAGATATCAATAATTGGATAAAATGGCAGTCCCATTGATGTCAGGGAATTCAGACCGACGGCCACGGAGTGTGAGAAGCAGGATTCTGGTGGAGAGCGAAGAGGTCAACATTTTGGTATATGCTGTGAGTACTCTTTTGACTTGTGACAAGCGCGTTTGCGTTCCCGGATTTGTGCTCATTTATTCTTTCAGTATCTTGTCGAGAGCGGTCACGTCGCATCTGCATCAGCGTTTCGTTCAGAAGCGCATCTCGAAAGTTCGCCTTTCTTCGACACCCTGCGACCGGATGTTGTGAATGCTGGCTCTGCATCACGAGCAGTCGGAGACAACGCTTCGGGACCTAGTGACAACGCGGGCTCTGATGTACCGCTGCCTTCTACATCCCGAAAGCGGACAACGAGTGGTAAAGACTTGCAGGAAATCCGTGCAGCTGTCAAGGCGGCCGCGCACAATAGCGGAAGCTCGACGCCGGCTCATTCGGGCAAGGAAAATGAGGCTATGGATGGCCAGTCGGAAGATGGAGCACGAGAGGGCAATGATGCTGGAACCCAAAAGTTTCTGCCGAGAGATGAGTTGATAGCATACTTGCAGAGGGGTTTGCTGTGGCAGGAGGCGGTGCATCATGCTAATGATGATGTAAGTCTTGTCAACAAGGTCAAGACGGCGAAGTACTCCTGTGCCTCCGCTAACTCGTATGTTTCAATCGACATAGGTGCTGCAGAGCTGTGCTGCAGAATTCAGGTTATTGAGACCGCATTCTTGCTCAGCTCGACCAGCTCGGAAACTTTTGCGCACTCTGCCGTATCCATCTCTTACGGGGCCAATATCGTCAAAGGTCCCAGCGGACAGCAAGGTGGAACATGCGATGGAACTACAATCTCAGAAAGCTATGGAGGAGCTGCCTGTCTTCTCTGCTCTCCGAGATATGCACATGCAAGAACAGGTGCCGGAGAGGCTACCGCCGAGGGAAATTCCGTTACCTATAGCGCTTCCCGCTGTGACACCCAAACCGGGAAAGGATCAGCCCTCGAAGATCTCTGTTCCGATCAACGATATCGCTATGCCATACGTAGCCAGGAAAAAACAGTCAGGAAGCGAACCGGTAACGAAAAATCTGGTTGATAAACCCGATAAATCAAAGACTTCCGATAACAAATCAAATAACAAGGTCGTGCAACCAAACACCACCGCCGCCAACGACACAGCCAATATATCAGCCAACGGAGAAGTTGGTAGGCCAGATCAGGGGAAGAAATCCACTGTGGACAGCTCTGCGCGGAATTCTTCTTCCTCGACTACGAGGTTGGGCGAGGAAAACCGCGACGATTTGGCCGTGGACGTTCCTTCTCGACTTTCCAAGGAATCCAAGGATCACGTTTCCGAACGGCCTGCGCAAATTGCCCGGGAGACATCGAACCGCAAGGATAAAGAACAGAAAGATTCGACCCGGACTAAGGATAAGCAATCCGCCAGGAAAGACCACGGAAGTTATTCGGATTCCGAGGAAGAAGAAGGGCCCGTTATTAAGAGAAGGAAGATAATGGGTGGTGGTGCGACAGCGGATTCTGGGGATCAGGAATTGAACGCGAAGAAGGCCCCGGTGGAGAAAGAGAGGCTACGGAGCGACAAAGATCGCACGGATGATGGAAAGATTGTCGCTAGAGCGCTTGAGAAAAAGCAGAAACTGGCGGCGGAAGATCGTCGCAGTCGACAGGGAACACCTTCAAGCGAGAAAAGTAGAGCAGGATCCACGATCACCAAAGAAAAACGGCCGAAACTGGATCAGATGCTATCATTCAAGGAGAAATCGACGGAGCATGAACGAAAACCCAGTGAAGACCGACCGCGGAAGAACAGTCAAGCATCCAGTTCCACCAAGGCGAGTCATGATGTGGTGGAAGACGTGAAGCCCCGTCCAAAGACAGACAAGAAAAAGAAAGTTGGAGAAGGCAAGTCCAAGGCCGGAGGGAAATCAGATATCAATCCGCTGGTGCCTATACCAAGCGATGGCGCATTGATTTGGAAATGGAAAGGTGTTCACAAGCGGGTAAGTTTGAACTCTTGGCTAGTCTCAAGTCCGAGGCTAATAAATCCGCTGGTATTCGAAGGTCATCAAAGTGGCCTGGAGCCCCAATCTCAACAAATTGGCGGCATGTTCATTCGACGGACACTGTGGTATTTTCGATTTTGAGGAAGCCAACGACGGCGATAGTGGCAAATTAAAAGCCCTCGCCAAGACGCCTGACAAGTGCAGCCATAGAGGTATTGAGTCGTTGAAACCAGTCACAGACGTGGAGTGGAACCCAGAAGGGACATTGTTAGGCACGAGTGAGTTTCATGAAACGTATACTTTGGCCATCGGTAACTGACACACATTCGCGTCAATAGTATGTGACGATGGCGTTGCTCGGACTTTCACGCCAGATGGTTCTTTAAACAGTATTCTGACTCGACATGCCGGTCCTATTCGACACCTTGCATTCAACCAAGGGCCCAATCGGGATGAAGGCATTCTCGTTACGGCTGGTTCAGATGGTCAAATTTGCACATGGAACCTTGACAACGGCAATGTCAAATGGATGCTCAACTATCACGTGCCGAATCAAGCATATTTCGTCAATTTTATGGATGGACAAATATTCGCTACTTGCTCTGAAGACACGACGATCGGCCTTTGCAGTACCAAATCCAGTAATCCGCTCATGATTCTCAAGGGCCACTCCGATCGGGTTCTGATGGTCAAGTTCTCACCGCCGCCCAAAAACGACACCGACAAGCAAAGGCGCCTCCTCGCTTCAGCATCCGAGGATAAAACGATACGTGTCTGGGACGTGGAAGGACTAGTGGAGCGTGGCGCGCAGCTGTTTGCTTCAATGGGAGGAAGCTACAACGAGCGACTGGCGGCGGCCAAAGGCTTGGACACAACGTCTCGTTCGAGCAGTGCTCCTGGGAAACCTGCCGTAGATCGAGACGGTCCGCCTGTTGACCAGAGTTTGGATATACCCACTCAAATCATGAAGCTCGAAGGGCACGAGTGGGATGTCACCATCGTGCAGTGGGATCCGCAAGGCATTCGGAAAGATGGGAAGCGGTTGCTCTTGAGGTTAGTTCCAGCGCTCTTGCCCTTATTCGCCTGAACTCAGGATCTGATGACCTTGCTCTCTCAGTGCTTCGCAGTGCAACGATAGCGAGGTGGATGAAGACGCATACAAAGCTGGGCATTTGATCAAGATGTATGACATCAACGCCAAATCCGCTTCTGCCCGCTGCCTTTACACGTTGAACTGGCACGAAGCCACGATCAATGCGCTTGAGTTTGCACCCGACGGGAGCAAGTTTGCTTCTGTCAGTGATGATCGCACCATGGTTATCTGGGACACTTTGGTATGTATGAGTGTTGTTGTCGGAACCTGTTTGTCTTGTGGATCTGACATTGCACGATTGGTTGAAACAGACTGGAAAAGAATTGAAGCGTTATGAAACCGACACCCAGCTCGTGAGCAGCCTTTGTTCTTTGCATTCCCAGCACCAGATTTACTAAAAATACATTTGTAGAATGACGTTTGTTGGCGATATGACGGCAAGCAACTCGCTATAGCTGCTGAAGACAGGTGAGCCGAAATCCTCCCCTAGATAGAAGCCGTGAAGCTAACGCTTTTCTTTGGGTAGCACAATCCGCACCTTTTACGTTGGCGATATATGATTGGGCGCGCCAGATTCGTCTCTGGAGTTGGCCCATGACCATGGTGGCACATGCATCTTCGGATATCAGCCCCTCGATATATCACCTATTTTGTCTTTTCGCTCCCTTCTTTGATCGCGTCTCACTCAAATGACCCGACAGTATATATAAGCAGTACTTGAAGAGCTTCAAGTTGTTAGATCAGGGCGTTACTTGTCACGTTGCACTACCGGGATCCACGGGCCTCATGTCAACTCCATATAATTGTGGCAAGAGTGGCATTAGACACTCGGCAACACTGCTGAAAGACTGATGGACCCTTGTCTGACACAAATAAGAGCGTGCAGCTGAATCGTGCTACTGAGCTGTAGCACTTCTTCAACAAGCTACGTACATATATATAATATTGCACCACGGTTAGGCACCACCACGGCCACTAGCTAGCGCTCCCCAGCTCTGTATCGTTGGGGACCTCAGGGCTCACGATTGCTTCGAAGCGCAGGACATAAGCTCTGCCTCAACGTCCTACGGCTACGGGTTTACAGCAACAGCAGGGCTGGTCGTAGGCAGACGTTTACGTTAGTAGGCTGCTCGTGCTCGTTAGCGCTGCTGCTCGTCGCAAGCCATTGTATACGTCATATGTCCGGGCGGAACCAAAATTGTGAGGGGCCTCCACTGTCTACTGTACTCTGTTAGTGACTGTACAATAGCTCAAGCAGGAACCCTATAATAGGCGGCTGGTCGGTTGGGGAAGGAAGTATATTATCTATAAATCTATCCAGTCCTCGAAACTCAGGATTCGTCTGTTGACCCGCTGCTCCCATCCGAATCCGTCTGCCTCACAGAAAACCACACCTGTTGAACCGCACAATGTCGTCCGCTTCCGCCGAATCCCAAGACGTTCCCAAGGCTATCCTTTACTCATGGAAGACTTCAGTATGGGTATGTCGGCAGTTCCGTCGCGCATTTCAGTCCGCCAGACCATTGACCTCGACTCTCGTCTTTGCTTTTAGGCATCAGTTCCCTTGCTCTGTCTCCATGAAAAGGGTTACTCCGAGGATGAATACATTGTCAAGCAGGTTGATATCAGTGCGTACGATGTGGTATGGAGTTCCGGGTTCGTAACTGAGGCAACATCTTCATTCGCTTATAGCCAAAGGAGAGAATTTTTCTCCCGCTTACCTAAAGTGAGTCAATTGGGAATTCTTGGCAGTGAGTCGAGTTGTACTAATCGTCTCGACGTCTTTTCCCTAGGATCAACGCCAATGGTATGTTTCTGGGCCATGTGGCTGATCATCTTGCACGTGTACTGATGAGGGTGATTGCCTTGCAGGTACTGTTCCCACCCTCGTCGTTCCTACAATTGAGACTGTTGGCCCGGAGACGGTCACCCGATACAGATCTCTCAGAGACACGATGGTAAACTCGTGCCTTCTAGGCCTTTATCCGAGCATTGAGGTTGATCCCCTTTCCCGTACAGACTATTGCACAGTTCCTCGATCAAGCGAGGGGTTCAAACACGACTCATACCACAAGCAGTCTACCTGCGCCTGCCCTTGGTCCCGCTACTATGGAAGGCATGTCTTTTATTGCTTTCGTTCATCGACTATTCGGTCTGATACTGTTCCGTGCGCTGTCAAACAGGTAAACTCAGCTCAGACACAATGACTTCGCTCGTACACTTGCCAACTGTCGACCCCAACTTTTTGTACCTCGCCGCGCGGGATGTCGACGAGTTGAACACCAAAGCGAACTCTGTAGCTGGAGCTTACATCGTCGACAGGGCGGAAGCGCTGAACCGTTACATTGCTGAAGCCGAGCAGCAGATGCAGCAGAAGGGTGGCGACTTTGCTAGCCACGATCACGCCAAGAACGGGACCAACGGCGGTGGCGTAAATTCCTTTGAAGCTCGAACAGTTCAATTCTTGAAGGAGAAGAAAGAGGCTAATGATGTCCTCTACGCGATCTACAAACGTCAAGCTGGAAAGGAGCGGGAGCAAGGCTTCTTCGACGCCAGTATCAAGGCTTGGACCGAGAGTCTCCCCGACGTACTGAACAAGCTCGAGCAAGAGATCAAAGGTCCTTACGCTCTTGGCGATCAAGTCGTAAGTTTATGAACCGTTCTTCGCCAATGCCAAGGACACTGCTAATTCCTCAAACCACTACAGTCTCTCGCCGATCTTCACATCATCTCCTGGCTTGCCCGCTTGATCCAAATCGCCAATGGAGATGTGTCCCCCGATGCGATTCTCGCTGTCGAGAAGCAGATGGGCAACGGACACCATGTTGGAGAAAAGCTGAAGCAATTCTGGGCCTCGTGGATACAGCGAGAGAGCTTCAGGAAGGTGTGGGTAAATGTCGATCCGGAGTTTGACGAAGATAGCCAAATCCAGGCTTGGCTCAATGTGATCTGATCAGGGGAAAAAGACGTTTGAAAATAATATGAACTCATATTTTGCCTGCTTTACAATTGTGCTCGGGTTTTTCTTTCGGCGTCGCTTCTGGGTCAGGTTCGATGATGAAGCAGAATGTGCTCCCGCTGCTATCTAGCTCACCTCGCGAAGACCGTTAACAGACCCTACTGAATACCATTCAGCCTGAGGTTCACAAACTCATCGTGAATGTCGCGCCTATGTGAAAATTGGGATGGAGAATCAGACTGATGTACTCAGAGACTTCAGAAAAGTATACAGAAGTAGTTGCTCGTGAAAATGAAATAGCTAATGGAATGAGTGATTCGTATGGGCTTCGCTCATGTCCGGAGTCGATCGATTTTCTTCCAGGCTCGCGGAACTCTCATGCTGCTTCGAAGCTGCGTCTCGTCCATTCGCATCAACCAACATCTTCACAGGTAGTCGGAACCGTTGAGACTGCTGAAACTTTCCTCTCCATTGACTCCTTCCTTTTCGTTGACCGCTACACCCACCATCCTCTACTCTAATATGACAGCTGCCAATCCCCAGTTCCTCAAGTTCATCGATGACAACCAAGATGCCTTCATCAAGCGTTTGGGCGAAGCTGTAGCTATTCCTTCGTAAGTTCCGGTCTGTCCTCTTTTCGTGCGGTAATGGAATAACAATGCTGACGCTCTTCTGTACCTCTTAATTAACGTTCAGAGTATCTGGTGACCCAGCGTGAGTTACATCGCTTGGATTTGGTTCTGCCTGAGCGCAGTCCATCATCAGCAATGCTAAAGTGATTGATTTTCTCCTTCAGTCACCGACCTGATGTTCACCGAATGGCCGAATGGCTGTCTGAGAAGTTGCAAAGCCTCGGCGTCAAGGTCGAGTCTCGACCTTTGGGAAAGCAGATGCTCGAAGGTCAGGAGTTGGATCTTCCTCCCGCGTTGCTCGGTGAATTGGGCAACGACCCGAACAAGGTTTGTTCCGTCTTTCATCAACATGTTATCTGTCGGCTCTGATCCGCTACGTTCCTTGACGAATGAAGAAAACCGTCCTCATCTACGGGCATTTCGATGTACAACCTGCAAGCATGTCGGACGGTTGGCTTTACCCTCCTTTCGAGTTGACTGTCGATCCGAAAGGAACTGGCAAGCTCTTTGGTCGAGGAAGCTCTGACGACAAGGGCCCTATTCTGGGTTGGGTGAACGTTATTGAAGCTCACGTCAAGCTAGGATTGGAGATGCCTGTAAGTTCATTCAGCATCAACGCCCCTGGAGGTCTCGCTCTCCAACAGTTTCGTTTTCATCATGTACCTAGGTCAACCTGAAGATGTGTTTCGAAGGCATGGAGGAGTCTGGATCCGAAGGTTTGGACGAGCTCATTTCTGAAGAGAAGGACAAGTTTTTCAAAGGCGTTGACTGTGTTTGTATCTCCGGTAAGCCTTCATCGTATTTTCTCCATTCGGCTCGAGTTTTTATTGACGTCCAGTCATCATTGATTGTTTCGAATAGACAACTACTGTACGTGATTTGCCAAAGGACCATCCAGAAATGGCCCAGCCTGATTGACTCCCATCCAGGGCTCAACACTTCGACCCCTTGTCTCACCTACGGTCTGCGAGGTATCGCTTACTTCAAGATCTCGGTTTCCGGGCCTGCTCGAGACCTGCATTCCGGAGGTAGGCTTTCCCTTCACAGACCACGTCGACGCTCAATACAAGCTGATATACTGTTTTTACTGCAGTTTTCGGTGCTACCGTCCACGAACCTATGACTGATCTGGTCTTGTTGAGTACGTCGATTTGGTTAGAACCTGGAAGTGAAGCTGACACTGAGACTTCCTCATTCTAGTGTCGAAGCTGGTCACTCCTGAGGGCCAGATCTTGGTTCCCGGTCTGATGGACCTCGTGGAGCCTTTGACCGAGGAGGAACGAGCACGATACGAGGCTATCAATGCCACTGTCAAGGTCCGTATCATAGAGCTATCGAGTAAGCCTCGGGTGACCGCTGAACGGAAAATATAATGCGTTTGTTATAGGACTTTGATGATGCTGTTGGGGCCGCCATCACCTTCTCCGACGACAAGGTGCAGACTGTAAGTATCTAACGGACGGGCCGGATGTCCAGATGCAATTGCTGATATCGTCAAACCTCCGTAGCTCATGGGTCGAATGCGTGAGCACTGGTTGAATGCGTGAGGTAATTTCCGGAAGCTGAATTGAACACTTCCTTCTTGGAACAGGATACCCTTCGCTCTCTCTGCATGGTATCGAAGGAGCCTTCTGTAAGTAATCCGATCAGGATCCCAGCAGCTTTCAGTCTCATTCTTACCGTCCGTATGCATCTACAGACGGTGCCGGTTGCAAGACCGTCATTCCCGCCGCTGTTCATGGTACGTTCAACGGGCTCTATACGGCACAGTGTGCCCTGTCCTCTAATTCGAACATTTCCGTGCGGGTTACGTAGGCAAATTCTCTATCCGACTTGTCCCAAACTTGACCCTGGCTGGTGTCACCAAGCTCGTATGTGACTACGTCAACGCCGAGTTTGCAAAGATCAAGACGAAGAGCAAGATGACCGTCGAAATGGTACATGGAGGTGAACCCTGGGTTGTAAGTCTCGAACGTGCTGTACTGAAAGATGTGGACGTTTGCTGATTTCGTCTAATGCTCTGCTTGCTTCTCGGTGGATAGGCTGATCCTAACGTGAGCTCGTTGTCTCGTGGGCCCTCTCTTGGCCTACTTTTGCTAACGCCTGTTTCTACAGCACTACAACTACCGTGCCGCTCACAAAGCTACCGAATACGTGTATGGAAAGGCACCTGATTACACCCGAGAAGGAGGTGAGTCATTTCCCTCAGGATGTTGAAGCAGCTTGTTCCGTGTCCTAATACCGTGCGTGCGCTTGGCAAGGCTCCATTCCCGTCACTTTGTCGTTTGCCGATGCGTTGGGTGTCAATGTTCTGTTGTTGCCTATGGGCCGAGGTGATGACGGTGAGTTGTTCATGTTGTGTCATTAGCGATCGAGTTGTCTCACCTTCTCCTGTGTCGTTGATCCTTTCTCTACAGGCGCTCACTCGTTAGTACAATTTTCCCTGTAACTTTTCTCGCCGGTCGTTCTCTAACCTACTTTTTCTCGTTTGCAGGACCAACGAAAAGCTCGACACTGACAACTTCATCCGGGTGAGTCGCTTTGATGTTTTGCGTACGTGCTTCACTCTGACCCATTCTCCATCGATTCACTCAGGGTTCTAAACTCCTGGGTACCTACTTGTATGAGTTGGCTGCTTCCAAGGAGTAGATCGTTGGCCTTTGGGGCAGAACAGGTTCGATATAAAGAAGGCTGATGATGATGAGAACATGTGCCGAATTGCTATAGACATGCTATACTTGTTTGATTTAATACAATGGCCGGTAAATAACGAGGCATGACATGTGCGATCTCTGAGCTGAAACACAGTGCAAGCTATAGTAATCGCTCAGACATGCAAATCGCTGTTCGGTCAAAATACCGCACGGGACATCCAGCTGACCAGCTCTCGTTCCGGTAATCTCCCCACCGAACACTTCTCGATCCGCACCTGAAACATCCCGGATCCACTATCCTTTGTGATGGGCTAAGGGACAACCGCAAAACATTCCTTTCTCGAGCTCCTCGATGCTCCCTTTGCAACTTGCTCCCCACTGTCTTATCAGACTATATACAATGGCTCGTACTGGATACGGGTAGTGGCATGCGCTCAAGGGCGTCGCACCATCAGCAATCGTCCTTGCTGGACTACGGGGCACTGGAACGAGATACAAGGAAGCCCTTCGTCCAAGACTGCATCAAGCGCAAACGCAAAAGAGCCGTCACCCATAGTTCCTTGATCGGAGCCTTCAGTATCTGGGACTTGTCTACGTACTCTAGTCGCTGTCCTTATCTTCCTGCATCAGCGATGCATCTGACAACACTCCTCTGGTTGGTACTGCTATCGACCTCGCTTGAGCCAAGTTCCTGTAACGGCGGGTCATCTTTGGTACTTGGAGCCTCTGCACAACCTGCATCAATACCAAAGGGAGCGATATACGCTCGTAGGAGGAAACGCCCAATGTCTTTCTCGATGATAATGGATAGACTAGAGGAAAAGCGGCAGATAGGCCTCGTAGAAGATTCCGTAGGGAATCTGATTGACTCTGCGGCCGATGAAGTTTCGTCTGTTGTTGCTAAAGTCACTGGTGGCAAAGCGGCTGGTGTGTCGTCGGTCTCGGTGAGTTCAGCAGCAGTCACGACACCACCCTTGAGGACAGCTATCGTCTCCAGTGCAGTTCTCTCTAGCAAAACACCCATAGTGCCTGCGTCGTCTTTCACCTCGACCACATCGGATGCCGTTATAACCGGTGCTGTAAAAAGTGATGCATCATCGCCCATCGACTCTTTGATCACATCTAGCCGGTGTGAGTTTGGACATTGAGTTACGTACATCGCTGGGCATTGACAATATCTGCGTGATGTAAAGTGCCGTCAAGTACAACGCTATCTACTGTTACTACTTCTGCGGAGACGAGGTATGTTTGCCCTTTCTTCCCTCGTGCCTACCCACCTGTCCCGTTCCTGCCATCCAGCCCCGACCCCTGAACGGTCCTAATTTCTGTTCCGTCCTAGCACCAAAACCATCTCGAACATAACGTCCTCTGCAACTACATCCTCTACATCCTCCATATTTCTGTCACTTCCTACACATCCTCCTTCAAGGTTCACTTCAAACTCCTTTGCTTCCCCTCTTTTACGTTTCTCGACGTCACATGCTGACAATTCTGTACGGTATAGTTTGACAAGCTCTGCACAAACCGATGCACAAGGCTCCGTGGTTTATGTCACATCAGTCGAGACGGTTCGCGCCACATCATCGCCGTCGACTACAAGTCTCGTGGACGATACCACGCTTCTGGAGACCGTGTTTGCCACTACGTCTGCGACGGGCGGTTCTGCGGCTGCAGCAGAGTCTCATTCGACCACGGCAGGCCATTCCAAGGGTCTCAGTACGGCTGTAATCATTGCTATTAGCGTTGTCGGTGGTGTTGTTGTACTTGCCATTGGTTTGTTCGTCATCTGGAAACTGCAGCAAAAGAAATCCGGCGGATACGATGATGATGGTGAGTGGTGCACGGCTGAATCGTCACACTGATAGGTCAAGTTCTAATTCATGCGCTCCTCCTTTAGCTGACGGTATCAAATGGCCCGAATTGAACAAGCATGGAGAATCGTCGTCGATGCCGTTACCAGCTAAACCTACCGGAGGGCACGGTTTCGAGACGAATGCACTGGAAATCGACGAGTATGACACCTACTCTGCCCCAGTCTCTTACACCAACTCGGTCAACGACCACTATGATGGCTATGGGGAAGAATTACCGCCAGTACCTCCTTTACCCCCCGGGTATCACATGAGCCATGGGTCCAATTCAGCGAACGCACATTACCCAGGCTGTGGCGAGCATTTGCATCCTGTACCTCCTTTACCTTCCATGTATCACCCAGACAACGGTTACGACGCTTACACCAGGTCCACGCCTCCAGCCATTGGAGGCGTTACCCTAGAACGGAGCCAGTCGAGCGACGGATACCCGATTGCGGACATGCATCATGTTCCGCTGGGTGGTACGGGCGCGTTCGAAGTCGACCAACCGGAAATGATGGCAATGACGGGAGCTCGGTATCCACGAGGGGATGACAACGTCAGTGCGAATTTGGGTCGAAGCGGGTCGGGGCGATTCTTATAGGGAATATGGGGCATGCTCTGTCGCTGTCGCACCCCTCAATGATAAGGCGATCCCTCCTCCGGGAGCGGTCTGATCGTGCAAACAACCGCACGGCACATTGCATCATCGACCCTACTTTACTGGGGCCTTCACGGGGCCACCTTCCGACATATCTTCCCGCGGATCATCTGCTTCAGCGTGCGCGCGCTTTCTCTCTCTCTTTCTCTCTCTCTTGTTTTGTATGCCGTATGTTTGCAGCAGTCTTTGATGATAGTGCGATCACTCTGCTTTAGACATCGTAGTGCGCCATTTTTCATACTACTGCCTAGCTAATTGTTTGAATGGGAGTAAGCTTGAGAAACAAAATAGAAGTGCGCAGAACTGGAAGTATGCTCCGCCTGCTGCAGCGGATGACCTCTTAGTGTCGAATGCTCTCCAGCTCGAATCGAAGTCGCAGATGTCTGTCATGGGATCTGCTTGCCTTGCAATTTAGGCCATTTGTCTCGCATATGATCTACAACTTCGTTGCGCTGAATAGCACACTGTACTTTGTGGGACGTATTGTTTCCCATTACCTTTTACTGAGGCTATCTCACCGTCGTCTTGGCGTCGCGACCGAGTATGTCCTTTAGTAGCTTGGTCACGTTCGCCCCTTGAGCTACAGCTCGGCACAACACGACAGACTACGCGTTACCGTGACACTACTTTCTCTGATGTAGTAGATGCTATATGGCGAGCGTATAAGAAATTTCTAGACCGTTAGCTGAGAAAAGGGGGAAACACCAGCGATTGTGGTATGTACGTCAAGAGCAGGTCGACGATCATCATGCATAATATGATCTTGAGTCGATATCGGCAGTTCAACGACTATTACAGACATGGAAATTTATCAGCTGCCCTAACATCAACTGGCCAGATAGGAAAGTGGTCTAATCCGGTGGTTTCAAGTGCATAACTTGCTCAGTATTCTGAGTCCTCCACTCCTTCGGGGCGGGAGTTCGAATCTCCCTCTGGTCACACCTTTTTTGCCCCTTAGAAAGGATAAGTCGTAGCCCTGATTAAGGGCTATCCGCAGACCTTCCGCGCGACGTTTTACGTCGATGTTTGCGGCTGCAGCGTAGTTTCGCGTTTTGCGACCGGTGTATGTCCTTTTCCGAGGAAACATTCACAACCTGCCCCTTGTTTCATGCTGCCTGAACTCAACATATCAGGTTTTCATGCAGCACATACGTTTCTCCTGTTACCCAACCCCCATGGGTTTCATGCGTAAGTTAGAAGACGCGAATATAGATGAGAAACATCATCATCGTAGAAGGTGTCAACCACGAATTTCAGTCACGTTCTCTGATACAGGTCTGGAACGCCTGGCGATCCATAATGTCCTCTCAGCACATGTCCGTGCTGTCAGCTATCACCCCTCAAGGAGCCTTTCACTGCCCGACTCTGCGCTGTTCTCTTGAAACCCACGCCACTGGTTTCATCATACTCGAAAAAGAAAAATGAGCCTAGTTATCAGCGGGGAAAGTATTTCACCGGTCGACGCAAGTGTCTCAGCCCAGCAGACGCTGATTGTGGCGCTTCTTAGGCAATGGCCCAGACAGGCAGACCGAGGAGCACATGATAGCAAGAATGTTACAAGACAGAATAGAAACCATTGTCCACAAACAATTTACTACGAGATGAAAGCTCCCGCTTACAACGGACAAACAAATGGCACGACATCCAAGAAAGACACTAAGGTTTCTCCTCGAAATCATACTCTACCACCCGCACGGACGCATCGTTCTTATCACCACCGCTTCGAGCATCAACAGCCGTCATAGGGAAAACACTCCCGCCAGGCCTCCGACGGAACGAGGCCGCACGTCCAGCGTTCCTCACTCCGGTTCCCGTCAATGCCCCATTACCACCCGCACGAGCAACGTCCTCCCGCTGACGCTGCAACCTCGTTTCCCCAATCTCCCTATCAATGGCGATGCCCAAACCACGCGCACCACGTCCGACGATGGAGATCTCGTCGACGAGTGGACGACTGCGCGACGACGACGACGGCGGTGTGCCCCCGCCCCAGCTGCCGCCGTTGTTTGACACTGCTGCTGGAGTTTCTAATGGCGTCGCCCATAGTGACCGGGTTGTTTCGGCCCACTGTAGCGGACGGGTCAAGTACGCCGTTAAAGCGCTGGGGATGTCGTCCATCGGCAACTGGCAACCAAATGAGCTATTTAGTGGGACGAAATTCCCCCTGGAACAGAGGCGCAACGACTTACAGGTTTGGCAGTCATTCCATCTAGAATCACCACATCAGGCTCGCATTTCCCAGACGTGAGACCATTCGCACCACCACTCGGATGGAATGGACACCCTTTTAGTGCTTGTCTGAATTGGAAGACAGAACTTCGCATGATGGGGGTATGGTATGGGCATCTATCCGCGCGGACGAATGGTAGGCGGTCAGTGATGAAGCTCGAGGTGACACGCGAGGTGGATGAGCGAGGACTTACGGCATATGCAGGTCCATCACCGGTGTTGCCAAACCACCCCCACGCAACCGATCAATAATCTTGATAACCGCTCCCTTTGTTCCCTACCCGTCGAACACGAGTACACTTCGCGTCAGCAAACATACGACGAAAACGTCGAATTAAAAACCAGGGGTGGTCCAGAAAAACAACGTACAGAAACGACCAACGTCCTCGGCGAATTAATCATCGCTTCACCAGCCCACTCTTTTTTCGTCCAATCCCCGTAATCACCACTGTGCACGCCATACCCTTCCTCATCTGCCTCTGCGAGCAAGTTTTCATTCCACCCTTCGTGTTCTTGCAGATCGCGGATTACATCCAGGACATGCGCTAGCGGGGACGTTGACGTGGAGGAGGATGTTGGCAATGATGTGGACAAGGGTGACCGATAATGATGATGTGGCACCGCATCCGAGAGCGAGTATTTCCGTGTTCGAGATGTATCATGCGAAAGCGTAAGCAGGGTCGTCATGAAATGATCCCTCATCGCTCCCGTCCCACTCCCTGTTGCCGTGTCATCCTGTATCCCTCCCGCAGGTAGACTCGCATAGATACAAGCCAACCTGACCGCATCCTCGAGTTTCACTTTATCTGTTGCGACGAGAGCGGTGAGGGTGCCAATGAATCCGTACCCGAGAAGATGGGTGACGTCTTGTGGGAGGAACGAGGTGTGTTCCGGTGCGTGTGATTGGGCTGATGCGAGGATGGCGAGGTTGGAGGTGATGACGTAGGCTGCTTTGATGTCTGGTCGGGACATGAGTTCGTTCTGCAAGCAATAGGCAAAACGATCATCAGTCATCCTCCTTGCGAGATGAAGACTCGATAGGCACTCACGATACTACGATTCCCGACCCAACCACGAAGCCAACCTTTATTCCAACGCCTCCACAATGCCGGATCCATCCCATCTCCCAAACTCCCACTCATGGCGCTCTTCTCCTGCTCTATTGCCCGCGGCACGTATCCGATCTTTGAGCACGGAGTGATGAGTGCCTCGGATGCACGTTCCCATAATCGGAGGGATGCGGCGGTCGGGGATGTCGGTTGATGCGGGTATGAGCCCTGTGGACGTTTCAGTGCGGTTTAGTCATGAATGAAAAGGAGAAAACACCTGAAAAAGACATACGAGTCCAGCGAACACCAATGCACGGTTCCGCTCCTTTGCTGTCGACTTAGCGACCTGCTTTCCCTCCGTCTCTTCCGTTTGCGATGCAACGGTAACACCACCTCTCTCCCGTGCACGCGATGAAATCTTGCCAGTCATAAACCCCTTCCAGAACGGCTCTCTCACTTCCGCTCCTCCTCCACCGGCAAACATCGCAGAACTTGGTGGAGTTGCAGTGACAGGAGAAAGAGCGGTCATTCGTGTTCTAGTTTTCCTATGCGGTGAATCGCCTGGTGTGCCTTGAACATGCTTGACGACTTGCTGAACGAGCGGAGTTGCACCTTGTGATGGCGCACCAGCGGATGCTGGGAATGAAAACAAGGCGGGGTTGGTAACGAATGCTGAACGTAGGTGATGGTGAGGCGCCATGATGATGATGATGGTGAATCGTTTGAACGATTGTGACTTTTTAAAGTACTATGCTCAACTTAGTTTGAACAATTAATAATATAAGAAGAATTCCCTGGAAAGTGATTACCCGGCTGATGAGTAGAGTTTGACTCGCTTCCCCCTTCCTTCGCTTTTCGGGGTAGCCGGAACAGCTACCCGAACGGGGCGCCGCGACTGAGTTTTTTGCTTGTTTTTGAGTTGGACCTCGGACGTAGCGGGGAACGGGGCAGAACGGAGAAAGTCGCTCATCATCAGAGCCAATGCAACTGCCAATGCATATTGAAATAGAAATGCAACTAATGGAATAATAAAATCAACCAGATACAACTAAAGAAATCGACCAAGACATGGAGCAAGCAACAAAGATCTATGACACCCAGACAACTTTATGCAAAATGGCTGTAGACAGAAAACGCGGCATGTCAGCGCGACGCGTAATGATTTCTGTTGCAAGGCGCAAAGGCTACTTACATTCCCAGCGAGTTGAACGTCGCTAGCAACCTGCACAGAAACAACAAATTCATCAGTCCAGTACTCTACCTGCACGCCTTATCCCCAAAAAGAGGGTATAGTCGTACGCACTTGAGCAAATCCGCAACGTCCATCTTGGCCGCTCGATTCTCCCCGAACCCGGAATCAACTAGGATCGTCTCGATATACTGACTAAAGTCGAATCCGTCTTCCAGGAGCTGTCAGAGGTAGTTGGCAACCTATCAGCTTCCCCCCCTCCTGTTTTCCTTCCGTGATCCCTAGAAATCAGACCCACCTTTCCCGTCTCGGAACACCACGTCTTGTAATTCGCCTCGAGCAAGTCCTTGACACCCTTTGCCTGGAAACACGCACGAATCGTCTTGTTCCGCCGACTAAAAACAACTCGATTCAACCCATCGAATTCCTCAAACCTCACCGCAGGGGGCGGATTCTTCGGACTCATCCGCACGACACTACTTTCCACCAATGGCGGCGGGCGGAAATTGGCCTTGCCAACTTTCATAATGTGTTCTACTGTTGCGAATAGTTGGACGTTTGCGCTTAGACGACACCATAGGTTTGAGCCGGGCGTGGCGCAGAGACGGAGGGCGAATTCACGTTGGAACATGAGGACGGCTGTTCGGATGATTGGGCGGTGGGAGAGGAGTTTGAAGACGAGTGGTGAGGAGATCTAATGAGGTGTCGTCCGTTGCCTCGGTTAGCGTTAGACGTAAATCGGCCCGTTGGCCTGGACGACTCACCTGGTACGGCGTGTTGGAGATGCAGACGTCAAAGTAGGGCAAATCTGCCTTTACGAAATCCCCAATAATAAGCTCCAACTTGCGTTGCTCCGGTCTGGTTTCCCCACAAGTCACACACATCAGCACACGCACACACACACTTGTCCAATTCCCTTGATCCTGAGCACGAAAGCGAACTCACTTTCCCAATACACGTTTCGTCACTTCACTCGCCATACGCGGGTCCATCTCCACTGCCACGACTTTCCGACACTGCTCCAGAATTCGAACGGTCAAGTTTCCTGTTCCCGGTCCAACTTCCAGGACGACGTCTGTTTGTTTTAAATTTGCCTGTTGCATGGTGAGAGGAAGTGTGGCGTTCAGTCTTCCGGTAGATACGACGGCAGTTTGTGGATTAGCCATACCTTGTCTACAATCCTACAACCGCATAAAGAAACACCCATTAGCTCGCTCACTCTCCAAGCAAGACGTAATTGTCGAGCAACGACGACCCGACCACCTCGAGAACTCACCCCTGAGCAACCAACGGATTCATCAAAATATGCTGCCCAAACTTTGCCGTATCGAACAAATGGTTCTTCCCTCCTCCTCCTCCCGCCGCTCCTCCTTCTTCTCCAGCAGCAGCAGCCTTGCCCTTGCCCGGTCTCGATGACGCGGCAGCAACGGCCGGTGCATGTTGTCGCGATAGTTTCTGAGATGTCGCTTTCGGCATGTTGGGGTGTGTGTGTATGTGTGTCGGTTTGGACAGGATAGGGGACCAGGTCATCTAACTTGTGGTAATTCATTCAGCTTTGGATGATGCTCGGTCGAGGAAATCTCGGCACTTGCACGTGACCTTTGTTTATTTTGTCAAGATCGCCGATGGGAAATGCCGATGGGAATCAATTCCCAAGTCCGACGTAAGACCATACTCGGAAGGGGGTATATAAGTATCCCTCCCTTCCTCCTCGTCTTTGGTCCAAGAGCGGATCCGCCACAACAGATATCATCACCTACACAACACAAACATGTTCTTTGCACTCAACATCGCACGTTCCGCTCCTCGACGGGCAATCACACTCGCCGCTACCACCCGACCTATTAGTAGCACAGCCACTCGTACATTACCCGCCTCCGATATGGCGAACCCAGGGAAACCCGTCAATGTTTCCGAGAATAGGTATCGCCCCTACTCGCCAATTGTTGACAAGACATTCTACTGAACCTATCCCGCGCTTCGCAGCCAACACCCAGACCAAGTAAAACGCGGCAACGAACCCGCCAACGATGCCGAGCTCGACCCCAAGAAATCAAGTGAAGGGGGTGAAGCCGGTTCCGCAACGTTTGCGAGACCGACAAAGGAGCCGGATGCGTCCAAGAAACCACTGACGATGGGCAGCGGCACGCCAGGAACGAACAAGTTGGATTAGGTGGTAGTGGGAGGGAAAGAAGAATGGATCGCAGCAAGTTGTATTGAAATTATGAAATGTCGTGAGCGTGTATACTGTAAAGGCACATTGGTGCACAAGAGTTTGCTTTACTTATGACATCTTGCGTCATTCGTCTTTATACAACCACATCACTATACCACCGCATCTCCATGATACAACCGCACACCCAAACGCCACCGCACGCACGCTCAGAACTTTATCTTGCGCTTCTTCCGTTTCTGGCCCGACCCTTTATCCGTGGGCTTGCACGAATCGCACCACCATTTCCCCGCGGGAGGTTTAGTCATTCCCAGGCAGGAAAGGTGGAACCAGCCGCCGTTTGGACAGTCGTTGTTCTATCAGCAGCCAAGTGGGGGAGTAAGCGACTGCAAGGCGGAATGCGGAAGAAGCGGCACAGAAGGGGCACTTACCTCGCATCCGAGCATTTCTCCGAACGATACTTGATGACAGAAGCTGAACAGGAAAGAAGGGTCACAATTCGTAACAGTCAGCTACTGCCAGCTTCACATCACACCCACTAGAAGGCAAGACACCCACCAGTACCTCGGTTCATTCGGGTCAATCTTCATATCAAACTTGTGCGCGGCCATGTACCCCAAAACAATCGGCTCCGGCTCGGCCTTTTGCTTGCCCCGCTGTCTACTCGACATTGCGGCGGTACCACTGGCACCACCTTCTGCGTCTGCTTGAGCCGTAGTCGAGTTGGGATGATGCAGCGCGCTGCTTGATACCCCGATATTTAGAGCGTCCGCAGCGCGTGCAGCGTGACCGGACCCCTTGATTCCTTTACGCCAATTCTTTCCTACCCTCTTCACCGCCTGATCAGGACCAGCGTTCCCTGACGCGCCCAGCACAAGATCACCGGCGTCTGCTCTTCCGCCAGCTTGTAACATTGACTCGGTGGGAGGTTCGCTGTCGTCCCCAGTTATTGTTGCACCTGTAATCGCTGTGGAGGGTAACGTATCTTGCCGTATACCCAGATTTAAGGCCGCTTGCTGAGCTTGTAATGCGGCATCCAACGATCTGATATGTCGGTCCACCTGCCAACCCACGGAAATGAGCATTCTCCCTTGAGGCTCATCCGTAGACGTGCATCAGAACGTACAGTATTATAAGTCCCCATCGCAATCCCGACCTTTTCATCCGCACTTCTCAGCATCTCCCGCGCCAACTTGCCAATTTCTGGTAACAAAGCCCGACTTGCCATCGCTGGCACAAGGTCATGCGCATACATTTGCGCATGTCGGGTTTTCAGAAGTTGCATTTGGTGTGTGCCGTTGGTAGGCGGTGGTGTTGGTGGTGGGTTAGCATCAATGGATGTCGGCTGTTGGTCTACCGTTGCTGTTGGCGGTACCGATTCTGTCGAATGATTATCGATACCGTTCGGTTTGGCGTGGGTTCCGTTCGTCGTAGAGTCCGGTATGGCAGGAGGGACGTCACCAGACGCCAGCACTGGTATCGACGTCGCCGACGCGGCATCACCCATCACAGTCCCTGCGTCCATACTTGCTTCCGGCGATTCCTTTCTATCCAACGGTGCTTCTCGGCAATCACCCTCAGTGCCATGTTGATCTCCCGATAAAGACGCTTGCTCAACCTCTCTTACGGGCTGGCTTTTTAATGTTTCCGACTTTTCCTCGGATCCCGGTCCCTTCTGCGTCTGGTGCAAATTCACGTCCGGGGTCTGTATCGTAGAAGCTTCGCCGCTCTTTTCGTCTTCTGCTCGGGGATCCTGGTGCATAGCGTCCGCGTCCATAGGCTGCGCATTTGCTTGTGGCGCTGGACCACCATTCCCCGTCGACGTATGTTCGTCTTGCGCTACAGCCTCCCCTTCCTGACACGGAGCAGTGACGGTATTCGGTGTAGCTGTATCCGACTGCAGTATCGGGAGCGGATCCTGTAGTCTTTCAGGAACAGGCAAAGGCAATCTTTGTGCCACGTATTTCCGTATTATTTCAAGCAGCTGGCCAGTCTGTCCTGTATAACGCAGCGAGGCACGAGTAAGCTTTGCTTTGTAAGTAGTAAGATCTGTATGCGGATATATAAGAGGGGAAGCACTCACGTTGTGTCTGGTCGTCAAGCTCACGCAGTAGTGCGAAATTACGATGTATCTCAAGTGGAAGTTGTTCCACCACTACCAAAGCACGGAGGATCAGCACAGGATACACTATACACGCGCCTTTGCATCCCGCAGAGCGCTTCCAATGCCGGTTGTGAAACATGCATGACGTACCTTCATAGTATTCCTGACTAAACTCTTGCCACACCGGGTCCTCCTCTTCTTCGTCGTCATCCTTTTGGCTCTCCTCTTGCAACTCGGCGGCGTCTGGTTCGTCATTCGCATGACTTTGCTCTCCGTTCACGCCTTGCTGGTGATACACTACCTCTCCATGGTACTGTTCGTGCTGCTGTATCGTTTCATCTTCATTCTCCTGATTTCCATTGAAGCTGGGTGATGCGGCGGCTAGCCTCGTCCTCGTCGCCGCCCTGCTCCTGACAGAACCTCCCTTTGCCCGTATATGAGGTTTATTCGGTATGCTCATTGACGTGTCTATCGAGCCGTTCATATCATCCTCTCCCGCTAGCCCATTAACCGCCGTTTCCCCGAGTTTGGTTTCTACTGGTTTCTGAAAGGATGCGGCCAATGAAGTGAGCGACGGTGGAGCATATTGAGTATCGATTGAAAGAGGTCGTTTCCTTGATCTTTCTGATCTACGACTGGACATGGCTGAAGTGCGATCCGTGCGAGGGAACGCGAGAACGACGAGAGAGGTAAAGAGTAAGTTGGTTATTGTAATAGACACAACATTCATTGATGCATGCACCTCCTACAGTAATGGGTGATCGAGAAGGCGGCAATGAGACGGACATGATCACAGCTCAATGTCCGCATGGGATGAATCACATTCAACTATCCTCATTCATCTATAACCTACTGTATTCATATTGGAATCCCTCTCTAGTCTCTCCCTCGTAGTCCTCTCCATCAACGCCAACAAAACTTCCTTCAAAATGGTAAGCGTACAAACAGTCTACACATTTCCGCAACACACTAACCCGTTCTGCTCTCCTTGTATAGCTCATGTTCTCGTAGGTCGTCTTCCGTTACCTCCTCGTATCAAACCCTTTACTTTTTACTGACCTCTCTTGATGCCCCGGGATGGTCGATCAGAGTATTCAAAACGCTCACAGAGCAGGTTGTCACGGTTGAATTGAAAAACGATCTATGCCTCAAGGGCACGCTTAAATCCGTCGACCAGTGAGTAGTTGGCAAGCCACGGTCCAATCATTCGGGATCAAGCGGAGATGCTGATTCAGGAACATTCGGGTTGTGCTAGGTTCCTCAACATCAGATTGGACAATATCCAAGTATCCGATCCTGAACGTTTCCCACACATGGTGAGCAACCTTCCCCCCCTTGCACGCACCGACCGCACACCCGCCCAGAGCCCGACCCAACAAACACATCAACGTGAATGGCTAATCTAGATGACTATACAACCCTACTAGATGTCCGTCAAGAACTGTTTCATCCGAGGCTCGGTAGTGCGGTATGTGCAGATACCACGAACGGCGGTGGATACCACGCTTTTGGAAGATGCGACAAGACGGGGTGAGTTTCACAGATCCCTGGCTGCCTTTTGCTGCTCGCTTGGGGTCGCATCCGGATGAAGCTAACGTTGGCTATGTTTCCTTATCATTAGAGGCGCAAGAAGGCAAAAAGTAAAGAGGACACGGTGCGACTGCAATAGTTGGAAATTGATGATAGATGGCGCGTTCTTGCACGGCTGATCGGGTTACTCCCATTGTACAATACTAGACCGAACGCTTGCATCTTTGTATCTCATACAACAAGACTATCAGTCTAACAAAAAGCAATCTAAGACGAAGTATCTGCGCAACAAGGACGAGTCAGTCATTCCATGTTCAACGTCACATCAAACAGCGAAAACAAACGTACAGTAATAATACTCGTCAACGAGCTCGACATGATCCCTCAAAATTCCCGCCACCAGCCTGACCCCCCATATCTTCTCCAACAGCCCCATGAAGCGCATGACCTTGACCCTCGTGTACCGCTGCCACAATGCACCCTTCAAGAAGTAGAACAACAATGCACGGTCTCGCGCAGCATACGTCTGTGCGAGTAACGGCGTGAATGGTTTCTTTGATGGTGGTGCTAGGGACGGCATGAATGCTGCAGCGAGGGAAGGGATCCCAGATGAAGACGAGGATGACTTGTTCCTTCGGAGAAGCCGCGCAACCAGGATCCATGCGAGTGGGACGATACTCGTCCATCGACTTGCTCTTGCCAGGGTCTGCATTCCTGTACCAGTCGCTGCTCCACCAGGTTGCTTTCGGTTTCGAGAAGCAAGGTAGTAGTATACCAGCACGCTGACAAGGCCCTCCGTCGCTACCATGCTTTCGCCTAGCCATTCGCGAGCGCCTTCAAGCCGAGGCAAAAGGTCGGCCGGATTGTCCTGATACGCTTCGGGTAATCTCGGGAGGAGAGGAGGCAGGTGGTTGTGTGCTGGCGAGCCCAGAGGAAAGGCGGAAATGATCCGTGGGACTGCTGACGGGATCCGCTGGGGACTGTCCTTTGGCGCGTCGGCTGATTGCGACGAGTCGGATTCGGATGCGGCTGCTTGAGCGATCACAGAAGGGTCGACTTCACGCTGTGGTAGCGGGAACGATAGCACGGGTCGTTTGGTGATCATCAAGAGGGACAATTTTAGAGCGGATCTGAAAAGCCAACCGGCCAAGTCTCAGTGCTCTGATGCGAGGGAGCAACGACAATGAACTTACTTGACAGCTTCGAGCCAGACCAACAATCTCCATCGCTTCCACCTCCCTTCTTCCCTCCCGGGACCACTGGATCCACTCCGCCGCACGGTCACCATCTCCAGCAACAGCTGTACATATCCAATAACCACCAACGCCCTACTCGCCGTTTTATACGTCACCGACTTGCCTGCGAAATATCGGGTGTACCGTGCATGCTCTGAGGGAAGAGGTAGTCCTGCATCTCCCTGTAGTGGGTCTTGATCGGGAGGGTGGTCCGGAAAAGTAGGAGGATTCGCGAGCGGGTCCGTCGGAAACGCAGGTTCCGTGCTCAATAACACTTCTGGCCGAGGTATCCCATCCTCGCCACTGACCGTTACATCAGCCGTGATATCTGAATTTTCTACTCTGCTGCCTGAGGGCCGAGCAAACGGGGACGAGGGAAGCCGACGAAGCTGGTCCAGTCGTTTCGAAAGGATCGAATCATGGTAGAGCGAAACGAGGGATAATGCCGAGTACACTGTGGTGCAGAACGGCAAGTCAGCACTGTCATTCAACTCCGAGCAGTATCTTCAACGCCTGATATGGCAAGGAAGAGAACTCACCTCCTTCGCTTGCCACCTCTGCATCCTGGAATCTTCCTGGGAGAAACCACGTCACATTCCTCAGTGCCGTTTCAATCTGCACGAGCGTTGCAGTATTGTCCAGCAGCGTCTCGTCGTATGCGTTCTTGATTGCTGAGAGGGGCATCTTTGATGACAGGTGCACAGCCGGGCGGACAAGAAGGGACGGTGTTTAGGGGACAAGGGTAAAAAAAAAGACGGAGAACATGATGATTGTTCGAGCTGAATTCATGCCGGCTATCACTTGCGCGCCGACGCGGATCCAAAGCAGCTTGACCTACCGAACGACTCCCTTCATCTCGCATCCGGCATCCGCCTCGATTCTCAACTCTTCAACCGCCATATCCACCATGTCAAGGTTTCCATATCGCAATCCGAGCATATCAATCAGATTCATGTATTTATTTGATCATGGTGTCATACAAAAAGATTCAAACATGCGCTTTCTTTCTTCGGATTATAGGGCTACACTGGTTCCACATATCTGCTACATGCCACGCGACACGACCATTTCTTATCGCAAGGGAACACCGGTGGAACCGTGGCCTGAGATTTCACGTTCGCTGTAGAAGGGGAGAGCAGGTCAGGATGATCCAAATACGAGGTCATGAAGGGAGAGCTGCAACGTACTGAACGTATTTGCCGTTGTGCCATACCAATCCGTGAGGACCCTTGGATTCAGGGTGGTCGGCTCCGTGACCCGCTAGAAAACCGCACAGCAACAGCGAATAAGCTTTCGTGTCGAGGGATCAAGGTGGGATAAGAAACCAGTGCGTACCTTTGTGTTCCTCGAGCTCCTGCTTCAACTCGGAGAGAGGACCTCCCTCGGTGTGAGTACCAGTGCTCTGCCTGAGCTTGTCAGTCAAACCCTGACCCTGACCCTGACCCTGACCTTGCTGATGCGAGGCCAAACCGGCAGCTCCAGCTCCGAGACCAGCTCCGGCACCGAGGCCTGAAGAACCAAGACCCGACGAAGTTTGCTGTTGATAGCCGCTAACGCCCTGGTCAACAAAGTGGGTTTGGCCAGTAACACTGTCCTGGATCACACCATCGGCATCGATCTTGGTGGCTGTAAGAGAGAACAGACGTAATTAGTGTCGATTCGAGTGGAATAGACGGCAAAAAGAACTACATACCCCGTTGACCGGTAAGAGCGATACCACCAGCTCCTACAGCGGCAGCGCCTACACCTGCAGCAGCAGCACCGCCGTGGTGTCCGTGAGAGTGAGAATCGGAAGTCAAGCCTCGAGTGGAAGACTGTTCTTGCGATCGCGAGCCGGACGTCAAACCTCCAGTGGACGATTGGTCGTGGTGACCTGCTCCCAAACCGGCCTTGATACCTGCTTCTCGATCCCTGAGGTCGGAACCGACAGATTCCTGACCGTGAGAGTGCGAGTGGCTACCAGTGAGCCCAGCGGCCGCGCCGGTCAAACCAGCACCGGTACCAGTACCAGTCAATCCAGCACCAGTGTTGCCCCCTCCTGCAAAGTTGAAAGAAGAAACGTAAGCATGAGAACGTCAGAGGTATAGAAAATGAACACGTACGGAGCTCAGGAGTCTCGTCGTAGGCGTCTCGTTTACCGTGCAACGTTTTGAGACCGCGCGAGTGACCTTCATGCGAACCGGGGTGAGACTCGAAGTTACCACCTGTCAGACCAGCGCCAGCTCCAGTAAGACCAGCAGCAGTCGCTGCGCCTTGACCAGACATGACTCCGTGCGATCCGTGTTCTCGGCCGCTGGTGAAGTCGTTGTTGTCTCGACCGGTAAGCTTCTCGCCTACGGATCGGTGTTCACCAGTCGACCTGTTCTCGCCGACCTTTGATGCATCAGACTCGAAAGCGGTGGGTCCGCCTGAGCCTCGACCGATACCTTGATCACCGGACGTAGTGTTTCGATCCGAAGATGAGCCAGTAAGACCCGATGATCCGGTAAGACCAGAGGTGGAAGAGTGGTTGTGCCCGCAAGTGTGGTCGTGAACGTGATCAGCGCCGTGGGAGTGGTGCTGGTGTTCGTGTTGACCAGTGATCCCTGTAGAGCCGACGTTGGAACCTACGGGGGCACCTGCTGAAGTGTTGGAAGTGCTGAAAGCGTTGGCAGTAGTGCCGGTCGATGAGCCACCGCCGATGGGAGCACCAAGGGAAAGGTCTTGTAGAGGGTTGTGGTGGGACATTGTTGTTGGGTGTGTTTGTGTTTGTTTGTATGCTGATTGTGTAAACGATGCGGAAGAAAAGGGGAGGGAAAATAATGTTCCGCTCTGGATTGCCCGTAGTTATTATATGCAAACAACAAGGGAACATCTGAAATCGCCAGTCCCCGGCCACTCGGCCACTACGTCATAGCCCGATCAACGCGTCATAAGTAGGATTCTGCCACGTGTTTTTCGCAGTCTCCCTTGATCTGGCAATAATTAGATGATGTGATGCTTGTGGCATATATCAATTTGTGCAAATACATGTCCTACAACATGTTGATAGTCGCACAAGGTATACTCAAGCCCTGCGACGTCTCCCTCTTTACAGACGCGCGGAAAGAAACGAAAGAGGAGCAAACTCGAATAGGATCTTGATACAATGCACAACTCGGATCCCATATAATCTCCTTAGGGTAGGTTACAAGAGGCATTTCGGTCCCCACCACGCTGCAGCGAGATGATCTAACTTCTATGGAGCTCTCTCCGCACTCTGTCGCACAGCACTGAGCCTCACATCTCAACGCTCATTCCCTAGAGCTTTCTATATATGACCATTATCATCAGTCACCCTTTCGCACCCTCTACCCCTGCTGGCAACTCACGAAACAGTGCCTGGCGAAGCATCCTTTGCCTTGCGCTCCTCTTCCTCCAACCTCGCTTTCGCACGCTGGAAAGCCGGTCGAGTCTCTACGGCCTTCATCCATTTCCGCAGGTTCTCGCCGATCTCGATTTCGGGCATTCGGTTGGTGTTGATCAGGACGTTGATGGGGTAGCACATCATGAACTATGGTTGCAGCGTTATCGTGATAAGTAGAATGAATGTTCTGCGATTACGATGGAAAGAATAGGGCTTACGTCTCCTGCTCCCGGTTCAGATTTACCGCTAAACCAGCCGTGTGCAGTCTTGCCCAACTCGCTCTCCATCTGTTCTCGTACATTCAGGTCAACTGACATGGATACCCCAAGCGACAACAACGACTCACGTAGTTGACAGATGACTGAACCTGCCTGTTAAGATACGTAGCCTGGCCATCGACAAGAGCATCAGCACCAATCAACCAATGCTCCGCAAGGGAAGGTCACGGCTGACGGGATTTACCTTGACAGTACTGACGAACCCACTAATCACGGGCTTGACAAACCATGGCGCCTGTTGGCCCGAGATGACAAACACCAACGACATCTGCATGAACAGCATGAGCGAGCCTTCAGAGTAGTTCGACCAGTACGAGTCGTTTAGATCGAATTCCTTGCCCGTCTGGGTGTACGTGTGTTTGAGGTAGTCTGCGCAGGTTGCGAAGGAGGATGGTGGAACATATCAGCATGCATCCGGGATATTCTACACTGAAGGAAGCGGAAGACAAAGACGATACTGACCGATGATTGTTCCACTCTCTCTACATTCACAAATAGCAGACAAACATCAGCCTCGCAACATTGCCGCATCTACCCTGCCGTCTCTGACCATCACTCACGCAATAGCTTTCCCATGGTCCGTGATCACTGGTGCCTAATGTGCCCCCATATACAAACAGATCAGCTCCAGTCCGCTTTGACGTTTCACTATTCCAGTCCGCTGCGTGGAATGAAACAACTTGCCTTGCCCAACGGATGAACCGCCTTGAGCTCTTTCGGCGCTGCAATGGGGTCCCTCAGATATACTTTCACTTCGTATGGAATGCTCATCTCCTGTCATGCAGAAGGGACACGAGGGTGAGCGGTGGAGCTCAACTCCGATACCTGCGCCTGAAAACAAGGTGAGGAAACGGGAGAGACGTACTTCGAGTGCCCAGACTGTTAGACGCCATGGTCAAAGCGAATATGTGAGCAAGAGATATGCGTATGTCTGACAGCCAGATAAATAGAAAGGTAGTCTATGGAGCTTACATATTCTCTCCGACCTCGAGGCATTCAAGTGATGGAGCACGATTTCAGGCTTCTGTTCGGTCGTCATCGTGTTGTGTGGTCGTATAGTCGCAATGAGACTCAGGGTGAAGATTACAGGGGTACGGGTATAAGCCTATCTATATAGTCACACTGGTAGCGAAACGACCGCTTGATGAGACGTTGTTGAAATGAGAGACAGACAGAGGGGAGAGGGTGCATCAAGGTATCGAGTGGTGTTTGTCGACAGCTATTTTTGACTCCGCTATCTCATCAAAAGCTTCCGATGGCGGATCCCGGGTACCCATAACTAACCGTGATCTTGCAACTTGGTCAGTTACTCATTCTACTCAAGAGAGGCGTACGGTGTGAAGGTGAAAAGGTGGAGAAGAGAGGGCAGGAGTGTAATTATTCATTATTCACTTCTGTGTATGCACACACTATAGGAATAAAAGAGAAACAACTTTTTTACACGACATCTATATTGCCGCACGCTACGGCGCGCTTTCGAGTATTCAACAAAAAGTGGCGGGAAATTATGTGGTGTCATTATAGATTGGACAGTTGAATGAAGGCGTCCAGCATGATCAAGATCGAGGGGCTCGACCGTTGTAGTCGACGCCAGCCTTGGCGGTGCTAACAGATTCGAGCAGGAATAGTCAGCGCACGGTCTTCTCTTCTGCGACCGAATACTTACTAATTACCAAAGCAGTCGTAGTCAAAGTCGATCTCCTTGACTCGTTGACGCAGAGCAGATAACACGGTGTCAAAGGAGCATAGACCCTGGGCGTTCTGCGGGCATCCAGGGTAGGATTTGTCGATTGGCAAAACCGCATCGTTGCTATCGGTCGTAAAGGGATAGAGCGGTCAAAGACGAATCCAGCGCACAGGGGAACACGTATGACTACTCACAGAAGGAACCGAACTTGCTTGGTCGGCGACATTTGAGAACACTCCATAACCTGAATGACGAGATGGGTGGCAAAGGGCACAACTTGGGACGCGACGAACGAGTGTTGTTGCTCGGGTCGGCCAGTCAGGGGGGGAGGCCCGGATGAAAAAATGGCGCTCAAGTTCAACGCGGTCAGAGTGTCGAGCACTACGACCTCATGAGTGGCGTCACTAAAAATGCTTTGATTCAAAGGGAAAGTCGCAGCGTTCGGATCCAAGGTGCTATTCGTGGTCGAGTTGTACTCGCTGAGTGCTCGGTGCTCGAATCTCGAAACAAACTCCTCCAAGTAACCCTTGCCCTGAGCAGCAGCGACAGGCGATCCGAATCCGTTGTTGTAGTAGAAAGCAATGTCGTAGTAGTATTCGTAGTCTCTGAATTCTTCCTGCGTGAACAGCTTGCAGAATTGCGAGTACCCGAGCGCATCCGTCTCGTAGGAACACAGCTGCAGCATCGCAACGATATCGGTCGTCGTCAAGTTCACTCCTGTCAAGGACGCCTGCAAGCGAGAGACAGTCGGGGCAAAGGCGGTTGCCGAAAAGTTGGTCGCAGCGGTGGATCCGATGCTGCCTCGAGATGCAACATTTGAATTCTTGCAAGTCCCGTACGGTGCGCCTGTATTGTTGAATCCAGTGGCTTCGACAACAATCTCAATGTTGACCTCGTCCAAGAATTCAGGAACACCAAAGAAGCCAGCGGCGAAATTTTGAGCAGTCTTGACCATTCGGTCCTGACTTTCGGTGCGGAAGACGGGCAATGTTCCTTGTTCGGTAAAATTGTTGAGAAGGTGGCCGTACAATTGTCGGAACTCGACGCCTAGTTCAAAGTTCTGAAGACGGCCGAAGGGAGTGAGCAATTCTGCCCCCAGTTTGTAGGTCCAGTCGTTCAAGAATGACAGGTCTCCCGTAGCGTTGAACCCCGGCATCGACTTGGTCGCTTGCTGGAGCTTGGCCGAGAAAGCGGTAGGCAAGCTTCCAGTTGTGGGGTATCTCGCTCCATGGCGGTACAGTAGATGACTGCAGAAGAAACGTAAGAAGTTCAGCTACAAGTACAGGATAAATCTAGAACGTCTGTTCAGGCTCACACTTGGGTGATCTCGCATTGATCAGGGATCAACGGTGACGCCGAAGGTAGACCATAGAAGCTGCTGTTCACAGTGTACCAGGGAGACAAATTACCCCATTGCTTGAAAATGCTAAAGTTGGACGACGCATTGTTGTCGGCAGGTTTAGCCCCAACAAGGGGGAAGAACGCTTCGTTGTTGTTGGGATAGGCGGCAGCGGTCTGAATGGCGAGAGGTTCGACGCCGGTGGCTGTCACACCTGGGTACCCAATTACGGTCTCGCCGGGGAAGAGAGCAGAGTTGACCTTGGCTGCAGACGAGCGTTCGTGAACGAGATTGTTAGTGAGAGCAAGGGGAGCGTCGGGATGCCGTGAAACTCACTGGCTGTAGGCGGAAAAATGTCAGAACTGGTTGCTCCTGCGTTCGATGAGGCTCGCTTTTGGAAGGGAGACGCGGCGACAACGGTCAAAGCAGGGAGGAGGAAAGCAAAGGCGATCATGATGAAGGCTTGTCGAGACTCTTGAGCCTATGAATGAAAGCCTAGAGTGATCAGAAGATGGGTCGGTCGTCTCCATATCGAGCGTGTTAGGGAAGAAAGCCAATCATGGACTTTATATACGTACCTCGGCGTTGGCTCCATGCTAAGTCGACGACCATTCGAAGCTAGAAGCCGATAGGCAAGCGCTATGCAACTCTACCAGGAGTATTTTGGAAACGTTTGACAATGGCGAGTTCCGTTCATTTCGCTGAGAATGCCATCCACTCAGCCTTGAATCAAGGGTGCACGTTCGCTCTTGCTCACGCGTGAAGGTATCGTCCGCAGTCCGACATGAGCCATGCGAGGAAGCAAGCAGAAGATAGGAAGATGATGCGGAATGGACTCGGAACGGGCGGAAGGGGTAACTGCTCATGGCTATTTTCGGCTGACTGCTCTATTTCCTTAGATTCGCTTGCTCGATTCCTATATTTTAGGACCCGGTCGGTTTAGGTCCGCAGCCTCGTGCGAGGCCACTGAAGGGCGACCTGAATTGAGTCGTTTTACGATGTGGCTCGACAGACTCCAAGCTGCTCGGCAGGCCTAACAGACCAACAGGCGAACAGGTCAACAGATGACACATAGACAATCTTAATACACTGCAAAGAGATCACATACATCTGGCAAGCTGCAGCTAATTCGGCTGCTCAAGTGGCTGCGTCTTCTTCGCTTGCACGCACGCATACAACATTGTATAACCTACGTTCTGCCAATACACATGTACACACCCTGAAATTTGCTCTGACATTGCCGGATTGGCACGCTTAAGACTTTCGTGCTAGTCCAAAAAGCTGTATCTTGTCGGCGTTGCTTTACGCTCCATGCCTTGACTGAATCCGTTGGAGAGAATCCACCACATAACGGCTGCTAGAGACGTCTAACTTCGTTCCAGGAGCCAAGTCTTCCAATCGTTCAAAACCGCGGAGTTCTTGGCAAAGTCTGCTTCTTCACTCTCTCCATCCACAACCTACAAAGCAATGCGCTTAAGAAAGGCTATTCACTTTTTGCTGGGAAATTCAAATGCTCACTTTGACCATGACATGCTGATAGCCCTCATAAATCTTGATCGATTTGTCCGCACTCGTCACTTTCTCCATATATTCCATACTAGCCTTGTGCGACGTAGTTCGATCGCCGTCCCCGTGAAGAAGACGGATAGCTAGATTAATGACAGATCTATCAGTTTTGGGTTTCCTATATATACGCAGGAGGATGGGACTTACGAGTCTTGGTAAACCCAGCATTATCCACTGTTTCAGTAAATGCGTTCAAGAGAGCGATGCCCGTAGCGATGCGAAGCTTGCCAGTGTAGTTCATGGCTGCGCAAACAAAGTTGACATCATATAAGCCGTTGAATTACGTTCATCAGTGCAGTTCCTGAGGACTTACGATCTTGACGGAATTCAGCAGGTACTCGCACATCGTCACTGATCAAGTCTGATCGAGCAAAGCAGGTACTTAGCTCACTGGATTCTTTTGTTGGCAAGAGGGTCACAAACCTAGAGGTCCGCCATCTAGAAGAGGGACCTTGCCAGCGACTTTGACCAACAGCTTTCCAACCGCGGTGACAATCGCATTAGGTCTATCAGGAACTATACCACGCAAACACGTAAATATCGTCAATGAGCAATCAAGCGCTTGCCAACCTATTCGGACACTCACCATCAAGCAACGGACACATGGCAAACGCGCCATGAACAGGCGGCATCTTTTCCCTTTCCTCCTGCGTGAACCGATCCGCGGTAGTCAATGCGTAGAGAACGGTCAAACCACCCATTGATGTTCCGGTGAGGAATGTCTTGCGGGGAGGAGAAGCCGTGGAGGATGGTAGCGTGCGAAGGTCTTGTAGAACAGTAAAGACTGCGTCGGGGAGCGAGTGAGCGGTGGGGAGATAGCCATGTACACTAATAGCGTTCAGAGCCGTCATCAGGAAACAGCCGAGTCTTGAAAGACAAGAATATACCTACCCAGTAGATCGACCATGCTATGAAGTACGATTAAGCACAGAGCAGAGGGTTAGCCTCGTCTCGAGATTGCAACTGCGACCCGCGTTAAACCAACACTTACTCCAGGCATATCGGGCAAGATGACCCTGAAACCAGCTTTGAGAATTTCTTGACACTGGAAAGCGTATCTTCCGCTGTTCTCGGTAAGGAGGAGATGGGTTATATAAGATAAGCTGGAATGTTTAGTAGAGGGCGTGTTGTGCAGAAGGATGATCCGTACCCGTATTCCCGATAGCCTGTAGGTCGTTTACATCAACCACAGCACAGGGAGGGTCAAAACACTTTTTATAAAGTTGGCATAGACAAGCGACACTCACCATGAACATAAACCACATCGACTCCTCTTCCCCGTCTGTCCTCCAAAAACTCGTCTTTCATCTCCAGCACTTTATAGTAGATCCACTCATCGTTGCCCCTAACGTCTCGCAACTCAGCTTCGGTCAAGGTGATATCTTCTCCCTTGATGATTCGACTGGCACTGGAAGCGACCTCGTTCGGGTTAAAGAACACTCGTCGTTGAAGCGTTGTGATCTGTGGAGAGACATCGAGCGCTTTCTCTACATGGGTTATGGGAAGCAAGTATCTGCCATGCGCTGTAGGAAGACGTTGTTAAGTTGGAGAGCCCGTTTCGCCGAGGGTGGCCTTCAAACTCGACTCACTTGGATCCATCATCGTTGCGACTTGGTTATGACGTTGACGACGATGAAAGAAGAAAGTAGTAGTCACTGATAGAACGAGGATGTATGCCAAAATTAAAAGGACCATGACAGGGAATACCGGCTACTTGTTATATTTCTCCCCCATGAGCTGTGTAGGGTTGATTCTTTTGTCTCACAATCATTTTCTTGATCGCGAACCCAAAGAAGCTGCCTGTCGATGGCTGTATGAATCCCAGTATTCTGGCCAAGGACCAGGTTCAATCAATCCCGGATTTCCTTGGGTTTGTTTCGAGACTGTAGGGCCGAGGGAATTCTCGACACATGTAGGAGCATACAGCAGCCATTTGCATCAGTTATATCGACTCAGCAGTTAGTAGCTCTCGCTTGTTTTGTTTGTTCACGCAGTTTACGCTAGCGCATGTCGAATATGCGATCATTCCAGGCTGATTCTCTTTATCGCTGACCTCTTCGACTCGATATATTGCATACTGCAACATAGAGAGGAGTCAACCTTTGCATAGTGATCAGATTTCACCAATACCACCTCGCCGCCATATCCCGATCCGTCGCTCGTTTTTCGTGGTGCCAAGCAAGGACAGCACAGCCCGTGCATAAACTTTGCAACTACGGCTTGCACCATCTAGCCAGGTACAAGTATCTACCTAATCGGCCAGTCTCTCCCTCAGACTTTCAGCAATCATGGCGACGTTACCCGACGACCCAGAGATGAGCTTGGAGGAAGATAGATTCGAGGTCGAATGCTGGCGATATGTCGGAGAGCCATTAGGATTCGGATCAGCTGTTGTCAGTCAGACGATGAGACCAGCAGTCGCGGATCTGGCGAAAGGTAGCGGCCCTGCGCAGAACGACAAGAGTGACGGCTGGTTTGGCGTAAGTTTTATCATATCCTCTTTGGAATTCTCTCACATTAGCTCCCTATCTGACTGAAAGCCACATTCGTCTCCTTATACAGCTGAACAAGCATAAACGTAGCCGGACGATATCGTTACAAAAAAAGGGACGTTCCGAGGTCGCATCACCTATTCCACCTCCGCTTCCTTCAGGCTTCAACGCTAGCACCCTCAATGGACAACTGTCACCTTACAGCTCGAAAACGCTCACGAACTCCACGTCGGGTTTGCTCTCCTCTTCATCGTCTTCCTCGTTGTCACCGTCGTACAACACATCTTTGAGCAGGAATGGCGATCCGTCGGAGCCGGCAGGTGGACCAGGAATTGGTTTGGGATCAAGGAAACCATCGAAGGGGAAGAAAGGTAAGCCATTTCCTTTTGATACCGTCCCGCGAGGGATGTTGTGTGCTCAAGGTTTATCATGTCGGTAGAGCGCTCCTCTTTTTTCGGCCTCGGCGTGGGCAGTCGTAGGAATCGCCGGGAAGAAGTCGAGTCGTGGCGGAGAGCAAGGCTGGTATGTCAGGGTGATATCACAGGGAATGACTCGGTGGTGTGCGTGTACGATGTAAGTCGGACAGGATCAACCTCTTCTGAAACAGCGGACGTGTTGAAGTGAAATGTGACATGCTATTTCATAGGGCGACGACATTATTTACAGTTTCCGACCGACCGGGCTTCAGGCGACCGACATTTCGGTACCTCACAAATCTTTATACACTGATCAACCTTGTATCCGAATTGCCAACATCGGCAAGGCTGCAATCCTAGACGGATCTGAGATCACGCCTGCTCCTTCACCCAATCTCGGTAGACCGATACCCGATGAGAAACGGTCGTTTTTCAAGGGGGCATCTAGTACATCGACGAGTTCGATTGGATCAAGAGCGAGTTCAGGGGGGAGATCAAGAGAAAGACATCAGCTACACCTTCCCTTAGGAGTTTTGCGTCTTCACATTCGCTTTCCATCAAATCGCGGCCTCCATCGATAACAACCAGCAGCAATACTCTCAAGACACCTGCAACTAGCTCATTCCCGCCTCAGATTTCTCCTAAAGATAGCGAGCTGACGCCTCTTACGGGACCTTGGCTATCACCTGTGTCATCGACAACGTCGGCCATGTCCAATACTTCTCGGCGTTCGTCGACGTCGACCTACTCCACTGCACACGAAGATGAAGGAAAAGATGAGTTGTCACCACTCAAGACGGGATCACCATCACCGGCACCTCCAACCTTGACGTCCGGTCCAGCTCAAGCAGAATCTGTCGAGCATACAACGCCCAGAGCGAATCGAATCTCGCATCGAAAACCCAAACCACGACTATATGCAAGCGAAGAGAGTATCCCGCGGATATCGTTTCATGCTGCCCAATCCACTCCTTTCAAATCTCCAACCACCACGTCAAACTCTTTGACAGAGTTGGCCCTGGTTTTCGAAGATGGCCATATACAGCAAGCCTGGTTAGGCCTTCTTAAATCGCTTGCGAAACCGGAAATTGTCGGAGTGTTTGATCACTATTCCGACACGCATAAGACTGTTGATCCGCATGTCAACTTGTTCAACACGCGCCGATTGCATCGGATCCTCGAGGTCACCGTTCATGATATCAGGGATCTCAAGTTTTTTGTGCGGAACGACGTACCCGAGCCGAGGAATCGAAAAGGTATCATGAGAAGTATCTCGTCGGGAATTGGACAAACGATCAAGAGCCTGGCAGAAGATGATCGTGTTGAAGCCGGAGAACAGACCGATTCGTTCTTTCTCGAGATGTAAGTGTGCGCCATCAGCTCGGGACATCAATAGCGCGCTGACTATCTGGTGTACAGCCGGCTCGATAATACTGTCCTTGCAAGGACGTCGACTAAAGCCGCTAATCTTGGCCTAATCTGGTCAGAAACATTCCTTTTCGCGGGAATACCCGAGTGGGATCGTCTGAGTCAGTTCGCATTCGACTGGTATACACCATCAAGCCCGTCTAACATCTTTTTTTAGGCTTCCACCTGTTTCGTGTAAATCCAGATCTACCTCCGACTAGTCTGAGTTCGACGACGATTCTCGCAATGGATTTGGAAACGGGAAGAACCGTAGAAGGTCGCTATTCATTCTCCAGCATGATGGATGAAGCGTCAGGACAGTTGCGATTAAAGGTCCGCCGGGATACTTTGAGCTTGGGCGATTCCGTAGGGTACGAGCGCACACAGAATGTAAGCCTTTGCTCGTCCGACTTCATGACGTTTATTGAACAACAGTTGATTCAAATCACTTCACTCATTGTGTCCATTGTGAAATCTTTCCAGGCACTATCGAACCCCTGCCGGGGTAATCTCAGCATCACCACCAACGCTACGGGTCTCCCTGGAGGGAGCGTCAGCCTTTGTCATGCCGGAACCGCACTATGCTCTCTCGACGAGGTCATCCGTGTCCTTATTGACGAGGAGGTGCAGACACGTAGGTCGTCCTAATTTCAACTTAACCAGGTGTTCAACGCTGATTGGTTTGCTCAAATCCAGCCGCCGCCACTCTGTTTCGTGCAAACACTCCACTTACCAAGCTGTTGGAGACTGCTATGCGAATATACGCATTCGAGTACGTTAGGTCTGCTGTAGGCCCGACGGTGCGGGAGGTGTGTAAACGCCAGCTGGTATGCGATACACCGGTCGGCCGAGAGTCTACCGCCGCTTCATCGGATATACTAAAGCCTTATGTCCAGCAACTCTGGAATGACATATACAGTATGTCTTTCAGTCACCTTTAGAGAAGCCGGTTTTATCTAATTCTCCTTCTGCATCAGTGTCTCGACACATTTTCCCTACGTAGGTGTTCTGCCCGTCACTGATCCCTTTATTCACTAACGCAACTATGCCTGTGGATTAGCTTTCTAAGGAAGGTCTTGCATCATTTGAAGCTTGCTGTGAGCAAACAGCATAGCGGATCAAAGTACGTTTGACTTGGACGCTGCTGGGACGGAATTCGGTGTCTGACGACGTGTCATGGTTCTAGAAAGCTCCAATTTCAAGCGGTATCTTCTTTTCTATTCGTAAGTGCAAACGCTCATCAGACCGTCGGAAAGTGTCGGATCTAATCATGTGTAATGACTTTTGTAGCTTCGCCTCATTGGGCCAGCAATCATGTGGCCTACAATGTTCGATCTTGTGTCTGGTACGTCACTTCGCCAGACACTTTTTGAGCCAGCACTGAAGCTTCCCTCTTCAGCACCACCATGTGCCGAAGTCCAGCGTACGCTGAAGACATTGGCCAAGCCGATCATGAGTCTTGCATTTCTCGTTGAAGCGTCGGAACAGAACCAGCAGGATAAGGCTACCAATGAATTTGTAGAGGTATGTCACGTATCGCCGCACCTTGACTACGAGCTAAAACGATTCCTCTCCACAGGCGAACTCCACTGCTTTGACCGATTATCTGGAAGCATGCGCCACGATAGATCCCGACAGCCATGTATTTTCGATTGACCAGCGCGTGGAAGATATCGCATCAGCCCTCGTCAAACGGAAAGCCCGTCTCCGGGGTTCAGACCGAGATGCTGTCTACGTGCTTTCAGCTATCGGTGCAATCGATCTCGTAAAGGAATTGGCAACCATCAGCGAGGGCAAACCTGTTCTTCCGGATTCGCCGACACAGAGGGATTCTGATTTGGCATCGAGCTACGGGAAATCCAGAATGCAGCCTCGTAGCGCTTCCACTGCGCCTGATCTTGTCATTGCGCCTTTCAAAAAGGAAGGTGAGGATAGTTTGAAGTAAGTCTAGGCTCGTTCTACCCCAGCGCAGGTTCATTGACGCGACATCACAGCATCATTAGCCTCGGAGAAGCTATAAAGTCGCTTGGCAAGCCTTCGTCACAGATTCATTCCTCTGATAGCCGCTTCGCCAGCAACAACTTGCCTTCGTCACCTAATTCTCAGCCACCGAAAATGATCGATCTGGCAATCCCGAGTATCAGCAAACGAACGAGCAGTCTTTCTGGCACAACCAGCAGTGCTCAGCCAGGCCGATCAAACGGCACAGCTTTGCAGAACTCGTCGCAGTCACCAGTGGATCCTGCTTCAAAGACCAGCAGCCAAAGTTCCATCCGAGCGAGCAAGCCGGTCAACCGTATATAATGATAGATCTGCGGAAGAGTTGTACAAACGGTTGCTTGATGGGGTTTGACAGTTTTGGTGATGCGAGCAGATCATTCTAGTCATTGATGCTATCGTGGATTCTCAAGTCCGATAGTAAAATATACAACGGTCCCATGCTCATCTCCACCATTCCTAGCCTCATCATACAAATATTCCCACTTGCCGTCATCCACCGTCCCACGGAAATCCTCAAGCAATTCCCAACCCTCTGGGCCCCACTGCACCTCCATCTCATACCTCAGCCATCCACCTGCTGCCTTCCAACTACAGATAAAACGCTCAACAGGGCCACGACCTTGATGAAGTCCTGCTACCACGCACGCACGACCTTTTTGCGGGTCCATAAGGCGTTCAAGAGAGGTGATCAACGCGCTGTGTGAGGCGGTGGACCATAATAGGTCTGCAAGGAGGAGGAGCGTGAATTTCCCGCTTTCCGCCTCCGTGTGCGAGTTCGAGTTCGAGTTCAAGGGGGAGGAAAGAACACGTCGAACGCTTTCCCCGTCACCCCATGTATGTCCTAGCACAGCCCACGTGTTTCCCTCCTCTTCTGCCGCACGAGGGACCGTCCGCAAAAAGTTGCTCCTAAGGACATCCAGTACCCCTTCCTCCCGGCCCTGCTGTAATGGCACCGCATAATCCGTCGCTACTACCTCTTTGGCACCGTTTAACGCGGAAACAATACCAGGTAATCCAGCACCTGCGCCGAGCTCGCATATTCTTTCCCTGTTGACGGTGATGAGGTGGTGTGAGATGAGGTCGGCGAGGAAGATGGAGCTTAGCCATAAGTGTGAAAGTTGGAGTGTTGTGTGCAGTGCGGGAGGAGCTGTTGGGAGGTTGAGCTTGATTGCCGGTTGTTGCTTCAGCGGTGGGAGCTGTAGAGGCATCGAGCCATTATCGTTATCGTCTTTGCTGTTCTCCTTCCCGTCCTTGTTCTCGACAGAGGCTCGCCGTAACAACTGTATCCCCGATGGAAGATAAACATACGGATCCTCCGGGCCTTTTGTAGAAAATGCGATCGGCCGGTGCTGGAATAGAGAAAGAAGCGAGTCTTCGAATATTTCTTCTGTGGTATCGATGGTTGGTGGTGGGGACATGGATATTACTGGTCGAAGACTGCCGGAATGCCCGAAGAGTCCGGACCAGGCGATAGATGGCTGGATATGTATGGAAGGTGCAGATGTGGTTGTAAGATGTGTGTATCAGGGAAACATTGTGGAAACCTGAATATTGTTGAGAAGTGGAAAGCCGAAGAAGTACAAGTAGATGATCAAACCCTGTGGCTGATTACGACTTCTTTTATTTACTTTTGTTTTTTTCAAAACCACGTCAATTCTGTGCCGGAAAAGTTGGGCGATCGCAGCCTTGCTATGTAAGTGATCTACAACTTCAAGTACGAGTTCAACTTCAATTCGTTGGTACAACTTTGCTTTGCATTACCCGTCACCTCAGTCCCGCACAGTAATCAAAATATGCAGCGTCATACACTCCGCAAATGCACAAGTACGGTCCGGTCAATACGGCACGCATCATCGTCCACCTCAACAGCGACACAAACACCACCACCTCTCCGCCTCCGTGCAGCAATCCTGCTACACCGCACACCTCTTCTAACACCTACACCAACACCCTTCGAATCCTCCTTTTACGCATATACCTCACGCCTTCGACTGGCCCTCTCAAACCCTGCTCCACTCGATTTCTTTTATAAAAAGGGTTCCCTGACGGAACGGCGGTTCCTGAAAGCGCAGTATGAGCGTGAGCGGGATGTGTTTGGCGAGCGGTTGGCCGGGAGGAAGGTCGATGTTGGGGATATTCCAGAGGAAGAGGTTGTCAAGATTACTCCACGATCAGTAGAGGATGAGCCGGCGTCGTTTGATTCCTCGCAATCGCAGGCGGGCGGAGAGCAGGTAGAGGGAGGGGATAAGACAAAAGTGGAGAGAGTGGGTGCCGGGGATGTTTATTTGCTTGTCAAGGAAAAGTCGACGGGGAGGTGGGGGTTGCCTGTTGGTTCGTTGAATGAGAAAGAGGCATTACACGAGGTACGTTGTTTACGCCAATCTACTTTCCTTTCCTTTTCCTGCCTGCTCGCGGCTATCCATCCATCCTCCACGCACCGAGCGACGAGGCTGATCATTATTTCCCACTCTCTGTCGTCCTCTTGTTTTTTTGCGTCATCGTGCTGCGTCTCTTGGAACTCGTCGTCAGGCCGCCGTAAGAAATCTTTCTGAATCTCTGGGGCAAGGGATGGACACATGGTTGGTCACGCGGAAACCAGTAGGGTTGATCGAAGGCACGACGCCGGAAGAGCATGTAAGTCCCTCTTCACCTCTCAATCGCTGTCGACCCAAGACCGTTTCCGCGGGAAACCCTTATTGACGCTCAATCGCCCACCTTCCTTGCTAAATCTAGACATTCATCTTCAAATCACACATCCTCGCGGGTCAACCAACCCTTTCCGCAAACTCACCATACACGGAATACGCATGGCTCACGAAACCGGAGATCAAGCAGGCGATGATGAGTGCAAGTAGTGGGGAATGGGAACAGGTGGAGCCTTTGTTGAGTTGATCCTTCGAGTGTGATTTGGTTCAGAGGTGAGGGTGAGGGAGGAGGTCGGTTGTATGATATTTTGGATGAATGCATGCATGTACAAGGTGTGCTTGAATGCATTCTTTGTGCCCTACAATAGCTGTCAGTTGCAGCGTTGCGGATTCGATCATTTCATAGTCTCCACCACTAGATGCATGTACTCTTGAGCCCCGACTTGTAGCATGTCTTTTGGCCAACTGTGTGATCTGTAATGGAACGCTGCTCGCGTACAGTACATAGAAGAACATTTGAATTGAGTTCCCGCTTCCCTTTCCGACGGAGGCTGTATCCTACGTCACGTGTTTTTGGCACCACTACGCCGAATGAATGACCTCATTTGCACGTTTACCTAGTCAATTTAATCATTTAAAGCCGTCGACCCCTATCCTATCCTCTCCTCTTATCCTTTCCATCAACAACCCCACCACTCACAATCTCTAAAATGCCAGGAAGTAAACGCCGAGCTCTGAAAAATCTGTTATCTCCACACACACACAGTACTTCCTCCCCATCCACATCCCCATCAGCATCATCCCCATCTCCCAATGCGGCATCCATCAACTCGTCCCTCGCACCAGCAGACGAAATGGCTATTGTCCAAGGAATGGAGGCAAGACAACACTTGATCAGTCCGCTCCCGAGTATCGGGACCGCAGAGGCTCAGGCGCCCGTTGCGCTGCATGTGCCGAGCGTGAATGTGAATGGTCTTGCAGCGCCAATGTCTCCACCTCCTCAAACTCAATCCCAGATGAATGGAACCTCGACGAACGGAATACCGAATGGAGGAGAGATGGCCACGTCGCCAAGGAGACGCTCGCTTGGTGGTTTCGCCGGCCTGTATTCCCGTAACAAGGAAGTGCCAATGACGGCTGATGAGTTGATTGCCGGAGGTGCGGATGGCAAGAAGAAGAAGAGTAGTAAACAGCGCTTTGCCGAACGTGAGGTCAGTCCCTCTCTGCCTTCTTCAACACCCTCTCACACAACATGTCTTTGGATTTACTGAACCGTCTATGCACGAATGGACAGGCACGGAAAAAAGAGGCATTGGTGGCTGCTGCTCCGCCGGTCGATGATGTGGCGAATGCAAAGCTAGAAAAGGAGAAGCAAGAGGAAGAACAAACTATCACGAGTATCTGTAACTCTCTGGGTGTGCAGTTACATGAGGTGCGGTCAAATCCCTCCCACCTTCCACTGCAAAACTACCAACCGCTGACCATTTCTCTCGTCTCGTCTCGTGCGTGTGCCTGCGCAGATTGAACCAGACGGACACTGCATGTACTCGGCAATAGCAGACCAACTCCACCTCCTCGGCCTCACAAAATCCCCAACATACACCTCGACCCGTCGTGCAGCATCACACTACCTGTCCGACCACTCGGACGCTTTCTTACCCTTTGTTGCGAGTGTGCATGGCGAGGATATGGCGGGTGCTACGGATGATGGGATGATGACAGAGGATGGGTATAGAGAGTATTGTAAACGTGTGGAACAGAGTGGGGATTGGGGTGGTGAAATTGAGGTAAGGCGGCATGTTTTCTTTTTTGCGTCTTGTCCTTTCCCCTCCTCATACTAACCCGAGTCCCGCCACCGTCTTTGCAGATTCAAGCACTCTCGAAATACTACAATATCCCCATTCACGTGATCCAACATGGCCCGCCGCACATCATCTCCCACACGCCAGTCGATGATGAGGGTTCGGGACCGTTGACGCCCGAACAGGCAAAAGCCGCCGGGGATAGGGTGGTCAGGATTAGTTACCATCGGAGAATGTATGGGTTGGGCGAGGTGAGTTTTGGATTCCTTTTTTTTGGCGTTTTGAAAAAGGGGGGAGTGAGCAGGGAAAGTGGCTGATTTGTTTTTGCTTTCTGTTTTGGACGCGGGCAGCATTATAATTCGCTCCGGCCTTTGACTTCTGCCTAGAGCCCGCGTACATGTATACCTCTGCAGCGGATGGTGGAAAAGTGACGGGAAAAACGGATCGCAGTCGGTTGCATGGCAAGACGGAACCAAGGCTGGGTCTGCAGTGAGGCTGGATGTTTTATAGTGACTCTGAGCATTAGCATAATTCTTTTAGCCCCCAGGCGTATTACAACTTTTGCAGCGCTTCCGACTGTTTTGCGGGCGCATGGGCGGTATTATGATCACATGCGGTGGTGGTGATGTCGCGTAATGTATCATTTTCGTAGTGTGGTGAGCAGTTGTGGAAGTCCTGTTACAACATGCCAGACTCTCGTAGCATCCTCGCACTGCGAATATGTAAAAAGTAGCAATGTCAATTTCGGGTAGCTAAAACTCGTTTCGTACGATCAAACGCATACTCACACCTTCTCGTCCTCCCGCTCCCTCGGCTCGAGCCGTAAACTAATCTCATACAGATCCGGCGAATTCTCCACAGCCTGCAACCGTTCCCCGAGATAACCCTGCACAACCGGCTGAGCGGTCAACGCATACGGCATTGTCTGGTACTGCTGAATCTCGCGAATCACGTCGGCCGCCTTTTGCCGTTTGGAGAAATGGATGAGGAGGCGTTTCGTGTCGCTCGTCGTGCCGGTTGCGGTGCGCGGTGTGGTTTCGCCATCGGTGTCGGTCGCAAAGGGTTTTGATACAGGTACTTCTTGTGCGTGTTGGCGGAGAGAGGACGTGGAAGCGGTTGTTGAGGGCGTGGCGGCGGCGGCGGCCGAGGGCGCAGGAAGGAAATTGGCGTTTCCGTCTTCGATGAAAGTGAGGAACGTTAGGTAGACACCTAACAACGCAGCGTGGTTAGCGGAGTATCCAACCCTTCAGAGGGGACAAACGTACCCAGGAACGGGATACACGGCGGATCCACCCGCTTCAGCCGTTCCCGATATCCGGCAAAATTCTTCCCGGAATCCAGCGTTTTGTCCAGATCGTCGAGAAGTGCCACCGTTTTGGGGCTCAAAAATGATCTCGTACGCTGAAGACGGCGCACGGGTGTGGAGTTCAAACCAGCCATAATGGCCGCCATGGTGGAAAAATTATGGATCGCTCGACAATGCTGCGCGCACCGCCAAAGATCAGTACGAGTATTCTGAGAATGCTGTCAGTACACCCACCTC
Source organism: Naganishia vaughanmartiniae (assembly GCA_030039245.1). Classification (NCBI taxonomy): domain Eukaryota; kingdom Fungi; phylum Basidiomycota; class Tremellomycetes; order Filobasidiales; family Filobasidiaceae; genus Naganishia; species Naganishia vaughanmartiniae. Next base: position 200,765 of record JASBWU010000001.1, on the reverse strand, counting down.
GGCCGCTTGAACAAGATGCTTCATAACACTGGCCCGCTTTTTCGGGTCGGGGTGGACGAGAATCGCCTCTGCGATCCAGCCCGCGATCTAAAATGGGCGAAAGTCAATACGCTGCCTGTCGAATGCATCATTATCACATACCCTATTGCTGGTCAAAATCATAGCCTTGATATTAGCACCAGCTTCCGGTCGATCCGTCTGCGACCAAGCCTTGTTTAGACAGTCGACAGGTTGTATTCTGGTGTACAGCTCGTATTCCATGAGTGTCATCTGGCGTGCTAATTCGATAGGGTTGATGTCTGCAAGTTGCAAGGGTTTACCCGCTCCGACTTTGGGGATAATTGGAGGCGGCGCAGCAGCAGATGTTGTGGTCATTCGCCGTAAGAGAATGTCACCGTCGCTTTGCTATAGAGCAATAGTCAGCTCGACTACGCGGCGTATGGAGCTTTTTGACTCACCCGTCTCTGGACAGCTTTTATCAGCTGCTGGCTTGGCATCCGGACTTGCGTATCTCTTGCCATGATGTTTGTAGCAAACTCTTGTATACTTTCCAGGATGTCTGCATCCAAGGTTTCGTTATAGTGCTGGTCCAGCCATGTCTTCAAGACATTAAACACGCTGTTTGGAAGGCGCCTTTAGCTGGAGCTCGTCATGACGCCCGTCATTACGTACCGAAGCTTGACAGGCTTTTGCTTTCTCTCGGCCCAGTCAGTCATCTGTTCGGGTGTCAAATCAGGCAGCGGCTGTAGCTGATAGCGCTTGATCAGCAAGGCTAGTACTTCACCCGCCGTTGCAAATGATCTATACGTCATCAGGAATGTAGAGTTGAAGGTGGAGTCTGCGAGAAAGACTTGAATGAGCACGCGTAAAAGGGTATAATCCGCAAGTACGTACCCATCGACTCGTGTAGCGTCAATCTCTCCACCAGCGCGGGTAAAGTTCCGGCTTTGACAGACCCGTCAGCGTTGATAATTATATCATCATCGGCATAGTCCACGTTGAGATAGAACGGTTTCTCCTCGAGCGTGGGGCGATGGGCCTGTGGTGATAGAATCATACCGACCTCGTCTTCGCCGAGCATCTTTGCCAGCTTCTTCTTGTTGAATGACGTTGACCTCTCTGTAGGACACCCGCATGCGCGCGTCAGTTTCAAGCGTGTCTGGGAGATACTTTCAGGACTTACTGCGGTCAGTAGATGGCCTGCCGTAAACCCCAACGCTATTTCGCGAGAAATTGTACCCAAACTGTTCATCCGTGTGATCTGACGATACGGAAGACGATGCCGACATTCTTGAGCCCGCCGTCAGGGATCCCGTTCGGGAGATGCCCTGTCCGGGAATTGACGACGTGGACTGCGAGGGAGGGTACAACTGAGATGGATCTTGCACGTTGTGATACCTCGTGGCAGGCCTGGTGAAGATGGAGGCGGAGGAAGCAACCGAACTGCGCCGAGATGCTGCATCATTCTGCATCGTAGTTATTTGACGTTGTTCAGCTTGCGAGCTCGACTGGGCGCCAATTCGCGGGGAAAGCTTGATCGGCACAAGTTGCGCTTGTTGTTTTGATATGGCAAACAGCTTGGATACACTCCTTGTTACGCTGTCAAGCATGGCGGGGAGAGCAGAGAGCGTAGCGGTAAGACCAGTGTGTTCGGCATCAAGCAGGTGAAGCAGTAGATCCCCGCCCGTCTGTTGTAAACGCGTAGCGGAATCGGTGTACGAGGAAAACTCGGCATTGGCAATTGCGACCGTCTTCAAGTACTCGTCAAACTCGTTGTCGAGCGTGATGTCACGCAAGGAATCCTCGTCAATGTCCACCGTGGCGAGAATATCGAGGTCGGACAGGAACCGGAACACCGCGTCCAGGCTGGTTCCGATGCCTTGGGCCGTTTCGTGCGACGGCGGGGCTTGCAGCGAAAGCACCGATGCATTGACAGCCTCAACGAGCTGAAATAACACGCGCGCGGATTCGCCATCGAGCTGTTTCCAATCGCGGTCGCCCGTCACCACGTCAGACGGCTGCCAAAACGGCCCGTCACCGTCCAACTGTTCTCCCTGGTCGTCTTCACCATCCCCAAACCTTGCCCACGGCTGTTTCAGCCCCTGGCCCACTTGCTCGTTCATGCATCCAACAACCCGGACCTCTGACAAGTACGTAGCAACAGCGTACCCAAGATCCCTGGTATCAAGCGCAAGTCGCTCCGCTGTACCGCCCAATGGCCAGTCCGTCCCCGCCGCAGAATGAGCGAAAAAGATAATTTTGCTGAGCGCAGCAACTAGACGACGCTGCGAATGATGCAGCTCCTCGGAAGAGAGAAACGACAATGCATGCTCGGCCGTCCATTCTGAATTTGCCGTGGCCGGGAGGGTATCCAGAATCGTAGTTTGAAGACCGAGAACGGCGTGTCGTGTTGTATACACAAGCTCACGAACGAGCGGCACAAGGGAATCGATCTGTTTCCGCAGGGCCTCTGCTTCAGGTGTTTGCGAGATTCGTACGGTAGGCGATATCGATGATCCTGCGGTTGACCATGTTGGCGGTGTTTCGGGCAAAGACAGGGACGCCAAACTCTGTTCGGGCGTTTGCAGCGCCAGTAAATGTCGTTCAGCCGCTTCAGACGCTAGAGCAAGCTGTGCCTGTAGTCGAGAAACACGATCATCCAATGTCGTCTGATCGCGCATGATTCGCCTTTCCACCGCTGATCGCGCATGTGAGTTCGTCGGATCTGCCGAGCCCACGCGCGTATCATTGATGCCAGACCAAAACAGACCAGGCGTTTCATCCGCAACGTCAACCATGACATCCTGCTGCACGCCACCACCTGACCTTTCCACACCCTGTCCTCCTCCATCCGCTCGATCCTGCGGCGGGCCAAGGGTCTGCCGTTGTTGCTGGTAATAACTCAACGACATCCGACTACTGCTTCGAGCCGGTATACTCCCGGCGCTGACCCTCTTTCCGCTCCCGCCGCCTGTCACATCTTCCCGACTCGAACGATGAAGCCTTGCATCATCAGGCAATCCACCAATCGAGGAATTCGCATGCCTCGTTTGAAGACCACCGACCGTCCCTTGCCCTGTCATCCCAGTTCCGCCTCGTTGCTGCTGATACTGCTCTTGCTGAGTCTGGTGCTGCACCTGCGACTGAGACTGCGGCTTTTCAGTAGGTGTAGCAGCAAACGAAGCTCTACTCGATTTCCGTCGCGCACTCCCACCCTTCTTGCCCAACCCAATCCCGAAAACACGCAACGCATCTTCCGCGAAATCCGCCATTACTCGGGATTTACCTGTACCGCTTCCACTTGCACCACCGCTCGCGCCTGTGCCTGATGTTGATCCGGCAGTTGAGGTCCGACGGGAGTTGGTGGATGGTGTTGGTGTTGCCGAGCGGGAGGAGGAACGATGGGATGCTGCGTAATTGGTCGTTGGGTAGGAGAATGATGAAGCGGCTGCAGCGGCGAGGTTGAATGGCTCGGAAATAGCTCGTGGAATGGTTCCGCTTGATCCAATATTGGTGTTCCTTGTACCCGGCTGATACGCATATCCCGTCGCAGCGGGCTGAGCGGCCATTTGTTCCCTCTCCTGCTGGCGCTGCTGCTGCTGCTGAAGTGCTCGATCAGTCTTGACGTCCCCTGTGACAGTGTTGAAATAATACCAGCCGGCATTGTTGCTCCGCATACGTAACTCCCAAGGCGGACCCAGCGCGGGGATATGAGTTGATGGACTGGCTGTTGTTGTTGTTGTTGTTGTTGTTTGGGAAGAGGAGGACGAGGCAAGTGTTCCAGCGAGATTGTGATCCGAGTCCATCCGTCTCGACACGCCATTGTCAGAAAATCCCAAGCTCGTCGTGCCATTCTGCGTCGTGTTTAGAGGAACCGTACTTGACCCTCGCGGAGGGATCCTCAGCGCTGCTGCATGACCAACGGACGGCAAGGTGTGTTCCGGGTGGGAAACGCCAACAACATCCAGGAGATCTTCTGTTGGATCATGCTGAATGTTCAGGAACGCCGCGGAAAGTGTCAACTGTTCGTCCTCGTCCTCCTGCTGCGGCTCGTTATCGCCATCGGATGAGTCGTCCGCGTCGATCGTTGGCATCTCCCATGCGTTCTGGCCGGTTTTCGTGTTTCGGTAGTATATCTGTGTATAGGGAGGCGGTTAATGGGAATAACAAGGACAAGGAAGTGGGCCTGGACGTACCTGTCCGTCTGCCGTTAATGACGGGATCCAAAAGTCAGCGTCTGTTTCTGGAGATCCAGGATCCGTGTCCCGTCGAAGAGCAATTGGATGTATACTAGGTGCCGGAATAGTCGTCTGTACCGGGTCGTTGGACATATTTGCAGACGCAACAGGATGATAAAACAACGTCGTCGACGGCGCAACCAACACCGGATCCGCCTTGACATCGCGCGACATCCTTTCCCTTTCCCTTTCCTCCTCTTCCGCTTCCCGCGCAATAAACCACCTCTCAGCCTCCTCATCTTCTATCCTCCTGACATAATTACTCGGAAACCATCCTCTCTCACCACCTACCAATAAACCATCCCACCATCCCGACTCGAGCTGTGTGAGGACCTCTATGACTTCTCCGCGCGCGAAAGAGAGTGCTGAGCCATCAGGTGAAGTGAATGGGTATTCTGCTTGTACGAAGAAAGATGTGGTGTCGGGTGGTGTGGCGTTCATGGTGCTGGATGAACCATAAGGAGATGTGAGGTTGTACAAGGCAAGTGCAAACATGAATTGAATTCACAGGAAAGATGATAAAGGCAACAAGCGATAGACGGGAGACATCATACACTTGTATAATAGGTCCGGGCGCACTTTTTGTCTCACTTGGTAGTGACGAATCGACCAGTTATTTCGTTAACCGACTGAGCTGCTTTGACCATTCCAACATGTAAAGAGTAAAGAGACATGAACAACAACACCAACGAACACAACCATACGTTACTCTCTACATGTCACTACCATGTCCAACTTATCAATATCCATCCTCGCCCTCCCTCGTTTCCTAGAAGTCGCGCTCATTCACGCAGGATACAGCCACCTAGACGATCTAGAAAACATTGACGCAGATGAACTGGCATCCGGTACGCGCACGCCTCACGTCTTGTCCCTCCCTACAAGTCCTATACTGAATTTTTCCCTCACTCGTGGCCAGATCTCAAGATCTCCAGTGAAACAGCACAAGATGTGCTCAGGCAGGTGGAATATCGTAAAGCGGGACCATCATCACTCCGTTCCCGCCCTAGCACAATCATTCCCTCCCACTCGGCCGCACAACAAGCAGCAGCAGCACCGGCCGTATCGCAGAGCCAAACAGCTTCCTCACTCCTCCGACGTGATTTCGGTGGTTCTGTTCCCACTCAGATTCCGAATGACGCGGGAAAAGGAGGAACATCAGTAGATCTCGTGAGGTCCGCGTTTGTTCCTGCACAAGGGCGAGGGCAAGCGCAAACACAAGTACAAGTACAGGGATGGACAACAGGAAACACATCAATCGATCATCTTCTCTCCCCTCCGCCATTCACACCCCTTCCTGCCAACACCTCGACAACAAAAGCAAAGACGAGCGGCGGAGGTGTCAGGCCAGGCATGGTCCTAGGTCTCGCAGCTCCGCCAGGGACAGGAAAAACATCCTTGATCATCCGTGTGGCTTTATCAGCTCGCCTACAGTCACATGCCACATCAAGTCAACAACCTCCAGAAGTCCTTCTTGTATGTCTGTCCTTTCTTCTTCTTCTTCTTAGAACGCGGTTTACTGATATATGCGCGCAGGTGGATGCGGAAGGGAGTATCACAGGTCCGAAACTACTCCGCGCAGCCACGGCCGTATTACGTCTACAAAACCACGGCATCAACAACAACCATAGCAACCAAGAAAGCAGCCCAACCGCTCCGTCAGGGAATAAAACAACACCCAAGCAACTGCTAGATGGGATTCATGTGATTCGGGTGACGACACAGCCGGAGATGTTGGCGTTCTGGTATACGATTGATGATTGGCTTCGCGCCCACCCTCGCGTATGTCTTTCCTCCCCGTTCCCTCTTTCCTTACCACTCTTCATTCGCACAACTTTCAACCCTCAAACTTGAACTTCCAACCTCTTTTCACTGACCTTAATCTGCCGTACCAAACGATATACAGGTGAAACTTGTCGCGGTCGATACATTGTCCTATTTCTTCCGCAACCCCGCCATAGACCTCGGTACGAAAAAACGTTTATTGGAGATGTAAGTTCCGCGCCCATTCACCATGCCCAGGTCCTCTTTTACCACCTTGAGACTAATCATGACTTGACTTGGACTGCGTCGTGCGGATTAGGGTAAAGCAAAAGATCGCAAAAGCGTCAACGGTTTACGGATGCGCTGTACGTCCATTTCCTAGCGGATGAAGGATCCTAGTCAAGCGCCGTTGGATCTGACTTTCGGCGGCACAAACAGGTAATCATCGCGAGTCAAATGGCTACTAAACTTCTGACGAACGAGAACAAACCCGCGGCCACGTTTGAAGCGGGTGATAAAGCAATTCTCATGCCACAACTCGGTGAGTCCTCCGCCATCCCTTTACCCTCGTCCGCTGTGTTGCTCTTTCCCACGCTGCATGCTGACCGACTCATGTGTCTGTTCGGCTTTGTGGTGGTCGTGTAATTATATAGGTGATCTCTGGGTCCCGCCGAAAGCGTTAAAGCTCTCGTTGTTCAAAGCAGGCAAAGGGTACGGCACGCGGTACGTCGTCGGGCCTCACATTCGTCTTCCCCAGGTCTCTTGTGTTTGAGAAGCTTTACCACTTAACATTCCATGCGTTGATGAATGTAGGTATGCGCATGTGCAGGCGCAGATAGGGGAGAAGGGCGAACGGCCGTGGGCAGAGTTTGAGATTGATGTGAGTCTGTTTTTGGCATCCTTTGCGTGGGCGGACTGTCGGTAGAATGTAGTGCCTTGTGCTGAACCTCATTGCGTGGTGCAGGGCGACGGTCTGATCACGGACCCGCCTGCCACGGTAGAGATGGAGCCAGATATATAGAATAGTGCCCCAAGCGTGGGCTTGTTTGAAGCAGGACACTATAGAGACAAAGAAACGAGATACTGCATACAATCAACAAGGGGGTACAACCGCGACATGAACATCGTCTCATGCCTTGCTCTTGCCCTTCTTCCTCTGTGGCTTTTTCGCAGGAGGGGCCTCATCCTCGCTCGACTCTTCCTCGGCTTCTGCGGCTGCTGCAGCTTTTTCATCCTCATCCTCGCTAACATCCCCAGCATCCACTTCATCGTTCCAGTCTTCCCCGTCATCTCGTTCGCCGCCCTTGGCGTATCGATCCTCGTATTCAAACTCGTCGTCGTCACTGCTGCTGAATCCTTCGACCTCGACTTCCTCATCATCCACAATGACCTTGTCATCGTCCTCGTCATCATCATCCTCGGTGGCAGCCTTCTTGCCCTTGTTCTTCTTGGCGTCGGCGGCGGCTTGCTTTCGCGCTACATTGGCCTCTTGTTGTTTTCGTCGAAGATCCCTCGCCTTGCGCTGAGCAACCTTTTCAGCCTGTTGAGCGGCCGCGTCTTTCTTGGTTTTATGGACTATCGAAAAAGGCAGGGTATCAGGACAGTGTTGCTCGCCAGTATTTGTATGACCGAGAGCCAACGTACCAAACTCGTGGAACACGGTCTCTCCTTCACCCTTCTTACTGCCGACGAGCCCTTCTACAATCTTGACCAGGCGCAATTCCATCCTGGGACCCATCTCAACCAACCTAACAGCCTTTCGGGACCCCTTCTTGTTCCCACGACCAACATAATCATCCGGCAACTCGACGGCATTCGAATCACTTTCAGCCTCTGAAGCATCCGTCTCGGACGCCGAATCATAATTTGTCATTCCGTTGCTGCCCTCGGTGATATCTGAGCCAGCAGAGGCAGAGTCTGCACGACTACGTCGGAGCAGGTAGTCGGCGATATCTTCAGCCGATCCGAGATCGACTTTGGATTTCCCGCTGGTAGACTTGGAGGTCGCGCCGACGTTCAGGATTTTGCGTACTCGGCGGGAGACACCGTGAGGTCGCACGGAGATGGTGTAGTGTCGGACAGAAATCAGGTTGGACTCGGACTGGTACGAGATGAGTAGCACTCTTCGGAACGAGGGCAATGCGGACTGGAAGCAACATAGGTGTTAGCCACAGTCCGTTGGAAAGCGCGAGCTTAGCGCTCCACTTACTCGCTCGACCTGAATGGGCGGGAACATGCCCTGGAACATGGACGCCATAAGCTTGAGCTGAGGTTTAGGAGGTTGACCCGGCTGTTGCTGAAAGTTGTTCAACACGAGCTGTTGAAACGTAGTGGCCATCAGTTATCGCATGCATTGGTGTGAACCCTTGAACGACTCACAAGCGGCGGCGAGCGGTACTCTCCTCCAGGAGACTTGCCGAGATTCCTCATCGACGAGTTGATCAAATCCCTGCAAGAAACGGACACGGCAGAGTCAGTCGGAACGTTCAACCTGTCGGTCGAGCGGTCTTTACGGTCGGACCCGATAGCTAGCACTCACTTCATAAGCGAGTACCGTTCCACTCGGAATGTCAACGTAGGTCCTGCCGGGATCCTCGCCACACGAAGATGAACATTGGCCGCTTCCGTCAACGTGAAGATCATCATATGGGTCACGCCCAATGGTCCGGCCATGACAAGATAATCACGCAACCTAGCCGCGGTTCGTTCCTAAATACCAACGCAAGGTGGTCAGCGAATAAATAGAGTGCTGCACAGGCGTACGTACCCTAAGTCGACTGGCAGTTCCGGGCTCCATCACCTTTCGCATATCTCTGACCAGCTGCGCAACGCTTTTCGTGACCTCGCCAGACTACAAGATGAGAAGGTAACAGGTGAAGTGATTAGCCTTGAAGGCTACATGGCATAGCAGATAAACAGATCATACCTTGATCACAAAAGACTTGGGTCCCTTGTCCTGTTGGAGGCAACCGCATTAGTCGGTTTGCAAGGAGTCGGAACAGCGATACTCACCTCCTCCTTTTCAGCATTTGCGCCCTTGAGGTGGGTCCTGTTCTTTCTCCTTCTGATTGTCATTGTGTGTGTGCTGTAGACGGTGTTGTATAGAGTTAGAGTACTCTAGAATCACTGAGATGTATAGGATAATCTTGTAGGGAGAGGAGAGCAAAGTTGCAATGGCCATAAAATACATGACTCGTCGATCGCTTCACTCTGCACTTTATAAACAAACCGCGCGGACATGAAGAGCCATCTCCACCGCTTAGGTTGATGTTCATAAAGCTTGTTCATGTTCATACGTTCATAGCTGCATGGCTTTCTCATGGTAGAAGCATGTCACGTCTCGTTATCGAAGTCTGCTCAACCGGTTCCTGAGACAACGCTTCGTGTCATCTACAAAGTCGACTTATTGCCACCATTCCTTGTGGGCCACGCCTTGTTCAGAAACTCTACTACATCGGCAGCTAACAGGTCCGGGTTCTCCGTTGCGGCAAAGTGGCCACCTATGGGAGAAGCGAAGGGGCCGTAAATCAGTCGAACGGCCAATCAGGTAGTCGCCTATGTATGCATATGCGAAAGGAACCATAGGTTGGATAAACGTACCAAAGTCATGCTCTGCAAACGTGACCAAATTCCCCGTCTTCTCCGCCCACGCACGCGGCGTAGGCATCAACTCATACTCAAACAACGAATAGCCCATCGGCTTGCGCACGTAAGTCCCCTTCAACGGTTTACTCAGATTTCGAGCTGTTGCTTCATCGGGAGGGGTTGTAGGGTCTGGATGCTCGGTCGGGAGGTGACGGTAAGGGTAAATGCTGGTGGGGAAGGTTTGGGTGAGCCAGTACAGACTGAGCCATTGTAGGATGATGGGCATGGCGGGCGTTTTGTCTGTCCATTCGTGGAGTTTTTCGCCGACCCTGCAAGACAGGCACATGAAGGTAGATCTTGTTCAGCTTTCTGTGGATGTCGATGGTCTACGTGAGATTCGACAGACTCACCAAGCGGCGAGGGCAATGGGACTGCTAGCGAGACAGAACGCAATCGTCGAGGGCCTTGTAGCGTGTTCGACTGCATAGCCGGATCCTTTCCCGTTGAACACCTTTAGCCGCTGCAGGCGCGCCTGGTCCTTTTCGTTGAGCTGGAGGTTTTTGAACGCTGGGAGCGAGTCTCGAACGGGCACAAAGTTGACTGTTGGTGGACGGGTAGGAGGTCAGTCTTGCGGAGAATGACATTGTTCTTCCCGACGTACCGTGAATGACTGTAATGATGCAATAAGAAGTCAGCAACGCATTCGAAGGATCCGTCACGGCCCAGACCTACTTTTACACTCGTCATACCGACAAGTCAACAACCTGGAGATGAAAGCGCCCAAATCACCTCCCTGAGCGGCGTACTCTTTATATCCGAGTCCCGTCATCAGCCCATGTACCACACGAGCCATCCCTTCCAGTCCAAATTCCACATCGAGCGGAGGAGCAGAGCTGTACATGTATCCCGGAAGACTAGCCACAGCGAACAACACCAATCAGCACAAGAACGAATGAGAAACCGAGGGTAAATCGCTCTGCTGACCTCATGATGATCAAGTTCAAAGGCGGCGCACCATCAGCCTTTTTCAACGCCTGAATCATGGGTGTCAACTCGAACAATCCCATACCCGGCCAACCATGCAGCAGAACCAGCGGAATTGCGTTTTTATCCTCGCTCAGGTTTGCGACAAAATGCACGTCGAATGTATGCTTCTTCCCGGTTGTCGGATCAAAGTCTTCAACCTTGGCGGTATACTGATTCAGCTCGGCATTCAGTTGTTCCTGTTGATTTAGGAAATCGTAATCTAGCCACGAATCTTTGATCTCTCTCATACTGGTCATCGAAATCCCCATCTTTTCATCGCGGTCTGCCGAGTTCTCGTATGTGTCTGGTCCAAGAGGTGAGAGTCGGATGAGCGTTCGCATGTCGTCCACCTGTTGCTGTGTGTGGGACATTTGGAACGCCTTGATAGGGATGGTCGCATGCTTGAATGGATTTGATGATGACATGATGGAATTGGACTTGAATATTTGGTTTTGACTGGCAGGAAGGGACGAATGACGCAAACCGAGAGCTAGTATTTATACAGTCTGCCCGAACGATGAGTAGTAACCAACGTGGTCCTGCTCCAAGTTCAACTCCGAGAGCGCGGAAGCAACCCTCCACATTGGAGCCCCGCGCGTTTCACGTGATATTCAAACCAAATTTCAGCAACCAAGCAACCTCGAACTGCTTCATCGACTTTGAACAAAGGCATAATCAGAAGCAAAGGCATCTTCTTCTCCTATATCTATTCCATCTTCCTCCTGCTAAACCATGCCTACCAACACAACCCTTACAGCACTTCCTGCTACTAGCGTAAAGCGAAAGACTCGAGACGAAGAGGAAGGCAGCGGAGACGAGGGAAGCGATGTCGTAAGTTCACTCTTTTGTCAATATTTTCGTCCCGAATCCATGTTTAATATATCCTTCTTTTCGTATGGGTAGAGCATGGTCAATGTTGATTTCGACTTCTACAACCCAAACCCTGACGTGGACGAGTAAGTGCTACCAACCTGCTTCCCTGCCTCTCGCTAACCCACTCCATCTTCCTTTTCCCCACCCAGTATTGCTCTCAAGCGTCTCCTCCGTCAACTCCTCTCTTCGGACGCAGAAGAATTCGATATACATGCGCTCGCTCAGCTGGTGCTCACGCAAGCCGTTCAGATGGGAATCGGTAGCACCGTCAAAGTCGATGGAACGGAGAGTGATCCGTATGCGTATCTAAGTGTGGTGGATTTGACTGCTTGTGCTGTACGTACCTTCCCTTTGGTCTATCTATGCGATACAGCAGGTCTTTGCTGACATCAGGTACTCGGTTCCTACTGTAGAAGGAACCACCCATTAAGGCATTGCTATCATACCTCCTCGACCGTCTACCAAGCCCTTCACCAATCAGAGACATGCTCGTCGGCATCACCGCCCCGAAACCCGCTACACGCATAGCCCTTGTGGTATCGGAACGTCTCGTCAACTTGCCCGTGCAACTTATGCCGCCCATGTGGAAGTTTTTGCTAGAGGAGCTTGAGAATGCGAAGAAGGAGGTGGGTTACGTGGCATCTGCGCTTGAGCGCAGGAGTAACCGCAAGTCTTCGGGTGCTAATGTTTACACCTGGCTGTTATCGTACAGGGCGTCAAGGAGATGGACTTTTCCCACTACTTGCTCATTTCTCGAGTATACAAATTCGATGGCGCAAGCGACGATATGGATATGGCCGAGGACACAAAGTACGTCTCTCCCTATTACCTTCCCTCTTGCCCTGTCTCGATTCGCATTACCGCCAAATGGGAAAACTGACTCGCCTAATCTTCCCCGTTTACTTTAGACCTGCATCCAAAAAGTCTAAGAAGCAACAACAGGCTCAGGCACAGACGTCATCGGGTATTCCAGGCGGGTTGATGCACTACCATCCGGAAGAAGAGTTCCTTGAAAGGGTATGTCAGCTTGCCGCCTTTTTCCCTCTCCTCGCCGAATCCTGCCTCCCGATCTGACCAACGGCTGCTGCCTTCAACTCTTTTTCATCACCCCTTCATCTCACAGGAAGCACTACATACCCAGACCTTTGCGTTCAAGCACGCCAAACCGAGAGAGGAGGATGCGTTCAGTGTCGAGCAGAGAGGACGAGTGAGCGTATATGAAGCGGGAAAGATGAGGGACGCTCTTGCCGCCATGGAGGCCGCTGTTCAGTAATTGGGGAAGAGTCGGCGCGAAGCGGATAAACGCTCCAAGAGGATGAGGCATATAGATGTGCAGGGTGGTCTTGAGAAGATGGTTGTTTTCGTTGTATTTCGTAGAAGCGCTGGGTGATGCTATGTCAATAATAAAGTTGCGAGCAAAGCGACGAGTCCAGCTCTGCGGTGAACTCCAAGCAAGTACATCAGGCTAGCCAGCTGGCCAGGCTGTTCCGCGCGACCGCACCAGGACTTGTGCACAAAAATCGTTAGGTTACGTTCAAATGACGAGACACCGATGCATTTACCCCCCAGGCATATACAAACATTAAGCTAAAAGTACATGTACATGGCCAGAGGAACACGAATCGAGCAGAGTGTTTCGAATTTTTCAATGTTTTTTGTGCCTGCTGTGTCTATAAATGTGGTATGCTTGATCCGCTTAGGCCTGTAAAAAAGGGTGGGAGAGTTAGAGAATTGGATGCAATGCGAAAAAGGTGGTCAGTATAAACATACGGTGGATTCCTTCAAGTAGGTGATCAAGTCGTTCCTGTCCTTGGGCTTCTTCAAACCGGCAAAGGCCATCTTGGTACCAGGAATGTACTTCTTGGGGTTCTCGAGGTACTGAAGAAGAAAAGGCGAATATCAGCGATCAATCACACGATGCCGCATTTGCCACACAACTACTCACCTCGAACAAAGTGTTCTCCTCCCATACGACACCCTTGTTGACGTTGGCAGCGGTGTAAGAGAAGCCATCGACTTGTCCAGACTTTCGGCCAAAGAGACCGTGCAAGGCGGGTCCAACCTTGTTGGCACCTCCAGCTTCAACGGAGTGGCATTGAGCACATCGGGTCTTGAAGAGACCAGCACCCTTGGCAGCGTCACCTGAACGCGTGGAAAAGAAAGAAGGAAATCAGCCAGAGAATCCGGGGGGGGCAGTGAGATATGAAATCGACTTACCCTTTTCGAATCCCATTTTGATATATGTAAAGGTAGTTAAGTTGGATGAAGAGACCTAAACGAGTGGCAAAGGATCACAAGATGTGGATGTAAATATACAGCAACATACAACTTGCATCTCGATTGATAGTTGATATCAGCCAAATTTTCCAGAATGGCAGCAATGCATCGTCGCCGCCCGTCGGACTACGTCGAGAGATCGAGCGGTAAGCCGTGAGCCCAGGAAACTCGATCGCACCTCGCTCTGCGCGAATCACAGCTAGTTTGTTTGGAAAAAATAGTCCGAAATCTTCCGGCTTGCTTCCGCTTGAGCCAATCGTAACTGCTGCAATACATCAATACCACGTCATTTATGCTCCCTGTTCGCTAGTGTTTCAACTCGAGGGCTTTCTCAATATGGCTGGGTCCCGACAACCGATCCGCCGCTCGAAATCGGTTCAGAATCCGTTATAGCTTCAGAGAGTGTTATATCATTCAGAGTCCGTTATATCGACCGAAACAGGATATCGGACGGAGGTCGACATGCGACGGTGGACACAGCGTCGTGGCCTCGACATGGGGTATGGCGCGAGGTCGTGGGAGAAACGCGACTCGAAGTGTCGGTGGCGCACGGAGAGAGCGAGGAGACGGAGGGCAAGCTGACCGACGAGCTCAGAGATCTTTCGCGTGATGATATATGTATGCGCTTGAAGTTGGCTTTCAAAAGAATATCACTCAAATTGGTTCACCCGCCGTACGAGCGATGACGACGAGCCGTAACGCCGAAAGAGTGCCGGAGTTGGACCGAGAGTGTGGAGGGAGGTATTTGTGGAGGTCGAAGTCGGTGTTGGCCGCCTGGAGTCTCGCATTTCAGGTCTGAAAGTGAACGGTTGCTCTCCTCCCGCTGTCACGAACGGAAAGGCTATATATATGCGTCGCAGAGAGTCCCGGCGACGCATCACCGTCTCCTGCACCCATAAACTCGAGTCTCGCCTGACGTCCCAGTTAGCACACCCCTCCGCGCAACGATTACGAAGCAACACTTGTCAAGCGACATGTCCAACGTTCGTTCCAAAGAATCGTATAATCTCGACGATGTCGTCAAGGAGAATAAGGGCAAGATGGAGTACTCTTATCTGGGCCAGTCTGGTTTGAGAGTCAGCAAAATCTGTCTAGGGATGATGAGCTAGTAAGTACTCTGGGCTGATTTGCAAGTTCCGTCGGTCTGCTAACGTCCTCCGCCTGAGTTAGTGGAGACAAGAGATGGAGTGAATGGCTTCTTGAAGGTACGCTCCCTTCCGCTCTTGCCAGTTCCTCTCTTCCACCTGCTAACCTGCCCCCTGGAACAATAGAGGAAGAATCCCTTCCCCTTATCAAGGCGGCGTACGACAGCGGTATCAACTTTTTCGACACGGCCGACATCTACTCGAACGGTGTCAGCGAGGTCATCACCGGTAAAGCTATCAAAAAGTACAATCTCCCTCGAAATGAGATCGTAGTAGCGACCAAGTTGTTTGGCACTGTTGCGAGGAACTGGGAAAAAGTACGTTGAGAATTGTCCATTTCGCGACCGAGACGAAGGTCGCTGCGCTCGTACGGCTGGAGTCGAGCTGACACTTCTGCTCCGAACAGTGTATTGGCGTTGACAAGGAAGTGCTGGAAAAGGAGTTCCATCACGCGAACAACAACGGTCTCAGCCGAAAGCACATTTTCGATGCGGTCGATGCGAGTCTGAAGCGACTTGACCTGGAATATATTGGCAAGTCCGCTTGTGCCTTCTCATTGCGACTGCGTCTGCCGACGCTAACGGTGCCATGTGCCACTGTCTGCAGACTTGCTTCAGATCCATCGTGCAGACCCTCATGTGCCGTATGCAGAGACCATGAGAGCTTTACACGACGTCGTTCAGAGCGGAAAGGTTCGGTGTAAGTTTGACTATCGTTCTCCCCAGCCATCTTCTAAATTCCTCGTACTAATCGCGACAAACATAGACATCGGCGGATCCTCCATGTGGGCATGGCAGTTCATGGAATACAATATGACCGCCCGGCTGCACGGCTGGACTGAATTCATCTCGATGCAAAACTTTTACGCGGCGAGTTACCGTAACGAGGAGCAGGAAATGCTCCCTCTCTGCAAGAAACACGGTATCGGAGTGATTCCATGGAGCCCTTTGGCGGGTGGATTGTTGACACGGCCTCCCAAGGATTTCGGGGAGACCAGTCGAGGAAAGCAGAAGATCAGTCAGGCGCAACAGTGTGACACCGATGTGAGCTCATGTCTGTAGTCGGGGAGGGAGGATGGCGGTACTGATTGATCTCTCATTGACTGCATAGGTTGCCGGTGCCGTTGAAAAGGTCGCCAACAGATTGCAGCTGCCTATGGCTCAAGTCGCATGCGCATGGTACGTTTCCCCTTCTTCTTCTCCTCCTCTGCGCGACTATAAAACTCACATTTACTTATGGATTCCTCGTACTCAGGGTCCTGAAGAACCCGGTCATCACAGCCCCCATCGTCGGTATCTCCAACGCGAGGTCCCTGGATGATGCCTTGAAGGCCGTACATGTCAAGTTGTCTGACGAAGATGTCAAGGAGATTGAAGACGCGTATTCTGTAAGGCCCAATCAGGGATTCTCGTAGAGGCCCCACGAAAGGCAAGAATATACAGGGAGCGGAGAAAAGGTCCCATCGGATTCGTTGTATGATTGAAGGCGATGAAGTCACTGAACAAGAAGGATATCTGAAATGGACGGAATGATTACTTCAGTAGGCTCTCGTATCTCTCGTGCATGTGCGCGTTGTGCACGAAGTCATAGCGTGAGATGCGCAGTGCAACGCATCTTGTCATGTGCCCCTTCTATGTGTCCATTGCTATCTGTCCCAACCAAGCAATATAGAGGGGAAGGATGTGGTAATGAGCTTGAGCTTGAGCTTGAGCTTGGGTGCTGCAAGTAGTTAATTATAACTATAAGTCTATAACCGAGCGGCCTGATGCGCCGTCGCCGTTCGTCGACCTCCACCTAAGTAACCGGCGACAACCTTTGTCTCGTCCTTGGTCCTTCCTTGAGTGATGAGTGGTGAGTGACAGGCTTCCGTCACCGTCGTCAGGTGTTATAACAGCCCGACACGACGAACTTTTCGACGGGGCCTTTATCTCCTTCCGACAAAGTCAACATGTCCATCATCGACGCCCTACTGCACCAACCACTGCCGTTGCCTACGCTGTTACAAGCGGTGGCAGGGATCGTGACGTTGGCCGTACTCGCATACCTCCATCGCTGGGTATGGGTTCCCTACAGACTGTCGTACAAGAATTTCCCAGGTAGGCCAGGATATCAAACAAAGTCGCTTCCGAGACGGGACTGATCCCTTCCTCCGTACCAGGTCCTCCTTCAGAGAGTTGGCTCTACGGAGTGTTTCCATCGGTAATGAAGGCCGATCCAGGGAAAGCTCATGGCGAATGGATGAAGGAGTATGGCTATACGATGTGGTACAAGGGTTTCCTAGGCGTTAGTCTCCTTCGATTCCGGGTTTAATCTGTTTTTCGGGCTGATCGCTGTTTTTGTTCAGGCTCCTCGTATTTGGACTGCCGATCCTAACGTGATCCAGTACATTCTTCAGCATGCGTATGACTTTCCTAAAGATGACAGTACGAGCCCATCAACATACTACTCTGGATGAGGTCTTGCCAAACACTGATAATGATTCTCTTTGTGGCAGCTACAAGAAGTTTCTTGGCCCAGATCTTAGGTCCAGGTGTTCTGGTTGCCGAAGGAGCAGATCACAAGCGACAGAGGAAGATTATGAACCCGTGAGTGTCCTTTTGCAGTAGCCTCTTCGGTGACAGTGGTGGTAGAAGTTTGTTTCTGACGTGCTGTTCCATCGCAGGAGCTTCGCCCCTAATAATATAAGGGACAATCATGTGCCGATCTTTGAATCCAAGGCGTACGAAGCAAGTCAGATGTTATAAGTTGCTGCAGCGGCAGAAGCTAATATGCTCCGATATCATACAGCTTCGCGATATTTTTCGACGTATCATCGCCGATGCAGAAAACAGCAACGGCTCGAGCGATTCGGTGGACGTGGCGTACTGGCTGGGTAAATGCACAATGGACGTTATCGGTCTCGCCGGGTTCGACTACGACTTCAACTCCTTGGCCGTGCCGGACAACGAACTGGCCAACGCATTCCACGAAATGTTCTCAGCAGATCGACAGTTTACTCTGATGAGTATTCTCGCATTCGTCTTCCCTCCGGCCCGATATATCCCCACCCGTCAAATGCGAACGCAGTGGAAAGCTCTGGCAATCCAGGAACGAATCGGAAATGCGCTCATTCAGAAGAAGAAGGAGGCCGTCCTCAGTGGTAGTGTCGAAAAAGAGGGTAAAGACTTGCTCTCCATTATCGTCCGTGCGAATATGGATCCCGACCTCAAGCCGACACAGCGGATGACGGATACCGAGGTGCTAGGCCAGATCACCACATTCTTCCTTGCTGGTCAAGAGACGTCCAGTAATGCCTTGACATGGTGTCTATGGCAACTCGCGCAGCATCAGGATGTTCAAGACAAGTTACGTGAAGAGGTCGCTGCGGTCGGAGATGATTATCCCGGAATGTGAGTCGACTCGTGTCCTTTGTTCGATATAACTTTTTGACAGCACCTCGACACCCCAGGGACACGCTCAACTCTCTTACATACCTGGATGCCACGGTGCACGAGATCCTTCGTCTCATGGCGCCCGTCCCATCGACTCGTCGAGATTCGAGGGTCGAGGCGACAATCCCGCTTGCGAATCCTGTCAAAGGCAGGGATGGAAAGATGATTCATGAAATCACAATCCCAAAGAATACTGCCATTCTCATGTGTGGGTGCTTTGAGCTTCATCGTCTTACATCACGACGCTAATGTGCCGTTCTGCTTGACAGCGATATTAAATCTTAACACGACCGAAGACATTTGGGGAACAGATGCCGGGGAATTCAGGTATGTCGTTCTTCGACCGGCAAGGGATACTCTTGGCTCACCCCATCCCTCGTATCCCCCACAGGCCTGAACGGTGGCTCAACAAGGAGCAGATCGCAGGAGCCAGCGCTGTCCCTGGTGTATGGGGAAATATGATGACTTTCCTTGGCAAGTCGCAGTTTCTTCCAGTTCCCAATTTTTGTTCGCTAACGGCTTTATCTTTGCATTTATAGGTGGTCCGAGAGCTTGCATGTAGGTGCAAGTCGATGTTACTGAAGTAAATTAGCTGATCATTTGATAATAACACTAGTGGCTTCCGATTCGCGATCATGGAAATCAAGGCGATTTTATTCGTGTTGATTCGAAATTTTGTGTTTGATCTGCCTACTCCAAGCGTAGAGATCGAAAAGAAGACGTCGTAGGTTATATTTTCCGCTGCCACCGTTCGCAGTCTGACCTCGACCCCGTCTCCCTCTTAGGCTCGTGACAAGACCATTTGTGAAGGGACAGCGGGAAAAGGGTCCCCAGATGCCCCTAGCTATTAGAGTCGTGTCGTAGACTGTATCTTTTGTTGTAACATCTCCACTCTCAAGCCGGCCACCGCGTACGATAAGACAACGCAAAGAGATGTTTCCTTGATCCGGACCTTTGTAGGGCGAACAGCGGCGACCTGGAAGACATTTGTAAATCCTTTATCTGTTATGAAACTGAAATAGAACGAGTTCGGAAACCCAAGAATAAGCGCGAAGACAGGGCGGCGCGGCGTGTGAATTCCGTTGGGTTTAGCTAGGCGCGCTTAAGTCGGACGGAGACGGGTTGACGGAATCGACAAGGACCGTCAACTCTACTGATCTTGTGGTTGTTCTTCACACATGGAACAAAAGAGCAGACGAAAGACCACGAACGAAACATACCGCAAAGATGGCTGAAAAATCCGAACAGTGAGTTCCTAGCTCGATTTTGCCTGCACGGTTTGGGGAATGGAACCGATACCCGGCGCGGACAATGGCACAACTCGCACAACAAGGATATCATAAAAATGCGCAACGCCGTCAGCTACTACCGCTCTCGACTGGATGGCAGCACACGATGCTCGGTATGCAGGACAAGCGGGCATGTGAGAGTAGGAGGAATGGTGGTGGTAGTCGTAGTTTGGAGTCGGGACGTGTTAAGAGGGAACATCGGAAAGATTCGCTTGTCGAAATGACCTTTGGCGGAGAGCCCACGCACATTGCATGCTCTTCCCGTGGATCTGGCGATACCCGTCAGCGGATGGAGAGACGGCGAGTGCAGAAGCCAATCGATAAAACAGGCAGAGCCGGCAACAAACGGTATTACGTTCTATCCCCTGGAGGACGACCGTGAAGAGGAAGGACATGGAGTCGGAACGATACATTATGGCCAGAACATTACGCTACGCCTTTCCATCACCGCTCTTGCCGCTTTCGTCCGGGATCGTGCTTGGAAGCAAAAAGATTATCAAGTGATCGTTGTTGGCTGACGTTTTGTTTGCCTTTCTTCTTCTTTGTGGCGATTGCAGCACTTACGTGGTAAGCATACTCTTCTACTTGCGCGGCTCGTCAGCGAAAAGGGAAATGTTTAGACTGACCCGCGTATAACTGTTCGTTTTTGGAATAATCGTAGCTCCAGACTGCCGGTTTCGACGCCCGGTTCCCTGAGTGCAACCAGACCAAGCACTGGTACGTTTCTTGGTCACTTGACTCCCTTCTTTGGACGTACGGGTCGCGAACTAACCTCTCTTCCTCGTATAGTTTCGTTAGTCTACGCTTGAGATTTCAACGTCCCTCTCACATCTAACCCTACTTTGCTCGGGTTAATAACAGCAAAACTACGTCGACTACCATAAATGTATCAATGCCAAGGGAGAGGACTTTGCGCCTTGCAAGCAGTTCAAGCGGGCGTACCAGAGCTTGTGCCCTAGTGAGTCGCCGGGTTTCACTTCGTGTTAGGCTGTTTAGTCCTGCGAGATGACGAGAGGGATGGATTAAGAAGAGAAAAGTTCGATCGGGGTTTTCTTGCGGCGCGTGCCGGCGCAGGAATGATGCTGGCTGCATGATGGTCGCAGCAGCAAATGGACAGAGGGACTGCGTCGGCCGATCTTATGCGGCGGCTAGACGACGACGACGACGATGAGTATACGAAATCACATCCCGCGTATCTCTGGACAAGGGAATGTCGAGATCACAACAGATCACACAAGCTGATGCAGATTGCTGACCATACTCTTGTTTCTCATCTCCTTCTTTTTCGCACCTTCTTCGAACGTCAGACGAATGGGTAAGCGCGCACTCCCTTCACTCCAGCTCTCACTCGCAGATTGGCTCGCTGACACATCTCCCATTTCCCCGTGTAGGCCGCCGCTTGGGACGAACAACGAGAAGAGGGCAAGTTCCCTACTTCGCTCAAGCCATAGTTTGGGAGTGTGTCGAGCTTCAAGATTATAAGAAGAAGCATTGGGAAAAGCGGCAAAGCGCGAGGCACCCTAGGGTATATAGGTCATAATGCTATATATCTGATGCTCTAGGTGGTAGTCTTTGGGAATATACGATTCTTCGCACTGCCTTTGCCGATCATCTCCACTGATCATTCCGTCTACCGTCTCTGAGCGCACATGCGTACAGATGGATCTACATTGGACATTGCTCCGGATCAGGCTTTGGAGATGTCGGGGTACACATCGAACCGTCGTTGAACGGTCACTGGTAGTCCTCTCCTCGTAGCCGCAAGGAACTCGGGATCTACGGAAAACGGAAGAAGGAAATATAAGCGTCTGTCCTGGTTTCTTGGAATATCAATAGCGAGTTGAGAGTATGCGCACCAATATCCGCGTATACGATCGCTTCCTTTTCGTCTGCCTCTGCTAGTACTTCGCCACTGTTGAGGAAACCGGTGTTAGCAAAGTCAACCTTGATGGGCTTCTTTCCTGAGCGAAAGAAGCAATGAAGAAGGTGGTACTTACGCGGGACTAACGATGCTTGAATGCCCGTACTACTCGAACAACCACACATATACACATGAGAAAACGGGACCTGATCAGTTTGAACCGGGAAAGCGCAAGAGCTGAAGGGTAAGGTGGCACGTACAGCTTGGTAACTCGCATCTGGATGACGGGCAGGGGAACACATCGCCACGTAAATCTGGTTATCTACGGCTCTGTGACAAGCATCCCAGTCCAGAAGACGAATCAAATCAAGGACCCAATCGGGTAAGCGATATTCCCGGTTGAATGCTGCGGAAGAGGCGGTGAGAGGGACGTACCGTGCTCTTTGGAGAAGTGTCCAGTATAGCGGACCTGTGGTAGTACTGCGATCCATAACCCAATTAGCAACATATATGGGAAAGTGAAAGGCAGTGCTGGCAGCACAGGCAGTCCTAGGAGGAAGTCGACGAGGGGGGGGGGGCTTACTTGAATGCAGATGGGTAAATCATGGCGATACATCCTTGTCGTGCGGCGATCATTGCCATTTCCGGGAATCGCTGTGTAGGAGGGTTTCCATCCGGATTAATAACAGAAAGTCGAAGGACAGGAGGAATGGTATGTGAGCATGTAAGTGCGCGAGTGATACGACTGTGGGAAGGGACAGTAATGAAGGACAAATGAAGGAAAGCGCAGGAGCAGCACAGGGAACAAGGTACCAGGCAAGGCGAATGAGAGGGCGAACGAACGTAACGTACGATATCATAACAGATCCCCAACCCAATCTTTCCAAACTCGGTTGTAAAAGTGGTCAACTCCGTCCCGCCTGTCAAGGTCTCGGATTCCTTGAACGTTTGTTTACCGGGGATATCAATGTCGAATAGGTGTACTTTTCGGTGTTTCGCTACCAGGTCGCCTGTGATCGAGAGAAAGGGAAGAATATCAATAATGTTGCACTGAAGCAAACGCAGCACAGCGTGTGAGGAAGAAGGGTGAGTCGGGCGAGTGACGTACCTTGCGGGTTATACACAGTACAGGTATTATAGATGTTATCCTGTCCGCTTTCAATTTCAGGTATCGATCCACCAATAAGCCAACACTTGTTGTTCTTCGCCATGGAGGAAAGAGCAGCAAGGCTTTCTGCTTCTTTGGCGTGTTTTACGATTTCCGAGGCAGGAGAGGGGAGGGAGGAGGTTGAAGGGATTGGTTCGGCGTAGGAGCGGAATGCGGTAACTGCGTACGGCGAGTTGAAGATCTCCTACATACCCTCGTAAATAGCATTGTCAGCGATTTGAGAACACAGGTAGAGAAGAAGGTGCAAGAAAATATACAGGAAGAACAACGACGTCTGCCTTTCCTTCTTCTACTGCCTTCTTCACACCAGCGCTGGCGATAGCGAGGTTTCGTGTCTTATCCTTGCCAAGGCCAGCGAGCTGGACCAGGGCGAGTTTGAATGGCTTTGCAGTGATCGTTGACATGTTGGCGATGGTGCGTGGAATGTTTCGTGGTAGGGGCATGAAGTGGAAGGGCGAAATGTGGGAATTTGTCAGGGGTAAGGTTGACTTGAGGTTAGGATGGGAAGGTGGTTGGTAGTTGGTGGTCGAGTTCCGGTTGCATTCCGGGCAGACGGAGAACGGCGATGAATAAGAGACTTGATTTAGGACATTACCCTTATAAAATCAAGTCATTTCTTGGTTTCTGATTGAGATTTAAGGGCTCTTTGCAGCCTCATCGCTTGTTTACAATGTGCAATGTGGTCAATCCGATCTTCCGTGCCTAGGTGGCGATTCAACATTCAAGTCGACTCGACTTGGCATGTCTCTCACACTACCATCTTTCTGCACATTGAGCTCTACCCTTGCGAGCTTGTGGCATGCGCCTCTTGCGTCTGCGTTGGCCGACAAGTTATACGGCTGCCGCACCGATATTCGTCAACCGTGTCCATGGCCATCATCTCGCAAATCTTGGAAACCTTGCAACCCCTATCATCCGTTTGACGATGACCCGACCACTTTCCCTACAAACACGCACGACTACTTCTTCCGATAATAAAGCCATGGAGCGACAAAGGCAAGGCCGACAGGAATCTCCCGTGACGGTCCTCGACTCGGAGGAGGAAAGGGAGAAGTTCTATGCCTTGCAGCGGGAAAAGAGGAGGAAACGGAAGCATGAAAAGGGAATGAACATGAGTGGGAGCGAAAGTGGAAGTGCTAGCGCCGGGATCAGCGCAGGTGGGATTAGAAGAGGAGCTGCAAGTGGTACTGGAGACGGGGATGACTCGATACGTATCATAGGCGTTAAACGAGGTCGGAAGAGCTCTGAGCTCATCTTCGAGAGGACAGCAAAGGACGACGAGGAATTTCAAGTGATCGATAGTGTGGTACCTACCGGTGCCATGTTGCGGCTTGATCCAACATCGAGCTCAGCAATCACGATAGGGAAGAACGACAAGGAAGAGAACTCGGATTCGCGGATGGTGGATGATCGCGATACCGATACCGACGCCGACGCCGACGCACCATCAGCGCTCCGTGCGGGACTCGCGAGGTTCAAGTACTCTTCTTATTCATCTCACAACGCCTCGTCATCTTCATCCACCATGAAGACGACGACGACGACAGCCAAGACGGCGATGACGACGACGATGCGCGTGATACCGACTTCCCGAGCGGCGGTTGCAAAGTTACAAGCACGTTCTTTTACCACAACTACTCCGAATAGTGCAGCCTCTGGGCGATCAAGGGAGCGGTCGGAAACGGCTTCGGTGAGGAGCCGTACAGAAAGCCTCGGAGAAGGATCCGCCAATGCAGCTGTAGAAGAATCCGCCACCAGTGCCACAACAAAGAAACGCACCAATACCGCAAAGAAGAAGATGAAAGCCGCTGTTCCGGATATGCCGGTCGCGCCTGAACAGATAAAAGAGTTGGACGGATGTGTTGTTTGTGGGACGAGGTTTGATCGGCGGAAGACAGCGAAGACGCGATGGGTGAGTCGGTCTTTATTTTTCTCGTCAACGACTTCTTTTTCGGTTTTACTGATGATATCTGCTTTTTGCGGAGGTAGGCTCACATGGTGGATTGTTTCCCGCCCGGTCATAAACCCGACGATGAACGACCGGATTTGACACTGCTCGTCTCGGAAGCGCTGGATAAGCTGTCGAGGAACACTTTTCATCCTGCGCTAGCTACACAAACGACGCTCCTTCAATCCGTCGCCTTGAAACAACAACATCAACCGAAACTTCCTCCACTCATTCGCCCTGCGGCGCCTATCATCCTAGGGGAGGCGCCATCAGTTGTGGACATGCATTTCGACCAGACGAAGAGCGGGAGAGCGAGATTGAATGCGCGGAAGCGCGCTTTGGCGACACGCAAGGGTGGCAGTGCAGCGGAAGTGCGTGTGGTGGGTGTTGATGCAGAGAGTCGCGGTGGGGTTGGATTCAGCGAGGAGATTAGGAACATGTTGGACGAGGAGTATGCCGAGGAACGTGAGCGAAGCGTGGAAAGGTCGGCGGCGGGCTCCGATGTTGCGCTAGATGGACATGGAGTAGGAGGGAGAATGGATGTTGATTCAGAATCAGAGGGAGAGATTCCGTTCCCACCTACACAGACATTTGGGCAATCCAGCTTGCAAGCACGGATGACACGCGGTGGTAACGGTGGCTCTCGTGGAATATTCGCTGCAGAGGCTGGAGTCAGGAGTGCGTATGCCAACGAGGAAGCACCGAAAACGGAGACGCGTCTGGGTCAGCCCTTTCGAGGCGGGGAAGTCGATCGACAACTTGATGGATCTTCTTCCCGAATCCAAGCAATCAAGGCAAGCAGCGTCACCTCGGAGACGGGCGTCATCAGCGAAGGGAAAGGAGAAGGAGATCAAGGGAAAGGGCAGGACGGCGGAGCAGGAGGCGATCATGATCTCCAGCGGCACGAAGGGAACGGGAACGCAGGATTCCGGTTTGGGCTTGCCCCTCGCGAGTCAGGGATCAGCATCGGGGTCAGAGGAGGTGATGTTTGTGCGAGAGCAGAATGGCGACAACCAGGCGCGGTTAGGAAATCGTCGCTCTGGGCCGCAGCAAGCGGGCTCTGAATCCCCCTTCGATCGGCCTTTACGTGACGAGCCAATGGAGGCAGAACATTCAACTTTCCAGGATCTGCTTCCTTATACCTCGAGTCCGCCACCGCCACCGGCTCCACCGATGAAATTCTCAGCAAGAGGGATGGTGACCCCAACGCCCAAACGAAAAATCGAAGAGGACGAGGCAAGTCCGTCGGCGGATTCACCAGCGCTGAGTCGTCTTGCGAAACGTATGGCGAGGTCGTCGATGTCTTCTCCCAAATTACCGGATTTATCTCAGCTAAGGGATGAGTTTGGAGATGGTGCTGCGTTCGCTGATGCTTTCGATGAGGAAAGATGGGAGGAGGAAAGATGGGGAGATGATGCGGTAATGGCATGGGAACGGGAGTTTTCGTCGGCTCGTCGTCCCTCTGGTCTGGCACACGATCATCAAGCAGTAAATCGACAACAACAAGCGTTTGGCAATGGCGACACAGCCGGTAAAATGGATTCGTCGGAGAGTGACGTACCGTTGAGCAAAAGTATTGGTGTTCGTCGGGCCAAGAAGAAGTCTGTTATATCAGTGACGAGCGATGAAGAAGCAACTATGAGCGATGTGCCGGGCATTGCTGCGGTGTCGTTGCAGCAACATCGGCAGAATCTGCTCGACCGAGGTATGCCGGATTATGCGTCCTGGGATCTGCCCGACCTCCAGGTGAGTGCTCCTGCTCGGGTCTTTCTGCTGGTATGCTAATATCAATGGAGCGTCTGTAGAGTGCGGTATCGGTCTTTGGCTTGAAACCCAGCAAGATTGCAAAAACCATGATCGAACAACTGCAACTATGTTGGGAAGCAATACATCCCGAAAAGCCAGTCAAAGGGAAAGGAAAAGCTCGAGCGACCAAAGCGGCACCGAAGGCAACAGTCGCTCGCGGAAGGGAGAAGAAGGCCGGAGTGGCAGATGAAGCCGAAGTGTCGGGCGAAGATATCCTTGGGAATGAGTCTGCTTCGCTCGCAGAGCCAAAGAAGCGTGCTCCGAAGAAACCAGCAGCGAAAAAGCCAGAGAAGGCCCCACCGTTGACCGTGGAGCAGCTGAATGCAGAGTTCGAAAAGCTTATTCTGGAGCCACATCTATACATCAGGGTTTTGCGTTACGAGGTAAGTGCGTCGAGATGCTGTTTGAGAAAGCGGGCTAACGGGATTGCGTATATTTAGCCGCTGTATTTCGAGACGCTTGCGAATTTGGGTACTGAAAGAGGGATCACAGGTAGTGGTTGGAAGAACGTATTCAAGAAATATCTCGATGATCAGGTAAGCTTCTGGCATCCACCTGATTGCGACCGTGTTGTGCGCTAATTCCGTCATACCAGTCCATCACATATTATGTGGAAGAACCGACGGGCAAACGTCGACGTCGGTAGCTGGCGGATGGAACAAATGGACGCAGAGCGTCTCCGTGGCGAACGCCTTGATAAATGCCAGAGCGTCTCATGACATCGTAACTATACATCACATCTATCGAAAAATACAATCTATGTGTCTATCATTCTGGGAAACCTTTCCGAAAACAAAGCGACTTGTCCGGGAATTATTTAGGCAACCGGCTCAGATCACCGGTGCGCACGCTCTCGTGCAATCGCTGCATACGCTCCCTATGCCACGCGGGACCAACCTGGGAACCCCTTTTAGCGAACTCTCCAACTCCTTCAGAACTCAGACTAGGTCGCAGAGACAAGCTCGATCCACTCGATTTGAGACGCTCGTGTGACACTGGGGAATTAGTGAGTCGGGGTGAGCTCGCGACTTCGGCACTCGGTCGTCGAACTTGTGCAGGTCTTCGACTGAGTGACGGGTTTGAGTAGGACCGAGGACGGAAAACCGGTTGGCTGCGTGGTCTGGGACCCAGCACTGTAGTCTGTAGCAGTGGCAGGAGATCACGCTGCTGTACCGTCGCCTTGCCAATCCCCTTCGGGATTTGGTCTGATGTCCCCGGCACTTCTCTTAAAGGGCGGCGCGTACTCGCGGATCCGGTGGGGAGATTTTGATCTACTTGATGATGGATCGCTGCGTCTGTCAATTTTGCATCGACTGGCTCATGTCGATCGTGCATAGGAATGGAAACATGACCATTACCACGACTTGCCGAGTTCGCTAGAGCCGATATCATGGTGTATGCTCGACCGGCTTGAGGATACGGAAGATGGAAACCATACATCGTTGTTGGCACTGGCGCACGCAGAGGTGGCCGCGATGGAGGTAGATGGTCCAGATAGGTTCCAGGAGGCCCCTGCGCATCACCTATATCTTTGAAGCGTGACGGGTCGGGGATAGAAGTCGGTTGGCCTTGGGACACAGGCTGCTCAATGCCCGAACCTTCTGGTGCGGTTTCCGATAAATCTGGATGTGTCAATCTGCGGAGGTAGTCGATTTTGTTCGAGTCGGGCGGGCTGATGGGTGACGTGTTCAACGGAACAGAGGCATATCGGTTCGGCGCTGGCTTCGCGCCACCCATGAGTTTCTGTAGGGCGTTGTTCCTTTCTTCCGTGATTTCTTGGACCGGCTTGCCCAAAGACAGTGGAGTCGGAGAGCTTGACGATGTGCGACGGTATCGAGGTCGAGTCGTCGCAAAGCAAATCTTGCTCGATTCCCGACTGGCATGGGCACCGTTTGAAGACATACTGCCTCTATCCTGCCAGCTCGGCCTTGCTCCAATCATCGAGTCGATAGATCTTTCCGCGGTCGTAACGCTCTCCCTCCAGGTGCTGACACTTTCCCTCCACGCAGCTTTACCTTCCACTGCAGCCCTTTCCGCTCGAGTGAGCTTTTCGGGTGCTAAATCGGCTAGACGCATGATTCTGTCTGCTTCTTGTTTTCGCCTTTGATCAGCCATCGAAATCGCTTGGGCTAGTCGTTCCCTTTCCTTTCTCGATTTGAACCACATCCATAAAGGGAAGATCAATAAGATTGAGATGAATCCTCCGAACGAGCCTTGAGAAGGGTGAGAAGGGCAGTATCTGTCAGTAAGAAATGCGACATCGTTCAAAGTCGCATTGAGCCTTGCCATATGTTACAATTTCACATTTCCGGATAGACCATCCCTGCATGCACAATGGCGGCTCGACGCGACCACCCGGATGTATACCATGCAAAGCAGCGCTGTGCGAGAAATAGGTTCGGGTCATGGATTAGTTCGTGGGTACATAAAATGACGATGGAGAAGTACCTACGCTTGAACACCAGATACATAGTAAGTAGCAACTGTGAAGCCCACCGCGATCTTGACAAGTACGGCAATAACCTTGCTTGAGCCAGACATGAGCGTTTTCTGACGTTGAAATATGGCAATACCTCTGTTGTAGTTGAAAGGTGAATGGCGGTCGCTAACCCTCCTGCTTGCATTCGAGTCTACTCTCATGGCTTATCTACCTTTATCACAAAGAATGCTTGGGGAAGTCGCGTCCCTTTATGGTGGGCACTCACTCTACAACTCCAAGCAGGAAAGAACGAGAAAGGCTTCAAGTTTCTGGAAGGACCTGCCTTTACCGTTTGTCGTGTCAAAGGAAGGATATCGTATTGCATCATGACACCTCTGCATCTATATTCGTCTTGGCTCTTATTATGGGTCTGCGGTCTGCTGCTTTTGTATACTGGCTTGAGTTACATACCACTGTGGGTCTGTTACAGCCTGAAACGTGAAGAATACTCCCGCATTGCTTACATAATCCTGGTTTTTTGCGCTTACCGGGGTCATTCCCGCGCTTCTACATGGCGGCTCGCCCTGAGCCTTCGATTGGCTGTAGGCCGTTCTGTATCTCTCTGTCGAAATTTTCCGTCGGCCTGCTTCCTCCCGTCTCCTCCCAGCAGTGGGGTATATAAACTAAAGTCAACTGGTATGAGTGGACTACCATCTGTGCTCACCGTATGTTACTCCATCAGCTGTCTATTGTTCCACCTGCGTGCACACTGACAGAAGTTTCGTCTTCCGCTCCCGCTTCGTCATCATCATCAACAACAACATGGATCGCTTTCCGACTTGGTCGACTACTCAACACGGCTGATACCGCAAATATCTTTTCGATCGCTACTAACTCATCCTATAGGCACCCAAAGGAGTATCACCATTCGACATGGAGTACGAGAAGTCACGAGCGACGATCCCTGCAGACAAACAGTGAGTGTTAAACTTCCAGTCGTGCCCTCCGTCGTCCCTTTCCTGCCCTTCTCTTCTACATCCGGTGCCACCGTGTCTATCCTCAGCATCATCTCTGATGAGATCATCTACAGCAAAGTGGGAATCTCTCCTAAAATCATTGAAGGACAACATAATTACTATTGCTCTCTGATCTGTTGCTTGTGTCTTCTGTGTCTTATCCCGCACGTTTGTTTCACTCCACTAACCTATCTTGCTATTGGCTTGTAGAGATCTCAACCGTATCGTTCTCGACTACTTGATCATCGAGGGTTACTGTGATGCCGCTACCGAGTTTGCAAAGGAAGCCGGGATCGATATCAGCGTCGACTACCAGTCAATTGAAGAACGCATGTTGATTCGCCAAGCTGTCGAGGCTGGTCGTGTTGATGAAGCTGTACGACGAGTCAACGAACTTGAGCCAGAGGTGAGCATCTTTTCCATTTTGCCTTCAAACACATCCTGCTGCGATTTGCAAGAAACACAACCCCGATGATTAAAACGTTTCATGCACCACTCTAAAGCCACAAGCTATGTTGAGAATGAAACCTTTATATCACAGACCTGATATGAGGGGTCAACACAATGGTGTTTTTTGCAAGACTGGCAGAGGATGATCAGAATTTACCTCGTAACATATGCTGATCCTTTTGCAAACCGTTAGATTCTCGACACCAACGCTTCCTTGCTCTTCCACCTTCAACTGCAATCCTTCATCGAGCTCATTCGGCACGACAAGACGCAAGAGGCTTTACGCTACGCATCCGAAGAACTTGCACCACGCGGCGCTCAAAATCCCGAGTTTCTCGCCGAGTTGGAAAAGACTATGGCACTGCTTGCTTTCCCCGAATTGGCATCCTTTGACCGATTACAAGGCGAATCGGAAGACTTGAATGAGTATGCGGAGCCTTTGGCATCTGCTGTAGCGTCTGCACCTCCCACTGCGAAACCACCTCCAGCCTGGTCAACCTTGGGTAGTCTCATGCGCAAAGAACATCGAACGACCGTCGCTAAGGAGCTCAATGCTGCGATATTGGAGAGTCAGGGTCAAGGGCAAGAGACCAAACTTTCGGGATTGGTCAAGCTCATGTCGTGGACGGAGGAAGCTTTGGAGAACAAGGGCTTGCCCGTACCGGGAGTCAGTGCTTCGGCGCTCTTGACACTGCAAGGCCCTCCGCGACATGTCTTGTCTGGTCCTTCCGTCACAGTGCCTGCCGCCGAACCCATGGTGATCAACTAGCTTCCATCACCATTCTTCCAACACATGTCGAAACCGTTGTAGAAATTTAGATCATTACATATTGCATTCACTTTACTTCGTCGTTGGTCATCGTGCTTGCTTGACTGCCGCGTCAAATCCGTTTGCTTGGGTTCTTTCGTTCAACTCTTGATGAAAGGTAGCCCTCGGCACTGCCATCTGAAAGCTTGACGTTGTGATCCGCAGGAGCTTGAGTAAATGATGGAACTCGTAATCTGTGGCCTGCGCGATGCCGGCGGGGCGGACAACATGTCAAATGATGCGTACTGCTGCATCTGCTATCTGCTACAACTCCGCTTTACAGGCGGCATTTTTCATACAAGGTAAAAGAGCCCGTAGCAATCTATCCATCTATCTTCGCCTAGTTCCAGCGTTCACTAGCTTGCCCAAATTGCTGTCTGCAAAAGTCCAATCGGGGTCAAATTCGGTGATGAAGGGGTGTCGTTTGAGTTCTTCGGCCGTCGGCCGTTGATTCGGTTCAATGGCGAGGCATTTCTCTGTCATGAAGTCGTTGGCTGTTAGGGACAAGACGACGTCGTCTGGTATTGGCGGCTTCTTGTTGTGTTGACCAACCTAGAGATGCAAAATATCAGTAGCTATCTCTGAGAGCAACGATCGGTCGTAACTTACACTGAACATCGCCGTCAGTACGCTATCCTCGCCCCAAGGTCTTCGCCCAGCGAACATTTCAAGCACTAGACAGCCCAACGACCAAATGTCCACCTTTGCCGAGTATCCACGTCCCATATTTCGTATCACCTCGGGAGCCATCCAGAAGACAGAGCCTTTCAAGTTGGTGGCACCCTGCGATGCATATGCGTCCTCTACAAACCAGCAAGAGATCAGTCAGAAAATTATGGGTTAGGTGACAGCGAACCACTAACCAGCTTGCTTGCTAATACCGAAGTCGGTGATTTTGCAGGTGCCATCGGAATCAACCAAGATATTATCTGCCTTCAAATCGCGGTGCAAGATTCCCTTCGCATGCAAATATGCAAGCCCAGACAAGATCTGTTTGGTAAAGTTCTTGATGACCTCTTCCTCAAATTTTTGGTGTTTCCGGTAAACAGACGCGATCGATCCACCTGGTACGTACTCCAAAAAAATAGATATATACTCGGGCGATTCTTCCCATCCGAGGTACTGGACAATATGTGGGTGCTCCAAGTTCTTGAGAAGCTCGATCTCGTCCCGCAGTGCTTTGATCATGCCTTCTTGTCGCTTATCCTGCCGCTCGCGGTCATTGGTAGGCAATTCAACCTGTTTGACCGCCATCATGTCACCTGTCGTGGCGTTTAGGCCTAGATAGACCCTACCATAGGTCCCTTTGCCAATGAGATCACCCTTGACCCATGTCATCGTTTCTGAAAATATCCGTCGTTAGATCGCGTCAACCTAAATGCTGAACACGACGAACTTACCAGGTTTACCATCCGGTGCAACAGCGCCTACCGCAATACCAGGTACTTGTCCATGCTTGAGCTTGGCCGGAGTTACCTCTACCGTTTTATGGCCCCACATACTAGAGCTGCGTTTCCGTTCGAGCGAAGTCGCAGGGGCGTTGATAGCAGGTGCGATCTTGCTAAGATGTCGCTTGCGATCCTGAGCAACAAACCTGATACTCTTGCGATTTTCCGCGCGGTTAAACGCTGGTTTCCCTTTGGGAGACGTCGCTCGTTCGTGCTTGTCTGAAGCATAAGGTTCAGGAGATTCGGTGCGAGGAGAGGTGGGGTGAATTGCGGCAAGATGGACCGCAGGTTCTGGCAAGACTGGCCTATCCAAGTCGATCTTTGGGAAGAACTCTTCCAAGTGGTCGTACACATGTTCCGCATTCGGACGCTCATTCCATTGATCTTTCGTGCGTGCGAATGATTTTGTCCGTTGAACTCGTCCGCTGAGACCAAGTGCATCACGTGGATCCAAAGCACTGGACGCCGTCAATAGATCTGAACCCTCGGCGGAGAATACGCGGTCTACGTCATGATTGTCCGCCACCTGCGGCTCTGTGTTGAGCTTCAATGTCGGTTTTGAGGGCGACTTCGCATCCGGCAGTACGATTGTTCCAGCCGAAGGCGGAACGAACCATAGAGTCTCTTCCGGCTCTTCCTCTAATCCATCGGCAGCCTGTGCGCCTGGTCGCAAGGTTCCTTCGTCAGTTCTTTGCCTGTCATCGCCAAACATATTCCGGAGGTCGTTTGCCCATTTTTCAGCTCGAGCTGTACCACCGCTGTCGTCTTCCTTTTCCTCGCTCGGCGTTCCTCCAGAGTCACTTCGATGACTGGGACCGATAGTTGCGTCATCTTCCAGAGCGTAGTTACGGGTAGGTCTATCGATGTACGTTCCATGAGAGCCTGCTTGTCTAGATTCAGCGATGTTGAGCTTTATATTATGTATGTCTGCTAGAGAAGCCTTTCGCCGTTTGTCCGGACTGCCAGACGGCAGCACAGCACTATCAACGCCACTTTCTGATCCTCGACGATCTTCCCTGACGCCAGAAGGTCTCGGTTCGGGAAACGCTATTCTGCCAGGTGGGAGAGATTGAGGAGGAGGCAAGCGCTGATCCGGCGAGTAATCCCGATTCCGCGAAGACGTGTTGTTTCGGTCGTTGCCGACAGCTCGCGCAGTGGCGAAAGGATGTGCTGGATACTGCAATCTCCGTCTCGTGACTGCATCATCTTCGTATATACTCTCCTCTGGCTGTAAGGCCGCCTGTGCCCGAGATCCAGCTGGAATATTCGGCTCCATAGACTGGACGTGACTTCGTATCTCGCCATGAGCATGTAATGGTCTTTGCGAGTGTCCAATGTTGCTTGCACTGGTCGTGTATGCATGTTGCGGACGATGTCGGGGTTCCGGTGATCGGCGGCCATGATCCGCAAACGGATCTTGATATGTACCGTAGGTTTCCCCTCCCGTAAGGCCCTCATATGCATCTTCGTGACCAAAGTTCAAATTGACTTCTTGCGGTCGGCATGAGCGAAGGGGTGCCCGCGAGCCTTGCGGATGTTGACGAAGTGGTCTAACGGTCTCTTGGCTCGCTGATTGCGTCGTCGATAATGACGTTTGACGAGATGTCGATCCAGAAGGGTCCATCGGTGGAACCAGCATTCCCGGCCTAAGAGTAGACCCTTCTTCGCCATAAAGCCATTCGGGAGACATGTTTGCCAGACCATCCGTGCCGCGCATTCTTTCAATCATGTGACTTCGACTTTCCCATTGCAGTCGTTTTTCCCTGCGTTCTTTGGCAACTTGCTTCGTTCTAGCTTCTTCCATCTGTTCAGCCTCCTTTTCTTCTTGTTGAGCGCGGTCTCTTTCCTGCTGGACCTACCGGTCGGGCAAGAGTTTAGTTTCGGAAACGCCTTGTCCATGAAAGAGTGCTTACTGTCAACTCTGCAGTCAATCTATCTGCCTGAATTTGCCTAGTCCTAGCTTCTCGTTCAGCATTTTGTTGAGCTTCCCAAGCAGCATGCTCTTTTTGCTGCTCTTGAATCGCAACTTTTCTATCTTCCTCCTCCATCTGCCTCCTTCTTTGCTTCTCGCGTTCCGCATCTTGCTGCTCTAGGCGAAGGATTTCTGCCATGTCGGCCTCTGTCGGTTCACTTGGAGACCGTTCCCAGTCAGGCTTGTTATTCGGTGGATCATAAGGTCCTGCAAATACGTTCCTTCCGTCTGTCCGAGCGGTCTCGGGACTCATTACGAATTCGGGACTATCGGTATGCAGATGAAGTGGTAAAGGCTGTTGAGTCCTCTGGGACTGATTTCCTGTCGACTGCTTCTTCTGCTGCTCGACATATTGAGACAACGTAGGCGTTGCATTTCCGGCGAAATACCCGGGCTGTTGAGTGGCCGCCGTGGGAGCTACAGTAAGAGGGAACGGCGCGGTAGAACCAGAACCAGTACTTGAGATACTGTAATCGAGCGGGGGAGGAGTCGAATTTATTATCCGAGTTGACATACCTCGGCGCTCTTCCGCGGGACTCTGCGAGCCTCGACTCGCACTTGAACTCGGCAGACGTCGTTTTGACATGCCCTGCGTTCGAGCTAGAGAATTGTTCGTTCCGACGCTTCCAGACGTCGATCCGCTGAGATAGGCGGTCTGTGAAACTGCATCCGCCGGACTGGTTTCATAGGTATTGTCGTATTTCGATTGACCGCTTTGGCGGAGACCAGGACCGACTTCACTTGCACTGGCGCTAGACACACTTCCTTCTTTCGAGTGCCTACTGCCATGATGCCGAGACATTGGTTGACCGTATCCCTGATGATTTGTCTGATATTGTGGCGGGTGATGATGCAAAGCATGGGAATGATTGTAATACGGATTTTGCGAATGCGCGCCATGGTGCAAGTACCCGCTCTGATGATGCGCTGATGCACTCGGCTGCGGCTGCATGTAATCTCTGTCACCCTGCAGACTCGCCGACCCGGCGCTGAACGTCTGGCGAGAAGTGTCTACCGGGCTTGCCATGTTGGCGAAAAGTGTGCTCGCTCCTGCATGGAGGATCGCCGGTGGTACCGCCATACTCGAGGGAGAGGGTAGGATCGCCGTTTGAACAACCAGAAATTTCAAGCCGCCCTTTGCATCCCCATCAGTCCGGCACAGCTCAAAGAGCTTATCCTTGCCTACAGGAGTAGTTTCGGGCGTTTCTCCGATATCCGTACGAAACATGGCCAGACTCGGATGATCATCGTCCCTGAACCGTAGTTTGGAAAACACTCTCTCCATGATTGCTTCCGAGGTACCGACGCCGGATACATCCACAACGGAAAAGTTTTCATTGTCAACTGTGACTTGCAGCCTGACGAATCCCAATTTCGGGTTGACTGGCGCGGCAGACGATGTTCCATGTTGCGGTATAGCCGGAAGAGCGTGTGTTGGCGCCGATGCAGAATGCTGCAGCGGTGGTTGTTGTACTTTCCTGGCTTGCAAAGAGTGCATATGTGATGGACTCGATGGGCTCGTTGAATACACAGGAGACGATATGTTTTGGAGCATGACCGGACTGGCAACTCCCGTAACAGACGGATTGGCGGGTCCACCGGAAGAGTGCTTGCTTGCGTTTGATATCGACGAGATGGGAGTACCGGTCGAGGGGCGTGATGTTGACTGTTGCGTAGCCGACGGTCGCGGAGGAAGGACCGGTGGAATTCCCGACGAACCAGACGAGAGAGGCGGCGGACTGGGTCCGGTTTGCTGCTGATGAGGAAGCACAGTCATGGATGGCGGGGGCGGCAGTTGCATCGGTGGTACAGCAGCTGGAAGCGGCATAGGGAACGTAGGCGGTGTTGAGAGTCTTGGCAAGTTTTGGAAATTGCTGTTCTTGGGAAGCATTTGCTGGGGCTGCTGCGAGGCGTATGAGTTCATCTGCTGCAGTCGAGGCTGTGGCGTGGTGTCCGAGCGGTGATGCGGCTGATATGCGAAGTATGCGGGCGGTCGCGTAGCTGAAAAGCGACAGCGCAGTAACAAAATGGATTGCGTCATGAGCCGACCATGCTTTACAGATCGCATCCGGCGACAAAGAGTACACAATTTACTCACCATCCTCGTACGACGCCGCTGAGCTCACTCCAGTTCCCGTCCCTGTTCCACCCGACCCTGACCCAGATCCAGAGACTGCACTCAACGGGGACACAGCCGTGTTTGTCATCGTTGCAGCCATGGTAGCCTTTTTCGAACCCATACCTGCTTCAAAGTCCTGGTTGTTTGAAGGTTTTTGTGACGTAGAAGCGTCTGCCGCAGCTGCCGGTGGTGAAGGCGTGAAACCTGGCGTCGGAGGTTGCGTGACGACTGTCAAGCCTTTCGCGATCTGCTGCCGTTGTTGCTGCCTTTCCCAATCCTGCAGATGCTGTGACTCGACGTCACTTTTGACTGCTGAACCCTGATTCGGGTGCGGTATATTTCCTGCTGACAGTGATCCGCTCGTACCTCCCGACGCAGTCCGTTTACCAGATCCAGACCCTGCCGAACCACTCTGACTCGATGACACACCCGTTAGAGGCTGTAGCGGTGGTCTCTGCGGCTCATCGCTATCGCTATCGCTGTCAGGGTTCGCAATGTATAGACTTCGGTTTATTGTTGGACGGTGATTACGGCCTCTGACCGTAGGCACACGCGGACCGGTAAGCGTATGTTGCGCAACTGGAGATTTCCGCTGCGACATTGCGGCGGAAACGGGTTGGCGGTGGTCTCCAGGCGGTGTCTTTAAGCGATACGGTCTGCTACTGGCTGCTCAATGTGGCGGCACGGTATCTACAAAGGGACAGAATTTTGGATCAGCCCGATTCACCCTGTTTGACTGTGATTAAAGGAAGGGGAGAAGTATCTTGAAAAGTCAATGCATGACGTCGGAATTGAAAGGGACGACGATTGCGGATGATTGCCAGAGCTCGACCACTCCTGGTGACATATATTCTACAAATCGCAACACTCGAGATGCTGTTTCGAAAGACTCACCTGCGGAACAGCCTGTTTTCAACAACAGGTTACGTGCATCCTAGGTACGGCACGCGAGTTGGAGTCCAGGGGCGAATGCAGGTATAGGGAGACGAGAGGTTGAGGTTGCAGCGCTCGCGGAATAGTGGCGAACTCTTCAGTGCTGCCTGCACACAATACGGAAGCGATACTTTGATCGACCCAATCTACATACTTGATGATTAGCAACATCATTGCTACTGCATGCTGCATACCACCACCCACCACACATGCAGTAATGATGCTTTGACCATGCGGCCGCCGGAGGCAACTTCTTCGGAAACAAAGCGTGCGTTTGCGTTGCAAGCCGAGACAGCAGTGAAACGTGACGAGCTCTTCATTTGTGACGCCAACCAGTAAATAGTCAACTCCTGATCAGGTCCCTCGCAGCCGCGATGACAGTAAGATGCTCCCATTGACATCGGCAGAGAGGCTCAATTCGACCCCCAGAGAATTCCGCCCGTACGTTACCTTGCGCCTCATGCGTTTTTGCTTCTTCATATACCGGACCAACAAACGGCCTCATCGAGGTATTGCAAGCATCACGGTCACCAGTCACAGAAAACGAGCGGAACGCTGGACCTCGAACCTATGATGGTCGTCTATTCAGAATGAAATAGTATAGGAGAGCAAAACCCTTAGGACGGACGACAAATTCGAGACGAGAAAATAAGTAAGCCAACTTCTTCCAGAGCTTTCAACTGGATCTCAGGGGGCAAGTCAGCCTTTAAGGATACCGTCTGCGCCCCTGTCAGAAGACTCAAAGGCCGTTATTGCAGTCCGTGAAATGTTCAGCACAACAACGGAAGTCACTTCAGAGGTCTAATCGGATCTGTATCAGAGTGAGTACCTCCTGAAGATGCCTAGAGAACTGTCATGTCTGTCCTGCTCGTTGTCGAGCTACGAAAGACCTGATGCGAGACCGCGCAAATGGAGCAGAACCATCTCGAAGACAACCGGCACACTCTCTTCCCGTCGGAAAAGGAGACTGTTATTATTGGCCCAACAAAATTCGTTCGGCAATTTCAACAATGACGAGACGCAGCCTGTCAGCTCTCTTCACTCCAACAACCTCGCCCCCTTCGCGCAACTCTCCCCAACTCGCAGGAGCCTAATCTGCATTACCCTCGACATCGCACTAGGCACAGACACCCTCAGCACTTCCGCATTCCTCACCGCTATGGAGTCAGTCGCGAAAGATATCGGGTTAGATAAAGGTGCAAACGCGATATGGATCGTCTGTGCTTACGCGACGGCATTTACTGCATGTCTTCATTTTGGTGGACGGATTTCTCATATTTCGCCGCCGCCGTGGTGGTATCTGGTGGGGTTTCGTGGCGTTGAGCGACTTGAAGATAGGCAACAACTGCGGTGAGTCTTCGAACAATGAGGTTCAGGAAAGATACTGACCCGAGCGTCGCCCGCAGTTCACAGCAAAACGCTCTTCACGCATTACAAGGTATCTGCGCTGCCTTGACCATGCCTGTAAGCTAGTAGGCCCAGGTCATTTACCCATCTTATGCAGTCCTCTGCGTGCGCTCACCGTCTATTCCAGTAGCTCGATGATCGGTCACATGTTCTCAAACAAGGCACAGCAAGAGAAGGATCAATGTCTTGTGAGTCACGGTCGCATGTATACATAACAATCGACAGTCGCTTATTGTCAAACTCGTCCAAGGGATGCGAAGAGTTTGGTGGTTCCAGATACTCCTAGAGCGTCCTGCGACTCCTCTATTGTCGTATCTGGCAAGCTTTCAGTGCAAGGTTAGTTTGCCACACGTCAGTTCTTGGATAGGATGAAAGCTGATGAGCTATCGTCAACTCTTGATGTCCATCAGTGGTCGGTCTCTCACTCCGCGGGATGATTCATACCTTTTACCTCGCCAAGAAGTATGACTCTTTTGATCCTCAGCAAAGGTGGAAGAGGCTTGAACTTTTAGAAATTCACAGTGTCAGGTTTATTTATTGGCGCGTTCTGCATGATGTGAGCCGGTCACCAGTTGGGAGAGAAGATCGTGACTCATACGGCTGCGCTTCATCTACCGCTCTAGTATCGTCTTCCAATGTATCAACGTTTGTCTCATACGTTCAGTACCTCCCGAGTACAGTGGTATTGCAAGTTCGGTCTTCCAGATGTGCGCTCAGACAGGTAAGAGCTACATTCTCCTTTGTGGAGTAAGTCGCTTTAGGATGTTGACGTCCTCGGACTGCGTCTGGGCGACCTCTAGGCTTGTGATCGGCTCCTCCGTCCATGCAGGACTCTACACTGCTGCAGCCAATGATCTTGCTGACTGGCGCGGGTCTCAGTACGGTTTCTATTTCCTTACCAGATGGCTCTCCATCGTCATCGTGCCAAATTCCCAGGACGTTGGTGACGATGAGTCGAGGTAATGAGCTTGAGCCTTTGTAATAATTGAGTGCACGACGATCAATGCGATAGTCATAGCATGCGACACAAACACGTTGATGTCAATGCATATATTAACCGTCACCTAAAAAATTCCTGTCATTGACCAGAGGCCCGCTCACACCTCCTCACCACGCCTCTGCCCCCTGTTCTGCACTGTCACCCAGCTGCCAATTCGTAGGACCCGTAGCCAAGAACAAATCGGCGAGCTCGGGAGGAAGAAAGATAGAGTCGGATCCCTCGAATGGCAAACCTAAGTCGGTGACGTTCTGAACAAGACAAGACGCGTTTAGCAAGTTGCCACTTTCAAGAAAACAAAGGACGCACCGAGTCCATGATCCACGCCGGTAAATTAGACGGACTAAATCCATCTTCTGGCCAGTTAAATGGTCCCAAATCATCCATCCACGCGCTGAGTTCCGCTGCATTCATAAAGTTGCCATCTCCATTGTCACCGTCGCCCATACCATTCGACAGCAAGCTTTGCATGCCAACTGGATGTAGGGATGTCATCGGAGCGAGACCATTGCCGCCAAACGACATGGGATTCGCGGGTCCATTGCGAGGTGTACCTGGCGCGTGCGTATTCTCTCCCATTTTCCTTCTAAAGCTCCGCAGCATCAGTCGCAAGGTGAGGGCGTATCGTTCGGCGGAACATTCAGAAAGTAGATGCGCCAGTTCGGCAACCTGAAGGGAGATCACGTTGGCTGGTAACACGTCCGGGAAAAGGATTGCGATTTTCAAGAGGAAGACTGCCGCGAAACTGCACTGAACCATGGTCTCGTGTACGGCGTATTTGATGTAGGCCCTACGATGCGTCAGGTTAGTCATGATCATCTAGGCTAGGGTTGACCACTTACCTTAGAGGAGCGGATTTGTACGTTCCCAAACATTTAAGGGCTGCGTCCTTTGCCTTGAACGCCAACTCCCTCTGATCCGGCGTCAATTTCTCCCAATGGCATCCTCTCAACGCAACACACGCACACCATAGCTGCGCA
Source organism: Naganishia vaughanmartiniae (assembly GCA_030039245.1). Classification (NCBI taxonomy): domain Eukaryota; kingdom Fungi; phylum Basidiomycota; class Tremellomycetes; order Filobasidiales; family Filobasidiaceae; genus Naganishia; species Naganishia vaughanmartiniae. Next base: position 159,805 of record JASBWU010000001.1, on the reverse strand, counting down.
TAGTACAGCTCGGCGTCAAGCATATCCAGCAAGACATGCGTCGGCCCCAGCTTCTTGACGTGTATACTCCGCCAGTCTTTGTGCCAAAGCAAGAGATCGTTGTTGACTCGCGTCACAAAGTCGATCGCCGCAGAATCGATGCGGCCATGCATTGGGTGCAACGTTTCCCATACCCGGACTGGAAACGGGAATGAGCTATCGGATGACAGTCGATGCGTTGGTGACAAACGTACCTTTATGGTTCATCAGCTCGACGCACGCGATAAGACGGACATCGGTTTTCGACTCCATGGGATGGCCACTGAAAGAGAACCGTCAGAAACGACAGCGACGACAGTATGAAAGAGTACTCACAGTAATACTCTTGCGCCTCTCACCGACTCGTCATCTTTGAGCATGAGCGGTCTTCCCGTTCCCAAACTTAGCCTGCGATTCGCAGAATTAGCTACAAAGTCACTCAAGTGCGTTGCGGCACGTACATATGATCGTTGAGATAACAATTCATCCATATCCGCGCCGAAACGACTGCGTGAAAAAGGCACTCGTCAGACCCTGCATCCGAAAACAAACGGATGAACAAACTTACCTAGATCCCGCTCCTCTGAATCGGACCGCTGAGCGCCTGGCAAGGGTTTGTTGTCATTAAGCTTTTCCAATGCCTTGTGGAGATGCATATCCAAACCCATCCTCAACGCATGTCCACTCGGCAGCCATCCGTTTTGCGACCACGCTGCTAGGATGAGCACGGCCATCACGGCTTCCTTCCTGACTACGGGTCCAAACAACGTCGACCGTGCAATTCCTTGCGCTTCCTCTAATGCCCGGTGATGTGTTTGCCCCAGCGGCCCGTTGCCAGATTGAATTTTGGAAGCGACTGCCATCATTCCGTCGAAACTGAATGGCGTCCGTACGACAAATGATTCAAACACATCGTACTTGCGGTCCCAGAGCGGAATAAACAGATGGCAACCGGAGAAGAAGATATCCCATAATTCTCTGCATTCGGCTTCGGAGACGAGTCCTTTGGTAATGACATCTGGGAACGCATTGCGCGGCGTCGGCTCGGCTTTTTGTCGTTTTTTGAAGCGAAGTTGTTTCTGCAGCACCCGAGGCGGACTGAGAAACCCAGACCCGACAGCTGCACTAATATCCGTTGCACTCACTCCACCACCCTGCTGGACGTCAACCTCCATCCCGCCTGCGCCCTGCGTGATAACAGGAATCCCGGCAGCCGCGGCAGCAGCAGCGCTTTCTTGAGCGGCAGCCTGATCCGCAGCATTCGCCAACGCCTGTAAAGCCTCTATCGGCGCATTCAAACTACTCCGCGGCAGCGTATCCTCTGATTCATCCTCTTCACCCTCACTTGACGCAGCGGTACTCGGGACGACCAAGCCATATTGCGCGTACCGATGTGGCGGGGGTTTGAATCCTGGTAGTTTCGGATACTTTTTTGGTGGTCGTCCATCGTTGGCGGATGTCGGTCGTCCACTTGCGCCCCGCGTCGCTCTTGAATCGGGCACTGCAAATGAATCTTCCTCTTGCGAGTCACCGGGTGAATCCTCCCTCCGCCGTATCAAATAATTTGCCCCCCCTGCACCTCCACCCCCAGCACTTCCCTCCGCAAAATCGAGCCCGACAGCAGCGTTCGCAGCACGGGAAGACACGGCAGGCCACCCAAACGAGCTCGTCCGGACATGCGACACGCCGTTACCCGTTGCATTCCCATTTCCGTGTCCATTCTGCCCATTGCCGAGTCCAGTCCCAAGCGCGTCATTCATGGTCGACGGACTGCTCTCGCTTCCCGGCCCTTGTCCCGCTCCCGACAGGGGATATAGAGGAGGAAGATGAAGCCCTCCGCCAGCCATATTCCCTGAATATGCGGAACTAATGTCCGGTTTTGCAAAATCCATCTCTAAGATTGGCGGGTGACCTCCCATATGCTGTTGCGGTGCATGAGGATGTTGTTGATGATGCTGGCGTGGCTGATGGTGCGGGTGGCCTGTTCCATGCGTAGAAACACTTGACATGCTTCCCGCACCCATTGGTGAAGCGTGAGGCTGATGCTGCTGATGTGGATGTCCTGCCGAAGCAGATGAAATAGACGATTGGTGTACGCCCCTCCTCCCGCTGAGACTATTGGAACCAGAATCCCCGGCGCTCGACAAGCCGTGATGCGCTACTTCCGTCAGGACTGCGACAGTGCCGGGGGAGAACGCCTCCATCCTATCGCCAGAAAACGGCGGCGCAAGACTCCCGTGATGTGACTGATGCCCGCCTGATCCGTACATATCGACATCGCTCGGCTGGTGGTGCGATGTGGAATATCCGTACCCCTGATTGTGTCCGGTAGATATAGGTGGCGCGGAAAGGGGGTAGCCAGAGGGATTACTTGCGCTACTCGCAGAATGAGAAGGAGGAGGTAGGAAGGATGTTGGTGGTTGTGGTTGAGCGATGGCAGGTTGCTGCGCAGCCGCATTTCCAGATAGCGCTGAAAGAATCTGGGATAACTGTTTTGCGTGAGACCAGATAGAATTAGCACGCTTGAACGTCCGACCGTCATACGACTGCCATAATGAAGACGACTCGATCAATCTCGGTGGCTCGCTCGATACAGTTACATAGTCTCTTCTTCCTTCCAGTTATCCGGCAAGGCACAAGCACCGACTTTTGCGCTGGAGCATGCACTGTCTTGCGCGTTTGCATGCTCTGCGATGATTGCCAGCGCAACAATCTTCCGGCTCGTGTCGATGAAGACTGATAGATTCGCAACTCGATGGCCCGGCAGCGACCTCCGCAAAACCGATACACTCATACCCGATGCGAACAAGCATGCTCGGCCGCCTCCGACAAAGAAAAGGAGGAAAGGAAAGAGAAACAACGAAACCACTCACGGTCTGCTGCATCGCATTCTGCGTAGCCGCCAAACTCGACACATGATTCTCAATATAATTGATACGTCCCTCGCTATCCGCCCCGCCTCCAGCGATGGAAGGGACAAACATTCCTCCTCCTCCTCCTCCGCCTGGGTTTGACTTTGCTGGTGGTTTTGCAAAGACGCAGGGGAGGTTGTGTTGCAGGCATCGTCGGCCTGAAGAAGGGACGAGTTAGCGAGGGAAGAATACGAGGTGGAACGGATAGGAGACGTACATGCCGGACCATCGCCTTCGCATCTGTTTTTCCCTTTTCGGCCTAGCAAGCATTCAGGAAGTTTACATTAGTATCTGTTGCACTTTCATTGTACATACGGGGAAAGACTGACAATTTGTACAAGCTCTCGCACCTCTCTTTGGCCCCTTATTCGCTTGACTTGCCGCATCACCACCCTCGCCTCCAGTCCCTGCAACATCACGCATCTCGTCGTTCATCCGATTTTGCGCCTGCGTGATCGTTGTCGTCGATGGCTCTCGTGTTGTTCCTGCTGCCTGTGTAGATAGTGGTGGTAGAGCAGTCAACTTTTGCGGATCTACAAACCTCGAATGGAATGATGGTAGAGTATGTTGTTGTTGGTGTTGCTGCTGATGATGATCGCCACTACTACCGTCTCCGCTCTCATCCGTGTCGTCGTAGGAAGCGCTCATCAAACTTTGAATAGTCGGTCTGTGACTAGCCATCCTTTTTTTGCCTCGTTGCGATGGTTTCGGGATACCATTCCTTGCCAAACAGCCAGCCAGCCAGCCAGGGAATGGGTGAGCAAAGGTCAGTGTGATGAAACCCTTCTGCTCCGGACTGGGCGGCCCGGACTAGGTATGGTGCGCCCAAAGTATGTGGACGGGTGAGTACCCGTTTTGCCGGTTACTGTAAGCTGTGTGTGGGGTTTCGTGAATTGACATGAAATCAATCAAGCCGGGTAGCGAGTAGACGAGGATTCTTCATCAAGTAGTGTTTCCTTCTCTTACGAACAAACCCCGGTCAACGATGAACCTCCCGCCACTCGACGTCTTGACGCATTACGCCGCCCTCTCAACACCAGACACGGAACTTCCGCCTGATGTTTACCTCTTGCACGATCGTTGGACGTTGACGATATTCGACAAGTTTCCAAAAGGTACGTCGTTCATCGTCTTTGCCTGGCAAGGTGAGAGGCTAATTCGATGAAAGAGCAGCAAAATACCATTTCCTGGTTCTCCCCCGTGTACCGTTTCCACCTGCCGACAACCAAGACGACGATGTTGATGATGATTCAAACGAACTTGACAGGGGAACCGCCGTCTCATCCCGCGCGCTGACCTCGCTTCAGTCGCTCCTTACGACCACCACACCAGCAGAAGCGCTCAACATCCTTCGGCGTCTGGAGCAAGCATCACTAGAGGCTGTGGAGATGGTAAAGGACGAGATGATGAAGACGGAAGGCTTTGAATGGGGAGTTGAAGTTGGGTTTCATGCGGTGCCGAGTATGAAGTGAGTCGTCTTGGCCTCTCCGACCTTCTAGTTGAAGTGAAGCATATGTCTGATCCTCGTTCTGGCCTGATGGGAAGACATCTACACCTCCACGTCATCTCGACGGATTTCGTCTCTCCATCGTTGAAAACGAAGAAACACTACAACTCCTTTCACCCGACACTCGGTTTCTTCCTCCCACTCAGCAGCGTCATCAACTCCCTCCTGCCATCTTCACTCAGCACCACCTCCGACCCACCTTCCTCTGCGTCACCGTTCGATCTCGCACAATACTGTAAACACAACGGGCCGGTTCAGCAGTACGAACCTCTCCTAAAGACCGGGTTGACGTGTTGTCATTGCCATGAAGAGTTTGGAAATATACCGGCGCTGAAGCGGCATTTGGAGGATGAGTGGGAGAGGATGAAGATCAAGGGAGTGGGGAGGTATGGGAAGGCGGGAAAGACGGAAAGACGGTGAAGATGTGGCGTGATTGAGGACCAGCGGAGGAGCAGATGAAGCGCCTGGTGCGCAATAATGTATTGTACGTCTTCCATTCCGTTTACAATCGAACCTCAAGGGTATTTACTCGCCTTTCAAACGCAGGTCACACAAGCGAAGTCATTCACACGAGCCGGTCTTCTACCTTTGGCATCGATGGGGATCGGTTAGCTATCGGTAGAATCAGATACCATTTTCACGCATGTCACTCGACTGTCCTTGACGCGCGAAAGACCAAATGGTGTTTCAGCGCTTCATCTCATCCGCCCATGGACTATGATCGCTTTGTATTTGCTTGTACGCCCAAAACGAAGTCCGTGCTCGGCAGACGTTCAAGGATGTGTGGGTTCTCCAAACCTGGACGTTCCTTTTTCCTGGTCGGAACGACTCGGAAGCTTAAAAGCCAGCTATTGCAATGGAAATGCCTTTGATCTTCCGTCAGACATGGCGAGGAATCTCTGGGAAGTCTGCTACCTCTGGCGAGTCGTGTCGTGCCGAGCCGAAAGACCTTTCTTGCTTCCACATCAGAATTTCAAAGGATCCCAAAGGCGAGATATCTCAACGTAGACCTCCTGCGCCAGGACGATTCGGGGCAAAGACGACCGTTCGTTGATACGTTAGCAATGGCCTCGTCCGCACGATAAAACGATAACACTGACCCGATCCGTGCTTTCCTTTGTTGCCTTGGAAAAACGGCGATGTGGAAGAGGAGGGCGCCTAGGCAGCGCGCTCTTACTGTCGACGGGCTTTTACGTATATAATCGACCACTGAGCTGTAGTTTACTATCTCTGCCTCCCGCCTGTCTTGCTCTTCCTCTTTCATTATACAGACCACGCGCCTACTTACAGTTCCTCGATTAAATAGCCCCTGCACTTCAACAGTACGCCAAAGGCAGGTCAAACGTTCAAATGTCTTTCAATACTGATGCCTCTGTAGTAAGCGTCTCTCCCTCAGTTTCCTTCCTTCATAGCTGACAATCACGCAAAGAATTTGGACGCGGCCTCGACGACGGGTCCTCTCAAGCCGGACTCTACTCAAAGTCAATCTGCGTCGGAACTTACGAAGGAAGAAGCTGAATATTCGGCGGCAGCGTATCATGCCGCAGAGGTAGGAGCTGGCATGTCTTCCATGAAATCAGTTCCCGGAACTCCGTCGTCCGCCGCCTCTGGTATGATGCAACAAGGATCAAACGGTGTAAATTCGAAGCAAACGTGTGGAGAAAACGCCATGTACGCGTGCGATGAACATAGGCCTATGCTCGAACCCAGAGAAATGGAGAGCCTTGTCAACCTCGGTTTCGGGTAGGAACCATTGTACTCTTCTGTTTACGGCTGTTGTATGGGTGGGAATTTTCAAAGCCTGAACTGGCGGACAGTGGAACGGATCATGTGCCTCCTGGTGTAAACCCTAGACCCAGTGCACATGCGCAGTCAAGCTTGCGTGACTATCTTGCAGCACAATTCCTTTATACACCTAACAAACATTATCTACACATTCGGTCACTTGGTCTGTGTCTCGTCTTCTTCATTATCCAGCCCAACGTTGGGCACCAACCAAGCAACCAGCAAGAACGCGACCGCGAGCCAAGCGATGAGAAAGTAGAAGCCATATTGACTTCCCCTCCAGTTTGATATATCTCCCGCAGCAGTATACAAACCAGCTTGGACGGACGAGCCTATGACAGTACCTATCCGTATGGTGGAAGATAATCGAGGTACGGTTAGTGCCTGTAATGGAGGGTGGTCAACATTATCGCCGCGACACCCACCGATCTGACAACACATTGTAAATACCGAGCTGGCGACTCCGCTCTGTTTGACCGGTACCGATTGTATCATTAAAACACTGGTCACTTGAAAGACGATCCTGTGGTGGAAGGAAACAGCGCAAGCCGGCAGGTGAGTCTAGTTGTTCAGAAAACCCAGCAGTATACGACTCGAGGGATGTCCTGCGAAAAGTGAACTCACATCATAAAAAAAGAACCTGTCAAGAAACCAGGCAGCAAGAACTTCCAAAAATCCATGCCTTTCCCGCCATGACTGACAATCACTAAAACCAGGGAGGGTACAGCGCCGCCTAACAATCCAGCGAGAAGACGATGTTTTGCGGAAAAGTATCTTGAGATCCAGAAAGTATGCAGCAAACCAGCTAGGAGCGCCCCAATGACTGGGCGTGAAAGCAATAGGGATGTCAGCGCTAATGCGACAGGTATCCAAGGCTCGAGAACTGACTAGTTGGCGACAGCTTGCCGGCGACCAGTATCGATGAATCGCGTAATATCTGCTGAGAGTATCTAGAGGGCCCCAGCTCTATCATCAAAGCATGTATAGCAGACGCATCAGTGATCCATGCTGCATCACGGATTGCAGAGCCTGAGGAGAGAGACTTACGAACCATTACGAACCACATTTCAGCGGCAATGCTAGAGATGAAAGCCAAGTAAGTAAGTCCGCTCGGGTCATGCCTTTGGCGACTGCTTACCCGCTGAAACAGACGACCAAGAACCTTCTCTGCTTCATGATGGTAACGGGCACCATGGCACGATCTTCGCTCTGTTTCGATTCCCACCAGCAGAAGATCGGGGCAAGTACGACAGACACCACGAACGGGGCTATAAACCTTGCGCTGGCCCAGCCGTAAACCGTTGCGCCTGAGCGACACATGTTCAAGCAGAAATAAGTGTTTACGTGCAAACATACGTTTGAGTTTGGTGTCTGCGTACTGGTTAAAGCCAAGCTAAACAGCAAGAGGCAAGTCATGATTGACACGACACCAACAAGATCCAACTGTTTGAGCAACTCTGCTAGCTTGACAGGGCTGTGCGATGATTCCAAAGAGGTAACAGCAGACTTTCGGGGGAAGAGAAGCCAGCCAGACACAGCGAGAACAGCAGAGAAGCACGCAAGGAAACGGAATATCCACCGCCAGCTTTCCAATGCAAGCAACGCACCACTGTGTGAAATGCAAATAAAAATCAGCTCTCCCGATGATTGCCTATCCCGAGAACCGTTGGTACCGAGGAAAGCCCGACGTACAAAATGAAACCTGACACTGCACCCAAAGCCGACATGATAGAGGCTGCGATCAACCTGGTAGTCTGTTCTTTCTTGTTTGGAAATAGGGAGACGATCATGGAGCTGCAAAACGAGACAAGTCAAATACTCCCGCATCAGAACTGATGGGTGTCCGAAATTCGAGTGGCGATGCAGCACGTACAAGCATGAGGGCATTGCCAGCGCAGCACAGATTCCCTCTAATGCGCGTAATGCGATGAAGAGCTTTTCATCATCGACTAGACAGGTTTCCCGGTGTAAATCATCACTGTTAGTCCAACCACCACCAACAATGCATCGCGCACATACCAAAGCTATGGCCCAGCATCAAGCCCGCCATTCCGATCAGGCCACTCAAAAAACACCACTGCGGCTTGGAAATATCCGCCAGTCTGCCTCCCAGAGGAATACAGGCTGCGAATGCCATTGCGTACGAACTGATGAGCCAGATCGCGTTGCCTCCTTGATCCAGGTGGAGATCCGCTGCAATTGCTTCGGAAGTGGTGAACAGACATGAAATCCCGAGATTGTGGGAACCTAGGGTGAGAGTCAAGACTGCGTAGAGAAGATTCTTTCGGAGAGAGGGTAGAGCGGCGAGGGCGTCTGAATTCGCGTTTTGTCTCGAGTCCGGAAGATCTTGGACACCTCGAGAAGAAGTTGATCCCTCTTCGTTGAGAGTCGTCGCGCTGGACGGCTTTTCGTCAAGTTTGTTCATTGTGCAGACTTCGGAGGTTGGCGTATAGATGGAAAGCGTTCAGTAATCGATCTAGAGAATGTTGGATCAAGGCAGGGGGATCAATCTATCCACAATGTGAGTGTATGTTTTATATGTCGTTGGTTCAAAAACGCTCCTTTGTTCACTCCAGATGGCAAAATTTGCTTTAGGTGGTTGGTGTGATCGAAAGGAACATGAAGGACTATCCTTTGGAAGCTCTCCTGGAAAATCCCCAATGATTTTTGGATGAGCTATTGTCCCAAGCGGGCCGTGTTGAACTTTTGATGAGAAAAAAATAGAGCGAACAAGGGGTTTGCAGTGTATATATTCGATCGTCCATATAGTAATACAGTTCCACCTTTGTTGGTCTCTTCAGTCGTCGTTGAAGCAATCCGCTGTGGCAAAGGGTGTGACGATACAGGTTTTCGGCTGCGACGATCTTACCGCAAGAGAGTCTATCAGCGTGGATGTAGACCTCGTATTATCCGGCGACGTTCCACCTTGATGATATCGGTGTGAGACCCTCGGACAGGGAAGCCCGAAAGTGATGAGGCGAAACCGACCTTCACGCGATTGACCTCGAATTCATCGACAGCGGTCGTCACACACGTACAGATGTATGTTTAGCGTTGTATTTGTTGGCGATCAGCCTTCCGTCGTCACACGAGGCTGAGGCGTCAACTCCTCTCTCGTCAATCCACAATTCAACTCGACAAATTTCCCCGTCACCGTGATCAAGTCCCTCTCTGCCGCGAGCCCCAACGTCCGATCCAGATACTCACCCTTGTCGCCCGGTAGGAACTGACCTTGAAGCATCATCTCCCGATGTATGTCGTGTGTTGTTAGCGGCAGGTCGTATTCGCCTTTTTCGGCCCGGTCTTCGAGAGCGACGATGGTTTTCAGGAGTTGATCGATTTCTTCCGCGTCTTCTGACTGCTTTTGTAACCTGTTTTTCCTACGTCAGTAACCAACGGCGATGGAGAATGAAAGGCAACTTGCAAGGCATCTCTCTGTCTTGCTAATTCTTGGTAGGGCCTGAGGAAAAGCCGAGCGAACAGGTCGTGAGCGATGCACGATCGCATTATTGATGTACAGCAAAAAGCTTACAGAGGTGTCCATCTCTCCATGTTGAATGCCTCCTTCTCATTGTCCACGACGAGATTCGGAGTACAATTCGTCACTATGCCACGCTTCCCCGCCTCGGCCAACAACTGTATGAACGAGTACCCAGGATGGTTTGTCGCAGTAGAATCGCAAACATGGAACGCGCCGTTACTGATCATCCACTTGAACACGGTATCCTGACGCCAGGACACTCCCGGTAGTGTATGAAGAGCCAGCTTCAGGGCGTTCAACAGGAAGTTACTATGGAGACAGAATGAGGGTTCAGTGGCTGCACCAATCTCTGTGAATGCAGGCATACAGTGCTTCCTCCGGGACATAGTTGACGGGGCAGAAATCTCTGTGTAAGATAGCGTTATCGACTGTCACAAACCACGGCTTCTAATAACAACTTACAAGTAGTCGACATGATCCTTGTTTTCAACTGAGAATGTCTCCTTGCGCTTGCCGAGCAGAAGAAATTCGAAAGTCTTCGTGGGCGGTGGCTGCTGCGGTTGTCCGAATCCCATGCTGGACGCGAAAGATGCTCTCGGAGGGAGTAGCATCTCAACACGAGGAGCCACATTAGTCGCAGGTGCTGGGCCGACTACCGCAGTCGTCGAGGAATTGAGTGTTCGCAATTGTTCGCCGAGAGAATACAACCCTATGTTCCCTACGGTAACAATGGTCGAAGCCCCAAAATCACCACGCTCAATGCGTTGTTGCAGTCGACGAATTTCCTTAATGAGTTGTTCTTCGCCGTTGACGGTGGGTCGTGTTGCCGGATTGCTGTTCATGATCTAGTCCAGTGTTGGCAAGTATATACGTCTGAATTCAAGTTCATTGAACCCTGCTCCATGTCAAGCTTTTCTCCAAGTCAAGTCGAGATCGAACGGCGAAACGGCGAAACTCTGAAGGTGGAGAAGTGTGGAGGTAGGTTGTGTAGGAAGAGGACAGGAGTGATGGATTTGAGGGAAGCCAACGGGGTGCAGGGTGTCAGTTCAGCAGTCTGTATATATATATATATATATATAGCAAGATACAGCGATTCCTCGGAGTCGCCATGGCCTCATCTGGCCAACTGAACCATCATGACAGCGTCGTTGACAGAAAACATTGGCAGCGTCGATACCGGGACGAGAAGTGATAGTTTACACACCTCAAACACCTATCCTCCATCTTCATCCAGACAAGACTCGAAAGATGACAGTTCGACCAGCAAAGTCCCGAGCATGGCAAGTACCCCGGCTCACACATCTACATCGATGATCGCACCGATGCAGATGGAAGAAGCTCCAGACGGCGCTGCGACTATCGGAGGCATCAGTCGAACGACCGGAAACTTGAAAACTACGAAGGGTGGGTTGATAGCGTTCATCACCTGCTCAGCGCAGCTCATTGATATTACCTTGTAAGTCGTCGTCTGCTAAAACGAATCGTCCTCAGCGCCGCTGAAACGTTTCTTCTTGGCAGTATGAGTTCCGTGACCATCTCATTGCCGACCATCGGAAATGAGCTCTCCATCTCTTCTGCCAATTTGCCCTGGCTGATCTCCGCAGTGAGTCAACACGAATCTTGAACACGTACTTTCGACCGCGATCTCATCGGCTTTACCTGCCCTAATAGTATACCCTAGCATTCGGAGGCCACCTTCTACTGGCAGGCGTCCTCGCCGACCGTTTTGGCAAACGCCTCGTGTTCTGCTTCGGCATGGTCTGGCTAACGATCTGGTCGCTCGCAGTCTCATTCGCACAAACAGAAGTGACGTTGATCATTTTCCGGGCTTTTCAAGGACTTGGAGCAGCCGCTACTGGTATGTGCTGCTCCGTGTGCGACTTTGGATTGGTGCCTGACGCGTCACGTTTGATGGTATAGTGCCGTCCGCTATTGGCGTGATCTGCACCTACTTCTCGGGCAGGGACCAGAACATTGCGATGGCCGCTTACGGAGGAGCAGGTTCTCTAGGATTCACCGTAGGCGTCATTTTCGGAGGTGTGATGGCAGGTGAGTCTTAGTCTACAGCGCTACGCTTCGACTCTGGATGATGACATGTACTGACATCTTCGGATTGCTGAAACTCGCAGGGACAATCGGCTGGGTATGCCTAATATAGCGATGGCCACCATGATCATACCAATTGATCCGCTTCTCCTCCGTGCAGCGATACATATTCCGTATCTTGTCTCCAGTAACTGCCCTTCTCGCGGTAATGGGCTGGTTCATTTTTCCCGACGAACGCAAATCGGAGCCGAATGAACGGAAACCTTCGCTCGACTTTGCGGGAGCCTTTCTTGGAACTGCGTATGTCAAGCCTTCACGACCCCGATAGCGTATGGCTGACTGACCCTGCCTTATTTAGCTCGATGATCTTGCTCGTATTTGCCTTTTCGAGCTCAGAGATTCATGGCTGGAAAAAGGTAGCCGCACTTTGCTGTACAAGTTCAACTTGAAACTCACGTTCCCTCTCCCAACAGGCGATCGTCATTGCGCCATTACTAGTGTCCATTGTAACTCTGGGATCATTCTTGCTTGTCGAACGCCGAGTCAAGAATCCGATCATGCCCCTACAACTATGGAAGACGCCCGGGTTCGCCGGAACATGGTTCACCGCCCTGTTCTTCCAAGCCTGGTGGTAGGTGCTCTGTCGTATCTCTTGGGTAGCAGTTTTGACGCTGTTGCGCGTTTAGGGGAGGTTGTCTCTACTACGTCATACTCTTTGCGCAAGAAGTATTGGAATACTCGCCACTATCAACCGCCGTGCGTTGTATACCTCTCGGAGTAGCGTGTAAGCTCGCGCATTAGAAGTAAGGGTATCTGCGCCTCTGGCTGATCTTCTTTGTTTGTGGGACAGCATTGATAACGACCATGTTCGTGAGCACCTTGCTAGAGAAGTTTTCGGTCAAAGTCCTTTGCGGGTGTGCCTTGTTCGTGGCAATTGTCACCAATATTCCGACAGCACTCGTCACGCCTGGCACAAACTACTGGGCTGTAAGTACTTAGACATCGTCACAGGATTCCTAAACTTATATCTGTGGTCGATGCAGTCATTATTCGTTACCTGCGTGCTTGGAGGAGCTTGCACTTCGGTCGCGTACAACGTTCTTGCCATTGCTCTAGTCTCGTCAGTACCTCCAAATGCCAAAAGCCTCGCTGGTAAGTCCAGTCCCAAATTCCCGTGTCTAGCACTGCTAATCAGCTTCTCCACTCGAACTGTTCAGGAGGGCTCGTCAACACGGCATTCCAGATAGGAACCGCCATTGGTCTAGCCGTATGCAGCATTGTGCAGAATTCGCGGTCTCGAGGTCTTCAAACCGAGCAGATGGATACGTATGCCCGAGCACGCAGTCTATCTGCCGGATTGTGGATGGCTACCGGATTCGCGGGGTTGAGCTGTTTAATGGCGGTGCTATTCATCAAGCGAAGCATTTCGATCGCTGCAGGTCCCGCACCTGTGCACTGATCAGACGTGGTAAAAATTCACCGACTCTGCCATGAAAGTGATCTGTCAGCACTTGTATATGCATGCGTACATAGAGCGTCGAGTAATGATAACAGCACGACATAATCTACATTCGGGCACCTAGCCGTCAAATTGCGGCGCAGCCGATAACAACGTTAAAAAAAAACTGATAGTCAAAATCAAAATTCGAAGATCGGACAATTTGGTCCAAAGGCAAGTGAGATGTCGAGTCGAGTCGCTGGTCGTTCTCTAGTTTAGTCTAGTCTTCGTCCGCATCCATCTATGGTAGAAAAACGATAAGCAAAAGGTAAATCTACGAACAGGACAATGATACTCACAGAAGCCTTGATCGCAGGCCATTGATCTCGCCAAACGATCCTTCCAGCTTGATTCTTGGTCAATCCATCCTTGAGCAAATCCCTAAACACGAGAATCGATTGGACATGCGTATCCCTCTCCGAGTTCTTGTCCTTGATCTTCATTTGCTCCTTTTCCAATTCAAGCTTTTGCCTAATCTGCATCTTTTCCAGCTCCCATTTCTCCTTTTCTCGAAGCACCTTGATCATTTCCTCGTCCTCCATATCGGGAAGTGAAAACTTGGAAGATGTTTGACGTCGACGGGATTCTTCGCTGAGTAGATGGTTGGCCCAGGAAGTGACCGCCAAAACCTCTGCTTGCAGCGGTTCGCCCGAGATTGTTCCTCCTAGTGCCGGATCAAGGTTGCCATCGAGCGCACTGTAATCCATCGAGTCGAGGCCTATTGATGTCACGAAGCTAGAGGACAAATGTGCCGGTCGAGATTGAGGTTGGGCTACGGGTCGGGGAGGTTTAGGAGCTCGAGTGACAGGCATGGGAACGGAAACCTCGGCTGCTGCGTCCTTCAGTTTCGAGTAGAACGGCCATGTGTGTTCGATGTAGGCTGATGTGGAATGAAGATCAGTTATTTGGAAATAAGCCTTGCGAATGCGTTACACACCTTCTCCTGGCGGCAGCCCTCGATTGGTCAAATAGGATACTTTGGTCGAGTTGGTTGTCGTCAAAGGCTCATCCATCTTTTCCTTTTCATACTTCTTGGCCTCTTCACAGCCACGCATGAGGAAGGTGATCTGTCGGCAGAAACGCAATTAGGGCCTGAAATGGGTACGTCCGTCATGCAGCCGCGACTGACCTGCTGTTTGACGGAAATATCCTCTCGGTCGAGCATTCCATGCTCTTTAAACTCCTCCCTCAATTCGTGAGCAATTTCATTCTTCTTGTCCGTTGTCCATGACAACCAGTCCTTGAAGTTGGTCCCTTTAGCAAGCCAGTTGACTACGATGTCCCTCGCCGTCAACGATCCCGGTTTCGTATTATCGTATTTCCCAAAATCCATTTGGTAGTGAAGGTATGGCCTGCGTTCTTCCTTCTTCCCTGTACCGCTAGGCGTGCCATTCGCTTCCAACCCACCATCATCGGTAGAATCATCAACGTCATTCTCGCCCTTTTTCTTCTTTCGTCGACGTTCGGAGTCGGCAGCGCGTTTCGACTCTTCATCAAAGTATTTTCGAGGTCGGCCTCGTTTACGCTGGGTGCTGGAGTCTAGCTGAGTGGCATCGAAAGAAGATGTAGGCAAGTATTGAAGTTGAGATTGTGGTGCAAGTACCTGAGGTGTAGAGCTATGTGCTTGAGGCAGAGATACTGGAGCAGAAGGAGGAACCGCATTCGAGGCAGGTAGAGGAGAAGCAGCAGGTGGTACTGGAGAGCGAGAGACTGAATTCGCAAAGGTGCCTAGAGGAAGACTCAATGGTTGCGTTGCATCACGTGTAGGAAGAGGTTGAGGTGTTTGACTAGACGTCTGCCATGTTGGAGCTGCTCGCTGCTGAGTTTCGGCAGGTTGAACAGGCGTTGATGATACCTGTTGTGCTGACTGAGCCGCTGAAGTTGGCTGTTGAACCGGCTGTACTGCCTGCTCTGGAAAACTCATGGCGGTGTTAGCTAGATGTTGAAGTGCGTGGGCGATGGATCCGTACATAGTCCCTTCGGTGAATGGGACAGGAAACGGGAATCGGTTGGTTTGGATGGAATTGTTGATTTTTATTAGGTCGGAATTGAGCCAAATGCCAAAAGCCCTTAAAGGGACAATCTCACTCTCCTATATGTGGCGTATTCCGCCGCCCTGCAGCCCTGCAGAGGTGCCTCCGCGCACGAACGCGCTGACGCCAAATCGCAAATCTTGGTTCTTGATTCTCACAATTCTGATGAAAAGCGTGCTGAGGTAAGCCAAAAACTGGCTGGAAAGTGAAAAGTGGGTGCTTGTTGCTATCGCTCAAAACATAGGACATAGGAGCTGACATAGGCTAGGCATCACCCATTCATCTAGGACATGGTACAATCACAAACCCGCATGCTGAAATCTATTAGGCGAAAGCGCGGATCGCCTGCGGCCATTATCCAGCTAGGATTCGGTGCGAATATATCGACACACGATAAACAGTATTGTCTGCTCCTCGTATACCGTTCTGATGCCTAGCCCAACGGACGTGGAGTATATTGGCACTTCCTTGTTGCTTGACATTGATGACCGTGGACGTTTCATCATTGGTATTACACGCTTTCCACTTATGTGATGACGACTCACCGACATCTGCCATCGTAACGCCTCATTCCTACAGACCGTCCGCACAACAGAAGCTTCCAAACTCGTTCTCACTAGGACCCGCCACTACCAACACCCCCATTGACGACCACAAACCCAAAGGCATCTCCGACCCCCTTCTGCTCCATAAACGCCTTAACCTCACCCATATCCCCGCGATTCCCTCTCTGTCCATGCTGCGTGATCGTTTCTGTGATCTCGGACATGCTATCAAACGCACGAGCTGGAATGTGTTGGCGGTACCGCTCGGTCACCTTTTTCTGATATGACGGAATATCGGACCATGATTCGGATTTGATGGCGGACATGTATGCTTCGGCGTGTTTTGCTGTTCCTTCGAGGCATAGTAGGCCTGGTTTGCCTGAACAACGACTGGGTTAAGAGGGAGGAGCGTGGGACATGTAAGAAGGACTTACCAGCCAATACAAAGCCGGTCAGACCCCATCGAGAAGCATAGGTGACCAGATCCCTTCTCTTCTCCCTCGTGCTTAGCGAAGGAAACCAGAACCAGACCCTTTGCAGCTCCTCATCCGTCTCTTTCTCCTTCTCTACATCCACCACCCGCATCCGCTGTTCCTTTTCCTCTTGTAAAAGCCGCGACCCGAGCGCGAGTACCCGTTGACACGCGTCCATGATCAACCCTGCGTTATCTTGCGCCGCAAGGCCATTCCGGCGGGCCTCCTCCGCAAGTTCCAAAAGCTCCTCTGCCAGTTTCTCACTGTTCGCCCGAGAGAGACAGTCCGGGCTCTGTATACCGAGCTTGGCGAGTCCTCCATCTTCCTCGCATTGCAAGAGCGGTAGTTCAACCGTGATTCGTACCGGGAGGTCAGGTTGATCGTCTATCAACTGCTGGATGACCAGTCGCAGCGCTCGCGTGCGGAGTAAGGACTTTGCTAGAGTCGAATCTTGGAGCCATTCGTCGGGATCCGGTGTTGATTCAAAGTACTCTTGCAGAGTGACGAGGATTTGACGGGTCTCGGTATCAACGGTCAATTCACCTGAATTGGCGTAGATGGATTCGCAGACGGTGAATGTCTCATAGTGTGATTGTATGACGGAACGGTCGATGAGTTGCGACATGTCGTGGCCTTTGGGAAATCTACTTGTTGACTGCGCGGTGTGACGAATCAACTCGTATTCAGTTGAAACTGCTGTAACTGCGTGCATCGACTTTGATATCCAGGCCAAAGGTTAAACACGGACATTGTTCCGCTATCCACCATCCTTCAGGTAAAAATAGCTTCAGAGCTTCAGCGCTTCAGTTTCGGAGATAGGAGCTCGCTGTTGCCGCCGGCAATGGCAGCAAGCACTGGAATGATGCCGCTCGCTTAGACTCATTCTGCCGTCATTTATGCGTTTTATCTTTGGCAACCAGAACTTTGGTATTTACTTTTCCAAAGAATCTACCCAACAAGCGAGCTGATCAGATAGCCAGGTTATCCATTCAGCCATGGTGTTGCCACTAGGTTGTCGCGGCCGTTGGCGAGAGATATAATCATAGAGTCCTCCTATGTGTCCCGACAGCTGTCCCGACCCAATGTGACGTTTCAAGCTTTTGCCTCACATTACCTCAAAGGCGTCTCACTCGCGCTTCAGCCGTCGAAACCACTCCCGAAAGGCAGTTTTGAGTGACGACGGTTCTCACACTTCCTTTGGAACAAACCCTGTCCTTTTGTACACACTGATACACAAGGAACACCCTTTGTCGCTCGACACCCTCGATGTACTATATATTTAGAGAAAATAGGTAAGTGCCCCAAATCTGGTCGATGGCGCACTCTGCTCATTCATTCTGTTATCTCCATTGACCAACAGAAACGATTATGCCGGCCGACAACGACGCCAAGTACCGTGCCGAATTGGCAGCATACCACGCCTCTTTAAGAGAAAACTTCTTGTCATTTCTATGGTCCCGTCCTGCACATGAATCATTCACTGCCGAACGAAACGGATTCGCAGAGCTCGAGCAACCTTCCATCAACGTCTTTGACCTCAAAGTTCCACGATCAGAAAAACGTAATGGACGGGTCTTTGATTCGCTTGACATACTGGCCTCTCCTGCACTCTCTGCCGTCAGTCGCCCTACCGCGAGCAGCGTTGCTTCTTCTGCCTCGATAAATGTCATGACGATACCGACTTCCCCGATCATCGAGAAATCAGTAAATGTTATCAACCCTCTCACTGGTCGCCGTATCGGTAGTGACACGCGTCTGCCTACACCTCCTGGCCGTGAATACATCCGTCAACAAGCAAAAGAGAGGTTGCAACGACGCCGTCAGGGGTTGCCTGACTGGGACATCGTCGAGGAGATTCCCAGAGTTGCATTGTGCACACAAAGCTTGTCAGCGACACCGATGCAAAAGTCACGCTCTGACAAGCGCATTGCTCAGCAAATTCGCCCGGATCTACGTAGTTGTCCAGAGATCAGTATCTTTAGCGATCAACCCATCCCACCAAGAAAAGTCCGGAATGCACTTTCATACCCTGTTCGTCCCGTTGCCTTCCGTCGGACCACCTCGTCCAGCACCTTTGGCGAGCGCGGTAGGACCTCAACCAGGCAACAACATCATACTATCACGTCACCTAGTCCATCGTGCCCAACAACGCTTTGCAAGCTATCAAGGCTTCACATCAGGCCACCGGAGAAAGAGTCGCGACAAGCCTCCTATGCGGGTACTCGGCAGCGGGATAGGACATCGCGATATTCATGCGGGCGATCCAATGCGCCATCAGTAGAAGAGTGGAGCGACAATGAAAGCGAAACGTCTTCCATTTCAGGGAGATCATCACATTCTCCGCTTGCCGTAACTTTCCCCGTTGTGCGTCAAGCTTCGACCACCCGGGCAGTGATCACTGGTAACCCGTCATCGGAAGGCCCAACAATTCTCATTCGCCGACATGCAGACGAGTCACATTACCCACCAGTTATCAGCCCCACACATCACCCCAGCCCTCCGATATACGAGGTGATCGCGAAACATCGATTACCGATGGAACGTCGTAATTCGGGTACGACTTTGACAGACATGACACCCCGAACGGAATTCTCAGAGGCGAGTTTTGTGGCGTTGGCGCCTAGTCCGTTATTTGCGACGGAAATTCACTCGGCGCCGTCCCTGTCGCCCTTGGATGGATCCTCTGGAATGGAGGATACAAATGACGCAAAAGGTCATTACGAACGGGATTCAGCGTGTCCGCCACCGAAGCAGAGTGCACCCATAGTTGAAGCGTTCAAGCGGTAGGGCATGCAGAAGTGTCAGCTTGGACGATCGGAAGAAGCGCATGACCTGGAGTCATAGCTCGCCGGATAAGGTTGTATTCCATTAGGACTGTATTGAAATCAAGCTTGTAACGCCTGTGTACTATAATACTGTGATTTTATATGTATTTTTGCGACGTTTCGTTTGATATATCTAGATCTGCTTGAGCGAAACCGTAACACTGCAAGCCGAAACAACCATGCATCCCATATGACAGTCAACATGCTCTTTAGGCCAAAGGCAAATCACTACTGTCGCCAGCCTCCACCGTAAGTGAGGCTTCCTCGGCTGCTGTCTTGGCTGTGCCTGTCACACTATATGTAGGCCCTTGACGTGTCTCGAAACCATGCACGATATATGGTGTGTTTTGTGACTGTTGTTCAACAGCCGCCTGATTCAAGATAGTCGTTGAAGATACGGCAGGAGATTGGCCCAAATGCATCGATTGGGTCGATAGATCGAAAGAAGGTGCTTTATCCGCCGAAATCGGCACGACTATTGCCGGTGTCGAGTCGTAGACTAACGTGCTTGAATTGCCGTTCACAGGCTCAGAGGTAACATTCGCGGAAGCTGCGTGGGGTGCCGACGTCGGCATCAGTGGCATTTGTAAGAGTTGATGAGCCTGGGCAAGGGCATCATTACCGGTTCCCGTAGTAGACAGCAATTGCGGTTGAGCTTTCATGAGTACAGGAGATTTCCCGTGTGCGTACGCTGGAATGGTGATCCGAGGGGACTTGTGTATCGGTGATGACGCCAAGTTGGTATTATCCGGAGGCTGCGCTTTTAGTGTGATATGTCCGAGCGGCGCATCCATGGGCCCCGAACCTTCGTTATGAGCGATGAAGTGGTCTTGCTTTGAGTTGCGCTCTTCAGCAAGCTTCCGACTGCAATCTGAGCAGTAAAAGTCGATGCTTGCCCACTGACGGACAGGTCGACCGTGTTTCCTGTCGAATCGATTATGACAGTCGATATGTTGCCAGCGCTCGCAGCGTTCACATGCCACTATCGGTCGATCTTCGTCCTAGCATGCGGTAGAACGTTTAGATGGCCTTCTCACAAATTCACAAAACAAACGACTTACAATGTTCCAGCCTTGCCGATGACATATCTCGCACGCGACCTCCCACGTCTCGGACGATGCCTGATCTTGGGTGTCACTTGCTCGCTGAGCCTTTGAAGGTGGTCCACTGAGTCGCTGCGAACCTTGCCGCGATACGCTACCGTTTACGCCTAATTCGCGCCGCTGAACCCGAACCTCGCGATCCCTCTCGGCACGCTCCTTTGCCATGATATCCTCTAGCTCTCTGTATCTGACCCTCTCTTCCCTTTCTCGGATCCGCTCCTCCCGTTCCCGCAAACGATCCTCTCTTTCCTTTTCCTTGTTTATTCGATCAGCGTCCTCTGCTTGCACTCGGGCTTCCTCATCGCGCACGCGCTGCATTCGCTCTTCTAGCAATCGAGAAGACTCTTCCGCCTTGCGTTGAGCGTCTCTTTCCAGCTCCTTGACAACCAGTCGCGAAGATCGTTTACGGTTACGGACAGCCTCTTCCTTAGCCCAGCGAATCTCCTTGTCCTAGAGACATAGTCAATTGTTAGCTCGAGACCGCTTTTCGAATGATGCCAAACGACTTACCCGGTATGCGAGTTGGACACCGGGGAGGACGTTATTCACAAGATGCTTGTAAAACGCCTTTTCATCTGGGTTTTTGGATTGTTCAAACTGTTTCGGGAACATCTCCCATTCGAATCGGCTGGAACAGACCTAGTGGCACAATTCAAGAATCAGCCACTGAGTCAGCCAACTCCGGCGGAAGTTGTCTACTTACCAACTTCCACTCCAGCGGATCTACTTCTCGCGCCTTGCGTATGATTGCCATTACTTCGTCTTTGGGATCATGATATTCCTCCTCCTCCTGCGCTTCTTCAATCTCCTGAGCTAGCTCTTGTAGAACAGTTTTGCTTTCCGATGACTCTCCGTTCTGGTCAATCGGAGGTGACGCTACTTTGTTAAGAGAGGTTCCTTCCGCTTTGGGCTCCACGTCAACACGTGCATCAGGTGTGGGCGCAGGCTCTTCCTGAGCCAAAACCGCTTCGTCGGACACCTTTTCACTCTGCGGAATCACTTCTTGTTCCAGCGTTTCGGTATTTGCAATCGCGGCACTCGGGATGTGTGTAGCGTCTTTCGTTTTCGGCTCGGCAGTACTGTTGGGATCCGGGAAGGTAATTGACATTATGTCAAGTTCCCGGAGTGAAGCTTGAGCATCGTCGGCGCTCAATTTGACTTGTTGATCTTCCTGCCTTTCCGGTAAAGTATCGATTGAGTGATGCATCGAGTCGACCTCGGCCATCGGCTCATCGACTTGCATTGGACTATGACGATCAGTCACCGGTGTTGAACCAGTAGTCAACGGGGTTTCTCCATTAACCGGGGTCTGCAGAGCGACCACGACATTGTCATCCACATTGTCCCGTTGATCGTCCTGAGGTTTGCCTTCATTTCGATACACGGTCACTTCTTTCGGCGCGTCCTTCTTCGTTGGCCAATCTTCAGGTTCCGACAACACCGACAAAACCGAACTCGCAACACTGGTGAGATCGCTGTCGCTCTCATCCCTCCTCTCCTTGGACGGCGGATCCATTGAAACATCCGACAACTCGCTCAGTTCCGAGTCATCATCTCCATCGTTCACCACTCGACGTGAACCTTTCTCCCCTCTTCTGCCTCTGCCTTTCGCTGCTGCTGCGGCTTCGGATTGCAGCCATTCGTCCGGTATAGGTTCCCATTGGTCTCCGACGATCCCGGACCGTCTACTTGCTCTCGTGCTCCTACCGTGTGCGAGCACAGGCGAATCGACATCATCCAGGTAGGACAACTTGGCCCTTTTCGGAATGGGGCTCGACAGCTCGGCCGTCTGCCCGTTCTTCTTGGATACGCGACCGGATCGGGTGGTGGTTGTTCCTGCTGCCGACGTACGTGCCCGCTTGCGCAACGAGCGTGTTCCCGGTAAGAGCTCGTCCGAGTCCTCCATTTCGATTTCGTCGACGAGTTTGGACGACGTCGCTTTCCCGCGCGATCTGGCTAGACCGTGAGAAGCAACTTGGTCGTTCATATCGTCTTCATCGCCTTTAACAGGCTTGGCTTGACGCTTTCCTCGAGCGGCTTTCTTCTGCGTTTTGATAGAGGGCTTTTTGACTGGAGCCTCCTTGATAGGTTTGATCGGTTTAGGCGGTGCTGAAGGGGCCTTCTGCACCCACAATCGATTATCTTCAGAAGCGAACGTCCAATCAGAACGCTTGCTTATCAACGGTGGTGCGCATCCATCAACTTACCGTCAAACAACCAGTACGTGTTTCCCGACTTGTCCCATCCACATGGCTCTATCCGCTACAGTTTCCAGGGCAAGCGTTAGTCTGAGTGTTTGATTCCAGTGCAGTAATAAAAAATGTACCCATTCAACTGCATCCTCTTCTGCATTCAACAATGCACGGAACCTAGCTGGCTCCTGCCACTGCCATTCGCAGCAATTATACAGGGCTTGAACCTATGAGCATAAAGAAAAAGACAGTCACAGATTAGCTCCTTTTAAGCCTTGCCGGTGATGTCGACAAGTAGTGATGACAGCTTACCTTTTCGCTCAATCCGAGCTGATTCCATCGCCTTGATAGTTCCTCTTCCTTGCCGAACGGATTACGTCGAGGATCTCGAAGAACATACTGGTTGCGTAACTTGATTTCAAAGTTGTCGATGCTATCATGCACACGGGCAATCAAATTAGCATACTGAACGCACGTGAGATTGAGAAGAAAAGCGCAGATGGCGGTACATACTTGATTTTCCGGTCGTAAGTCAACGCATAGAGGAGCTTGACGATCAAAGCAGGCACAACCTCATCCTCTGCCGGCGAATCCAAATCCTGCTCCAACGACTCGATATCCCATTCATTCTGATCCACACCAATCGCATGTCCAAAAGTGAACATGAATTGACTGATGCTTGCCCATCGATAATCTTGACGCAGTTGAGTTACCAAGGGTGACACCGGCGCCGGAGGGATTGCCGGAGGAAACGACGACTGCTGGTTTGCATGTTGTTCCGATGCGGAAGTGGTGCGCGCGGAGGAAGCGGCGGATATTGTGGCTCCTCTTGACGCTGTTTGGACCGCTTGAAGACGCCCTCGAGGCATAATGTACGCGGAAAGCAGGTGCTGATGATCTACTGGATGTCTTGCTTTTTTACCTTTGGATGCAGTAATCGAGCGATTTCTTCACAAAAGAAAGTGTACCCAGCAGTTCCCCGAGTAGGCTAGGGCCAAACCAGCCAGCCAGCAGTGTCAGCGCGGGAGGCCTTTTTTGAGTCCGCCCGCGACCAACAAATCGTCGTAGGGAAACCAGCAAGTCGTAAGCTAAAAGTCGTGCAAGCGGTCGTCCGTTCACCATTTATGTATGCGTGTTTAAATTACTATTACTTTGTATCTCTATAGATATTCTAGGGTTTCATCCTCCTCCCCGAGACTGCTTTTAGTGCGCTCTATTTGTTTCCCATCTATCGCTTTTTCCTATCGTCCACAGCCTGCTGGTTATCAACCCATCCACCCTGCTCGTCCTTGTGTCGAACTGTGAAACAAGCAAGTCCCGTAAAGTCGGTTCTGTTGGATATGACACATTCATTAATCAGCACACCGGAAGCTGATAGCATGAGCAAAGATACTACTCACATCTGCCAGATCACGCTCTTTGCGAAACGAAGGTAGTTCAAGATGGCAATCACCATCGACGCGAGCACGAAGTAGGTCGCCTTCTGCTCGGTGTTTTGAATAAATGGTTCTCTGTCAAGGCCAGCAAGTATAAGTCAGCGACCTGGGGATGCCAACAAGGCGTATTGAAGTTGCATATCCCAAATACCCACCGTCCGAACAAAAGAGGCGCATTGGCATCGATAGCACCCAAAGCAGACCATAACATCATACCGTTCCAGTACGGGAACGGACTCTTTGTAACGTGTGCGAGAATCAACTTGCTGACTTGGTAGGCGAAGCTAGTATAACGAAGTAAAATCAGCGGGCTGCCCTTTATCACACAAACGCCATTGAAAACAGCGGCTCACCAAGCCCCCCAGTACGCAATGAACGGCAACATCCTGACAGAGTGTACGATCTCGACACCAGGACCCGCGAGCCAAGATACAAGAAGGGCGATATGGGCCAAGAATGGCAAAAGGCCGAGCAGAGGAGTCAACAGAGGCAGCTTTTGCTTTCGTCGAGCGACAATAACATTGACATAGCTATGCGCCGTCCAACAGAGCAGACAAAACAGGTCAGCAGTCGAGGTCTCACTTTCTGAGAGGTAAATTGACTTACGCGTTGACAATGTTTCCCAACATACCGACAGCTCCAAACCACATGAATGCCTCCCGAATCGACAAATCCCTCAACCATCCGACA
The DNA here is from genome assembly GCA_030039245.1 of Naganishia vaughanmartiniae. Classification (NCBI taxonomy): domain Eukaryota; kingdom Fungi; phylum Basidiomycota; class Tremellomycetes; order Filobasidiales; family Filobasidiaceae; genus Naganishia; species Naganishia vaughanmartiniae. Next base: position 135,261 of record JASBWU010000001.1, on the reverse strand, counting down.
GAGGACATCGACGTGTACAGCTTGGCACCGAGCTGGCTCAAATTAAGAACAGGAATCATTCCTTTACCCATCGGCGTCATATCCATAACTTTGCCCTTTCCACCGAGCATCTGAAGCCGTCGGTCCAACACGTTGCAGATGTAGGGTACCGTCTTGATGATCGGTGTCGTCCAGAATGCAGGACCCTTGACAGCGGTGATGGCGAACATGACACAGATCAGAAGGATACCTTCGACCGGTCCGGAAAAGGCAGAGAGGTAGAGACTGCCGGTGTGGTATTCCTCCCATGTCGACAGGTAAAAGTTGGAAATGGCGGCTGCCTGAGAAGCTATAGTCCACCATGACCGAGTGTACCCGAATGCTGCTTGAGCGAGGATGACTTCGAGGGTAACGTTGATAGCATCGCATCCGTGGTCAAACATCTCTCCTAACGGTCCTGCCATTCCTGTACGTCGAGCTTGTTTCCCGTCGATAGCGTCCATAGATTGGTAGATGAACAGTCCGATTGAAAAGGACCAGTAGACCCAGCTAGGCAACGCATGGCCGTCGTATTTCGGGTCAAACCATAACAAGGTGACAATGTTGATGAAGATCATGGTCAAGCCCATGAGGGTGATGGTATTCGGAGCAATGTACCGCGGGAATAATTTGACGAGGTTGTTCCAGTAGGGTGTCAGGATGGTCTTTGACAAGATGGACTTGTCGACGCCGGAGTACTTGTAGAGCTTGAGCCCTGCGAGCTGTTTGTCGGACAGCTTCATGGTGAGTGGTTTTTTGCTGTTTGAATTGAACGGATGAACGGATGTCCTCCAGACGCTCCAAGAGAAGTTATACCGATACTTGAATCTGAAGAAACGTTGCTCAGGACACTCGACACTAGTAATGACGCTCGGACAAAGATAAACCACGTCATATAACTCATATTCTCAACCGCCATTCCCACGCGTCATCTACCATACATTCTCTGAAATACCTTGTCAACTGGTTCACATCGTTGCCACCCCTTCAGCACTATCCTACCACCCACCACAACCCCTCCCACGGACCAACACATCAAACTCTACCAAAAATGTCTGACAACGAGCAACAGGGATCCGCACCTCCTCCCGAGGTCAAGCCGGAGCAGAGTAGGCCTTCATTCAACATTTACGCGTTTCGTAGAGGGTGCTGATGACTCCCTCGCTCTTATTTGTCACAGCTTCCATGAACATCAAGGTGAGAGCGAAAGAATTCGGAGCGGTAATCAAAGGTAGCGGGATGTGAAGCCGAGGCGTGTCGTGATCAACGAAGCAGGAAGCGATGATCGGGTCAGACTTGCATAATACACAACCTTCAACGGCTACACACCTCCGCTTCAAGGCAATACAAACGCCTCCGCATCTCTCGCTCCCGGCTGTATGCCCATACCGGTCGACATCCACCCTTGCCAGCGTCCGGAATGACTGACTCCTCCTGAACCCATTTTCACATTGCGCCTCCTATCCGCTCTCGTTGGAAAATTTCGGTCGATAGGTCACATCTACAGGTGAGCTCGTGGATGAATATGCAAGGAAGACACGGGCAAGGCCTGGCTGATCCGTGGATGTTTGATCACGGTTCTCGTGATCTGTAGATGGTAACGAGGTATGCTCTTCAATCCCCCTCCATCCCGAGATCTTGCTAACCCAATGCATGCTCCCGCAATCAATCAGGTGTTTTTCAAGATCAAGCGAACTACCAAGCTCAACAAGCTCAAGAACGCATACGCTGATCGAGTAGGAAAGCAGGTGAATTCTATTCGGTACGTCTTTGCGCAAGCTTCCCTCTCCATGAGAAGCCTTTCTCTGATATTTTGGTGTTGTCGTTGCGTGCTGCAGATTCTTCTATGATGGTCGTAGGGTCCAGGACGAAGATACGCCCGAGTCGCTTGAGCTAGAGGATGGTGAGCACATGCTTCATTTCCCAGAGTCTGCTTGACACCGGGGTGCGCATGTACAACCTAAAATGCTGACTTGCCGGCTACTGTTCTCGTGTTGTTCAGGTGACGCCATCGAAGTCCAGCTCGAACGTGAGTGCATGACGCTTGAGCCTGTCACGAATATCGCTGATGATTTCCCACCATCTACCATCCACAGAGGTCGGTGGCCAATAAAATGTTTCGCCGAATTTTGGCTCTTGGAAGGCAATCTATCGATGCATACCATGGACCAAGCGGAAGAAAGGAAACGGGTGGGAACGGGCTCGGAGCATTTCACGTGCGCTTTGGGGGGACGGCGGGGTTGCAATGTATCTGCACAAGGGGTTGTATGACTTGATGATATAATCAGAGTCAACTGGACTTCACGCGCTCCGACAGCTCTTAATTCAGTTTTGCAGGCTGCCATGCAGGTCAGTATGGGAGCAATGACACGCCCAGAGCTGCTCAAAAGGCATTCTCGTACCCAAGGTTACGAACGCCGGCGGAGTCAACCTTTGAATCGCAGTTCTGGTAATCATACGTTCCTGCGTGCGATTGACATACGGCCTCGTTCCTTCCCCAGTCTCAATTATGTCTACACGCGCTCTCCGTCTCGGTTCCAAGGTGTGAGTTGTAAGTTGTGAGTTGTCGACCGAATGGCGCAAGTGAATAACACCGTGTTGAACAGGAATAAACGGGGTGGCAAAAAAGCCTGACGCTCATCTCGGTCGCGGCGGCCGTGACCATGCGCTTAGAAGCCCGAAACCAATTGCGCGCCTTTTATTGCTTAGCGCTAGCTTTTCGCTCTGGGACGCAGGACGAGGGGTTTGGTCGTTTTCTTCATCGTCTGCATCGTCTCTACACCGACGCTCTCGGCTTTGCTACCACCACGCATTGCAAACAGGTAAGCCAGGTACCCGTCGAGTCAAAAGACTTTATCTGACTTTTTCCTCAATCATCTTTAGTCACCGCTGTAACCGTCAATCCACCTTTACAAGTCGCTTGTCTCTGCAATAATGGCCACCAAGGACGATTTCGAAAAGACCGGCGCTCCCGCCCAGTTGCACAAGATCCGAATCACTTTGACTTCGAGGAACGTTTCCAACTTGGAGAAGTGTAAGTGCTGTCTGGGAATCGCTTTTCGCATCTTGTGCTGACTTGTTACTTTGTTGTGCGAATAGTCTGTGGTGATTTGATCACCCGAGCCAAGGACAGGGATATCCGAGTCAAGGGCCCCGTCCGAATGCCCACCAAGGTCTTGAAGATCACCACCCGAAAGTCGTAAGTATCTTCTTCACTTTCCGTTTGTATCTGTGGCCGCAAGCTCACCTGAATTTCCGCCTATAGTCCTTGTGGTGAAGGTTCCAAGACTTGGGACAAGTACGAGATGCGAATCCACAAGCGATTGATCGACTTGCACTCGTCTTCCGAGGTTGTCAAGCAGATCGTAAGTTCTACATCACGTATTTCGCTCGTTGGCTGTTGCTTATACTCCCACGCATTGTACAGACTTCCATCTCTTTGGAACCCGGAGTTGAGGTCGAAGTCACCCTCGCCGCCTAAACGGCTCATCACACCACATGTGTATAGCCTGGCTGAGATCATTCGGCATCTACAACTGGGCGTATGGTGAAATGGAAGGGTAGCTTTGGCGGGTGCGATTGTGCTTCTGCGTTGTAGAACCGTGTATCAATCGAGGTTGCTCTATATTCATTTAACCATCGCCGAAAAATGTTATCTCGGCAAGACGTTTGCATACGCACGATTTTTGCCTACTCTCACGGGTCGCCGTTTGGCATGTAAGCATAATCCGAGCTCGTCTATGAAGCAGTCCTGCCATTCCAACCAGCGTGACGGGACGGGCGGAAGATAAACTAGTTCACGAGTCTCAGGAGAGCTCTCAGGAGATATGGCTGCCTGGCAAGTTCAGCGAGCTGTTCAGCGATGGTGGCGATGCTGAAAGAATGGTGATACTCTAGTCGGCATGTTTCGCGTCATAGCTCGCATTCACCGCTGAGCTTTATTCCGCGCCTTCGCAACTTGGTGTTGTGCAAAGATATAAATCAGACTGAAAACAGCTCAATCAGACAGAAGCCGCCGCTGCTCAAAGCAACAGGCACAATTGAAAGAAGAATCCCCTTCAAGGTTGCAATTTTGTCATGTGTGAAACTAGTAGGAAAAAGGCTACAAACATGACAACCTAGAAGGCAAGTCTTATCCCTCCAGACAACGGTAAACGGCACCAAGCGTCAAACTGACCAAACCCGTGAGACAGCATTCGTAAACACCACCCAGGCGCATCTCGCCAGCCCAAGCACCCTGGTGATCCGCTTATTCCGAGTCCTCGTCCTCTCCAAGACGACCGGCCTTGTAGGCGGCGATCTTGTCCTGGACACGCGAAGCTCGCTGTTCTCGGTTGAGCTTTCCCGGTCGTTGCTTCTTGGATTCGGCGGTCCACTTGGCCGTGTCCTTTTCGGTAGGCTTGAAGTCGGGGTTCTCTCGGATCGCAGCGTAGGCGTTCGAGTAGATTTCCTCGATATCGTCCGAACCGACACCGTCTTCGAGGTAGGTCGCGAATTGCTTCTTGAATCGTTCCTCGTCTTCCTCCTCGAGGGACTCCATGTACTCGGCAACGTGTCCACCGTGGATGTACTTTTCCAAGACTTCGGCATCGAGCTCCTTGGCTTCAATGTCGTAACCGGGGAATCGCTTCTCGTTGTGGGGAACGTAGATACCACCGTCCGAGGCACCCTTGACGGCACCAAAGATTCGGTTACCGGTGGTGGTTCGCTTGAGACCGACGTCCAAGAAGGCCTTGAAAGGTCGGGGCTCATCGTCACCGACTGCAGAGGAGCGTCAATCAGCACAGAGGTTCCTCACATTGCCCTCGAAAGACGCGCAACTCACGAGCTTCAGTCAAGGACATGGTTCCATCAGGCTCAGTAACACCCTCGTACTTGTCAGCCAAACCGAGCTTGGTCAAAGCTCGTCGGGCGCACAAGAGACCGGTAGCGTAGGCGGCGGTCCAGTTGGTCAAACCGTGGGCGATACCGTATCGGGGGAGCTCCTTGGAGGAAGCGTGGCACAAGACAAAGTCACCCTGCACAGATAAGACGGATGGTTAGTTCTAGGTTGAGCTTGTGTGCTTTTCTTCAGGCCGTCCGGAGGTCATTGGTTCGCTTTCCGATCTGCCCTTTTCCTCCTGCTTCTCCTTGCTTCTTCCGACAATCACTCAACAATTTCGCCTGCACCCTTCGCCTGCACCCTTCCGTCCCGCCAAACCAATGACCTCCAGATTCCCTGCACAACCGAAAAAACTCGACGATATTCACCTGCATCTTGGCGTAGACGATCTGAACAATGATCTGCTTGTTGGTGAATCGGACAACGAGCCTGTACTTGGGCGAGTTGTACTTGTTCTTGGCCTGGGAGATCAACCTCTTTCGGGCATAGTCTATGCATCGCAAGACAACCTCATCAGCTACGCGCATTCCGCTGTCTTCTCCCTGCAAATCCTACTTACAATCAGTCTTGCCTTCTCTCCTTCGCCTAGGCTTGACCTGGAACCTAGAGAAGTAGGCAGAGTTCTTCTGGACCTTGACGAACGGCATTTTTGTTGACGACGACTGGAGGAGCTTGACGGGGTGGGCAAAAGCAGGGTAAAATGGTGCGGCGTCAAGAAGTCGTTCTCAAGCCGGGTCGTCGTTGTTCAGGACCTTCCTGCTGTCGGTGCCGGCAAAGTCTGGCTGGGCTTGGAAACTCGGCCGCGCGGGAAAGATTGGGGTGCCTCCGATACGAAAAGAGCCAGCCCTTGGTGAGAGCAGGCAGAAAGCGGTGCAAGCGCATGAGAATTGACAAAAGATTGTTCGAGTCCGAGTGACTCCTGCCATTTTGTCGTTTTTCTTCACTCCTCGTCCGTTTCGATCGCTCCCGATTGCGCGCATTCGTTTCCTGGTTGCAGCTTCATATTCATGTCTTGTGCGTCGTCTCTTCTTCATATCTATCGCGCTCTGTCCTTCCCTCCTCACCACTGACTACGATGACGACGCGATAGATCAGCCTCAACAAGGCTACCATCCACAGATCATCGCTGTCTCTCGCCCGGGCCAGTTTCCCTTTGCGGGGAAGACGGCCACGGGTAAAGGTCATGGAAGAGGGAGTTTTGCGTGAAATATCGCAAAGAAACCGGGTCTTGAGTTCGTTGGTTTCTTATTATTTTCAGTGGGATCTGCGAAATTAGATCAAAACGGTACATTTCTTATCAGCAATTGCGACATGCCAGGTTGTATTCCGTAGTGGGTGATGTGCATCATGTACTATTGTTGTACTCCATTACTCTACTGAACATCTCGGCTGGAACATCAATCTCACCCTTGGTCTACTGCAACGCGACACGGCCATGAAACACTCGGCAGCCCGCAACCTGCCCCGATTTTATAACTGGTAATGCAGCCAGCTGACACTGCTCCTTGCTCCAGCTGTCTTGTTCTTTTGGTAGCTCTTTCGGTATGTCGGTATGCGTCGCTCGATCGGTCCCGGTGCATTCGTCATCGGAAAGCGGTAAAGTATTCTCTCCAAGTTCATCGTTCATCGTTGATCAACCTCTTCTTCATCTTCATCGACAAACTGTCTTTCCTGACCGACACACAACAACGCATCACAATGTCAACACGAACACTCTTCCCGCCATTCCACCCTCACACGCAGTGGCGAGCAGTAGACGACCGGATCCGAGGCGGAAGCTCCATTTCGCACCTGGATACCACCTCCAACCACGCAGCTCGATTCTGGGGAACACTCGATATCACTACACTCGGTGGTGCCGGCTTTGCGTCGCAATGCCATACATTTGAGCCTCGTGCGTTGAGGTTGTGTAAGGACGAGTATGAAGGGTTGGCGATCACGTTTGATGTGACGGCTCGGTCCGAGAAGGTTCGCGGGGAGGAAGGGAAGGAGAAGCCAAAGCATTTCACGTTGGTGTTGAAGGGTTCTGTTCCACCGCTTCGACCAGACGGACGACGTGAATCAACACTATCATACGAATACACATTCGTCAACGCCGCGTCCACATCATCATCGCCCGAATCCGCAACAATGACGACAAAGCAACGCACAATCACCATCCCCTGGACTGATTTCTCCGCAACGTATCGCGGACGCCCCATCACTCCGAAAGACCCACAATACACGCCGCTCGATCCTGGAAGCGCCGATTCGAATGGCAAGGAACAAGGTGGTGTAGCGGAGCTGAGTTTAATGTGTCGTTCTGGCTTCGGGAAGCAGGAAGGGGAGTTTGAGTTGGTTGTTCATCGGATCGAGGCTGTGCGGGTTGGTGGTGCTGCCGCTGCTGCTTCCGCTGGGATGGGTGGAAAAGAGAGTGATGATTTGGAGAAACAGGCGTGGGATGAGGCGGTGCACAAGGCTCGTCCGCAGGGTCGGTTTCCAGGTCAGTCACTTGTCCACAAATGGATGTGCATGTCTTCCTTGCAGTTTTGCTAATCATTTCTTCGTGTGCGGGGGTTGGGCGTTACAGCGGTCTCTTGGAAAACTATAGGACTGGTCACGGTCGTTTGTATTGGTTTGTCCGTCTTTGCGACTCGGTGGTGGGCAAAGTTGTAGAGTGTAGCGTAGAAAAAGTTGCAGAAATAGTTCGTATGTCCTTATTTCACTGGTGACGGATGATCACTCCTTGTCGGTTGTCTCGAGTTTTACCTACCAGGCTGGAGGTGGGGAATACTGCAACACTATACGATACATATGCCAACGACACTACTATTCCAAGCTCGTCAAACATTACTGTCCGCCTTTTGCGCCTCCAAAACCTTTTCTTGCCCACCGACGCCACTATGATGCCACTACCTCTGTTCAGCGCCTTGCAAATCCACGTATCCCGAGAAGCTATCGGCGGTGCAGGCGCAAGAGGAAAACAATCACAGCTCGCTCGTTCCCAACGCAGGCGTCGCCGGCCTCAGCGGCAACGAACGATTCCACGCTGACCCGGCACTAGCAAAATACGCATACAATGACTCCCAGTACTACCTGGAATACGACTGCGACAAGACCCCATAACGAGCCCTACATGGAGCGTATGGTGATCCCGAGATGGAGGATGGTGACATCACGGATGATGAAGCGGGTTATAATGGTCGAAAAGGGTTGAGGGTGCGTACCACCGGCTTGAACCATAGTCTCCAAGAAATGCGATGGCTAATGACGACGCGGTTCTGTAGATCGCAAACCCTTCTGATGAATGAGCGCCCAGTGACCTCTGAGGGCTACATATGGACCGTCCTCCTTTTCTTTCATTTTCTGCAAAATACCACTTTAGGTTGTCTCTTCTACTCGCCTCAAGTTCTCTCGACTGCTGCGACCCTTCCTACGACTTGTATTGGAATTTCTCTTTATAGCTATCTGGACCCACTTTGCAACAATCATCAGAGACTGGATCGCGTGTAATAACAGAGAAGTAGGCTAACTCGGTGGATGGATAAGTGTCAGGGGACTATGGATGCCAGATTTTTTGTAGCGAAACACACTCCCTTCACTTTGTTGTAATCAGATGTTGATTGATGTCTTTGCGACCCACCCACCACCAACTTCAAACAAGCTCAAGCTCACGACCGAACAATGCAAAGGCTACCTATCCTTTACGTAAGCTCCTTTGAGAAGAGCGATAGGAGAACAAAGGTACTGTTCGCAAACATCTCATTCAGGTCGGACAGCAGGCAATTGAAAAGTATAAGATGATCGATACATTGCAATTCGCCTCTGACAGAAAATGAGCAACCATCTTTCCTGACCAACTCCGTCGCCGCTTGCTTCCTCTAAATTCACCATGAAACAAGACCTCAAAGCGCAAGCGTTGGCACCCGACTCCAACTTCAACCATGACGACCGAAAGGAGGATCCATCGACCACCACGACCGCTCCTGTCCATACTGCTCTCCACCCGCTTGCTGCTTTGCCGTCCTTGCGAAAGAATGTGCTTTACCTGCTTTGCTGTCTCGCCGTTGCCGCTGACTGCTTGGTCGCCTGTGCTTTGGTGACCGCCACGGAAATCGTTGCCCGTGATCAGGATCTCACGAGTGGCGGAAACGCAGTCTGGATCCTCAGCGCATCGGCAATGGCTTTTGCGGCTTGCATTCCACTAGGAGGTAGACTCGCGGATGTGAGTCCACCTCAATGGTGGTTCGTCGGCGGATCTCTGGGAGTCTCATGTTTCGCTCTAGGGAACAGTTTCGGTAAATATCTTCTTTTTTTACGTGCCGTTACAGAAAACATCCGTTCCGTCTGATCATACTTCGAACACGATCGCAGTGATTCACAACAAAGCATTATTCTTATCGCTCCGCGCCCTGCAAGGAATCTGCGCAGCTCTCTCACTGCCTTCATGTTTGTAGGTGACGTCCTTCAACAGCGATGACGTTTTTGCGACTGACTTCTGATTTGATAATCCGTACTACAGTGCCATGATCGTCCTTATGTATCCCAATCCGGTGCAGCAGAGGACTCGACTCATTGCCGTTTCCCTTATGATATCCTTAGGAATGGCCGGCGGTTTCATCGTGTAAGCGCGTCTACCGCTCTGTCGGACTTCCGTCACACTTTGGACGTTACCATATCTGACCTCGTTGTGTGTTGATCTTTCTCGCAATAGCGGTGCAGTTCTAGTCCTAGCCAGCTGGAGATGGATCTTTCGATTCATCGCGATCGTCACTTTCATCTCCGGAGCTGCCTCTTGGTTGCTGCTACCGCATCAAAAAGTCATGGAAGCTGAAGAATCGCAAGTTGCCATACCCTGGAGTGAAAAAATTAGAAGGCTGGATCTAGTTGGCGTTGGTCTAATCATAGCATCCCTTTTGCTTTTCAACCTGGGTCTCACGAGTAAGCGGCACTTATGAATCAAGCTCAAAAAGGCCCAAGTGTGCCCATTATATTTAAAGCCTGGAAGCTGAATCGACCTCTCCCGCATCGACAAAAAAAAGATGCTACCGTAAACGGGTGGGACGGAGCCGACTTTATTGCCCCTTTCGTCATCGGCGTCCTTCTTATACCTACATTCTGTTTGTGGGAAGCGAAACAAGATGTGCAGTACGCCATGTTGCCGGTAGCCATCATGAAGCAAGGTAAATTCCTCGTCGTCTGTTTCTCTGGGTAAGTTTTGCGACTACTACGCTAAACCTTGTTAGAGCATTAATGTCTAAACCGGTTTATAAGCATGTTTGCAGAGATGTGGTTCTGTACCACTCGTAAGTATTCGCTCGTCAATGCAATTGTGCGTATACTATAGCAATGTATCTGCTGACTCTTTGCCCGAATCAGAACTGGGCCCGTCCAGATTCTACCAAGAAGTTTTGCGCGACAAAACTCTCATAGTAGGCGCCAAACTGGTTCCTCAAGGTCAGTGACTTCCCTTCGCATGAAACGTTGCAGTTGACATGAATCCCGATGCACGTCTCGATTTGGATCAAAACCAGTTCTTGGATGCGTATTTGGCGGCTTACTCCATACATTCTACGTGTCCTCACGAATTCCGCCCAAATACACTCTCTTGGTTGGCATGCTGATATGCATTGCGCCTGGAACTATCCTCATCATTGTCAGTGGAGGTGGCAGGGGGGATGAGTACTGGAAATACATGGCCCCTGGAACTCTTATTGGAGCATTTTTTATGATGTAGGTCGAATTGTGTTGATACCCGACTCAGCAGCTTATTCGTTTCATTGTTTCCAGAATGGTATGGGACGCTGCAAATGTTTCTGTGATCCAGGCCGTGCCTTCAAACTACAGCGGGATTGCGAGCTCCGTATTCCTAATGTTTGTGTTGACAGGTCAGTCTTTGTCTTGCATGTCATCGATAACGAGATGTCTTCCAGCACAGAACTATCTGAGACTCACGCGACTAATAACTATCCATCATCGTTTTCATCCAGGTGCCGCGATGGGGACTCCCATTCAGGCTGCATTTTACACAGCAGCGGGAAACGATCTCGCTAACTGGCGAGGAAGCCAGTATGGATTCTGCTTTGTGGCTGGTTGCATCGTAATCGTGTGGTTGTCTGTTCTTATTTGGTTGCCTGCTATTGTGCCCCTGAAGGAAGACCCGAGATTGGCTGAAACTCCAGCTTCAGAGAGTCAAAGTCCAGCTTTGGGCTCGAAGGTGTCATCTGTCAGCGTAATGGTGTAGGAAACATTCCAACTTTCAAGCTTATTGTATCATAGTCTCGATCTATCTATGTGAATGATCGTGCGATCACGACGTCGTGCGCCAATCCCTTCACGCGAGTTGTGAGGTTTCTGATACCGTTATCAGAATCCAGCCCCAGAAAGAGACCAGGCACGCAAATATGGCTAGGAATCTAAAAATCCACCTCCAATTTGCAAGCACGAGAAGTCCGCCACTGTAGGGACTCACCAGTCGACATTTCGCTACATCACTGGCGGCTTGTAGTCGTGCAGACTGAGTTACGCGGTGAATCCACATGCCACCCCCAACGAATTCATCACAGATACAGCAATCAGTCTTGTACGTTATTTCGCAGTGTCAGGGTGCGTGTGAACGATCATGGAACTGTTGAAGGGAGGATACCTACGACGAGCGGGGAACGCAGGTGATACATAGGCAGGGCGTCGCTACTTGCAATCCTGAAGGCAATATCAAAGTCGGGTATATTCCCTGTAGTGGACGCAAAGCTAAGAACAGCTGGATGTCGTTCACTTCGAGGTTCAATCGGGAAAATCAACTTTCAAGGATAACAGCCCGAGAGGTGACGATCAAAACAGACCAAAAGTATTACCTAAAGTCAGAGCCGTCATTCCCAAGAACCCACCAACAAAGCACCATCGCGGCGGTAACACATCCGCCAACTTTCCACCCATATGAATAAAGGCGGCAAAAGTCATTACGGAAGCGCTCGCGATCCATATAGCGTTACCTCCTTTTGCAAGACCGATATGGGCCGCAATGATCTCGATGCTTGTGAACATTGGCGAAATCGAAAGGGCATCGAGGGCAAGGGCGACGCAGAGGACTATGTAGATGATCTTTCTTCGAGCACGTTGAGGGAGTGGGTGTACGGGTACGAGAGGTGTTGATGAAGCGTCGTGTGCATGACATTGACCTGACTAGCGACGTACTCGAAAGCTTGCTTGGCCTCACGTTTGTTCATTTCCGGTGGTTGTGGTATCCTCGTGGCTCATCGACACGCAATTGAAAGCGCTCACCATATATGTAACACTCAAGCTTCGCTTTTCATTTAGGTAGCCTCTCTTGCTTCAGGAACCCAAGGTTCTTTGAATTCAATCTATCATGGCTACTCACCCGTAGCTGGTTGAATAGTTCCCCTCGGCCCTTCAGCCGCCTCTGTGGAACTCTGGCACGTGCCACGAAAACACAGTGACAACCGACTTGCAGCAAAGGGTGAATCTGGCCTTCCTGCCTTTATTTCGGAGGAAATTTGCGTTCCAAGCGACGCTGAGTGGAGGCTTTGAACATCAGGAGAACGGAAACACTGGGTTTGAATAAGAATCGTTTACCGCAGCGCGGCGAGTCGAAAAATAGCCAAATGACGTCGGACAGCTCACCGCGAACGGGCTACCTTTTGGTCTTGCCACATCGGATGAGCATACAAGGGTTCAACCCGAATTTAGCACGCGGAGGAAAACTACGGTGTGTACAACCCCATTGCAACTCCTTTGATGTTTGTCGTCAGGCCAGCCTACGAGTTTTCGTCGGCGAACATGGTCATGATATGGTGATGTGTTGCTTAGATGAGCAACTTTTCGATTTGGTTCTGTGAGGCAAGAGGAAGGGTTAACGTCATGTCATGCGTATATAATTGCGTAACAGGATGCGGGAGGATTAAAGAGCGTCCGACCACTAATCCGAGATGGCGAATGCTAGAGCATCGCATCGTGCTTGTCCTCGCTTAAGCATCGACGAACAGACTCGAAACGGGCAACCTGCATCGTTCGCCGTACATTCGGTCTCGGGGATGATCTAGGCATATGACACCGCGCACTCGCGCGCGCTCAATAAAGGCAACTACGTTCGGGCAGCCTACGTCGCGCTCGAAGAGGTAAAAGACACTGATTGTCGGCCTCTGGCCTTCGAAAAAGTCCTTGAGACGCCAAGCCTGCGGCGCCTGCTCCTCGCTTCGCTCGGTCCTCTACGCCCTTCGGTCGTTTCGCTCGCTCGCTCAGACTCACCTTGACAGCAATAATCTGACTGTTCAACTCCCTGCTCTCGTTGGTCGTGACACTCGCCGCAATAACAGCCCTGCTCACACCACACGCCCTGCCCAACGCAGTCTTGCTTGGCAAAAAGACGTAAGGAACGTTCTTGTCTTCACACAAGAGCGGCAAGTGGAGGAGAATCTCGATGGGCTCGGTATCTGCCGATCGTTGGTAAGGTTGTCAGCAACACGTTTCCATTTGGTTGTGCAAGCTACAACAACCTAAACTCACCGGCAGTCAAGATGATAAACTCGCAAATACCACGGTTCAAGGTCTTTGTAGCCTCGTTTGCTCCCTTCTTCAACTGGTTGTAGTGGGCTGCCTGCTGTACGAGATCGAGGATCTGGTTGGTGAGCTGCGCGTTGGCAAGCGGGAAGGCCTTGGGGTTAGGTGCGGCGGGAGTGGTGGCGGCGGCGGCGGCAGACATTTTGGTAGAGGTGGTAGAGGTGGTTTAAAAAAGTGAAGGACGGTGATTATAGGAGACCTCACACGTAGATCACTGGTCGTTTTTGGGAGGAAAAGAGGAAGCGTATTGTAACGGGGAGGATGGTTGAAGCGTCGTCTTGATGTTCACTCTCCGACCCCGCCAAAAACATTATTTGCGTCACGTGATCGGGCTGCCGTGTGAGCTGACTAATACTGGGAATGGCATGGTCACCCCGGAAGGGGTTTCATGTTTCAGCTTCGGCCACGTAACCGGACTCATCAAAGGAAGAATGCTGTGCATACCGTCGTCTTCATAAAGGAGAAACCACATTAAGGGAATCAAACGCTGGTGGACCCGACAAGATTCATTCGACCGACTCCAACTAGAAATGCCTGAGAAACCGATACCGCAGATAAACATCGAGACCGTCCTTCAATCCACGCTCGACCCTGTAGCTCGGACACACCGACATCAGCCAGCCGCAGAACCGGGAAGTTTAGTTGGACCGTTGGTCGCTGTGTCTTCCGATGTTGGCTCAGGATCAGGATCGGGACAGGGGAGGATGAAAAGGATCGCGCGGAAACCGTTGAGACTTGCTGGAAGTGCTATTCGGTATGGTCTAAGAAGAGGAGAGAGTAGTCAATCGGCAATAGGGCAAGGAGTGGTAGGAGAGCCAGAGGCGGTGGTGGTCGCTAGAGGAAGAAGAAAGCCGTTGGACGGGGAAAAGGAGGTGGCAGTGTTGAGGGTAAGGGTGGTGGCTTGTGAAGGGTTGGTCGTCAAGGATAGGAGCGGGAGTAGTGATCCGTGAGTCGAGCGAGCTGGAAGATTGTCACGTGTCCTAGAAAGGTTCTGGAGAACTCCAACGAGGCCAGAGGAGAGTCCGTGTCTTTGCCCTCTCGAGGGTGACGTATGACGGCCGAGCGTAGTTGCCTTCGTCGAGCGTGCGAGCGCGAGCGTCAATGCTCTGCCTCTCGAGGCCGTCGGATGACGATCGCGACGATTGGCTTGGACCTCGCCTACAAGCGCGAGACTACGAGCAAGGAGAGAAGGCCCATCACTTCAATGCTCCGCCAGCGATGCACTATGAGCGTAAACCGAGGCGTGCTAGGCTTCGAAGTTGTTGCCTGTGCGAATGTGTTCGAAAGACAGCCGAGTTGGATGACTCAATGTCATGCTGAGACGGTCGGAGGTCCTATCTGTGACACCTTCTCGTGATAGGAGGTCTCACGTTAGCATTCCAGTACGACAAACGGCAGGAAAGCCCTCCGACCCTTCTTTGTTCATCAAACACCTTCCAATTTACCGCTGAATATCTTGCTGACTCCTATCTCCCTTCCTGTCAGTTTTGTCTCCGTCTCCCTCCCACCAACGCCAGCCGTACAAACACCAATCATCAAACGCTCCCTCAACCCAACCTTTCCAGCCGCACAATCGACCTTTGATTTCCCACTATACGCATCGCTCGCCGCAAGCGGTCTATACAGAGGTCGCGGCCTCGAGATCGTCGTATGGGACAAGGATCTCGTGAAAAAGGATTACATGGGTGAAGTCGCTGTCCCGCTTTCCCAATGGTTCCCCGAGGGTGCGCGAGAGGGAGCGTTGTGGGACAGTAAAGCAAATCAGGGGAGGCCGTTTGAGCTGGTTTCTGCTCGAAGGAGACATCGGGTGTCGGGTAAAGTGTATCTGCGGTGTGGGATAATTTTGCCCGATGCTGGTGATGCGTCAGACAAGGAGGAGAGGGCAAGACAGGTGGTCCGAATGCTGGAGACAAAGGCCGATGGACATTCGGCGACATTGATGGATGTTCCGGCTGTACGTAGAATTCTCGCTTCCGAGCTGATTTGGCCTGCACTGACCATTTTGTGAATAGTATCAAGGAATCGGAACCGTCAAGATCAAACGCCATCATCGCAAGTCTTCGCGCCGGAAGGATAAAGGTTCCGAGACGCCAACGACGACGACCTCGAGCAAGTTTGCAAGTGCGGCAAGAGGATTGCTCTCGAGGACTAAAAAGGGTCGCCGAAGACGCGAGGACAAGACGCTTCCTTCCGAATCCGCTCCTGGTGGCATACTTTCCGCCGTGGATCCCGGTTTGCTCGCTGCCGATGACGCAGGAAGCGATGGATCGGATACCGTTTCTGCCGACGAGGATGATGATGATGACGAGGATGATGACGCCGACGAGGAGAGCGAGGAACTACGTGACGATGGACTTTCCTCGGATTCCGATTCTCCCAACGATGACGCCTTCTTTTCCGAGGAAGACGATATCTTGAGCGGTGACTCGGCAGGGGATTATATGACAGGGGAAGATGTGAATGATCGGATTGCTCCCCTTGCGTCGGGAAACAACAGTTCGGCTACGTCATCGTCGCTTCGTGTTGGTGGAGGCGCAAAGGACGTTAGACGTCCAAAACGACAGACGAGTGTCAACTCGACAAGCTCGCACGAAGCGTCCGCATATGCACCGCTCGCAGCTGACGCTCAACAGTCTCGGCGGGGACAAGAGTCTTCTGCAGAGGCCCTCAACACGGGCAGCACCGTCTCACCGTTTGTATCGTCACCCCCGGAAAGTTCGGTCAAGATCGTCTCTCCTACAACGCAAGCGCAGCAAGGATACTTTGATACCGTACCGCCACCTGCTGCTCCATCAGCAGCTGCAACAAAAACTCGACGGCGGCTGTTCAAAAAGTCAAGTCGCGATCAACACCTTGCGCCCGCATCATCAGCCTCGGGATTGCGCACGCCAGGGGACGAATCAACATCGGCATCAACACCCGGAACAGCAACGCCCGGGTCATTAGCCCCTGGTGCTGTCCCAGCTACGCAAGGGAGGAGACGTAGACCAGTGTTCAAGCGTGGTAAGGGACGAGGCGGGACGGCGTACACGCTCGGACATCAGGCAGGGCATGATATTCTAGGGATCGTCATGTTGGAGATTGGAGGTGCTGCTGATTTGCCGAAATTGAGGAATTGTAAGTCTGCTCGCAGTGCGGTGTGAGTCAGAGGTTGGGAGTGAAAGCTAACACCATACCACATTGTGCATGTAGCTTTTAGGTTTTCTTTCGACATGGACCCGTTTGTGGTCATCAGTTTCGGGAAAAAGGTGTTCCGTACGCGCGTCATTCGCCATTCTCTCAACCCGACATGGGACGAAAAAATGCTCTTCCACGTACGGCAGTACGAGGATACGTTTTCCATCCAATTTGCCGTCCTTGATTGGGACAAGGTCAGCGGGAACGACTTTATCGGATCGAGCACGATTCCGCTGGCTGAGTTGTTGGCTGATGCGCCCAAGCCGGATGCCAAGACGGGTCTGTATGGTCCTCAAGAGGATGGAAAGCATGAGATGAAGGAGTTCAAGGTGAGGTCTGGTCAATGGGGTAGTAGTATTCAGAGTCTGATTTCTTCGCTATAGCTACCAATCGCGACACCCAAGGATGCGACCTGGGAGACTAAACATTCACCGGTTCTCAAAGTCAGGTAAGCGCGATGTTCCAATTTTACAATTACCGCAGCTGACCAATGTACCTCTGTAGGGCTAAATATGAACCGTACGATGCCTTGCGACAGCGCTTCTGGCGGCAGTACCTTACTCAATACGACACAGATGATACAGGAACCATCTCCTACACGGAGCTCACAACTATGCTCGACTCTCTTGGCTCAACTTTGAGCAGTTCGACTTTGCACGGCTACTTCGAGCGTTTCCAAATCTCATATGAAGAGGGAGAGTTGACATTCGACCAAGTTATACAGTGTCTCGAAGAAGAAGTGCTGAAACAGCGCAAGGAGAAACGCCGTCTATCCGAGAGCACAGCGATGTCAGGCGCCGCGACACCTTTGGGGTATGGAATGGCGCCCAGACCTGCCCGGGATGGTTTGGATTATGCAGGACAATCAGCTGCGCCACCGCCCTCGGTCGATGCCGACGAACTCGCGCGGCATATTCGAGCGAGCGCACCGAGGGCCGATGCAGACAGTGAAGGAAACGGCGATATCAATGTTCGACCCCTGCCGAAGGTCGATCACGTGAAGGGTAAACTCGGAGCAGAGCAGCATCTCGCCATCGGCGGAGCGCTTTCCCCGGATATGTCACCAGGCGAATCAGAGGTTGACGATGGTCTACAGGATTCATCTTCGCCTGGGGATACGGAACGAGTTGTCAACATCAAGACTTGTCCCTTGTGCCACCGCCCACGTCTCAACAAGAAATCAGAAGCGGATATCATTACGCATCTCGCGGTGTGCGCTTCTGCCGATTGGAGCCGGGTCGATAGGATTGTGGTCGGCAACTATGTGACGGCGTCGCAGGCTCAACGTAAATTCTTGTCCAAGGTCTTGACAAAATTGTCCTCGGGTGCATACTCTCTAGGAGCGAATTCGGCGAATATCATTGTTCAAGATCGTGCTACGGGTCAGGTGAGTCAATGAGTGACACTTGTGAAGTGCAATGAGCACTAACGCTGTGACTACTTTCAGCTGCAAGAGGAGAAGATGGCGGTAAGCAGTGGAGGACAAGTCGCTTTTAGAGAAAGCTGATCAAATTACCCCTCTAGGTATATGTTCGCCTGGGAATCCGGGTCTTGTACAAGGGTGCCAAGGGCAGAATGGAAGGTAGCAGAGGTATGTTCCGAGCACAAGCGCAAAGCGCAATGGTCCATGACTGATGGTCATCTACACACAGCCCGCCGCCTCCTGAAATCGATGAGCGTCAAACAGGGAATCAAATACGATTCACCAGAGTCCAAGCTAGAAATCCCCACCTTCATCGCGTTTCACAATCTCAACGTTGATGAGATTCTGGATCCGATCGACTCCTTCCGTATGCACCTAGCTTGTCTATCGTTGATTGGAGCTGACGAGTGCCGCATCTGTGTGCAGAAACATTCAACCAGTTCTTCTACCGAAAACTCAAGCCGGACGCGCGACCTATTTCGGACCCAGAAGATCCTGGCCGTCTTGTATCTTGCGCAGATAGCCGAATGATGGCATTCGAGAGTGTCAATGAGGCAACGAGGATCTGGATCAAGGGCCGAGAGTTCAGTGTTGGGCGGTTGCTAGGACCTGAATACAAGGATGTGATTCACAAGTTTGAGGGTGGGGCGCTTGGTATCTTTAGGTCAGTGTGGATCATGCAACATTCAACGACGTGTGCTGATGGTTGGTATTCTACTTCTTGATAGACTGGCTCCGCAAGGTAGGCTCCCTAATCGTCGAGCCCTTTCGTCTTGTTCTAATGTCTTTTCTCTCTCAGATTATCACCGTTTCCATTCTCCCGTTGAGGGCGTCATTGGAAAAAGCACGTTCATCGATGGACAATATTACACGGTCAATCCACAAGCAATTCGAACGACGTTGGACGTATATGGAGAAAATGTCAGGAAGATTGTGCCGATCGAGAGCCCTCAGTTCGGTACGGTGATGACTGTCTGGGTTGGAGCGATGAGTGAGTGATTCCTGATATCGGCACCGGAAACGATCACTGATGGCAAGCGTGTCAATCTATTCAGTGGTGGGAAGTATCGGCACAACTGTCAAAGAAGGAGACCACGTCAAGCGAGGAGACGAGCTCGGATGGTTCGCCTTTGGTGAGTCTACATTATCGCCAAGAATCCTGTGCTGTATCGGAATTGACGAATGGTTACCTTCTTTTAGGCGGATCGACAATCGTTTGCCTCTTTGAACAAGGTGCGCTTCAATGGGATGATGACCTTGTGCGGAACGGGAAGCAAAGTATCGAAACGCTCGTCAGGATGGGTTCGGGTCTCGGTCGCGCGACAGGCCAGGCAATCAGTTTTACAGGCAGTTCAGATGCAGATTTGACTCGAGTATCATAGTTGTATATTTCTTCTTTAACGGATCATCTTGTTGTACTGTTGCTGTGGTCCAATGAAGCGGGAGAAGGATTGTCCTAGCATCCTTCTGGGACCTGCTTGGATTAGATTGTCATCGTTCTCGTTTATCACCTTCCGCTGTGCTCCAGGTCCACAAACGTAAATCGAGCTGCGGCGCAACAGCCTCCACGTGATGATTTGTCAGATTTAAAGCTTTTCCGCCCAGCAGACCCTTATTCTCCTCCTCTAACAACCCCCCTCGCCTTGTCAACCCGTCGACTTGTGGAATTTGCCGTGAAAAAGGAGCTGAACATATATAAAGCACGGCTTTCCAACGCCAAGCTAGTATCGACAACCTCATGATATAGTCAACGACTTTCAGCTTGGACGCATCTTTAACGCAAAAGACGAGTCTCCGCGCGGTCTGCCTCGTCGAGCACCACCTCTTGCGCTCACCGACAAACACGTCGCCGTGTGCCATCGGTGTGTCTGAATCTCAGTTCCCTCTTTCTTGAATTGGACAGTCATCGGTGCCGGTGGTACCAGGCGTATTGCTTGCCCCAAAGCTCTTCTCAAAACAGCTTCGAGCGATACGATAGTTCCATTCTGACAACGGCGATAATTAACTTTTGCGCCTTGGATGCGGAATTGGATATGACAATAAAGTACACAAGGATCTTACATCTCCTGATAACGTTCACGTGTATGCAAGACTGATTGATCTCTAGAATGGGTACGATTCACCCAACGCTCACACCCTACCTCCTCCCTGTCGAAGCGCATCATTGCCGCCCGTCAAATGTGCCGTAACACCACCTTCCCGGGCCCTCGCCCATGCCTCATCTTCCTCCTCATTATGCCCAATATCATAACCACGTTGCCCGGCAATGTGACCGGAAGGCGCACCTGCTGGCGGCGTGTATGCCAAATTTGCAGTAGGCCCATTAGCTGTAGCATCCCGCCATGCTTGTTCCTGCGCTTCCAGTGAGAATTCGCCCGTGGATGCTTTCGTGATGTCATCATTCCTGGGTGCGAATGGCGAATTCGCGTCTGGTGGTCCTGGGTAAGGAGGCACGTATCCTCCTGGAGGCCCGTCGGGGGGCCCGTAGCCATACTGTGGCTGGCCATAAGGTTGTTGATAGCCCTGCGCGGGACCACCAGCGTACGGTCCCTGTGGTTGCAACTGGAAAGCACCTTCAGTGTATCGGGCAACTCGTTGGCGGACAGAGGAAGGGTCGAGTAGTTGCCGGTAGTATGACATGGCGACGGATGTGAATAAAACCTATACGCGACCTCATTGATCAGTATGTACGACATCGAGAGCCAGGTCGTAGTTACTTACAGAAAAGCATACGACAGCTATCAACCAGACGATGCTTGACCAGCTCTGTCGGTTGTAGGCACTTTTGCAAACTGCGTAAACCGAAAGATCAAGTCGTTAGGCGTGAGATGTCTTTAGTGTCGAGTGTTACGCACCATCCAGAGCTTGCGCAGCTGAGTACGTGACACCGTTCTCATCCTGTAACAATGTCTGATAAGCATCACTATACCTATCCCCCTTCGGGAAAGCAGGACATATGCGATCACTCACATCATCGATAGAATCCCCCGATTCGCTAACCACACATTGGTCGAGGATCGTACTCTATCAATGCAACACGATGCATCTCCTGTCAGCTTCGACTTCATGGTATCTGGGAGGGGAATCTTACCTTTAGTACAAAGTGCACAATCACCACTATCAGTTCTCGCACCGACGCCACGACGAGACCGACAGGAGCCAGCCAAACAAGGAGTTTGGCGAACTGGAGTTTGTTCTGATCGTGGACAGAGAACCGCTACTCGTCAGCTACACACGTCTTGCCGCTGTATTCTTCCCATACTGACCATACAACCGATGACGAAAGCGCAGAGCTCAATACCCGCCACGACGAATGCCATGATCGCGAGTACCAACTCGATTGCCTTGATCTTGGCATCTACAAGAAAAGAAGAGGTCATGTCAAGATTAGTATCTGCAGAATACACCCAAATACAGTCCTGCGCTTCCGGTTGCGAAGGAAATTGAAATACCACTCACTTGTCCATTCGCTCAGATCTTGAATGCCCTCTACACCCACAACTACCGACCAAATGAATCCAACCAACGTGGTCACCAAGAACACTGGTCTGCACAGAAAAAGGATATCTCAGCATTCGAGAAAGACAATGTCCGCTCGAAGACCCCTTTCATGGGTCGTCCGGTAGCAGGATATTGACCTAGCAGAGGGATTTGCACGCACCGAAGATTGTAGGGATACACTTTCTTCACCATACGCGAGTACGCAGGTGGTGCGCCTACATGAGAGATATTATTGTACATCAGTGGAAAGATGAAAGACGAAGATGACGAGCGGTGAAACGCTGAAATGTACTCACCTGATGGCGGAGGAGGTCTAACGTCCATTTTCTGTACGTTATGCTTTCGAGCGTGCGGAACGGGGATGAAAGCGAGGTCGATATTGTAGTTCTGGATTGATACGGACTACTCTCTGGCCAGAGGCTTGACTATAGGAAGGGTCCGGTTGATGTGTAGCCTCTGCACAAGAACAGCTATATACAAGAAACGTTATTTTAGCTTACTCGACACAGCTACTAGTAGCTTGGCGGACACGTTTCATTCGAGGTGGAGGTCGAGATCAAAGGAGCGCGAAGTCGCGAGTAAAGCCAAAACTCTGGCCGGTCAGTGTGGCATTCCTAGGGGTTAGTAGGGCTCTAGATAGAGTTGCCTCATTCATATCCCATAGACAGGTATACAAAGGATCTAAATTATCGATCATGACAGGAATTATGCCTTGATGAATAGCTTTCTACTGTAAGACGCTCTGATCCACACAGCCAGAATAACAGAAACAAAAGTTGTACCTCCGACCAAGTACTGCAAGAGCGCGGTTTAGTACCCATCATGTCTTGTACAATCGCCATACCACTCACCATAGCGGGCTTATACGCCTCAGCACCTGCTGAAGGGCCTCCGAACGCATCCAGGAGTGCACCGCCACTTATAGGCCCCGCCAGGAACCCAATACTGGAAGCTAGCTCAATAGCACCGATGGCTTGGTTGACGCGATGGGAGCCTACAATCTGCGCAACAATGGACGACTGGAGGGAAAAGTATCCACCGGATCCCATGCCGGCGAGTACGGTGAATCTATCCAGACGAGACAGACTTAGCTGGTCGAAAAGGAGTAGCGCGATCCTTTGCTTACACGGCTATTACACCTCGTCCGGATGCGAACGGCCACACACAAAGCGAGCTGATCGCAATAGCGAAAAGAGCGATAATCCACGAAGTGAGATTCTACAGAGGCAGAACATCATTAGTGAACGTCCTTGAAAGCGGGTTCGAACGACGAGCGCGTACTCCGACGACAAAATCTGCGAGAATTCCAAAACCTAGTCGACCGATACCTGATGCGACATTATAAATCGCGCCGAATAAGGCGCCTGTGGAAGAACTGTATCCAAGTGAGATAGCTATTGCATGCAAGAAGAATTTGTTAAGTGAGTGAGCCGTGATGGGGCAGGTATGATGACGCACTGTATTGGGGTATAAACTATCTCGTATGTAGCCAACCGAGATAAGCGCGAGTTCCTATGTCAGTGTCTGCCAAGGGACTTACAAACGCCGGAATGAAGAATGGATATGACACGAGGGTACAAGAAACCATGAGTCGAAGAAACATGCTAGATTTATAGATGCTTTGCTCCTTTTCGGCGGTTCCAATTTGCCGGCGAGGACGAATGACCCCCTCTTTTAGGATCAAGGCGGCGGGCTGCTCGGGGCAGAGCATGAACTCCAAAGCTGGACAGGAAAGGCGAGAGAATGATGCTTACGATGCCGAAAACTAGGAACGACAATGCTAGAAAAATGCAGGCACAGTTATGATATCTTCACATCTCAGCAAAGGTAGAAACGAGCCTCACCCATAAAACGATATGCCCACGGTAGACCAAACTTGTCAATAAGCTTCTGAATGATCTGCGAATGGGGAGAGTATAAGGGAATGAATGGCTTTGGCGGACAACGCACATACTAGAGACCATGCAGCTCCACCGATACCCCCGCCGCATGCTAATTAGCAGCGAGGAAAAGGTCAGCATAGTCCCTATATCGTCCTGCCTGAGAAGCGACGTACAAGTGATACCCGTTGCTATCCCGCGTTTGCGCATAAACCATTGTGCCGGAAGCGGGTAGACAGCCTAACATGATGTGGTATTAGCTGGATAGGTAATGAATTAGTAGTTAGCCTACTCACCATGAACAAAGTACCACAGGCAATACCTGCAATAATCCCCTGCAGGAATATCAGACCGCCTAACGATTCCGTGCTAAAGCTGGCGAGCAGTACTGCAAGCGAATTAAGAACAACACCGGACAAGGTCGTTTTTCGGACCCCAATTTTTTGGATGAGCCATGCTGCCTACACATAATTTGGAGACGTCAGTTGATCGGTTCAGGTATGTGTCGGAAGAACGTACAGGGATGCATCCCGCAGCATTCCAGAATGCCTGTAGTCCACCCACTACACTCAGCAGCTGCGAACTTGCCAACCCCTTCCCTAATAGATCGGCTTGAATCACACCCCAGCTGTAGAGGAATCCAAGAAAGTGGAACGTAATGACAAAGGTGCCTACAAGAAAGCAGATCAGAACAGTACACTTTCCGTTTGGTCAATGTCGGCTTACTTGCAACAATAGCCCATCCAAAACCACCGTCCAGGTATTCTACCGACGGTTCCTCATCATTCGTAAGAGCACCTTGCTCTCTTCCCGCTCCTTCGACTTCTTCGGTGCCATCCTGTGACTTTGACCGATTTCTCGAGAGAGGCCGTAACGCCAGATCATTGTTGCTTTCCTGCAAGGAGCCTCTGCGCTTTATGCGCACATCCTGCTCAGTGCCAAGCCAGTCGCCAGCCTTGCTTGTGATATTTAAAGCAGTGTGTGTAAACTCGACAGGCTGTCTGGCCAATGCATGTACCGGTACGGAATCCATCGTTTCTTGCAGACAAGGAAGCTATTATGTGACAGGTCGTCGTGGAAAAGCTCGCGCCGGGTTTTCCGGCCTTCACTTGGGGTGCAAAGCTGGGTATCGGTTTGGGCTGAGGTATATGGCGCCTTGCAGATTGTGTTCACATTACTTGTCGAACTGGACAGCGTAGTAGTAGGCTAGGGAACTGTGCATTATACGGCTGCTTTGCTGTTTGAGCTGCTGTTTGCTTGTTACGAAGCAAAAAGGCGGAGTCGGAGTCAGTAGATGAGCCGATGAGCCGAGACAAACTCGGTGTTCGGGTGGGAGCTCGGACGAGCGGTGCTCGGACCTCGGGCGGCAGGCTGCCGGTAGAGCGGCTGGCAGATCTAGTTTCTAGTTGCAGAGTTACTAGCTGAGTTACTGATGGCAACAAGCTGGGTAACAGCTGCAGCTACTCATACTAGAGGAGGTAAGTATATGAAGCTATCATATATTTTGGTTCATGCATAAATTCTAGCCAGAGAATCTTGCGTCTATTTTCGTGTGGTTTACAAATTGAGGATGTGAATCGTGAAAAGAAAGGAATATTTCGCGTCGTGAGCGATGCATATATAGGCGTCGCAGGTCATTGAAAGTCGTAATTTTTGTGTTGTAGATCGGGCGGAGACAGCTTGGGGTTTGTTTTGAGGCGATATGTCAAACATCTTTCAACCCCGATGTCGGGTGGGACCCATCTCAATTTCCTCTCCAGGAACACGGGTGTGAGCGAGTCGTTGTCGGACAGCTGGAGGACTCGGGTCATTAGAGCGAGAACCATACGCTCCCGATCGAGAAGGAGTCTTGTGTAACTGCAAAGGCAATACGGGTCAGAACTGTCCAGGTATTATGATAGCGTAACCGACTTACATCAACGTGGTCATCGTAGATGTCTGAGCGTTTCGGAAGGGTCGTCGTACGAATGTCAGTCAGACGATTTCTGTCAGCAACAGAACACGAATCGACTCACCGGTACTGGTATCATGGATAACTTGATCCCGGTCCATCAACGAAGCTCCTGCTTGCGCACCTTGGGTAGCCGCCAAAAAGTCAGGAGGAGGCGACTCGACCCTGTCCTCGGCAGCAACCTCGACCGTCAATGCTTCGAACGGCACTTGCATGTACCGAACGGGGTCTGCGGGTGGAGGCGAAGGGTTACCTGCGTCGCTAGGGCCGTAGATGGAGCAGGCCTTCAGGGCTTCCTTCAATGCGCAAATCCATTTGTTTCGACGTTGCACCTTCAACGCGCCTTCTTGCCAATTGCTCCTGTACTTGATATCGGCTTTCAAGACCAACTTGCCCTGGGCTGGGAAATCGTCAACGACCACATCAAAGACGGGGTTGTAGTCCCGCTTCTCTTCATGAACGAAGATGAGCATCTTCTCCCGAAGTTCCTGAAGCTTCTTAAAGTCTGTTGCAAAGTCCACCTCGAAAGTGACCGTCTCCGAGATGGGGCCTGAACGTCGAATGTTGGAAATGATCTTGGATCGAAGGATGTCGTTCCCGATCCATACATAACAACCGTCGGTTCGGCGGAACGCCGTGCTCATCAAAGCCATGTTGGCGACTGTGTAAGACTGTCCATCGATGTCGACCCGATCCCCGACGTCAAAGGGGTGTTTAACAAAGAGGAAAATGCTTGCGCCGAGAATCTCCTGCATCGTGGTACCGATAAGCCACGACAGACCGAGAATGAACGAACTGGCAGAGGTAACCTGTTGACAGGCGATAAACAAGATTAGCTTGTTTCACAATATTCGTGGGTCTGTTGTCACGCACGAAAGTCGATATCTTGCTGCTCAACATGGTTGCAAAGATAAGACACGCAATGACAAAGACGATAACCATCAAGATGTCGTCCAAGCGCCGGACCGCACCGTCCAGGTCTCGCATCGATGCTTCCAGTGCTAGCTTTTCTCTGTGCAACTGCATGGTAGCCATCTCGAATTCATCTCGAGTGGCATCTCCGTTGTCGTCGCGATCGAATATGGAAAACGCGATGAGAGCCGAGTCACGATCTGGGAAGCTGGAAGAGGTAGGTTACAGGTTTAGCTGGAACGAACTTTGACTGCGCACTTGCAATCTACT
The DNA here is from genome assembly GCA_030039245.1 of Naganishia vaughanmartiniae. NCBI lineage: Eukaryota > Fungi > Basidiomycota > Tremellomycetes > Filobasidiales > Filobasidiaceae > Naganishia > Naganishia vaughanmartiniae. The sequence continues at coordinate 108,691 of JASBWU010000001.1, read as the reverse complement.
TACTATCGAGCGATGTCGCCGATCGTGACGCACTCGGCATCTGGTTTCTTGAAAGAGTAGTACAAACGTCGGGCCAGCTAAAGGCATAACAAGTTGCATTAGAGCTGCGCAGTTGAGACTCGCTTTCCAAGGCTTACCATCTTGGACTTTTGGGCAGATATCAATGCAGCATTCACCCGGTTATAAGGCGAGTTGGTCTGCAAAACAGACTGGCCAGAGATTTCAGTGGCAACGTTTCCGAGTGCACTTTAGAATTCGGGGCGAGCTGGATCAGCAATGAGAACAAACCTGTTGCAAAGTTGACTCACGTAGTGGTACTTTGCGCAGCGTTCTTCAAACCCTTAAGCGCCTTTTTCAATGCCCTTCTCGGATCCTTCTTCTCCTTTGCCCAGATCGCTTCCGTCAGCGTGTCGCTTCGTCCCGGAGTGTCGTGACTGTTGATGTAGAGAACGACCAGAGACTTGATGTTGAGCTTTTGTTCTCGAATTCGGTCCTCGTATGAGTCTTGGTGGAAACGGTAAGCGATGAGCTGAATGATAATCTTTTCCCCGCCCGTGATCAAGGAAACGATGAAGAGACCGAAAATGAGCCGTTGGAAGACGTTGAGATCCGAGTATGAAGTGGACGATGTGTCGCCAACGAATGTGTTTTTACTGCAGCAAAGTAGGGAAACAGATCAGCTATGCTTGGTATCACAGATGACGATGTTGCTTACAGTAACGGTTGGAATGATACCCAAATGAGCAGTGACCACAAACAAAAGGCAACATTCCGTATAAGAGCCTGGAAGATGTCCACGTACGCCCTGGCGCCCGGAACGATTGTTCCAAGTGTGACTCGAATAAAGTGGGGAAGCAACATGGCGACCGCCAGCGCCGCCCACCATCCGCCCCAAACGAGAGTCAACCAAATGGACCAGTAGAGCTGGAGGCGAGGGAAACATTAACAGAGGGCGCGGAGATGCGGAATGAACAAGCGTAGACGTACGAGATTGACGCCCCATACTCGAGCATCTCGGACACCTGCTAGCCAGACGATACCGGGAATCCAAAGTAGCTGAATGGCGTAGTCACACACGTTAGCTTTTCATACCCTTTTCCATGAAAAGCAACAGAGACCAACGTACGACGAGAATAGGAAAGATGTACAAGATCCATCGGGTGATGATCGATTTCGACAAGAGAAAGTAGTAACTCCTTGCAAACTAGAAAAACCCAAGTGATGAACAGGGTGAAATCAGCACTCGCATAAAGGCATTTCTAGCGTCGCAAGGGAACCAACAGCTCCCGACCGCTTGTTGACATCGCACACAAAACTCTCATTACCATGAGTCATAAAACTCGAGGCGGAACCTGCAGGTTTCTCCCCGGCAAGGGAAAACGTCGTACTCGACAACGTCTCGGTAGAGCCCAACGACAACAACGATGCGGACATCGGAGAAGGTACATTCCCTCCGGATTTTCCAAAGTTGAAATGAACCCGGCTTGGTCTGGTGTCGCCCGCCTCGAACGGCAGGATTGACGTCGTCGAGTTTTTCCCCATCGTGGTACCCACGAAATCGGACAATACGGACGCTGACGGTTGCCCACCCGCTGGTGTGGCGCACGCTTGACGCTAATATATGGCCCCTGCGTTCTTCTGCCGCATCGCCCAGGTGTTTCGAGGCGTTCAAAGGGACGGCAGTAACCCCCTTGCAAATCCCTTTCTACTGATCGTCCCGCAGCGATCTGCCTTTCAAGCAACCTCCTCCACTTTGCTCCATTCCAAACCGCCTCAACAACCAAAACGCCGCGCCGAAACAACTCCCAACCAGTTCAACCCAAGTAAAAAAACTCACCTTTCCCTTCCCGACATCACCTTCAGCAAACCTCAACTGCTCGACACTCGAATTCGCCGTATTGAAGTCAAACCCTTCCCATTCCACACGCGGCGTCGCGCTCCCACTCCGACCGCCTGCAGGAGTGACTGTTCCAGATCCGCCGTAGACGGAGGAAGGACGTGAGCCTCCTCGACCTCGTAGGAGGTCCCATGATGCGCTTCGTGATTGATTGGGTCGTTTTTCGTCCGCTGTGAGGCGAGGAGGTGAAAGGAAGGGTAGTTGAGCGAGGTGCGCGTTTGTAGATTTGCTTTGTTTCGGGATGACTCACCAAGTTCAATGTCTTTATGACCGCCTTGACTCCACCTCTTCGCATTTCCGAAGAGCACGCCCCTTTTCTTTGCGCTGGAATTGCTACCGGCCGTACCATACTTTTCATCCGGATTCGTCGTCATAGCAGAATCAGGTCCGTCAAGCGGGACGGTCGTATAGTGTTGTTCTGGATCAGGAATAGGCGGATAATGAACATGATGCGAAACGCCAATGTTTTTGGTATTGTTGTTCGGCGAGTTCCTACCACTCGGATCAGGACTCCCCCCATTTGCGAAATCAGCAACACGGATTCGTCCGTTGTCGTCCACCCCTGGGAACATGGGTGCAGGTTCCTTCAACGGGGTACGGGAATGGGAGGAAAAGTTGGTTTGAGCGCGTGCGAGAGTGTCCGAGTCGGTTGTTGTGTAGCCCGTGTGGGTGTGTTGGGAAGAGGGATGGAGGGTGGATTCCGATGGGTGGGTCGGGAGGTATGGGTTTCCGTCGTCGATTGATGGTCTGGGCATGTAGCGGGTCAGATAGATGTTGCCAAGTCGCTGTGGTACGTGCTTACCTTGTTGCATGGCCTGGTTGAGGACCAGAGGAGAGAAAGTCTCCGCCGTGGTGCTGGAAGCTAGGATGCATAGGCGTTTGTTCTTCCGGAGTTTCGTGCTATCAAATGATCCCAATATTGTCAACGTCTGCAAGATGAAAGAGCAGCAAGCAGAACTACTCACCTCGTCGCTCTCGTAGCTGTCGCCAGCAACGTTGTTTCCCTTTGCAACAGGTGAAATCCCTCGTACAGGCTCACCTAGATCAAGGTCCAACCGCTTAGGAGGGTCGGCTCTTCGAGGACCGGGTGTCATGGCGGATACATGGTTGAATGGTGGTTGATCTAGTGTCATTGTCGAGATCGGTTGAGGTCGAACTAAAGACAATGGATGGCTAGTCCTGCTGTCGTCCAGCTAACGTTCTTTTTAGAGTCAAGGTAATGGTGGGTGGGTCCGGTCCTGATCAAGGCTGCGTAGACTTTTTACTGCGTGCGTGTTTCGTGTTTCACTTGAAAGACGCGTCTGTCGTCTGTCTAGTTTTATCAAGGGACTGCCTCTGCCTCTTGTTCCAAGATGTGAATGCTCGACTAGCTGCTTGTTCTCAGTTGATATCGTGTGAGTTGACCAGCTAGTTGACATCGAACATGCAGTAGCGACGACAAAACTGCCACAGCCACAGCCTCGCACGGCGGAAGATTTTTTGTAATCTCGACCCTCTAAATAAATTGGGGTGCCGCACTAACTTGATAGTCTCGTTTTTCCCTTCTTTTATTTCCGTAGTCGCGTGCCTGTTCCATGAGGGTGTGTTCTATAGATTGTCCTATTATCAGGATGGCCTCCTCGGCAGGTTCCTCGTCGGACAAGTCTGACGTTCTCTACATGCTGAAAGCTCAACGCTATGTTGTATCACATCCTGGATGTCAAGGTAATCTGTTGCTCGACATTGTACTCGTATGCCGTTTCAGTGCCTTTATTAAGACCGGACGAATGGCGATTGGCATACGGCTGCTGCCTTTCAACGATCCAGCGGTACATGATTGACTGATTCGTCGACTTGCTATTCATCTGTATCAAGGGGAGCTCGAGCACAGACACTTTCAAGTATGGCAAGGAGGAGACTCTATACTCGCGCACTGCTCTCTACTGCTGTTCCTGCGTTGTATGTCTTTTGTATGGCAGCATGAGATCGTGCGCATCACGTGGACGGACAACGGATCATTCATATACATCACACGACCAAAGTATCGTATACGCTAATCGAGAACAGGCTCTCAATTTCGCAACACCACCTGATTGCGAGTTTCTTCCAACAATAGCTCATCTACCGACCGACCGAAAGCCCATCTGGGGTCCCATTCCGGCTGTTCCAATGCGCGATGATATCCCAACGCACATTCCTTGAAATGTACTTTGGGCAAACCCGCAAAGTAGTCATCCAACTTCGAGTCCAGCAGTTGCTCGAATCCTGATATGTGTGTGGGCGGTCGTGGGTGAGACAACGGTACCAACTCGCCGTAAGGGTCGGTACAAGTCGAGCCTTTGCAGGTCTTGAGGACGAGCATCAACGCATCTAATCGGTGAAGGAGTCGTTGGCTTTCAGCATCGACTAGCGGCTTATCCTCGCCACCCAACGAGTCGAAAGGCGCAAATCGTCCGACCGGGTTCAACGGCGCGAGTAGATTGTTTATCTGATGTGGATCCTTGGTGAGATCGTATAACTCTCGTTCACCGGTACACCACACCGAGTATGAGTAAGTCGCATGGCCGGGTCCTTCCGTTTCGGTCTCGTGATGTACTCGAACAGTGCGGTAAGCTGTCAAACAAGAGAGTAAGAGGTACTTTAGCGAAATTGCGGCTGGCACCTTGTCACGGCACGCGGCTTACTATTGTTGATTCGCAACGGACCTAGATATCGTTCGAGAGCAATAGCATCTACATCAGCCTACGTTATAACTAGACTGAGCTCATATGGAGACTCACCTGCAAATACCCCCTCCTCTGCGCCCAACACCCAATACTCGCTGATGGCATGCCTAGCATGTTCACCGAGCGTTTCAGCCTCGCTTCCGGACGCCGGTACGACCTCCTTGTCCTTTCGTCGTTGATGCAGGTCAATTGCACGCCCATCGTCTACGTAATCCGCGCGAGCTCCCGTGAGCTGCATAATCGTCTTGGACAAATCCACCATTCCCCACGAGGAAACGGTATCCTGTAATCCGGTGGGTACGCCGGGACCGCGCACGATGAGCGGCACGTGGATATCTTCTTCGTATCCCAGTGTTTTGCCCGGTTGACGGCGGTGCGAGCCGATTGCGTACCCGTTATCAGCTGCAGTGCGGGATGCATTTCAGCTAATGAAGGAGAAGCGATCACGACAATGGGGAACTTACATGTGTAGAAGATGTACGTGTTGTCCAGTACTCCAATTTCATCGAGCTTGTCCACGACTTCGTTGACCAACTCGTCGATAGCCTGTAGCGCTCGCAGTCTGCCGCGGTAGAACTCGTCCCAATACGCTTCGACGGTAGCGTTCTGTCAGGACGACGATATTAGCTACCACAATTGTGAATTCAAGCCGACGGTATGTCTTACCGATTTGGGCAAGTGCTTGACCCAGGAGACACCTCCGGCGCGATCAGGGTTGAAGGATTCCGTGCGAGGGATTTGCTCAGTCGGGAACAAGGTTGCATGTCGAGGCGCAGCCGCTGGTATTTCCATATGTATGTGGTTGATATCAGGCTCCCGACCGTCGCTGCTAATCCAACTATGAGGTCCTATCGGAGCGACCGTCAAGAAGAACGGCTGGTCGCTTTGGCTGGCTTCTTCAAGATAATCCAATGCCTTCTCTTTCACTAGGTCGGTGGAGTATGTGTTGGGGTGGATGATAGCAGGTCCATTGTCCCGTGAGAAGGCTGGGTTCCAATAATCGTACGTGTATGGATCCACGAGAAAGTCCGAAGAGTTGAACCCGCTGACAGGTAAACTCTCGCAATTGTCGACCGTGTGTCCGTTCATTAGTTTGCCGGTGTAGTACGTCGAGTAGCCGGCTGTTTGCAGGAAATCAGGTAACGTGTGGTTGACATAATCATATTCGTTGAAGATCTCCCATCCTCCCCATGGACGAGATACAAAAGTGACGTTGTGGTTGTGGGCGTATTGAGCACGAAGGAGGGAGACTCGGGATGGACAGCATACCGATACCTAGAGTTGACAGATGGGATCAGAAATCATTCGAGGCCGATGGGACTTCCAGCTTACAGGAGCAAAGAAATTGTCGTAGGACACTCCATGATCAACTAGCTTGTCGAATATGTGAGGTAAGAATCGTCGCTGGAGCGTACCGACATCTTGGTCGTCAGTCACTGCGCGAAAGTCGAAAGCGGTACAGATGAGTTGCGCATTCGGTCTTGAGCCGTTGTTCGAAGGAGGTACTCACGAATCAAGACTATGTTCGGACGTGGGCTGTTTCTCGCCTGACTTGCGCTAGCGATAGAAGCAGTGAAAAGGGCGAGAGATAGCCCATGAATACGTGAGAAGTGCACCATAGTGACACCAACGACGGTCAACTCAGGGAAGAGTCGTTCTTCTGGGCATCTTGTGTTCGCTTTTGTAGCGTTGAAAACTTACCGAAGCAGTCACCAGTAGCACTGTCAAACGGCATAGCTGGGAGTAGGGACTTGAGAAATTGACAAATGCAAAGGTCACATAGCTGGTCACATCCAATTGTCGCAATAAAGTGGAGTGAGGTCCGAGCATATACATGTCTCAGTTGTCCGGAGAAACTGGAAACGGGATGATGATGCGATTGAGGAAGTCTATCACGACATGAAGAGATGCCATGATAACGTTATGACCACATTCAAGGAAGAGGTGATTATCCGTTGCCAATCTCGGTCGCTCGACCCACGACGTGGACTTCGGGAAGCAGCAAAGATTGCATGTCCAGAGGGCCCAGATACCAGAGTACGGCGCGAGAAATTATGGCGACCGAGGCCCGACCAGAATTCGACGGCATAGGCCAATCCGTCTTCAAGGAGAACAAAACGAGACCTGGTGGTCAGAGTCAGAAGGGCATTAAGTGAAGGGAAGCAGTCCTTCATGCTCACTGGTACGTCAATCGCGAGACAATAGCATGACACCCTCAAGCGAGACCACTCCGCTCGTCAATGCTTTACAGGATGCAGCTCGTCACCCAGCTGCCGCAAAGCAGATGCCCGACGAAATTTCCGACCGCCATGGTGATTCCCGCACGCCGATGATCGATCCACAAAGTATCTCCCCGGCAAAAAAGAAATTGTTCGTAGTCGGAATGATTCTGGCTTCTTTCCTCGCATCACTGGATCTTACAGGTGAGTGCCCGAGAACTTGCATGGTAACAGGTCCTTGAATTTGTAAGACAAGGCTGATGCATCTATATAGTCGTCGCTACCTGCATTCCAACTATTTCAAGCGAGCTCAACAGCTCTGATAAGGAAGCATGGATTGGTATGTTCACATCTCCGCCTAATCGAAATACTTGTCTAACCTGCTCTTCTCCACGCAAACAGGAACCGCCTACCTCTGGAGCACTGTAACCTTTACCCCACTATACGGCCTTCTCTCAAACTTTCTCGGACGGCGCATCGCCTACCTCTCCGCCCTCTCTCTGTTCACTGCGGGAACTCTCCTTTGTGCAATTTCACAAACATTACCGACACTGGCAGCTGCGCGCTTCATAGCAGGTATGGGGGGCGGAGGCATAGGGACAGTCAACTCGGTCATCACGGGAGACCTGTTCGATGCTCGGGATCGAGCGTTTTATCAGGGCTTGGTGTTTGTAGGCTTTGGTGCCGGTATGGGTCTAGGTGGGCCTATAGGAGGGTGGTTGACTCAGGTTGCTGGTTGGCGAGCGGCTTTCTATGGTGTGTTGGACGACCAATCCGTCCATTACGATTACGACTGACGTTTCTTTGCAGTCCAGGTACCTCCGGCATGTATCCTCATAGCCTTGGGTCTTTGGCTACTACCGACGTCCAAGCAGGCTCGAAAGCGGACTTTACAAGACTGGCTTACTGGCGTGGACTTTGGAGGTGCTGCTGCTCTCTTGGTCTCTGTAAGTTTGACTCACCCTTGACCATACTCGGTGGTATCACTGACGTCGCAATCTCTCTATACTGGCGATCGATAGGTTGGCACATTCCTTCAGTATCTATCTGCGTCTTCGGCCATCGACGCCTCTCCCAACCGGATCCGCAACCTCGTTACCCTTATCTCCGCCATAATTTTCTTCCTCTTGTTCATCTACATCGAACTCCGTATCGCGCACAAGCCGATTATGCCTCTGGCTCTCCTGCAACGAAGGACGACTCTCTGCATCGGCCTGATCGCAGGTCTGGTCGCTATCGTCAACTTCAATATGGTCTACCACCTGGGCATGCTGTTCGAGATAGTGTTTCAGCAGCCAGTGTCTCGAGCAGGCGCGCATCTACTTCCAAATTCCGTAAGTCGCATGTTGTTCATATGGCACGCCAAGGCGACTGATCTGTCTTCATCCCAACGTAGATCTGCTTGGTTTTTACGGGTCCCTTAGTAGGCTACTTGATCAAGCGTACAAATCGCTACAAATGGATCACAAGCTTCTGTTGCCTGGGACCCGTGGTGTCTATGGCTCTGCTAGTCAGGATGACACCGGAAACACCAGAGTGGCTTCAGTGGACAGGTAAGTGAGATACCGGATGAGGATGCAGAAGTTTAAACATCAATCTGAAATATGCGCCTTAGCTATCATACCAATGGGATGTGGATTCTCTGGTCTGCTAACAGCTACGCTTGGTACGTCGATTCATCTGGAAAGGAGCATAGCGCAGCCTCACTAATGAACCTATGCTTGCACAGTGGGCATCATGAATGACGTTGATCGTGCGTGATTCTTACAGCTTATTCGCACAGTTTTTATGGCTTCTTATGATCTTCTACCATTACAGGCAGTCAAATTGCAATTGCGACCGGATTTACTTTCATGTTCCGGTCTCTAGGGCAAGTCAGTGGAGTTGGTCTTTCCAGCGCGATGTTGCAAGCGAGCCTAAATAGAGAGCTTGTAGCGAGGTTTGATTCGCCAGAGGTAAGCACAGTTTTTACGTTATAGTGTCTGACTGATAATCAACGGACTTCTCGACTGCCAGATCATAAGCAGGATCAAGCATGCATCGAGTGCTATCGCAGATTTACCAAACGAGTGGGACCATCGGCAAGCTAGAACTGCATACGAGATTGCTCTCCATCAAACCTTTGCTTTCGGCTGCATCGTCGCTATAGCGATGTTTCTCATATCTCTAGCGGTAAGTCGAACATGTGTCCTTTTCTCTCACTTGTGTCTCATTGTAGTTGACCACTCGCACCGATAGGTCCCGAACAAGCTTCTTCAAGCTAGTCCGCCATTGGCCAAAGGAGATACCAAACCCGATGACGTTGTCGAATCCGAAGCTTAGTCGGGACGGCTTCTGTTCCTAAATAGATGCGATTCGTCGTTATTGAAAGACCTACGCGTTTCCCTTGGCGAGATTTGGAGTACCTTTTATGAAATACAGGCTCAATATTTGTTCATTTTAATAATCATCTGGCCCAGCAAGCACGAAACAGCTAGAGAAAAATATGAACCCCTGAAAGGAACATAGAGAACGTCTTTGACATTTTTCCCCTCCAAGGGGCTTGTAATGTCTGGTATCATCAGTGGTTCTTATCGTGCCTCTTTCCAACCTGGCAGTTTGGTGAAACGATTGACCGCGAATTACACGTTCTTGTGTGACAAACGTGAGAGTCTTGAGCCTTTCTACATCAGCCATCGGTTGACATGCCAACTCGAACTAAAATGCAGCAACAATCAAGCTATGATATAAGTATATATTCGGATCTCCGGATTCATGCGAACATGATGTCAGCGGATTCATGACCGTTCTGAAGTTTACATTCCATAGAAAACCCGGGTTCGCACGTCTTGCAAGCGGGATGTGCTCGAGACGACATCAAGCCCAAGATATTGCGAGAATGAGCTCAACTTCGACTTGATAGCGCACATATATATTGATGATTCAATTTTACCTATTACAATTTCTATTCTAGAGGTGTTTCTGCATCTCCTTGTTGATGACCTAGCGACAGACCCCCTGTTTCTTCCGAAAGAGTCCACTACTATTGCTTCTGAAGCCCTGATGCTTGACCTGCCGCAATAGCCTCGCGTCGGGTCAACGATTCAGGGTCAAAGTACGGCTTCTCTCCAACCGATACAGATCGAGTTCCTGTTCGTACTTGGCCACCCTCTCTGTCAAAGTCCTGTCATATAGGTGCAATTCTGAGGTCAGCAGGAATCCCAGCATGTCACACAATGTCAAGTCACTGACCTTTGTCGCAGCGTGGAAGGTCGCTCGGTTGTCCCAGATGGCAAGGTTGTTGGCTTCCCAACGGAATCGGACTTGTGCGTCGTGGTTCTGTTTATCACAGGCGTATTAGTTCACTTTTCCCGTCTCCTCGAATGGCAGAGGTCGCTTACAGCGGAGATATGTTGTGCGAGGAATTTCAGAACATTCTCGCTCTCTTCATGGTTCAATTCGACAATCTTCTTAGTAAAGACCCCATTGACGAAAAGACTTTGCCAACCCGTGACCGGATTGGTCCGGAGAACGGGATGAACAGCTTTAAGGTCGAGGGTGTTGTTCAAGGGGGAGCCTCGATTGGTTCGCAAAGGTTCGTTTTTCGCTTTGGCGGCTGCCAGGAAGAAGCTGCCTTGATGTTCGGCAGTGAGGCTTTCCAGGAACTTTCGGTACGCCGGCGTGAGACGATCTACCAATTCGTAACCCGAGGCCCACAATGTATCTAAATGGACAATGAATCAGTCGGGACCGGGGTGACATGCTGCGCAAAAGAGGGCTTACCGCCTCCGCTTTCAGGCAAGTCCCGGATTTGAAGAGTAGCATAATCGGAAGGAGCAGGTTCAAAGCTACGATATAAGACCCAAAGTCAATCGAAGTCCAAGCATTCTTGAGACATAACGGCTTACGTTACATCAGAGTGCTAGAAATCCAACGAGATATCAGTCATTAGCTTGATACTATGGAGATGACCATCGCGCACTCACCCATTCCCTAGCTCCATTATACTTTGAATAAACGGGTTCCGCCTCTCGAGTGAACTTCTTGTCGAACGTGTACTCGCTAGAGATGACACTAATCTCTTTTCCGAATTCTGAGCGGTCTGAAGAGAGAGGGTGTACATGAAGCGAATGGTCGGCCGGTCGGCCGCCTGCCTTTCCAAGGGCTTGAACGAGATCTTTCTGCTCTTCTGGCGTCACGGTTGCGTCTCGGAAGAAGACAACGCCTCGTTGAGAGCTGGACGAAGCAAGAAAAGTCAGCAATCTGCTACTTGTCTTCAAGTTACACTGAACTCACACAAGGATAGCAAGATCCCGAAGTTTCTTCTCATCTTGAAGCACTTCTCGTACACTGATGGTAGGCTTGCCGTCCCTCTTGTAAGCGACAAACTCTGTTCCGATAGAAGGAGTGAGATCGATGGAAGCGTAGCCATCAAGAGTGCCTGTAGACTTGAGGGGAGTCGCGGCGCTGGCGATTTGTGGCAGGACAGATGTCAAATCCTTCTTGAGGGTGTCAACAGCGTTGAGGGTTTGTGTGGCGGCGGACATGGTGGAAGGTGTTGAGCGATGTGATGACGGATGATGTTCCCCATGACGGAGGGTCTAGCTTCAGGTCCTGAATTCCATATATATCTATCTACCAGTGCAGTGCACCTATACCGTATATAGTACCAATGAGCGGAAGATGGAGGCAGAAGCTATTTACCAGGCAGAAGACCACCGAAAGGGCTACAGCGAACCTCAGATGAGTTGCGTGATCGTTCGCCATCCTCCACCTTGCGCTCTTGCCCGCCAAACGCCATGGTATATCGAAACTGCCATGTTTTGACGTGTGTTTCTCCGCAACTAGCGTATTCCACTACCTCTGTTTAGCTAGCTGTTTAGCTTGTAACAGCTGCTGTAACATCATGGCGCTGGAGGATCACCCGTGTTTCAGCTTGTAACGTTGCAAAGACTAGCTTTCGACATGTTGCCACTAGCGCATCGGATACAAAAAACACACAGTGATATCAAATAGGAGGCATGCGCAGCAACAAACTGATACATTGCATGACGAATACAAGGTACATCGCACGCGATCCCGTTGATATCGTTCGCTGCTCGCTGTTCGACTTGCGAATGGTGCATTCCGGGGATACTATGTGGTGGGATCGCACCAACTGACCTAGGTGAGTTCCTCCGGCGCACATGTCTGTGCAATCAAGCATGTCCGCTCGAGATTTTACAATGACTGCCGCCATCATTATTCCGCTGCTGACTTTGCGACTGACTGCCAACGGCTTTGCCAATGACCGACATGGGTCGGCAACTTCAGGAATTACGGACCCAAGCTCTCCACCAGTACGTGCAATCGCTGCATTCCCAGACTCGAGTTGTCGAACGAGTCTGACTAGCTGTTTTCTTTCCCGGAAGAACCTCATTCTGTATATGTGAATTGTGAAACCGGGCCGCTGACGCACGCCACCTCTAATCAAGGTACAGATGTCATCAACAAGCAGGGCGCTCGTACACGTCGCAGATGCTGGTGGGATCTCACAATGACCAATGATCTTCCCCGGATGCCAATGGACTTTTGTTTCACAGCTGCGCCCGTTGAAAAATCACTGTCGCTTGACTTCATTGCCCTTTCAACCTACACAGAATTTTAGGGTCCGATACGGTGATATCACGTCAGTATATCGAGGATAACGCAAGCTAACCTCTGCTATGTGCAACAAGATAACATGTTCTGAAAATCAGCACAGGGGAAATTTGTGATTTACTTCTGCTCCTCCGGCCCTGAGGAGCCGGAAGACGATGCTCAACTCAGCGGCGAATCACGGCATCAAGCATCGATGATTTTCACAAGTGACAAACCTCGCTCTCGGTCACCGAATAGTAAAAGCTCACCTCATGTCTACGCTATAAAGGGTTCCAAGCTGGGTTACATTTTGTTCAGAGCCAAATTACTCTTCTAATTCAACTCATTCAGAACCGACCGAGCTCGAGGAATTTCTACGGCATATCTCACCATGGCAACTCTACCAGCGCTGGACATCCACGGCAAGAATACCCCTCATCAACCTGTGGCTTTTTCTTCCTCTTCAAGTCCCGATGAAGAAAAGGCCAGTGTCGACTTTGCTTCTCCCGCCGACTCAGAGGAAGACCTGCTTGCAAAGTGAGTAGACCTGATGCAACAAACCATATTTCCGACTAGTCGCTAAACGCCCTCCGTCCTGTACAGATATTACGAGCCACCCGACTCTTGGGAGAACAAGCATCGATGGGATCCCAAGGCTACCTGGACCGATGAAGAGCTGAAGAAGTTGACGCGAAAGCTTGGTATGTCATTCTTTCAAGGCGTTTTTTCCCGTTCCTTCGCCTGATTTTTTTTTTCCAGACTGGCGTGTCACATTGGTGGCTTGCATCTGCTTTGCAGCGTTGCAGCTGGATCGGGGCAACGTGAGTCTATGCCAGCCAAAGACTTCCACGAAATCAAGGTGTACTGATGCGTCGAGGCTTGACATAGATCGGCAATGCTTTATCCGATGGCATGCTTGCAGACTTGCACCTTACAACGAATCAATATAATTACGGCCAAGTGAGCATTGATTTTGGCTGCGCACATCGATACCACCGACGCTGATGAATTTCTTCAACCTAGACTTTATTCTATGCTTGTTTCCTGGCTGCAGAGTTGCCGTCGCAGTTGAGTGAGTCGCGAGAAGGATGGTGATTTCCTCTGCGCTTCTGAAGCTCACCATGTCGTTTTCAGTCTCCAAGAAGCTGGGTTCGGACGTTTGGATACCCATCCAAGTCAGTCAATCGCATTCCTCTTTCTTGTACCTCTATTAACGGGATTTGTGCAACAGATGATGTCCTGGTCGGTTGTCGCTCTTTCGCAAGTCGGATTGAAGAATGTGCATGGTTTTTACGCTACTCGTGCGCTTTTGGGTTTACTCGAAGGGTATGTCTCTCAAACTCCAGAAGACAGATCGGAGTGGATGTTGACGCTCGACAAACCATGATACTACAGCGGCTTCATCGCAGACACAATTTTGTAAGCGCGTGCCTCCTGACTGTGGCAAAAAGCCCAGCACCCTCGAGACTGATCAACCTTCCGTTTACAGATATCTAAGTTATTACTACACTGCCAGCGAATTGTCAATTCGACTTGGCTTCTTCTGGGTCGCCCTAACAACCACTAGTATCGTTGGATCATTCCTTGCGGCAGGGCTTTTGGCGCTGAGGGGCACCCATGGCCTTGAAGGCTGGCGATGGTTGTTCCTCGTGGAGGGAATCATTACTTTCTTTATCGGCTTGTGGGCGTACTTTTACTTGCCGGCCGGTCCGACTCAGACAGCTGGTGGGATCAGGGGTAAAGGCTGGTTCACTGAGTGAGTAGACCGCATATTTTTGCAGCCATCCGACTTTTGCTCATGTTCACTGGGTACGTCAAACAGGAGGGAGGAAATCATCATCGTCAACAAGGTCATCCGGGATGATCCGTCAAAGAGCGACAGTGAGCAACTCGATCCGTTATACCACTGTATGGGAGACGGGTTTTGAATTACCCATCCTTTCTCCAAACAGTGCACAACAGGCAGGGGCTGACCGCCCGGTTGTTGTTCGATTCGTTGTGGGACTTTGATCTGTGGCCCATCTATGCGGTACGTTCAACATTTTTGACCTGCGTAGATGGAGACCTAAACTTTTGTGATCAATCAGCTTGGCTTGACAACGTATCTTGCTCCGGCTACCGTGAATGCATACTTCTCCCTTACTCTGAAATCATTGTAAGTTGACTCGATGCGATGAGCTTGGGTTGTACTGAACATGACAACTGGGATCTTTGGCAGGGGCTTCTCCACCTTCCAGACCAACATGCTGATGATCCCTCAAGCTGTTCTTTTCATGGTCGTAAGTTCCTTCTCTACGCGCGCTTCACTCCCCCTTCACTGGTATTCACATCGTTGCATCCCGTACGAATGTAGAACAACTTGGCACTGATTTTCACGTCGAAGAGGCTGAACGAGCGCTTGCTAACGGCAACTCTTGGATCATGGTGGCAATTGATCTTCTTGATTGTCATCGCCACCATCCCTGATGACACTGGGAAATGGGTCAAATGGGCGTTACTCAGTCTTCTACTGTCCTACTTTTACCAGCATCCGTTACTCGTCGGGATGGTTTCGGCAGTGAGTCACCTTGATGTGTTAAAGCACCGGTAGTGCAAAGGCTGACCCCGCATTGATTCGACTTGCCCAGAATTCCGGGAGTGTTCGCACCCGGACTGTAGCGAGTTCGGTGTATAATATGGCTGTCCAAGCGAGTTCTATGATAGCCAGTAACGTCTACCGAGCAGGTAAGTTCAAGCTCAGATGCCTCGGATGGTATATGAAACTAAGTTGGCGCTCTGACCTGTCTATCAGATGACAAGCCATACTAGTAAGTCAACTGCGGGATAGACACATGTTTCCATAGACTGACATACTTGATATTTTACCTACGTTTCAGCCACCGAGGTAATCGAGCGCTCATCGGTATCGTCGCTGGAAACCTCGTCCTATTTTTCCTCAGCAAAGCCTACTACGTCTTGCGAAACCGACATCGCGAAAAGATTTGGAACGGGATGACGACAGCGGAGAAGGAGAGTTATCTGCAAAACACAACCGATAAGGGGAACAAGCGGTATGTCCATTTGCACTTACGCCGTCCAAAGCGCGAATAACTGATGCGACTCTTGGTTGATGTGTTGCCGAACAGATTGGACTTCCGTTTTGTGCATTAAGACGCTGCAATGAGGTAGTGGCGTGTCGCAGCGATTGAAAACGGTTTGGCAGGAGGATTGCGGAATTACAGAAGTTATTACATTAGGTCACCATAAAGCATGAGTGTTTTGATTTATTGTTGTTCATGTATGCACATATTATATAGATAGACTCTACATCCATTTTCGCCTCGAATTCCCCGGAATATCGCTCTGAGACGGGCGTTCTTCCGCGACCCATCATCGAGCGCTCGTTGAATGTGCGTTGACTCGATACCAACAATGTATACCCTGACCCCTTGGCCCGACTTTGGTCCTCACGGCGCCGATTGGAGTGGTCCCTGACTCATTGCCCTTGAAGATGCGAATGACCATTGAAGAATCTATGGCCGTGATTGTACAACTGTTATTATATGCAAACCTGTCTCCTAGACCTCTCGCTCGGCCGAAACTCTGTGTAACGCCGTCCTCTCATCCGAGTACTGCCTATCTAGCTGCATGCTCTTTGGTGCCTCCTCTATCCTTCAAGAGCGACAAAAATACGCTTCAAGCGCCTTTCGCAAATGCACACCCTTCGAACTCTACATAGTCAAGCCACCTCCAAACCACCAATCTTCACTTCCCACTACCCCTCAGTCAACGGCTTTGGCGCCAAAATCCGTTCATTCTCGGCCCGTTCGGCATCTTTAACGCCCTTTGGACGCTTCTTTAGCTTTTTTTCGTGGATCTTGGCCGATGATTTCATGGCGATCAGTTTCATAAAGTTTCCGTTATCGGCGACGCTATGAGCAGGCGGAATGGTAAGGTACGAGAAATACCGAGCGTAGGACAGGCTTTGCGGTGTGCTTACTTTTGGATCCTGGGCCACGATCCTGGTGATTCACCGTTGAGCATCAACACCGGCAACTCGGTGATCCCCAACAACCGCTTCAATAACCCAACCAGCACCTCTTCATCCGCCCTCTGATCCACCTCGACGACCAACGGCGGCGGATTCACCACGTACGCTGAAAACAACTTTCTCATTTCACGGTAGTACGGGTCTCGCATTTGACCAAAGAGGACGACGGGGTACATGGTGTATGTGTCGTGTACGAGCGCTGCTAGGTCTTCCAATGCCGTGGGACGGGTGTAGTCGAAATCGAGGACGAGTTGAGGGTCGAGTGGTTCCAAGACGTCTAGTGTTGCTGGGAGCGCGTTGTTTGTCGTCGAGGTGATGAACTAGAGCAAGGAAAAGGGTGAGCAGGAGCAAATGCAGTGGAAAGGAAGTGGTGCTTACCGAGATCAACGCGGCCGTTTCTTCCCGTTTGGTCATTGTAAAATCAACATGTCCCGGATCAAACGGCACAACCACAGCCGCCGCCGCCTCTGCCGCCTTTTGCAACACCTGCTTCTTCTTCATGTACGTATCGGGCTGCAATTGCGCATGCGGTATAGTAGCAGCAGCAGCGAGAGGAGCACCATTTACATCCTCATGCGCCGCAGCGGAAGATGGATGAACGACATACGCCTTTTGCAGACCTGCCGCAAACCGTTTCGCCTGCATCCTCTCCAACGTATCTGCGCGTTCATGAGCGATTTTGAAACCGATGGCGCCGACAAAGAACAAGAAGACGACGAAGAGTAGTGGGCCACGGATTTTTCGAGGAATGCCGCGTGTGAGGTAGCTGACTGTTGATGTGAATGTTGACGAGGCTGATGATGGCTCTCGTTGATCTGGAGGGTAGAATTTACCTCCTGCTGTACTGCTCTTTCGTGCTCCACCTATACCGGCCATGACATGTTTACGATCAACCATGCTACCCTTCATCCCTGGTTTGACTCCTGTCCCTCCTCCACCGAGAAAGCCTATGAGACTCTGCCTTCCTAGGTAATCATTCGCATTGTGGTTGATTGGATGACCTTTTGGCGTTGTTGGTGGCGAGTCATAAGCTGATGTTCCGGGAGGAGTAGCTGGATACTGGCTATTTGATGGAATACTGCCCGTAGGCATATTCTGTATTGTTTGTCCAGCATAACGCGAGTGCAAGGTGGTGGTTTCTACAGGTGGCAAGTTTGTCGGTCGAAGTGGTGGAGAAGAAGAAAGGTCAACAATATTCGCCGCGGCTTGCTGTGTGCGTGCTCTTGCGCTGTCCATTTTGAGGTTTGAAAGGAAAGAAAAGGAAAGAGGAAGCCCCTATGTCAGGGCCGTAGGGCCGAACAATAAAATAACCAACAAGGCAGCGTTTCCTATATATTCCCCCCTGCCTCTGCATCCGCGCCAGCGCATATACCGCCACGCGACAACGGAGAAGCCTCAGTACCGGTAGCAATATGGCCACGGTACAGCGCCTGCCGAGGGAAGGAGACTTTCATTTACCGACATTCTTTTCATGTGCCGCCGGTAAATTGAGAAAGGTTGTTGCTTGGCTCAATTGATATTCAGCCATTTCCCTTAACCTTGCAGTTCAAATGAATGGCGGGAGGAGCCAGTCTTTAGGAGTAAGAATAGTACAAACCTTGATCATTGGTCATTGCCTCTGAGAAGTTCTCTGAGAGCAAGCAATACTCTTTCTCATAACAAACATCCCGTCGCCACGTAGACACCACGTTCCTTGCCACGTTGACGAATGACGTTAACCCTATGTACACTTCGCAATAACGGAACCTCTTCCTCTTTCGGGATCTCCAGTGGAAGATGGAGAGGAAGGAGGGCTTTTCCCGACTGCTCCCTTGTCATAACGTCAGTCACGCCCTGGTCGACAGCGTGGCAAGTTTTCGTTGTGGATCTGAGCTGGTGATGAGCAGCTTGATGAGCTATCCGAGCTGCTATCTGGTGGGAGAAGCGCGTGAAAAGCGCTTGGAATAAACATGGAAAAGCAGCGGGTAACATACTAGCTAACAGCTATTAGCGGTCGAACAAGGCAGTAGATGAGGATTCGAATATGCTGAGCCCTTCGTCTGCCAGCTCCTGACCTGGCTAGATCTTTGTTCGTCAAACGACAGAGTGATTAGAAAGGCAAAGCAAGCTGCAAAGCAACGACGCGCAAATCAGCTGCACAGTCCCAAGATTCGATGGAGCATATTTGCAGTTGGTTTTTTCAGCTGTATTTTCAGAGCTATTTTCAGTGGGAGGGGGCGGGCCAACAGCCAAACGGCGTTCATCGACTACAATCGACAATGAGCGGACATTGCTTGCTATATTAGCCATGCCTCAATATGGCTGAATAAGCTGCTGAATATTTCAATATTGAAAAAGGCAAAAATATAGAGATATCGACCGTGACACCCCCCCACTTCGAATTCGACAGGAAGGCTCTCCGACGAGAATGGACGGTGACAAGGACAGCCAAGGGAACCAATCACCTGTCGAGCGATATCGCCTTATCAGACCATCCACATTGCCCTGCCATCTGATAGATTTATGAATCACCCCAGTCTGCTCTCAGCTCCAATAGCTGCTGCGTTGCTATCCCCGAAAGAAGGTCGTCGTCGCGTTCCACCCGACTCTCTGCGGATCCAGACGACGAGGAATGATCAGCGCGCGAAGCGATCGACGGAGCCTCCTCGAGGTTTCGCTTGGTGGAATTCTTATTATGTTGAGAAGATTGTTTCAGAGAGAGTCGTGGGCCGTATAAAGCAAAGCAAGGAATCAGCCCAGAATACCCCTCCGTATACCCTATTTCTTTTCAACGTATGCCTACTGCAGCAATGGCCAACCCGAACCCTCCTATCCCGCTTCCAAGACGAATTACGCCCCTCCCATCGCAAATTTCGCTTCCAGAAGCCTTCATTTGCGGCGGTCTTGCCGGTTGTGCGGCTGTGACAGTCTGTGAGTCCATCTCATTTCCTCATTATTGTCTACGTCGAACGACCTGAGTGACGTTTCTTTGTACGATGTGCGTAGCCAATATCCCAGAAGTCATGAAGACCCGACTCCAGCTGCAGGGAGAACTCCTCAAGAGCTCGGATGCGCCAAAGGTTTATAAAAACGTGT
The DNA here is from genome assembly GCA_030039245.1 of Naganishia vaughanmartiniae. NCBI lineage: Eukaryota > Fungi > Basidiomycota > Tremellomycetes > Filobasidiales > Filobasidiaceae > Naganishia > Naganishia vaughanmartiniae. The sequence goes on along the minus strand of JASBWU010000001.1, from coordinate 89,167 downwards.
TTGATGTGTTTAGAAAGACGTGGGCGAATGAAGGTTTAAAGGGGTTGCAGAGAGGTCTCGGTCCTGCAGTGAGTATTCTTGTTACGTGTGCTGGTTGCGAAGCGATGCTACATCATGTTTAGGGAAACGGCCGTGAGCTACCGCACGTTGGGCTGGGTCGAATCAGAGCATTCAACGGTCGAGAATGCATGAAGGGATCGTTCTAGGTCGGCAACTAATTAAGCATGTTGCCGGAAGGATATCACAACGGCTCTCTGACCCTGCGGGAACCAGATACAACTCCCCTTGCGAAAGACTTGTGATCTCTTGACATGTACTTACCGCTGTTATCCCCGTCTTTCCCCTCGCTGTCGGCATCTTCCACCTCACGTAGTACGCGTACCAAGTGAGTCACTGCCTTGCACTGTTCAATCTATATGAATGGAGCTCATGTTTCTGCCTTAGATCCTGCTGAACGGATCTCGACTAGGCAAGTCCCGCTCACCTCGAGCGCTCTCACACTAGCTAACAACGTCATCTTTCGTATACGCATATAGGATTTTACGAACCGATTCGGAAACAGATCAACAAGTTGGCGGGGTACAAGCCTTCGGACCAGCTGGTATGGACGTCGGTATCCGCAGGCGCAGGAAGTGGTATCATCGGTGGTACGTATGCCCGCTTCCAACCCTCATGTCCACCGTCTAAATCTATTGCGACGGTGACTTGTACTTTCAGCAACCCTCGGCAACCCGCTTTTCCTAATCAAGGCCCGGATGCAGGCGTACTCTCCCGCCCTTCCGGTCGGAGCACAGCACAACTACCGATCCTCCATCCACGCGCTCACCAGTGTCGTCCAGAACGAGGGGAAATTGGGGCTTGTGAGAGGTGTTGGAAGCGCAATGTTGCGTACGGCGATGGTGAGGCCCCTTTGCGACCGTTGTTTATACCGTTCTTGCTGATCTCGGTTGTTCTACTAGGGCTCGTCGGTTCAACTGCCGTCGTACAACTATGCGAAACGAGTGTTGACGACTAATGGGTTTACGGCGGAGAACAGCTACTGGACGTACCTCGCCAGTAGTTCGTTTAGTGGTATTTGCGTTGTGAGTGGTCGTTTCTGTTGGATGCGCCTCGTAAAATGCGGGCTGATATAGTTTCGCCGTCTTGCGTCGATGATTGTCAGTGTCTCGTGATGCAGTAAGTCGTCTCTGCGTTGTTCAACCAATGCCTTGTCTGACCATTCCGCTCGACTCCACAGACCCGCCGATACTGTGAGTTTCTGATCATGCTGGCCATTTTTCCGCGAGACTGGATGACCTTACGGCTTTTCCACTCGACAGGCTCTTACACGAGTGTATAACCGCAAGTCCATCTCTCCACCAGCACCTCAACGACGCACTGACTAATCCCCACTCTTGCTTTACCCGCAGAACCGACAATCACGGGACCAGACGGACGAACAAGAGGCGCGTTGTACTCGAACCCGTTCGACTGCCTCTGGAAGACACTGAGAACAGAAGGGTTCATGGGATGGTACAAGGGTCAGTCGCTGCTCTTTTCACGCGTAGAGACTTGTTTGACTTGATATTGTTTGATGAATAGGTACCACCGCGCATTTCTTGAGGATCGCTCCGCATACCGTACGTACACCACCCGGCTTCATGTTTCTCGCGTGTTCTGTTACTCATATCTCGCGTTCGTGGCCGGTATAGGTAATCACGCTCGTCGCCAACGAACTGATTCTGGAGCAGTACAAGAAGTGGAAGCATCAAGTCGTCGAGGAGTGAGCGTTGAAATGTGATGGTTGTTAGGTTTGAGGACACTGTGAGGCAGTGATGCGACGAGCGGCTGAGAGGGTGAACAATGCTTGCCAGGACAATAGATTCGGATATAGACAGGGATTCTTTGCTGGACGTTGAGACGCGGATGGCTGTATACAGCGGTAGACTGTGTGCATGGGGAACGGCGATGTAGGGGAGGGCGTGTTGTGCAGAGAGGACAATATTCATCGCATCTTTTTAGTTTGTTCGTTCGTTCGTTCGTTCGGTAGGCGATACGATGTCACGCTTTCACTCGGAAACTACTCAGAGACAAAGAAGCTGGGAAGATTAGAGAGATTCGACAGCTAGATTCGCTGGGGGTAGCATCGCGGGAATGAGAATGATCCATCGCGAGGCAAAAGCATGCAGCGGGGTTGGTAGGATCTTGACGAGAAATCCCACCATCCACTTATACTAACGGAATTCTGCAACCCAAGGGGTTGTATCCGGGTCCTGACTCCTGCAATCCACACCGACAACCTAGTTCGGATCTAGGATTCAGGATCACAGTAAACCAAAAGAGCCGTGCCGGGTTCGGAGAGCTGGTCAAGAGAGAGAGAGAGAGAGAGAGAGAGAGAGAGAGAGAGAGAGAGAGAGAGAGTCCCAACCGACGAGCAGTAGAGCGCGGTGTCTTTGAGGTTCTTGTTGTTTCTGCTGTGCTGTCCCGAGCGGGTGGGGAGTAAACATGTCAACTACACACCACCACCTCGGCAAGCGTTGCACGATTCGACATGGTCCGGAGCGATTCCATAACATATCGGGAATCGGATACAGATACGAATACATACACACACAGGGCCAAAAAAAACAAAAAAACGTCCTTTATCACGTCCCCACCCCCCCCCCCCCCCCCCCCGGCGGTCCTCTTCTAATCCTTTTTACGAACAACGCGTCTCAAACACCGACAACAGCAGCAGACTCCTGCTCCTGCTCCCGCTCACTGCTTTGTCTGGTGGGGAATCGGGTCAACAGCAGCAGCAGCATGTTCAGCAATCACCATCCCGCCGCTCATGCCCTTTTCCAGCGCATGCATGTCCAGTCCGTGCTGCTGCTGCTGCTGCGTCTCGTGGTATAATGTCGCTTCAGAGGAGATTGATGAGGAGGACGGGGTGTTTGTTGTTGTTGTGGCGGCGGTAGGGGAGAGGTGGTGTGCTGTATCGGTTGCGGAGGGGGCGAGAGATGTCGTTGTTGTTGTTGTTGTTGGAGTTGCCTGCTGGGGGTCAACAGCCGTCTGCGTCTGTGGCAGTTGTTCTTGAACTGCAGAAGTAGCCGTCATCGTCGTCGTCGTCGCTGCGGGGAGAGGCCGCTTGAAATCCCATTCCGAGACACCGACACCGCCGCCTAGACGTTCCCAGTTTGCGAGGTATTGTGATCGTTTTGCGAGAGAGGTGGAGAGGAGGAGGGGCCAGTAGTCTTCTTGTTTGTACACGAACTGCGGGCGCCACGCCACGTATACGGCTTGTTAGAAAAAGAGAACGAGTAAAAGGAGGGAGGAGCGGAACGTACGTCAATGTCCCCGCCGTACTCTTTCAACGCCTGATCGGCAGCCACTAGGCCTTCTTTTACAACATCAACATGCCACCGCACCTTGGTCTTGGTCACAGGATCAACAAACGTGAATGCTATATCGAGAAACTTGCGCACGATCCAGGGGATCGAGAGGAGGACGGCGCAGCCGAGTCGTTCTGGGTAAAAGTCTTGCAGGATGGTGATGAATGAGCGGGCCATGGTCGGGGATGTGGGAGCGGATTTTTTGCCGGCAAAGTCGATGATGAGGAGGAGGTTGCTAGAGCGGTGGGCAGGGAGGACAAGGAGTATGTTGGTCAGCAGGAAGAATGGCGAGAGATATGGGCAAAGGCTTTAACCTACGTCACACCCGGTGGCATCAAATCCGCCGTCCTCTCCAACATGTACACCACATGCCGCAACTGCCTATCTGATTCCTTTGTATCACTCTTATTCGGCAAAAAATGCAACACTGGTTGTCCCTTTCTACTATACCCCAACACAAACTCTTTCCCGCACACCCCCTCGGGCGCAACGTCGGCTGCGAGGGCGGTGATACTCTCGTTTGACCCAAGGGAGAGGGAGCGGCGCCAGAGGAGGCATTTGTCGAGTCGGGCGAGGGTGGCGGGTAGGTCGTTCTTGGTTGCGGTGAGGAAACGGAGTAGTGTTTCGCGTGACAGGAAGAGTTGTTCGTCGGTGGAGAGCGGGAGGGTTGGTGATTTGCCGGTGCTTACGCCGCCTGCGCCGCCTACGCCGCCGCCTACGGAGGAGGAGGAGGAAGCGGAGGGAGGGGAAAAGTATTCTACGAGTTGGTGGATGTGTCGTGTTTGTTCTGGAGATAAGGATGGTGGAGAGGTAGGTGATGTGTGTGGTGTAGCTAGTAGCTGAGCGAGTTGTTGGCCAGAGACGGGCATGTTGTTGAGGGTTATTGTGTGAGTTGTTGTGTTTCTGCTATCGGATGAGTTTATTTGCTGGGTAACCCTTTCTATATATGATAACACCCAGGAAAGAGGTTTATCATCCCTCCCCGTCGGCTTCGGCGTGAAAATGGGTGGGATAGAGCCAGGCAGTGACAAATCAACCGTGCCGTTACTCTGGCTTGGCGGAGTTGACCGCCGGTGACTGGGTGAAGGGGTGACCGGGGAAGGAACGGCGGCCGGGGGGGAGATGAGATGACGTACAGTGTAGATTAGGGGGCACCTGATCGTACCCTGGGTGGGTCCATTCTGTCTATTACTCTATTACTAGCCAGCTTTAGGGAGGGAAGGGAAGGAATGTTAGGTGAGGGAAAGCCTTACTCTTTACACATCAAATCATCTATCCCGTAACCGTCGTCGCTCGTGGATCGGGGCAGATGTAAACAAGGCACAGATCGGACATACAACAAGCTGGATCGATCATGATAGGTACACAACAGCAACCTTCACAACCTCACTCCATGCTCTCATCTTCTACTTTTCCAAGACGGATACCATCGGACCATAACAACAACAACAACAACAACAACGCGGAAACCACACCACTACGTAAATCCGCCTGGTCAGCATTCACAAACTGGCTATCTACCTCGTTCTCCTCGGAAGACTCGGATGGCTCAGCCGATGAGGAGAGGGAGACAGAGACGCTCGAGTCGTCGTCCGACATGTCTAGTGGTATACAGAGTGGGAAAGGAAAAGGAACCCTGATAGTCGCGACGCAACGCACGCCGCCGCCGCCGCCGCCGCCGCCACCGCCGTCTCGGAGGAAACGCGGCACAAACACGAATGGATTCTCACCAACAACAGGAACCAATAGCTCCCCTTCACCCGTACGTCGCACTTCCACTTCCACTTCCACCACCACCTTGTGCTCCTCCTCCTCCAACAACAGCAGCAATACCCTCGGATCAACAACCGTCCGACCGGCATTCGTCCGCGCATCGACATTACGTACAATCGAGGAAGGCGACTCACCATACGGCTCCTACCTATCCTCCTCCATCCCCTCGCTACGTCATCTCGCTGCGATTGGCGCTTCCTCCCCCGGAGCAGGAGCCGCGGGAGCAGGAGCAGCGACCGCCGCTGTTGCGCACGCCGGAGGAGCTAGTCCGCTGCTTGGCACTGCGAATCAGGGCAAGAGGACGCACACCGTCGGACAGGGGAGGAGGTGTTCCGTCTCGGGCAATACAACAACAACAACAACGGCGGCGGAGGCAGCGGGGATACGTATGATCCAGCAGGTCTTTGATGGTCCTTCATCCGTATCCGTATCCGTACCCGTCGCGGCTGACGATGCCGCGGATGTGGATCGGTTGAAGGGGGAAAAGGCGATAAAGGGACGGTTGGGCGGACGTTCCCGTTCCCGTTCCCGTTCAAGGGAAGGGAAAGGGCAAGGGGAACGGTCGCGGGAACGACGGGTGGGAAATAGTACGGAAACGAGCAACGATGGTTCAGCTACGCTTATCGACCCCGACCCCGACGTCGACACCGAGATCGAGATCGAGGAGATGGAAACGGGAAAAGGTGGACGGCGGGAAGAAGAAGAAGAGGATCATCTTCTTCATCATCATCATCATCGTGTTTTGCGCTCGGGAACGACACCATCGACACCGTCGATGGTGGAGGTGGATGAAAGGACGAGGTTGGTGCCGCGTCGTTCTGGGACACCTAATTGTTCCTCTTCGTCCGACGTATCGGCGGAAGGATCTGGATCTGGATCTGGATCCGGCTCTGGATCTGGGACTCGGATGGACGGATACGTGCGTACACCGACGGGTAGCTTGTTACGCCACACGACGACGAATAGTACCTCGCCGTCGCCTCCAGACGGAGACGAAGCGGAGGAAGCGGAACGGGAAACCTGGAAGGAGTGGGGGTATACGTTTTTACGGGGCCCGTTGTTTGAGGCTGGATGGAAGTTTTGTGCGCTTTGGATTGGGTTTACGGTTGTGCTTGTGGGTACGATATGGTTGGGCCTGCCGAGGCTTGATCCGTGAGTTGGGCCTCTCTTTATTTTGGCTGGTCTTGTTTGATGGTGGGCGGTTGTTTCGAAAAGAAGGGGAGAAGGGTTTTCCTGCGCAGGGAAGAGGAACGAGAAGAGAGAAAAGGAGCAGAGAAATACGATGGATGCAAGAGAAAGAGCCCGGTTGAAGGGATGGAAGGGAGACGATGGATGCAAGAGCAGAGGAAAACCCGCGTGGGCCGTTTGTGCTAATGCTGTGTTCGTCGTGGTCGATATATAGCGAGGATAAACCAGCATTGAAACTACCGAGATCATTCGCGGATCTTCAGGCGCTCAAGTACGTCCCTGGCCCCGTCACCGCTTCCCCTTCCGCTACAGCGCCTGACCTCTGCGTTCCGTTGGCAGCGGACTGTTCCAAAAGTACAAAGATCGGAAACCGTTGGGTGTCATGGCTGTCGGGTGTGCTTCGTACCTCTAGTACGTCTTGTCACCTCCCACGTTATCAGCTCGTAAAGTAAGAGTACGATCATCGCACCAGGGCTGACTTTTCTCTTCCCGCGCGTTGGCGCAGCGTGCAAATGTTTACGCTGCCCGGATCAATGTACATCTCCATCTTATTCGGCGCAGCGTACGGGATCATGATCGGGCTCTTTCTCAGCTGTATCGTGAGTCCCCGCGTATACTGGCCGTTGGTCCGGCGTATACCTGATATCGTACGGGCGCGTGTAGTGCGAAGCGACAGGCGCGCTACTGTGTTACCTCCTCTCTGCGGTTATCGGTCCTCCGTTACTGACGATCGAGGCGTACCGTACCCGGTTGGAGACGTGGCGGACCAAGATTATGGGGGATAAAGACAAGGGGGAAGATGTTGGATGGGATGGCGTGTTTTCCTTTCTCGTCGTACTTAGGTGAGTCACGCTCTTGCCTCTGATTTGGATGAGCGCTGACTCTGTTGTGAGTGGTGCTGGTGCAGGATCGCACCCTTCCCCCCGCATTGGATCGCCAACTTTGTCGCTCCGCATCTCGGGATCAACCCACTGTTATTCTGGTCGGCAGTGTTTATCGGGATCGCACCCGTTTCCGTGATTCATACGACGATTGGATCCGGTCTGGATTCAATGACGAGTGCCGAGGATTTTCATATACTGAGCGTGAGGAATGTGTTGGGCTTGATTGGGATTGCAGTGGCTGTCATGATTCCGTCGGCGCTCAAGTGAGTTTTCGTGGCGGGCTGGTGTGGGTCGGTGTGCTGATTCCGTGTGCGAGTAGACGTTTCTTTAAAAAAGACCTTTCTGGACTATCGGAAGCCGAGGCGGCGCTTCACAATCCCGATATCCAAATCCAGGCAGCTTCCATCAACGGAGAAGCCGAGTCCACCTTGACTGCTCGGACGAACGGGTATCAAGATTCATACTATGCGTCCGACGCCATCACGTACCAGGCGCAGGATTCATCGACAATGCCACGATCACCTACACGGTACGGCTCGACCACGGATTCGTTCTACTATGGTAGTGCGAGAAAGGGTAAAGGGCGGGCGATGGATTTGGAGGAAGCGCTTAGTGTCATTGAAAACGAGGAAGACCACGAGGTGCTGGCTGTCGTTTATGAAGGCGACGCCGAGGCAGACTCGATCATCGAGGAATTTGCGAGCAGCGCACTGCATCAGGGATCCGGCAGCGATAGAGGGAGCTTCGACGATGATGACAAGACAGAGGATGGTAAAGAGTACGGGTACGATAGCGTGCATTCCCTCGACAGGGCCAGTACGCATCGAGGGTATGGGACGATACCGCATGAGGATGTGGAAGAGGAGGATTCGTCGATTACGCCTAGAGCGGAACCAGCGGATGGGAAACAGTGGTGGTCGTTTTGGAAATCATAAACAAGTGAGTTGTAGTAGAATATTAATACGGGGTGGGTTGTATGAAACAATTGTATGGACGCGAGTTCCGCTTTGTTGCAGAGTTGTTTGATCAGCATTTCGGTCAATTTATCGAGTGGAATGAGTCAACGGGACGACAGCGTCTCTCACATTTCCTTGATGGCCGGAGGGCATCTTCAGCGGCGCCTTTGTGAAGGAGGGATGATGCTCCGTGAAAAGGTGCCATGACGACAAGGATTGCTTTGACATCTTCCGAACAGACTGCCTTGAACGGCACGAATTCGAACCATAAGTCCTTTCCTCCCAATGCGTCCCGTTCGAAGGACGCCCTTTTGCAAATCTCTCCAGGAAATTCGGTTTGCAACATCGTCAACATCATCATCATCATCATCATCATCATCATCATCATCATCATCATCATCATCATCATCAGTTGTCCAATCAGCTGCCAGCACTGCGCTGTCGGGTATGTCGCACTCTTTTGATCGAAAAACAATTGCCTCCCGAGATTCATAAAGTCATTACTCGTCTATTGCAACGCTCTTGAAAATTTGGGTGCTAGCTAAAGGGTGTCACTTCTTTTGTTACCTTTTCAGACAAGGATCTCCATTCGTGAGATATATAATACCAGATCTTCATCAACAGCTATAGTGGTCTGAGACCGTTGTATTCCTTATCTCTTCCGAAGATAACTGGAAAGCTGCGCCATCATTCTACCTTTACGACAGACAACAAAAAGGAACGAAGTGACGAGGAGTTATTTGGAATAGGCTGTGGACTTTGGTGTTCTATCCTTGACAGCGAGTATCGACCGTGATCGCCGTCTTCTCGAACTCGACCGGATTACATCGCGACAGCGACAACGACATCCTCGGTCGTTAACTCCACCACCCGCCGACACATGCCAGAAAGAAATGCCTACACATTTAATTCAGCGTCGAGTGGTGAGGGTTTGAACAAGACACAGCGTGCGAATGCAATATGAGATTTTACTGCGGAATGGTACAAACCTGCTATCCTGGACGGATGGACGAAATTTCGCCGAAAGGGCGCCTCGGTCGCGACAAGTATCGTGTGCAAGCTCCGCCTCCGGTTTGACGTATGGGGCGATTTCTTTGACTCGCTCTGAATTTGCTAGAAAGAACTCAGTACGTATACAATACATGGCGGTGCAGCCATCGGCACAGCAACTTGTATGACGTGCTCATGCAGTTCAGCCAAAGGCAGTTCGCCATCCATGATTAAGATCGCGCAATCACAGTCGGCTGTGCAATTGGCTGTGCAAGTGGCACGTTGAAAGAACTTTATGTCGTTTGAGCGACGTTTCGAATATCGGTAAACGGGATGTGTGTGACGGTCCTTTCTCCCATTGGGACCGCCTCCTGGTTCGGGTCTATGTGGCAGGCGCCGAAAGTTGGCCAGTGTCGTCGAGACAGCTATAAAAGGATCGAGAATTGCATCCAGTTGCTGCTTAACATCTACTTTCCTGAGTCACAAAGCCTCCCAGCACTAGCGTTGACGTCTTCTGCAATCTCCGCTGATTGCAAGCAATCCGCGCCCCCACTGCGCAATCAACGAGAGTTAGACAGGAACAGCAGCATGTCGTCTTCAAGCCTACGAGGCACACGAAGCACAGGAAGAGGGGGAGAACCCACTCCGGGATATCCACCTCAACGAGGTCCAAAGACGATGATTCTACCCCAGATCCAACATCGTCGGGCAATGCGGTTCAAGGAGTAGTGTACTGGGACGAGGAAATCGGCGCATACGTATCCGAAAGCTCTCTTGCATCCGAGAAGGACCAACTTGAGAAATGGGCCAATTTGCTAGATGGTGGATGCACTTACGGCGGAAAACGCGACTCTTCATCCATGACCGGTGGCCCCAAACATGCGGACACGCTCGCTGACGTCAAGTATGACACCGCCATACACGCCCATGTGATGGTCAAGATCAAAACCGAGCGACAACCCATCTTTGTATACGTCGGCGGCGATGAAGGCTTTAATGTTGAACTCTCTTATCCATTCGTGGATGGTACGCGTAACGCAGCCAGTATCACTTGGGTTGCAAACTGGTGGAAAAGTTCTTGTGAGAAGCGAGGACCCCCCAAGGAATGCGATGAGGAGTATCGAAGGGACGTGATTGGGCTCATTCGAACCAGCGAAATGAAGCGACGGGAATCGATGTAAGCAACTTACCGTCTGAGTCACAGCCAACATCCTGGTCTCCAGGAATTGCAGAAGGTTGTGATTTTGGTTTTGTACCTGATGTTGAGGTCAGACGGAGTCCCGGTTGTTCAAAGGTCGTTAGGTAACCCGTTTGTAGCAATGTAGAATGATGTACCGATGTCGTAGAAAAGCAAGATTCAAGTGATGTGAGCATTTCAAGTCAGCGCACAGCCGACAGAACGATGCTGTCTCCGATAATGGCTTACCGACAATACCTCTCGCTCTCGTAGCCTTCGCAGGAGGGTTTTCTCGTTGTTCTCGGAGCGCCTTGACTTGTGCCTTCACGTACGCCCGTTTCCGATGACATGAACTGCACGGGTAGCCGGAGAAAGTGTAGGAGGAGGAGACGTGGAGAGTTACTGGGCAAGACGGTCTTCACAACGATGTAGAGGAATGCAAGTAGGTATTATGTGCTACGTGAGGTAAATAAATGGTCGAGCTGCTTAGGAGGAACTAATTTAGGCGCGTCGATGAACGCCGATAAGCGGATGAAGCATTTTGGATTGCCGGCGGGGCAACATCGATGCAGCTGTCGATGGTCAAACATGTTTATTGTCTTTGTTGTCGAGTATAGGACACCACTGATATCTTCATTCTCAGTACTACCACATCAACACCACCCAATACACCATGTCATCCATTACCGCAAAAAGCAACCCTCCCTTCCGAGCAGAACACATCGGTTCCCTCCTACGTCCCGCTGAACTGCTGCAACACCGATACGCAGTATTCGCAGACAAGACCGCTACTCCGGAATCCCTCATCCCTGTCGAACAAGCAGCAATCAAGGAAATTGTCAAGGTGCAGCAAGAATGTGGATTCCACGCGATCACCAATGGGGAGTTCTCCAGGCATCAGTTCTGGGGTACTTTTTTCGAGACGTTGAATGGGATGGAGGAGGTGAATTTGCGGGAAGGTGGATACGATCAGTCGATCTTCCGAATGTATGCTCCTGGTAAGTCACGATGTCAGCCATCGTGTGGTAAATGCTGATACTCACTGTATTGATAGACGTCAAATCGTTCATGCACGACAAGAAAGTGCCGAACCAAGTCACCGTCGCCGTCAGTAAAGTCTCTCACACCGGCACAAGCAGCTACCTCCCCGAGTTTGAATACATGAAGACCCTTGTTCCTGAATCGGAATGGAAGAACATCAAGATCACCCTCGCTAGTCCTTCCTGGTAGGTATCTCATCCTGCCGATCCCGTTCTTTCGCTCATAAATGCGGATGTATGAACAGGTACCACTTCCGATACGGACCCAACAAGGCCTATGCGCCCGGAGTATATGCGAATGACGACGAGTACTTTGCAGACGTAGCCGAAGCGTATCAGACAGAGTTGAAGATTCTGTATGACGCTGGCGTTCGGAATGTTCAGGTCGACGACCCGAATCTCGCTTGTAAGTTGAACCTGCGACGTTTGTGATATTGGCGCTTGGGAATGCTGAATCGCTTTGAGCATGTTAGACTTCTGTTCCGAAGCAATGTTGGAAGGGTGGAAGGAAGACAAGGAGAACTTTCAGTCTGCAGAAGAACAATTCGCTGCCTATATCAAGTTCTACAACGCTTGTTTCCAGGTACGCTGAGTTGTTTTCGTTCCCGCTCATTTTGAACCGAATCTCACGCGATCCTCACCTATAGCGAGCTAACGATATGCACCTCGGCATCCACCTCTGTCGAGGCAACTACATCGGAGGCCGTCATTTCTCGGAAGGCGCGTACGACCGCATCGCCCGTCAACTATTCACCGACCTCGATGCGGATACGTTTTACCTGGAATACGACACGGCTCGTGCAGGTGGATTCGAGCCCCTGAAACACTTGCCGTTGAGCAAGAACGTGGTGCTGGGTGTCATCACCTCGAAACATGGCGAGTTGGAGGATAAGCAGGAGATGGTGGATAGGGTTTACAAGGCCGCCGAGTATGTCGCAGAAGGGAACAATATCTCGAAAGAGGACGCGTTGAAGGTGTTGTGTGTCAGTCCGCAATGTGGGTTTGGGAGCCATGCAGAGGGGAACCCGATTAGTCATGAGGATATGGTGAAGAAGTTGCAGTTGGTGCGTGCTATTGCGGACCAGGTTTGGCCGGGTCAACCTTAGTAGCTGAAGATCGATATAGAGGAAAAGAAGAATGAAGCAGGCACTGATGTTATCGATGCGAGACAAAAAGCCGGTGTGCAAAAGCAGAATGGAATGAAGATGAATGGTATATTTCTCGTGACAACAAAGGCGATATATACAACCATGTTGAGTATTTGATTGATTATTGTACGATTATATTGTGGGTTATTCGTGACCACGTAAGGATCGACAAGATACTAGGCCGCCCCTATTCTTGCTTGATCGTCACTTTTGAACCTCCCTGCACCGCGAATTGCCCAGTCTGCCCTTTCTTGCCCCCGACATCGTACGTACCGGCCAAGTGAGGGACAACCACACCGGTTGTACCGGCTGGCGCGTCGACAGTGATCACGAGTTTACCGCTTTCGGTCGACCAAGACGCCTTGATCTCTCCTTGGGGAGTATCAATGCAGCCGGAAGCGTGTGTCAAATTCAGTTCAACGGGAGCGAACGTCCATTTGATGTAGCCGATGGCGGTTGGTCGGAGTCCAAGAGCGTATCGCGTAAGGGCTGCAGTGGCTCCTGATCCCCATGGATGAGCGAGAGACGTAAAGACCGACAAGCCGGGTTTGCCGTCCGGGAACTGTAGAAGGATCGAGAATGTGTCAGGCCGGTGATGCTTGTGTTGCAATAATCCCGTACTTACGACGTATTCCCAAGCGCCACCGGAATAGTCCTCTCCCGGTCGCGCCATCGAAGTCCAGAGGTTGTCAAGAAGGAACATCATCTCTTTGCTTCTGCACGCCATCCCGAGTGCATCCAGCAAATAGCCGCCAAGGTAGGGAGAGAGAGTTGTTTCGTTGCTTCCAATGACAGAAGAGTCTTGAAGATATCCGAGACCATACGTCAAACTGGCAAGCTTTTCTAATTGGGAAGTCGTCTTATCTCCAGTGCTCACGCCTGCGATGATTGACATGGCCACTATCGTCCGTTCAAGCGTGAGCAGAAGCTCCTTATAGAGTGATAACTCAACTTACTATCAATGTACGAATAATTGCCGTCAGTCAAAGAAACTTCATAAGTTCCGGTAGTCGCGTTCCAAAGATATTGGTTGATCGCTTGAGCAGTTGCATCAGCTTGTTGCTTGTAGATTGCAGACGAGTTTGTGTCACCCAGCGTGTCAGCCAGACTGGCCATGTTGTGCAGTGTCCAGACGAACTGTGACGACGCAGCGGTGCCGTTCGGTGCTCCCTTGAAGACGTTGAGGGGCGCCCACAATTGGGTCTCCGGATTGAGGAAAGAGGAAGACCACTGAATCTGCTTCTGAATAGCACTCCAACGATTCTTCAGCCAATCGGTGTCGCCCGTCCTGCGAAACGACCGTCTTTCAGCAACGGAACAGCGTGTAGACGTCAAGGGAGGACGGTCACTCACGACTCAACGTATAGGTACACACTATTCAAGAAGTCGAGTTGGTAATCGGACAGGATAAGCGAGCCGGTCCCTACATAGGCTTGTGCGTATTTGTCGCTGATTCCCATCGGATTCGAAATACCAACGGCTCCTGCAACGGATGCATGCTCAAGAGACGATTCGAGGGTGCCACGATAGACGTCGTAGTCGGCTGTTGATACCGCGATTGAAGTTGCTGCAATATAGAAATCCCCAAGCCAGACGAGTCTAGGTGAAGCAGGCATCAGCATGTACCCAGAGCCAACTAGAAATACTACACATACCTGTCGCGCTTCGGTCCATCCAGCTAACATGGCGATTGCAGAAATAGGAGCAACTCGTCAGTGCATATTCAAGACTGGTGGCACGCAACTTTGACTTACGCATTGACTGCAGGACAGGTAATGCAGGGACGCATGTCGTTCAGTACAACTCGCGCTGCACCACGGTAAGACATCAACTCACCTAAAGGGATTCTGTAATACGCCATACTCGGCAAGTATATCATCATTGTCCATGGCATTCTCGTAGAGAACGGTACCGTTGGGGAAAGTCACTTTCAACTTGCGATAGTAGGCGTCCTGTCCTTGCCAGCCACCGATGCCGATCGATGTCGGGCCCAAGTAGAAGGGCGAAGGGCCAGGTAGATACCCGTAGGAGGTGTAGTTTATACCAGCCACTTGTTGATCATTGATGGAGATTGTATAGATACCCCCCGCTTCCGATGTTGCGGCAATTTTCAACCATTCGTTTTCCGGTACCTGTCATGATGGCCGAATCAGCATGACGAGGAGCGGGGTCTTCGATGCGATGATAAATACATTATTCAGAGGGATTTGGTCATATAGATAGCCCGGCAAAGTTGTCTGGTTGACAATCGCGAATCCTGCTCCGAGTACCAAATTGTTTCTTGGCAACAAAGTCTCGTTCCAAGTACTGAAGGTGGTCTCGTCCGGAAGGTTGCTGACAACGTAGACTACGACCGATCAACAAGTATGATGAGCTCGGTTACAGCACAGCCACATGCACATGCAATCGTCAACTTACACAAGGGCCCCGTTCCACCAAGTCCCGCATCTAGCTGGAACCCGAATCCGCCACGAGCGATCTTGGTTTCAAAGCTGAACGTGTAATTTGCAGGAAGAGCCCCAGTGAGGTTTGCAGACCGGGCAGCACGTTGACCTCGAATGAAGACGCCATTGTCGGGTTGCTCTGTATTCAAGACCCATGTTGATGGCTGCGTTTCGGCTCGCACGCAAGCATGTTGCAAAGACTTCGGACCTAGCGCCCAGATTCGATTGTACATGTCGTTGCTGCATTCGAAGGTGTTGTGCGTATCGGCAACGGTAGCATTCTATTGGAGAGCAAATCGTGCAGTTGGTTAAGCCCACCTTCATAGGGAGGCATATAAGCACCACTTACACCCTTGGAGTCTTGCTGGGCTGTCGTGGCTGAAGTCGGCCGGAATCCCACGCTTTGTAGGGTCAAGGAACTTCCCTGGGTCAGTCGGACACTTTGCCATCGTTGCGACCCTTGGATGAAGAAGGACTCGAACATCGAGCCTTGGTTCAGCACGACGTCGGTTACATTGATCGTCTCCGTTCGAAAGTTGCTGGCTAGTTGATTGGTAAACATGTAAGGGCCATCTCCCCATGGCAAAGTCAAGCCACTATAAGCGATAGGCAAGTGAGCAAAAAGGCGAAGCTCGCGCTTCATTCGGGAAGTTCAACTCACGAATAACCTTCACTGTACTTGACTTCCAATTCGACGTAATCGCCTTGAGCCCCAGCGACCTGGAACCGAGGGAACCCAGAAACGATAGCACCGTAGTCGACTACGAAATCAGAAGGGCAGACTAAGCTTTCAGACCGGACATTCTCGAAATGGCATAACTTACAGGTGACTATTGGGCTTTCCGTGGTGAGCATCACATCGGTCTTATCGCTATATGCGCTATCAGACACATTCGAGGCGGTATAGCTGAATCCTAAAGGACGGTACTGGGTGTCGTGGTTTGCAGACACTCTTGTGGCATAGATAGCAGCAAGCATGCACCCTAAGGGCGATAAGGTATGACGAGACATTTGATCGGGGTCTCCGTCCTTTGCTTTGAGTGATCCAGCAATACTTTCAGTTGACTGCTCCACGGCAAATGATGCGTTATATATACCTTTCACGAGTTAGGCATCTTGAACCTCATCGGATCAACCGCTATAAGGGGCCCCGGAAGTATCAAATGGTTAGTATTCGGAAGTGCAGCAGCCGTCTCCCGCTACTCACCACTGCGACCAGCTCTGAAGTGCAGACCAGCTTGCAGACCCCATTGCTCAATACCTGCAAAGACAGCCCTCCCGCAGGTCACATCCGAGCCGAAACTTGACATCACCTCACAATCCTAGCGTTGTCAGAGCACCAAAGCACACCTGCAAGACCGACCGCGGCTTATGGAAGTGTCGGGCCCGTGTGCTGCTGTGTCGCTCAATTTGTCGTCGTAGTGTCGACCGAAACGCGGTAGATGCACATATCTTCGAGGGTATATTGCTTCTCTTGGACGTCTTCCTGGTTTCGGGGTGTTCTTGTTGCGAATTTGAAGACCAAGAACGCAGCCGCGTCGGCCGTTCTAAGACATGGATGTATATGAGCATAAAGTTCCCCCACCGCAGCTCCCACGGCGCTCCTCCGGTTCCCCCACCACAGGTCAAACCCAGCTTCCAAACTTCTGTCGTCCGACGATGGTGCGCATTCTTGTCCGGCTCATCAGTTGCAAATCGTATGTGATCTTCTTCTTCCATGTATAGAGGCAGCTGTAAGAAAGGCCTTTGCGTTTGCTGGACGGCAACAGTCCGCGTCGCTGATGAGGAGTCGAGTGTAGTCGCAGAACGTGGGCTTGGCTATGATGGACGTACAGGAACTCAGCTAAAAGCTTCTACATTCTGTGATCAACGTTACGCATGGATGCACCACTAGCCACTAGCTCATTATCTGGCCGCTGTCGTGACCGATGGGAGTTCCGACAGGGACGATCATCGCTACGACCGAGTTGCAGAGCTAGTTGCAGAAGCTACAGTACCGCGAATCAGGTTTCGTTTACCAACTCCATTATCCAATGACATTTTCTCTTTGTGCGATGTCGTCGTCAGCAGCAAGAACAAACTCCATCTGAGTTGTCAAGTGTGCGTACTTTCAGGGTGGCGGTTTGAAAATTGTTTAAAAAACTAGCGTTTTGCTTTCCGACTATGAGCAGTATTGTACCAACCGCCGCTCAAGCTTGGTCCGAGATCGACAAAGTCGACGAACGGGTCAGTCGCCTACATGCGACTTTCTCCACGAAGATTTCGATTTCTTGGAGAGAACCAAGCTATATCTCTGACTATCCGTTTTGTTTCGTCTTTCCTGCAACTGCCCGTGTTACAAGGCAGAGAACAGGAAGGGCCGAGGCTCAAGGAGGTCTCTTTACTTGACAGGAGGGAGTGATCGCTTGAAGAGCATTCGCTGCTTATCAGATACATATAATAATGCCTACAAACGGCTTTCAAGCAATGCGTACAACAAATCCACTATACTATCATCCCGATATCACTGTCGGAGTCATCACTTGGATCCCTTGTCTGCCAGGTACTGTCGGTATCGAGGCATCAAGAAATACAAGGGAACACCGAGCGCCATCCATCCTGCGAACACTCCCGTCAGAATCTTCATTAATTCCAGGTACTTCCCTTCGTTGGACAAGGGAACAATCGCGGTCGCGACACCGAACGAGATGAGGTTCTTGCCTCCAACTACCATAACAAGTGCAGCGCCGGCATTGTGAGTCATGGCTTCCACGGCGCTGCAAGAAAGAGCAAAAGGATGTCAGCGGTCTATGAGCCAGCGACAGCCAGAGATCGGAATGACTTACTACGTGGTGCCGTTGATCAAAACACAGATAAAGACGTAGGTCGCGAAGTTATTGCTCCACACGATACTGAACCAATGAGTGCTGGGTGCGGATTGCGCACAGTACCCGTACATCAAGAACATGCCAATGCCAGCTACGACAGGCAGAATAAGACTTGGAAGCTGAAAAAGTTGAAGCGCAAGACCTTTCATCAGTCAGAATTCACTCTGCCTGATATAGGAGTCGTGAACGTACTCTGTGCTCCGGCAAATGGACCCCACCATTTCTCCTGGCGAACCAAAGGTTAAGTTTATCGCCTCCCCAGCCACATGTCAAGAATGCCAAAGCAGCCGCAGGCAAAGCACCGAGATAGACCAGGCCGACGTTTTGTTCTTGCCAGTGATAGACGCGACCCAATATAGATCCAAACGAAAGAGATTGCGAGATGGTTACCGCCAAAACAGCGGAAGCTGCACCGAGCGCCCAGACAATCGCCGGATTGGTCAATGCGAGCAGCATTTGCCAGTAGGATTGGACAGCGACCCGAACTGCAGACTTGTCAACCGGTTGGAGAAGAGAGAGACTGTCCATGTAAGTGTAGCTTTGAGATCGCTCGCTTTCTTCGATTTGAAGCACGTTGCCGGTTCCACCACCCAGCGCCTGGGCTTCCTCATCAGACAGGACCACCAAGTTGCCGTACTCGTCGACTTTGGTAAGTTGGCCATCGATGGCGAAAGCCGGACGAGCAAACTTTGTTTCGGGGCAGAGCAAAAGGATCATAACCGTTCCGACAGCGGCAAGGATCGCAAAGATCTACAACAATCGGATGGTTGTAAGTACACGCCTCGGCGAACGGGAAAATGTGCAACGTACCCAATAGTACCAGGTCCAGTGGAGATATACAGCTTCATACGTCGAAGCAGAGTTGAGAATGGCGGTGAAAATGCTTTGAGCCTGCATGTTGGACCCTTTAGTAACAAATCCCGGCGCAGGGCGGCATATCCACTTACGACCCAATAAGCACCAAAATACATTGACCTCTCATGCACATAGCTCATGTCCGTCAAGATGAGCGGCAGAAGGGACTCCGTCGCACCTCCTGCAATGCCTTGTAAGAGTCGCGCAGCAAGATGGGACTCGAACGATGTGCCGGATTTTGCGCCCCAGATGGAGGCGGCGAGGAGGAGCAACGAGGCCAGGAGGAAAACCGGCCGTCTGGCAGGTCAGAAGCAATGGAACGAATAAGTCGGGGTTCTTTATGGATGTTGGAAGCGAGAGGACCCACCTTCCGACGACGAGAGCAAGGGGTAGGAAAATAAAGTTTCCAAGACCGGTAAACAGTGAAGGCCACGTTAAAAGACGTGCGATCTTGTCGGGCGCCACTCCCTCTGTTTCAGAAAAATGCAGAAGCTTAGGTTATCGACAAGGTAAAAGTACGATGAATGTTCCGACTCACGTTTCCCATAGATACCAAAAAAAATTGGTGCAAGCGAACCGAAGCCACCGACGACGGAGAGCGCCATGGTAGAGAACCAGGCTACGGTGAGCAGGATCCCTGCCTTTCGCCATTTGCCAAAGTTGAGCGGATCGCGAGGTAAGTTGCTGCGGTCAGACCAGGTCAGCGTCCCGACAGTTTATAATTGTGTTGCAGGTGCGAGCTTACGTGGGAGTAGGTACTAAACGAATCTGTCCGTGCGCATCCAGTAACAATACGTTTCCCTCTACGTGCTTCTTGGGCGCTTTTCGTCCTTCGTCCTCTGCCAATTCGAGGTGCTGGTCGGTGAAGCTTTTCTTCTCCACGTCATCGAACACGTCTGGTGAGTGTGGGGGCTGGGTTTGCGGAGCCATGATGGTTGAGGAGGCACAAATGGTTCTTATGGCGTCCGAGCGGTGTACTGAACGATGTCACAAATCGCAACGACGTGAGCGATATGTTGTCCAATTACTTTTCTTTATACTCAACTGATTTAGGTGGTTCGGCCTGGACCTAAGTCCGTTTTGCTTGACTCCAGAAAGCTGCCCAGCAGAAACCTGTTCCACCTCCGGGTTTTCGTAGTCGTCTTAAACAGCGGGAGGACGCATCTGAATTCTCCGCATCAAAGGTAGCAGGCAGATCCATTGGATTGGGTAAATCGGATTGAGCAACGACCAGGAGGCCAATCTGGATTGTAGAGCTCCGATAGCTCCTCCGATTGAGGACGACGATATCCCAACGACCCCGCGAACAACCCTCGAGCAGTTAGGGCACTGTGTTCTCCGCTGGTTCTGCGAGTGTTCTCCGCCTACTCGCCTATAATGAGTCCGCTCGGCTGCAGATACACCATTTGAAGCACTGTACAGGTTGCACAGTACATTACATCAAATGAACTGGAGACAGAATCTGTACAGGACAGCTTGCAGGACTGTCTCAGCAACTATCTTGATTCTTGATGACCGAGTTGCGAAGGCGAGAAGCCGCGAAAGCTCCCTCTCTGGTCCAGATAATCTGGGCCCATTCGCGATTTTCGGGCGACTGTCGTTCTCTGGCACGAAATGGAATAGGACTCCAGTCAACGCCATCCGCTCAGTACTCAAAGCAGTAGATCCCTGAAATGCGGCTCTTAAAGAAGATGAGGTCTTGACAACTTCATCGATCCCATCGAGCAAAGTACCATATTACAAGAACAGCTCTGGCGCCGGAATACGCCTGCTCCGACTTGTCCTATTCGCAGCGAGTCGTCCATTAGAAAGGGCTTCAAACCTCACTCTCTATCCAAGCTTCCACTCCTGAATAGCTACAGTTGTAATCCATGAATTCTTTCGGATTCCTGTTCAAAAAGAAACGGCCGTGAAAGCTTGGAAGTGAGTACATCTCTGCGCAACCGCAGTGCCAAGTGAAAATTCTTACATTGTGATCTTGGACGAGCCTACTTCTGTTCCAGGGCGAGCTGCTTGTCGACTATAACCTTGGATCAACGAAGCACGTTCGTACCGAGCGTCGAAGACTCTCTACGGGGTATACTAACCGTAGTTAGAACTGCGCGATATCACCAGGAAGTTTCTGAATACGATTCATACCTGTAACAGGGCGTTTGTGTGCTCCAACCTCCCTCCAGAGTAGCCCTTGAACAACGTTCCAAGCGCTTCTGCATCTTCAAAACTTTGAGAAGCGCCTTGGCCTTGAAGCGGGAGCATGGCGTGGGCAGCATCCCCGATTAGGATGGTCTTGCCCTTGACCCATGTTGGCAAAGGGTCCTGCAGGGAGTCAAATTTGGTGCGTTAAGCCTTTGCGACGACGTAGAGATGACATGGAGACTCACGAAATCCCTCAGTTGCCAAAGACCTAGGTTCGAACACGTCCTAGGTAGCAGTACAGTCGTAAGCGGTGGTATTTGACTGGAAGGGACGTGAAAGAATCGCCTACTTGAAAGTATCTTTGAGCCAGGGAGGGAAATCATCGAACGACGCGAGCAAATCCTCCATGCTGCCGCTTTCCGTCCACGAGGTCTTGGAAGCATCCTCGGGCATGTTTTCTGGGAGCAGCAGGTCGTTGTGTCAATCAGAGGGAGGGTAAAGCGCACAGGGGGCAAGCGACTCACCATCAGGGACAAGTCCGACGATGCTCAAAAGCTGTTGATCGCGACAGGGCCCCATTACTGCCCGACAGCTGTGACCGACCACCATGGTCGTCCAAGGGTCTTTGTCGGTCATCATCGAAGAAACGTGTGGGATGCCGACGAGTTTCTCGGCGGGAATCTGTTGCGGAAGTTGAGGTCAGAACGAGATGCATCCAGAGGAGCCCTAAAAGGCTGAACTTACGATTAGACGATAAGCAGAAAGGCCTGTAGGGACAGCAACTTTTTTCTCCCCCAAGACGGCTTCCCGGATCTTGCTGTGACTGGAAGCGCAGAGAACAAGAGCGCCCGACTTCAATCATCTGCGTCATCAAACTTCTGCGGGAAAAGACGTACATGCCATCCGCACCGATAATCAAGTCACCTCGAATCTCCTCGCCTGATTCAAGGCGCACAATCCCTTCGTCGCAGTCACAACTGCTGACTCGACTGGAGACACGGATGTCGGCAGGTGGTCCAGGGAGGGTTTCTGAAATCGCCATGGCTTTGAGCGCGTCGTGGAGATCGACACTGGGAGGTAGAAGACATGAATTAGCCTTGCAGACGTTGAGGTCGTTCGCGGCTTAAATAGTGAGAAGCGCAAGCTCACCGGTGGAAGACGAGTCGATCGGCGCCGTATTGGCTCGTAAAGAAGGGAACTACGTAGTTTATATATCATTCAGTAGACTGGCGGGCTTCTTCAGTCGTAGCACTCACTCTTCATCTGCAATTGGCCGTCGGTTCGGAAAATCTGGAAGCCACTATCCACAGAGCCTCCTCTTTAATCCAACACTGTGATCAGCATGTTACGCAAGGCTGCCTTCCGATCGTTCGACTTACCGGTTGCGGAACTCATCTTCCAATCCCCACTGCTTGAGAATTCTGTGACGCCGGCCAAAGGTGAAATGTCAACGGACTGCTGCGCTCTAATTTGCCTGAGAAACATGAGAAACATAATATCGCTTACTTGACGGCGTTTGGCTGCAGACTGTGTGACGAAACACAATCAATACCTTCCTGGAGAGAAGGATCTGATAATGGCTTACGAAATTGCAGCTCCGATCTCCTTATTCATTCCCGACGCTTCAAGCACGGTGACCTCTCGTCCTTCACGCCTGAGTGCTATCGCAGCAGCAAGACCTGCTATTCCAGCTCCGACAATGATGATACGGAAAGGTTTGATAGTCGCTTCCGGCATTCTGGATGTTGATGTTCCTTTGGAAAGTATTGTGAAGCAGATTCGTCAAGATTGACAGCGGTTGGGAAGACGGCAGCGAGGCGACAAGTTGTTGTCGAGGAGAAGGACAGGTTGAAGGGATTTATGTTGAGAGCTCTGGCATGCGAATGAATTGTCAACCGGTGTCCATTCTCCGTCAACTGGAAACAGTCTAGCGCAAAAACCCTCACGGCCACCATCACAGCCTACGATTAAACTGGAGGATGGGGAATTCGGATCCTGAACTGGATGTTTGATGGACCATCTGACAGTCTGTCTAACATGAGAAATGAAGAAACATACAATGTAGACGGTCTGTCGGTATTTGCGACACACAGCGCCTAATGAGCAGAGCGGGAGAGCGGGAGGTCCGTTGGCTGTCCGATCACATGGCTTTGCTATTTCTGGAGGTACAGACCACACTATCCGACGAAATTCCGCAACCAGCGACCGGCGACAAGGTGAACGTCGGATTGATCAGTTTCGAGGGTGTCGTTGGTGGGTCGGGTCGTAAGAGCTGTCGTAGGAAAAGCATTCTTTAGTCTCCGCCGATGCTCGATTGTCACTCCTGTTTAGCCTCTTCGGCAGACGTGGTGGATAAGTGGTAAGCCGACAATGCCATTACGCTGCAAATGATGTCAATTCACGAACTGGACCCATGATAGATATAATAAAGACCATGCAGGGAAGTCTGATGCAGCGGACAATATGATTCCTATCTCAAGCACGACCACGCTATTCAGTCGAATATTACCAAACCAATATGCCTTCTACTCGAACGACCAGCACGACCACCACTCAGCAGCAGCCCTTCCTAAGGCTCCGCCTCGACGGTTCTGATGGATACTTTGGCGACTGGCAAGATGATCTCATTAAGAACGGCTACGCCGTCATCAAGGGTGCCATTCCGAAAGAACGGGCTGCAAAGTACGTCGACGAGATGCACGAATGGTTGGAGAGCTTGTAAGTCAAGTTGTCTTGATACGTTTCGCCCGGTAGACTGATGTGTATCCGTCACGTCGCAGCGAGATGGGCTACAAACGCGGAGATCCTTCGACCGTCAACATTGACAGTATGCCCTTGATCAGCGAGAAGGGAATGTGCATGAATTATGCCGTTCCTCACGAGGACTTTGTTTGGCAGATCCGAAGGTATGAGGCCATTCAATCTGTACCTCTTGAACCTGGCTGATACTCCACCTCGTCTTAGTGAACCTGGTGTCATCAAGGCTTTCGAGCAGGTCTACGGGACTGAGGATCTCCTTGTCTCCTTTGATGCCGTCAATGTCACTTTCCCCAAGTACGTTACACTCACGGTAGATTTTTCGTCCCGTTTTTCAATGCTTACCATTCACCCCTCGCACAGCCGTACCGACTTGCCCGAGAACAAGCCTTGGCCTCACCAGGACCAGGATCCCGAAAAGGCTGGTTTCCGAGTTTTACAAGGGTCAGTCACATTTGCGTTGGCGTATTCAGTACATAGTTTGACCGGTGCTTCCGTTTTGATAGACTTGTAAACCTGCTTCCCAACGGAGACAACGACGGTGGCTTGATGGTGTGTAAAGGTGGTCATCTTTTGAGCGAGGAGTACCACAAGGAAATGAAGAAGCGCGGTGAAACGCGAATTCCTGCTTGGTGAGTGTGATTGTCGTAAAGGCTTCAGACTGGCACTTGCCTCTAGCTCGGCAATCTTTTTCAAACTTCAGGACTCCGGAATGGTACGGCTTCCCCAAAGAGGGTCTCGAATGGCTGAAAGAAAGGGGCTGCGAATGGGTCAAAGTCAATGCCAATGCTGGAGACTTGATCGTCTGGGACTCGAGGGCTCCTGTAAGTCGAGATTGCTTTGGCCTTATATGCGTTTAAGCTCATATCTCGTCATGTTCTAGCACTACAACGTCTCCCCTACCGGCGATCAACCTCGATTCGCCACGTACACCTGCTATATGCCTGTCGCCGATGCGACCCAGGAGGATCTGATCAAGAAGAAGGACGCCTTTGAACGACGAGTTGGTACCACTCATTGGCCCAATGCGAAACACACGGGTTGGAATGAGGCCAAGCGAAATGGAGAGCATCACGGTCCGAAGCGAGACAGGCCTAGGAAGGAACCTGTTTTGAACGAGCGAGCGTACAAGCTGACGGGGATTCCTTATATCCAGGAGAATGCACAAGCTGCGGCTTGAGCTGACGATGGCTGCACTTTCGCTTAACTGGCCTGTATCGATACCAGTGATCAATCTTTCTTGTAACCTTTATTCACATCAATCTCGTCAGAAAGTTGTCATTTTCGATCTACCCCGTCGGACGAAGAAAGCTCTCGGTGAACAGTGGCTGACGTACGTGTCTGGTATGCACCACGCCAACATCCTCACGGCGATCAAAGCAGAAGTTCTACTCGTTGCTATCGAGAAATGAGCGGCCTTCTGGACTATTCTCTTCTCGACCACTGCCTCATTGACGACTTCCGTCGTGCTGGTGGGCACATGTCTTGCATCTTCATTTCGGAAAAGGAGTATACCGCAAGCGTAAGATCGGGTGAAGATGAGGCAGCTGGCCAACGCTCGTTGAAAGAAATCGCCCCAAGCACTAGTCAAGAGGGGGCCAGCAACCACTTCACATTCGTCCTTGCGGGGGATCTGATCGCGTATATATGCAGAAGAATCCCGAATATAACTGATGATCCGACTAGCTCGAAGTTCAGACACGGGCCTGACTTCTCAGACGCCACCACCTCCGAAATCGTTCACGGGCGGCCATATATTCGTTGCGTCTTCCGGCCATTGAGCCAGACCGTAACGGAAAAATTCCAGCAGATTTGCGTCTTCCGTGTGAAAGCTGGAGTCGAGAAGGCCAGGATCGAATCCCTGGGGAATGTCCATTTGAGAGGGGCCGACGAAATGTGATGGGTCGGCGTGGATTGCCATGTCGGCAGTACCCTCCGGCAAATGAGCCGCTCTTTGGTTATTTTGCCAGGCATGAGAAGATGGCTGAGCTTGCGCGGTGTAGACCGCAGGCTGGGCGACATTGTCTCTTCCTTGAGCTTTATGTGGCACACAAGCGATCTATTCCGAGGGGAGAAACAGTTCAGTTATCGGAACTGAAAGCTCAGCCGGTAGTCAGTTGCACGTACCTCATTTGATCGGAAGGGCCTATTCGCATTGTGAAGATCGCCCTGATGGGACTCTAGCGGTTCTTTTCGTTTACGAGAAGCGTCCACTCCCCTCTGACGTGAATATTGCTTGTTTGCCAATTCGTCATCTGCAAGACAAGTATTTCCGTTAACTACCTCATCTCACCAATATACTGAATCAGACTTGCCCAACAACGTTTGCAAGGTCGAAGCCGAAGCAATGAGGCTGCTGCACCCAGATTGCAGCCTGGTGAAATTAGCCGTCAGCTCGAATCACGATTTGCAAGGCGTCTCTAAACTTACTTCAAAGCCGCTAGACAGTGTCGTAATTCCGTCAGATTCTCTTCCATTCCGCTGTGACAAAACCCTATGAACAAGGCGATGGTTGCCGTCAGCAGGGCGTAGTTCATTGCCCTTGAACCTTTCGTCAGCACTACCGTCTCACGCAACAATGCAAGATGATGCTCACCAATATCGCAACGGAATGTTCGCTCTGTCCCTCTTGTTCAGATGTTTTTCGGTGATAAAACGGACAGACTGCGTGACAGAGTCTCTTGACAAAGCAAACTTGCTGCAGGGGGTACGGCACCACGTAAGCGTGTATTACTGAACAATTTTAGCAACACTCACGCGCTCTTATAGGACTGCCCCAAGTAGATACGATGAAGGCGCAAGATACGTAAATGTCCATGGCAATTAATTGCCCGCTGCTCAGCTATAAGTCGTGTCGCATGTCTGGTATTCCTCGCAAACGCTTCGGGATCGGCGCTGACCCTGTAGAAAGGAGACAAGCGTCCCGTCACGGCGATCAAGCTCTTGTGCGTTCTGGCAATGGAGAAAGTCAGTTACCGGATCGTACCTGCCTGCTGTGTCGTAGCTTACTCTTCAATAAAATCATATCGCACCCCATCGTTACCAGTCACAAGATCTACAAAGTCCCTCACAGGGTATATGAAATGCAAGCGGTTGAGGAAGAACGTCATGTCCTGTAGTTTTTAGGCTAGTCAGCATCGACGGATAATGAAGATATGTCATGTGCGGCGTATCGAAACGTACCGTATGTCGGGACAAAGGGTGACTGGATACGGGACCGAACCCAACCAGCTCTTCGTCATTGACGTTCGCAGGCTCGATACTGCGTTGTCTATCCCACTGAACTATGTAGGTAAAGTTGTGTTCTGGTGCGTAGGTATAATCCATCTCCAACTGGCAGTCAGAGTAATGAGTAATATCCCCGTCAGCGAAAAATGAGTTGGCTTACGAGACTGAACCAGACTCGCCGAGCCGTTTCTCTGTCTGCTGCGGCAGCCCACCGAGATCCATAACGAGCGCGGGCCACAGCTTCCGTCACAACGCCTATCGGCTCTGGACCAAGCCTCGACATCCCGATATTCTGTGCAACCTGTTTAGATCAAACAAGCGCTGCAAGTCAGATACGTCGGTCAATGCGCTTCGGGAGCCAATGATCACCTTGACAGCTGTGCCCAACAGCGACCAATGTCGTTCACTCAGATTGTACGAGTGCCAGTACTCTCCTATGATTCTGATAGGAGTCGAGGTACAGACTTGCGCGGAGTCAGGGACATATCGACAACCTGATCGTCGAAAGACTTACATGAACGCTTGTAACGTCTCGATCCGATGATTTTGTGCCCAGTCGATTTTCGAGAACAACTTTTCTGTCAAATCGTTGTACGTCCGTGCCAGGCCGTCTCGTTTCCACAGCGTGATGTTCATACTTGCCAGCCTACTTTCATCCATGAGATGTAATGCCACGCAGAGGCAGGACGTACAAAGAGCCAGAAAAGACGCTCGTTCGGTGTTCAGCTGGTACAAGCCTAGCCGAAGACCTTCTTGCAGGTCGCGATATCGTGACTGAAAGGTAGGTATGTGGATGCATCGAAACCTAATGCTTGTAACTAGGTTAGAAAGCGCGGATGAATGAGGCGATGTTACGACTTACAGCCACTCGATCCTAATCAAGACGGTGCGAGACGCTTTCGTTAGCTGTCGACCCCGAAGTAGGGCAAATGCCACAGATTTATGACTCACTCTTCCAGCTGTGAACACCCCGCACATGAGGATCTGTAAGCCATCAACCGCAGGCCGAGTGACATCGAGAAATACTCACGAAATAAAGCATCACTTCGAACTCAATCGTTTCGTCCATCAACTCACGCATTGTTCTCACCACCTCTTGCACGTCCACTTCTCCAGCTGAGGGTGTCGGTATCGAATCTTTTACGTGTATTGAAGAAGACAAGCGGCCTGTGTCGATAGGTGCTTCTATAACACAAGGCGACAAACGTGTAAGCGAGGGGAGAGATTGACAGGGATACTAAACTGGCATACCGCTCGACCGATCACGAGTTTTGAACAGATGCTCTCGCCTCTCCAGATTCTGCGTTCGGGAAAAAGCTACGTCCTGCGGGTGCAAGATTTAATGTCTTTTCGACATATATTCCTCGCAAAGAACGTACCTCGAGGGCCATCGAATCATTGTAATTCGTCATATCCGGTGACGCCTCTCTCGTTGGCTGTCTCTGCATATCAATGAGTTCGTCGTGTAGCATCAGACGTCTTCCTTCGACAGGCAGAGTCGACGCTAATGGTTCATAGTCGAATGATACTCCGCGCCGGCGATCGTTGCCGTCGATACCTGCAAGAAGGCCGGGTAATGGAGCATTGGTTGCCAAATGGTCCAAGCCCGTTCCGCTCATGTGTCCAGTTGCAGTCCTTTCCACATTTCCTCTTGCACCTGAATCGCTCATCCGAATTTGTCCCTCAAGAGCGCGTACCCGTCGCACTAGGGTATCGAAATCATCCAGAGAAGGGAAAAGAGGGCGGTCACTGATAGTGCAAGAGCCGACCATAGGTAAGAAACGCGAATTCAAGGCCAGGGAATGCTTGAACGTACGTAATCGTCTCGTCTCTGTCTTTCCGATATTCTACACATTTCGATATCTCTCCCCTCGCCGCACAATTCCCACAAGGCAGTTGACTAGATGTGTATAAATGCGCTCAGCCCAGGATACCACGTCATACCACATAGAGTTAGAACAGTTCACCTACCGGTCGCATTTCTGTTTCCTGCGTCGACATTCTGACATTCGTTGGAGCAATAAAGCGACGGCCGGGATGAGTAGGGGCCTAGGAGTGGCAGACGACCGCTATACTGCGCTTACCTGTACACGACTGTACTGGTCGATTCTTACGCTCTTGAAGAGCGAGGAGAGCCGTCGGATCGTCTTCATACGAGAAAGTCGGAAAGGGCTAGTGTGGCAGCAGGCAATTAGCAGAGGTACTAGCCTTGGCTAATAATAAAGAGTTGCATCGCTCACCGAGTCAATCATGGTGAGATCGGTTTCATCTTTTGCATGTAAACCGCTCCTCAATCCTACCTGTAGACTTGCGGAAAATCTTTACGAAGCAAAGCCAGATTGGTTTCTTTTCGAGAAGACAGTTGTTCAGCTGGTGCGAGGTTGCGAGGTTCCTGTGCCTTTCCTCGAATCTCGATCGTATGGCGCCCCACGCTCGGATTAGTCGGGTCCGATCTCAACAGATTAGTAAATAACTATATTAAATAACTATATTAAATAACTATATTAAATAACTATATTATTATGGAGCGCATTCTGTGCCAGAGTGGGTAAACTGCAAATGGGCAAGTGGGCGGGGCAAAGTGGGGAAGTGGGAAAATGGCAGTGGCAGCGCGCGGCGAGTGTTCCACACAATAATGATGCCCGAAAATCGATACCACCCTTTCCTGTAACCTGTAAACCATATTACAAGTAACATTTATGCAAGCTGTAGGACACCCAAAAGCTCAGATCTGTCCATGGATATAGATCAGCGTGTCACCTGAGATACAAAATCGAGGACGGAGTATGACTTATTTGCGCCTGTCTCGAGAGCTCACAATCTACTAATGAGGTTATGCAAGTATCTCGTACTTTACCCTTTTGTCCTTTTGCTAATTCGAACCTGTGCAGTAATTCTGTAGTTCGCCACCAGGTTGTAGAATCAGTTGGATTAGTAGTCTCTGATATTGGTATTGTCATTTTGTCACTTTGTACTAAAAATAGCAAAGATTTCTCAGTCACTTTGTCATTTTGTCGCTTTGTCACTTCTATCTTCGGAACGAAGTGACAAAGATAGGTTGTAGCCCATAGGTCGCTTAGGAGCACCTGGGATGGGTTGGTTTCGCCACCCAATCCCGACGTCTATATAATGCAGCTAGATTAGTTGTAGGTTTCGCCTCTCATGAATTATGAAACACGCTTTTCCTCCCTATCTCCTGATTAGCGCCCTTGATTGAAACTAGCTATAATACTAAGTAATACCCTTAGACTCGCTCCTATAAGCGGTTTACATATTACATTTAGTAAGTTAGTAGTTTACCTTATACGGTACACATAGTCGCGAAGCGAAATACTCTCTGACTGATCCCACCTAAAGGCCTTGTACTGTATTTTAGGTAGTACATTATAATTCATATACTATACGATCAATCCAACGTTACCCGGCTCTTACACTCAGATACGAGCTCTAGCTCCGGCACTAGCTCCGACTCTAGCTCTGGCGTTGACCGCAGAGCTCAAGCAGACAACAGAAAGGAGAAGAAGGCGTCTAAACATAAATCCAAGAATTCAAAGCACAAAAAGAAGAAAGGCAAGAAAGATGTCGATCCCGATATGTGGAGGGAGTTTGAACAGTATCAACGCTCCAAGGGGGGAACCGCAGCTGCTCTCGCTGCTCAAGCTTCAGCCGGTAATTATCCCAAAACTCAGTCTAGCGTGACTCCTCAACACTCCGAGACAGTGCGTGTTGCAATGGGTGTTTTATTCGCACCAAAGCCTGGGCAGTCAAGTGCTGGTTCCGGAGTTAAACAGAGGAAAGTCAGAAGGAATCGAAGCCGAGAGCGTACGGTACATTCGGCGGAAACGATTGTTATGTGAGCAATTATCCTCCTTTTATAGATTCCGCCAATGGCGATCTGACCTCGCGTGAATTTGCTTGCTGTAGCTCATTTACATAGTCGCCAGCGTCCTATTGGCTCTTCGCGAGTCCGTTTTCACCCACACCGAACACACTTGTCGCGGGCCAGTAGTTAGTATTTCGTAATATACGTAATGCGGATACTGCCGTTGTAACTGGATCCTAGCACAAGTTATGCAATAGCTTATTACGTAAGACTGGACTGATACTTACCGGAAGTGGAAGACGAAGGGTAGCTAATCCTGAGAAAGTCTTGCACTCAAGGTAGCTTCGGAATTAAGAGGTAATCAAAGGGTGAATCATAAAGCATGAGAGCTATTACAAGAGGGGCACGAAAGCCAGCTATATATACATATTTGGGATGGCTACCTCTCCTAGAGTAGCTGCTGAGTACTTCCTAAGGAATTCGAGAAAGTCTTCCTGAGGAAGTCGAAGAAGTCTTCCCGAGGAAGTCGAGGAAGTGCTTCCCGAGGCAGTCAAAGGAAGTCCTTCTCGAAGAAGTGGGAGGAAGTACTTCCTAAGGAACTGGCTGAGACAGGAGCAGGATCATACAAAGGTAGGCCGTATCTCTACAACACTATCGAGCGTGAGTTCGATGCTCTAGAGAAAGCCGGATACGTTCGCCGAGTCAAGATCTTCGCAGACGCGAACGGCGACGAAATCGAGATGGCAATACGGAGCGCATTCGGTCTCAAAGGGTCCTCAGTCTGGCTTCTACCTCGCACGATACGGCGCCGGCAAGACCAAGCTCTCTTCACAAGTGTAAGGAGACTGACGACTCATGGGCAGTCCTCCTGGCTACGGCCTTCCCGTACCTATGGCTGCCATGGCCCCTCTCTTCCGAGTCTGGCAGGCCACCGAGTAGAAGGAGAAGAAGAAGAAGATCTGGTGGAACTTGTCTGGAACTCTTATGGAAACTTCTGTTGTACTAGTAGCTGAAAAGACAAAACCAAGTACAAAAGTAGTTGTCTGGACTTGTAGCTAAATAGCCTCGTGACCGAATCGACTTGTGACTGAACTAGCTTGTGACTAGCCCAACTTGTAATTCTATTGACTTGTAGTCTGGAACAGGAAATGCTGTACCTTGACACAGAAGCCAAACTGACTCACAATCCTCACCACTGCTGAGCTACCGCTCACCGTGCTCAAGCCCGTCAGTGCTTACCAAAGCTTTCTGTTGACTGCGTTATACACGTCACCAGCAATACCCCACGGAATCATACAGGCCGTTCTGCTGCATACTTTGCCAGCGCTTGCTGCGCCTGCCGAATCTACGAACTCTGCCTAAGGAGGATTGCGCCTTTAGCTAAACGCTTTGTGCTCTAGCGATACCAGTTATGCCCGCTCTGCCAACATCCTTGCCCGTCTCGCCACTGCTCAAACTGCCATCGCAACGGATGGAGACAGCAACACAAACCATCACCTACTTTAGAGACTCATGGGCTACGTAGGGCAAACTGACGTTCGACACCATTCCTAACGTGTATATATAGCAGTCCGATTCAGTTGTAACATTTGCTTCTATGACTTATTATGACACGCTTTACCAGAGATACTAGAAGCGCCACTGGCCTCGTACCAACTTTGTATTCAGCCTTTTAACCTCATCAACACTTCCACCACTAAGACAACCACCTTACACAATCCCGCTAGTCGTAGATAACATTATCACACGAACCCTAGTGCCTTGTGTAACAGCCTTATTCTGTAACCACTCAGTAATTATCCTAAGTCTTGCTATACAAATTCTTTATTAACATCAGCCTTAGTAACTGAGCTGGTTAGTGTCTAAGTAATATTGGACTCAGATCAATACGAGGACTGCGTGCCTTAAAGTCGGGGACATACCCCTGTTGTGGAGACGACAGCGGTGCGCGGTGATGTTGCTGCACACGAACAAGGTATGGCAACGTCCAGCCTTGCATACAGAGGTGAGGTGGTGGCTGGATCCGTTTGGTATCTCTGACGTTGGTGCGTTGGACGTACTGTTGGAAAGGAACGAGAGGGTGGAAGGGGCACTTCATGTTAGTGCGATTGCCGTACATTAGATGATGCATGATAAGGGAATCTTACCGAAGTGATAGATCGTGATACGTGACCGCGCTTTATCAGAGATCAGAATAGGTCAACACAGGGAGTGGAGGGAATGAATGCGACGAACGATAAGGAAAGGGCAGCAGATCCGTAGATACATGCCGCTCTTCAGTCACAATACATGCTATTTCATAGAGAAAGGCCTCCCCCTTGAGGCAATGACTATGCAATGGACCGAAAGGTAGCTAAGTGGAGAGGCTCAATTCTTGGAGGGAACTACGGACTTGCGAGCTTACTTAGCTAATGGACGAAAGTTAACTAAGACTGGAAAGAATGGCATTCAGCTCGAGGAATTCTGGGTTATATGTGTTGAGAAGAGGCTTACCAAGGTGCATGATGAGCGACACCGCCGGCCGCTCTCTACGGGAAGCCCACAGAAGACTTCTACTCCATCTCTTATGTTCCTGCTTTATGCCCAGCACCTCTACGCACGCGATGTGGTGTGTATCGGCGGAGCCGTTCACACGGGAGATTGCGTGGATACAAAACGACTATATGCATACACTACAAGATTGTCAGACGTTTTAGTTCATGATACGGCGTTGGGAAGGAAGAAAATGCGGAAATGGAAGGTACAAAACGAGAGGGGTGTGGATGTAGAGAGGGAACAGGAGAGGGAGAGGAGATCACGACAGTGATGGTGGCAGACGAAGGACACGTGATAGTGTAGACATGGATGTGGGAGAGGGAGAGGGGTCGACGTTGGCAGCGGTGGTAGAAGAAGGAGGTGTGATGGTGTAGAGGGCTTATTCTCTGCTTACAAGCACCGACCGATACACCAGCACAGGGAGCACCGCATGTTCTCACTTCCTTTGCCATTCACTAGTTCCAGTCCTTCTGACAATAGTCATCCACGATGATGAGGCAAGCGGCAATCATAGGACATTGATGGCATAAACTATAAGAATACAGAGAGAAGCTGTGCAAAAGAGCAATCAGTAACTTGCAGAACGGAACGACTTGTGCTGACAGGAACTCACTTCTGACTATAGAGATCACGTCTCCGGATGACGTGACCATGCAGCTGGCGAACAAGGGTGGAACGGAGCGATGATAAGAAGCCGGCTCGAGCGATGGGCATAGAATTCATACGTGAAAGGGCGATAATACAACGATTCGGTGGTGCAATAGATGTTCCTCGTACACAGCTATCCGTTTGTTGTCCAGATGGTTGGCAGGCGGTCGATCGTAGGGATTTACGGCTCTCGATTTTGCTTATTATTCAAGGCAGCCAGGTGTCTCTGACATGAAAATCCGGTTTACTTCTCTGGAGGACACGACTGCCTGCTTGCGCGTGGTCAGTTTCCAGTTAGGGCTGCCTAACTTGTCCGATCAGGCTGGACTAGGTCTGCCTAATTGGAACGCGCGTGAAAATTGGCTGTGATCCGTGTCCAGCCTAAAAGCGGGTCCTCCGGACGGACTGCAGTCCCACCGCGCGGACACAAGGTACTGATAGTATCTAATCATAATACTAGTCACGTGGTTCGATCCCACATTCGTCATAGTTCTTAGCCTTGCCCTGTCCTGAGGCTGGTGTCTGCCATCGAGCCCTCGCCCATCCCTGACAGTATCTTGCTCTCACTACCTCTTGGTCTCACGACACCACCTCAACCTTCATCTTCACCACCTCGACCTTCATCTTCACCAATCATATTCACCTTACGTAATCAACTTTCTTGGTCATTAAATATCAAAATAAATCTTTTTCAAAGTTCAACTCGACTTCAGTGTCGGTCACTTTGGAAGTACAGTATCGACTTAATTGTTGAATTGTATTGATCTAATTTTGATAGCAAGCCAACCACCTTCGCCAACATGTTGTCCATCGCCCTTGTCATGTACCGCTGGTTCATGATGGCTGTTCAACCCTTCCACGCTTCGCATCTGGCCCTGGACTTTTGCCCTCCGACAATATTCTTATGGAACCCGCTCAAGACCCTGTAGCCTCAAGCAATGTGGATAACGCGGCGTTACTTAGTCGGCTAGCGGAACTTGAAGAAAGGGTTCGACAAAGCTCTCAACAACCCACAATCACCTCGTACACTCCTTCTCTTCCAAAAGAACCCAAGTTGAAATCGCCCTCTCCCTTCAAAGGCAACAAAGCAGAAGCGGAAGAGTTTATCCTCAAATGCCAATCCATCTTCGACATATGCCATCGAACCTATCACGATGACAGAACGAAATTGGCCTTTGTCTTTAACTTGTTGGAAGGAGATGCCTACCAATGGCTCAAACCGGCTTTACTCAGTCAACAAAAGCAAAGCTGGACGGAATCTTGGGAAGAGTTCAAGGACGAATTCTTCAAGAACTTCGCCGATTCCGACATCAAAGAAACCTCAAGGCAAAAGCTTAAGGCCTTGAAGCAAACAACTTCAGCAAGCACGTATGCTACCGATTTCAAGAAGTACGCACTGTACTTGGACTGGAGCGACGAGGCCCTGCGACAGGCCTTCTTCGATGGCCTTAAACCCGACGTCCAAGACCGACTTCTTTCTCCTCAACGATTCGCGTCTTTCTACGAAATCGTCGACGCTGCCATCGAATGGGACAACCTGCTGTTCCGAAGACGCCGATCTCATCCCGCACTTCGTACATCTCGACCATTCGCCAATGCTCGAGAAGTCACTTGTCCTTCACTTGTGAACGTCTACAAACCCGCTGAAACTTCCGTCAAAGGCCCTTGGCCCATGGATATTGATTCCGTTCAGCCTCGAAAGCCTCTTACTCAAGCCGAAAAGGACGAACGAAGAAAGAAGAACTTGTGCTTGTACTGTGGTAAACCAGGTCACCAAGTTCAAGACTGCCGAGCCAAACCTTCGTCTCAGAAACTATCCGCCCTTCATGAGACTTCGGAAAACGAAAATCCCCACCAGTAAAGAAGGAAACTGCGTTGGGGTCAGCTCCTCTTAACCTTCGATTCAAGATCTCCACCTTGCAACCCGAACCTCAACTCAACCTACCAGTCAAAATTTCCTGGAGGAATTCGGCAAACTCTATTGTACTACCTGCAATGGTAGACTCTGGAGCCACTCAGTGCTTCATCCACAAATCATTGGTCGAAAGATTCGACGTACCAGTCACGACACTTCGTCAACCCATAGCCCTTGATGTGGCTGATGGACGACCTATTAAATCAGGCGCCATCACACACAAAACCTCCGTTGTTTCCATGAGTGTCAGAAGCCACCATGAGAAAATCGACCTTTTCGTTACGAATATCGGTCAACACTCCTTGATCCTTGGTACTTCTTGGTTAAAGAAGCACAATCCTGGTATCGACTGGACCAATCGAACTATCGACTTCAGATCCGACTTCTGTCGAGCTACTTGTTTGCAAAGGGTCTTTACCCCTTTCAGCGATAAGCAGCCACTCCAGTCGCCTACTTCGAAACAATCGCACAAGGCCAGCAAAACACCAACTCCGCCCACAGTTATCCCTGTTCCCGAGAAGTCGTACAATCAAGAGTACACTTCAATCTTCAGTAAACCCTTGCCAACACCGAAAACATCCATCGGGACGATTGGCTTGAGGTCCCTCAAGCACTTGATTAACAAAGGACAAGTCGCATCCATAGTCGCTCTTGACCTGCAAACAGGCGAGAAGCTCAACCTCAGTACCATGAACCACTACTCGTCAAAAGACGACTCCGGGATGGAAGCAGCAACTTCCGATCCCAATATTCCCGAAGAGTTCTTGGAATTCGCCGACGTCTTCAGCAAAACACTAGCTGATCGTCTTCCCGAGCACACTCAATACGATCATACTATGCCCCTAGAACCTGGCTCGAAGCCGCCTTTCGGTCCGATTTACTCCTTGTCCGCCACCGAACTCAAAGCCTTGGACAAATATCTACAGGAAAACCTAGCCAAAGGGTTTATCCGTCCTTCTTCGTCACCTGCAGGAGCTCCGATTCTCTTCGTAAAGAAGTCGGATGGTTCCTTGCGCCTCTGCGTGGACTATCGTGGCTTGAACAAAGTCACAATCAAGAACCGATATCCACTGCCTCTTATTCAAGAAAACCTCGATCGACTTCAAGACGCCAAGTACTTTAGTAAAATCGATCTTCGAGGTGCCTATAACCTCATCCGAATAGCAGCCGGAGAAGAGTGGATAACCGCTTTCCGCACTCGTTACGGATTATTCGAATATCTAGTTATGCCTTTCGGCTTAACCAATGCCCCGGCTTCGTTTCAACAGCTCATGAACGAAGTCCTCCGAGAATTCCTCGACATCTCAGTCATAGTCTACCTGGACGACATCTTGATCTACAGTAAAACCAGGGAAGAGCACATCCACCATATAACTCAGGTTCTGGAACGGCTACGAAAGCATCGTCTCTGGGCCAAAGCAGAGAAGTGCCGCTTTTTCCAAAACTCAGTGGATTTCTTAGGTTATATCGTTTCTCAAGATGGCGTTTCCATGGATCCCGCCAAAGTCAAAGCTATCCTAGAATGGCAACCGCCCAAATCAGTAAAGGACATCCAAGTATTCCTTGGCTTTGCCAACTTTTACCGAAGATTCATCAAAGGTTACTCCAAAATCACCGAACCTTTGACTCGTCTACTCCGAAAAGACACCAAATTCGAATGTTCGGATAAAGCTCAGAAAGCTTTCAACACATTGAAAACGGCATTCACCACAGCCCCGATCTTGACGCATTTCGATCCTCAGCATCCCATAGTCCTCGAAACCGATGCCTCCGACTACGCCCTTGCCGGAATCATCTCTCATCCCGATTCGCATGGGAATCTACAACCCATAGCATTCTATTCTCGGAAATTCAATGATGCAGAGTTGAACTACGAAATCTACGATAAAGAACTGTTGGCCATAATACAATGCCTCAAAGAATGGCGTGCATATTGCGAAGGTTCTTCCCAGACAATCACTATATACTCAGATCACAAGAATCTGGAGTATTTCGCCACATCCAAAGTCCTTACACGCCGGCAAGCACGTTGGTCCGAGTTCCTATCTCATATGGACTTCAAAATCATCTACCGAACTGGTACTCAGATGGGTAAGCCAGACGCCCTGACTCGGAGGTCAGAGCTTCAAGGGGGGAGTAAAGCCTCTGAAGCGGCTCCGAAAGCACTCCTCGGAGCAAAACATTTCTTGGAGAACATCACCAGTACCGAACATCCTCCGAGTTCGTTCGACATCGCTCCCATCAACCACAGAGTCGAGCCTCCGGAACTCCCCTACTCCGATATACCTCACCGTATTCTGGAACTACAAAATAGCGATCCAGAACTCAAGCATATTCGCGAATTACTTCAACATGTCGACATACCTTACACGGCTGAAGACCTTGAACTTACGAAAGGCTTCACTCTCAACGAAATCGATTTGTTGCAATACAACAACCGCATATACATTCCACCCGATCATGCATTAAAGATATCGATCTTACAACAATGTCATGACTCTCCCCTTGCCGGACATCTAGGCCAAGCCAAGACATATGCCTTGGTATCTCGTCACTACTACTGGCCAGGACTACGAGCGTTCATCAACACATACATTTCGGGTTGTCAGACTTGCCAACGAAACAAGTCCCCTCGTCATCAGCCCGTGGGACTTCTACAGCCATTACCCGTTCCGACAGGTCCCTGGAAATCTTTATCGATCGATGCCATCGTCAAGCTTCCTTCATCGGACGACTACGATTCTATTATGGTCATCGTCTGCCGCCTGACAAAGATGGCCCACTTCCTCCCGTTCAAGGAAGACGGTTTCACTTCTGAACATCTAGCCAAGATGTTTAGATTTATATTCCGACTACATGGAATACCAGAGGATATAGTATCCGATCGTGGACCTATATTTACCTCGAAATTCTGGAGAGCCTTTACTTCTGGCCTCGGAATCAAACTCAACTTCAGTACTGCTTTTCACCCTCAGTCTGATGAGCAGACCGAAAGAGTGAATCAGGTACTCGAACAATACCTTCGAATGTTTGTGAACTATCAACAAGACAACTGGTCTGAACTGCTTGACAAAGCAGAGTTCACATACAATAACACGGAACATAGCTCCACGAAAATGAGCCCGTTCTTCGCCAATCTAGGATATCACCCACTAGATCCCTCCGTACCGTTTCCAGAAACGGGTAACCCAGCTGCCCAAACCCACCTCCGAGAAATCGAAGGCATTCGGCCTATACTTATGGAAAATGTGCGCAAGGCTCAAGCCGACTACTCCAAATTTCACAACCGAAAAGTCAAGTCTCACTTAAACTTGGCTGACCAACCTCTATTCTCGGTTGGAGATAAGGTATGGCTCAACTCCCGAGACATCACCACTTCCCGGCCTGCCAAGAAGCTCGATCATAAACTTCTTGGCCCTTTCAATATCATCGAGAAGATCTCCGACTTGGCGTATCGCCTAGATCTTCCGCCTACGATGGATGTCAACAATACATTCCATGTGTCAAAACTAGAACCTTTCAAACAAGGTCATCCCGATCAGCCGCAACAAGACTCTCCCGAGATAATCGTCGAAGGAGAGCGTCGGTACGTTCCCGAACGCATATTAGATGGAGGACTCGATGACTCCACCAACCAGTACATGTACCTTGTTCACTGGGAAGGCTATCCCGACTCCGAAGATACTTGGGAGCCTTACCGTGAACTCAAACACCTTACCACCTTCAAAAGATTTCGCAAAATCCACAAACATGATCGAGAAATGTTTCCGCCAACATAGTTCCCAGACTCAAGACAACCAAGGGTCACCGATCCTGACAAACAAGGCTCAGGGACTTCGCCCTAAATCGGGGGGTGCTGTCATGAACCGACAGAGCCCACTGATCGAACAGTACTCTCGCCGACATAATCAACTCTGGAAGTCAACGGCGGTTGAGCCTCACCCGCTGATCCTCACCCGCTGATCATCACCGGCTGCGCACCACCCGCTGCGCACCACCCGTTGATCATCACCCGCTGCGCATCGCCATGGTGCGGCGACGCCCAGCACGGCACAGCACAGCACAGCACAGCACAACACAGTGCATCGACAGCACGCTGTCCCAACAGCCTCCACTTTCGCCATCGATTCTGCTTAGGGCCCTTGGAGACCCTAGGGCTGCCTAGTCCCTCGGATAACTATATAAGGAGAGCTTTTGAATGGTATTTGCCACCCACTTGTATTCGTCCTTGCTCCTTAGAGCAAGATCATATGTCAATGACTTATATTATCTAATCATAATACTAGTCACGTGGTTCGATCCCACATTCGTCATAGTTCTTAGCCTTGCCCTGTCCTGAGGCTGGTGTCTGCCATCAAGCCCTCGCCCATTCCTGACAATACACGTGGGATACAGCTCCCGGATCTCCAGTTCCTCTCTCTGGATGATAGAGAGGGTCCCAGTATCTGCGATGTAATGGTAGTTCTTCTGTTCAACGGGAAGACGAATCAGGAAGGGCGAACGCAATACATGGGAGCGATGCGCAACAAAGACTGGAGTTGCTGTCCGATGGGAGCGTTAGCGATGTGGCTCTTCTATCGGTAAGTAACATGATGATCTACATTGCATACGAGCAGAAGAGTCGTGTCTAAGGGGTGTAAGTTACATAGATTCCATATCAGTGGAGAGACGTTCGGCGAAGAGTGCGCGTCATTTCCCAAACTTGATGAGCCGGAAGAATGGTACCCACTTTGGCTATTCCCCGGAAAATCCGCCCTTCATCCAATGACATCCGATGCTCACTACAAAGCTGTCAAAACCGTACTCGAGAATTCAGGAATGGACTCAGAGTCCAAGTCAGTGACGCACATCTTCCGAGGTTCTGCAGCTCGGATGGCGGATCTGAAAGGCGCTGGAGAGAGCGATATTAGAAGGGCGGGACGATGGGATATGTCATCCATGACACAATACTACCTGACAACCCTTCCGAGGGAGACCATGCGCGTGTTGGCAGGGTTCTACATACAGCCTGGTACCTTCTGGCTTGCCAGAGATCTGGACCCACCTAAGGAGCTAGAAGACCTAATTTTTCCACAAGCTCAGCTTTGGTAAGAGTCAACAAGAATGCTGATTCCTGAAGCTAGACTTACAGCTGATGCAACCACTTCCATTCTCCCCGATAGGCTTCTCAAGTTACAGGTCTCAAAGACGAAAAGCTTGGCCGCACGAGGGTTCCTTACGCTCCTTACCCGCCTTCGAAGAATCTTGCTGCAGGACTGTGCCCTGCTACAGCGGACTCTTCCGAGCCACCTCCTCTTCAAGCACGAAATATTCCGAACCCCGTCTTTTGTGCTCTTTGCCGAGCGTGTGGGCACGAACGTTGAAAGCGGTGTCCATCCGCGACAAGTAATCCTACAACAAGCAATGCCTCAGTTAGCCGACTCGATAGATGCCATGCGAGGATCGATGGGAAATAAAGTCGCCGACTTACAGAACATCGTCGTCCAAGAGACAGCCTCCCTACGAGCCGACTTGGTCCCAGTGATGGAAAAGCTGGGGGATGCACAGAGGAGGAATGGAATGGCAATTCAGGGGGTCTCATCGGCGGTAAGGATGCTGGCGAAAGGCTTGCAGACGATCTCTACAGGAGTGTTCGAGACGAGGCTACGGTTGACCGAAGACGACAATTCAGGGGCAGGCGAAGGGGTTGGGCAAAGGGAAGTTGCGTCAGGATCGTTGAATGACTTGTTGTCACAGCTCGAAAGGGCAGGCACAGACTCACTACAAGCATCCACCGACGTGGTCCCCTCCCAATGGCCCAACCCAACTGCGAACGCATTGACGAAGGCACCCGGTTCCTCCAATCTA
Organism: Naganishia vaughanmartiniae; assembly: GCA_030039245.1. NCBI lineage: Eukaryota > Fungi > Basidiomycota > Tremellomycetes > Filobasidiales > Filobasidiaceae > Naganishia > Naganishia vaughanmartiniae. The sequence continues at coordinate 47,606 of JASBWU010000001.1, read as the reverse complement.
CCACATGTTCCCGTGCCCAAGGTTTTCGTGCTGGAAAAGAATCACGCGACGGTGGCGGAGCTGTGGAGAGAATGGAGACAAGGAGTGTTCAGCCGACCATCAGTAGAGGAGATGATCGCCCATGGCTACTCGAAGTCAGAAGCTCAGAGGAAATTGTTCTCACGAAGAAAGGTCATCATTGATGAGGTCATCCGACTTGCGAAAGAGAGGACCCAACCGGAGGAGCATGTAGTCACGGCACTTGACATCTACGTGAGTGCCAACAGGATATCGGTTTCCAAGTTGCAGGAGATGATCAAAGAAAGGATGAAAGAAGGGAGAGGTGGCGCTATATGGTTGGAGGGCACCTCAAGTGCAGGAAGAAGCGATGTACTGTATATGTATAAGGTTTCATAAGCTATATCTGTGATGGTGTGACGCAGTTGTATAATCAGCATTTACCCGTTTGATAGATTCACATGGAGATGTTTACTCACATTACAACACTACGGGTATGGTCGATGCCCTCCCTTGTTTTTCTCAAAGAGGGTGGGGCCGTCGGGGGCATGCCCCTGTTGTAAAGACGACAACGGTGCGCGGTGATGTTGCTGCACACGAACAAGGTATGGCAACGTCCAGCCTTGCATACAGAGGTGAGGTGGTGGCTGGATCCGTTTGGTATCTCTGACGTTGGTGCGTTCGACGTACTGTTGGAAAGGAACGAGAGGGTGGAAGGGGCACTTCATGTTAGTGCGATTGCCGTACAATAGATGATGCATGATAAGGGAGTCTTACCGAAGCGATAGATCGTGATACGTGACCGCGCTTTATCAGAGATCAGAATAGGTCAACACAGGGAGTGGAGGGAATGAATGCGACGAACGATAAGGAAAGGGCAGCAGATCCGTAGATACATGCCGCTCTTCAGTCACAATACATGCTATTTCATAGAGAAAGGCCTCCCCCTTGAGGCAATGACTATGCAATGGACCGAAAGGTAGCTAAGTGGAGAGGCTCAGTTCTTGGAGGGAACTACGGACTTACGAGCTTACTTAGCTAATGGACGAAAGTTAACTAAGACTGGAAAGAATGGCATTCAGCTCGAGGAATTCTGGGTTATATGTGTTGAGAAGAGGCTTACCAAGGTGCATGATGAGCGACACCGCCGGCCGCTCTCCACGGGAAGCCCACAGAAGACTTCTACTCCATCTCTTATGTTCCTGCTTTATGCCCAGCACCTCTACGCACGCGATGTGGTGTGTATCGGCGGAGCCGTTCACACGGGAGATTGCGTGGATACAAAACGACTATATGCATACACTACAAGATTGTCAGACGTTTTAGTTCATGATACGGCGTTGGGAAGGAAGAAAATGCGGAAATGGAAGGTACAAAACGAGAGGGGTGTGGATGTAGAGAGGGAACAGGAGAGGGAGAGGAGATCACGACAGTGATGGTGGCAGACGAAGGACACGTGATAGTGTAGACATGGATGTGGGAGAGGGAGAGGGGTCGACGTTGGCAGCGGTGGTAGAAGAAGGAGGTGTGATGGTGTAGAGGGCTTATTCTCTGCTTACAAGCACCGACCGATACACCAGCACAGGGAGCACCGCATGTTCTCACTTCCTTTGCCATTCACTAGTTCCAGTCCTTCTGACAATAGTCATCCACGATGATGAGGCAAGCGGCAATCATAGGACATTGATGGCATAAACTATAAGAATACAGAGAGAAGCTGTGCAAAAGAGCAATCAGTAACTTGCAGAACGGAACGACTTGTGCTGACAGGAACTCACTTCTGACTATAGAGATCACGTCTCCGGATGACGTGACCATGCAGCTGGCGAACAAGGGTGGAACGGAGCGATGATAAGAAGCCGGCTCGAGCGATGGGCATAGAATTCATACGTGAAAGGGCGATAATACAACGATTCGGTGGTGCAATAGATGTTCCTCGTACACAGCTATCCGTTTGTTGTCCAGACTGGTTGGTTGGCTGTCGATCGTAGGGATTTATGGCTCTCAATTTTGCTTATCTAATCAAGGCAGCGAGGTATCTATGACATGATAATCCGGTTTACCTATCTGGAGGACACGACTGCCTGCTTGCGCGTGGTCAGTTTCCAGTTAGGGCTACCTAATTTGCTCGATCAGGCTGGACTAGGTCTGCCTAATTGGAACGCGCGTGAAAATTGGCTGTGATCCGTGTCCAGCCTAAAAGCGGGTCCTCCGGACGGACTGCAGTTCCACTGCGCGGACACCAGGTACTGATAGTGGTATCTCTATAAGCATTCACTATTCGATATCAGAGGGGATGCTGGCAGGCCAAGTGAATCTGAATACCCATGAGGCTTTCGTAACCTTTCGTGTCATATGCATTTTATCATTTCGATGGACAGAGGATGGATATTGCTATGCAGCCCTTGACCACCCGTTATTCAGCCAGCCAATCCAGACCTTTTCAGAGCTGTAAAATGCATTCAACCCCACACGTCGGAAAAACTCGCTATCGCGAGGACCGGAACCGGGTCATCACGCGAGTCTCGGAACGGAAGGTGACATCGCGCGCTAGTTGTAATGTCCGTATCTCGCCTTTTCTTACTTTCTTGGTCTTTCTTGCTCGGAGAGATAGGGCTGGCTAGGGAAACTTTTGCGTGTCAGCATTCGTTAGTCGGCGAGAAACGATGGTAGTAGTTGGATTAGGTAAGTTATCCTGAGGAGGAGGAGGAGTCCGACAACGCAGTCAGCTGATCTCCGCCTCCTCCGCATATCCCCACAGCGCACAGCCAGCCCAAGGAGATGCGACATGTTCCTACTATTGTTCTTCCCCAACCCAGCTTTCGGACCCGCGGCTCTTGGCGAGCTTCAAACCAAGCAGCTGTTTCAACTCGACTGACGGAACATATTTTGTCTACTCGGCCGGGCTGTTAAGGATATCGATTCTCAAATAGAAAGTGAGATATAAGGAATCGGTTTGGTCAAGGTGCCGTGGTCCGAACTTCGTCGCTGTCCGACAGTTCAGAACTGACATCACAAGGCATACAAGTAAGCACCTTCGTTACTGCCTACTATGTCGTATATTTACCTCTTGCTGTTCACAGCAACACAACCGCAATGCACGCCATCACCTCGCGCAACTCGACGCCTAGCAGATCACCTCATCATTCACCCTCACACCAACCGCTGCACGCCAATCCCGTAACGATACCGCCTCCACAAACAACAGACCTACCGCATGCCAATGCCCTACGGTACAAGCATCTTTATGGATTCCCGCAGACATCTGCTCTGCCGAACGAGCAAGGATCAGAAGTTTCTCCGAGGCGAGAGAGCGTGACGACGGACGGGAGTGATGCAGAGTATGTCGAGTATGTGGTGGAAAATCCGGGAGCGAGTGGGAGTCCGACCATCTCGGATTCGACAATAAGAACCAGATCAACAAACACCAGCTCCCTCGGCGCCGATCACGCAAACCTTGCATCCTCAGCTTCACCAACTGCTTGGCTGTCATCCTCGTCCTTTGCGTCGTCGTCATTATCACCATCGACATCGGGCGTCGCGGCGGTGTTTCCGCTTTCGAGTGCTGTTAGGCAGGGGGGGATGGTAGAGTTGGAAAGTGTGATTTCGGAAAAAGTAGTGAACGTTGAGGATGTCTCTCGGGTAGCGGGCAATGACGATCTCGATCTCGAGACGCTCTCGGACGGAGCATGTACTCCACGGCAGGAGGCGTCAAACAATGTCTACCAAGGAACGTCCCCACGCACACGAACAATCCAACACTCGTCAACCCGTATACCGTTCAACAACCTCCGCACGACCTCGTCCTCCTCATCCTCATCCGACGTAACACCAGAGGAAGACGAATTCCGCTGCTCAACATGCCATCATGCAGGTATCTGCGCCGACCTGATCATGCAAGACCCAACCTTCAAATGCGGGAACACGATGACCACGACTTCCGTCACTGGGTTACGTGAACGGCGTGGCGAGCGCGAGGGTTCGAGGCGAGGGGTGGAGAAGACACCGTGGACGGGTCAAAGGATACGGGACGTTATTGAGCCGGCTGTTGTTGGTGGAGACGGCGCGCGGTTGAGGGTTCTGCAAGGTGGTGTGGATTATGTGAGGTATGATGAGGAAGGTGGTGATACAGAGCGGAAGGTGGCGGATATGGAGGATTTAGGACGAGCGATGCGGGGAACGAGTCTTGCGTCGCCGGCGCATCAGTACGACTTTGCGACGTCGCCAACGGTTCGAACGTCGTCGAGTTCGAGGAACCCTCCACGTCCTGCGTTATCATCAACATTGTCTGGACGTACGCAGCGCCGCTCGTGGAATGATATTCGCGTCGAGTATCCTGCGGCATCGCTCAATACGCACGAACCGCACGAGGATACATTGCCACCAGAGCCAGACTCGACAGAAACGACAGGTGTGGACAGTTCCGATGAGGCGGTGATGACACCTTCGTTCCCGACTTTCACTCAACTCGCAAACGACGGTACCTCAACCCTCGACGAGTCGCTCAAAAACGCTGCTTCTTCGCGTTCACGTTCACGAAACAAGCACATTCCGCCTGCCAGCGCATTGTGGGCAATTGAGAATGTCGTTGCTGCTGTGCTTGGGACTAGTGAAGGGGAAGAGAGGTATGATCATGCCGATGAGCTTTATGGGGTTGATGTGGTCGAAAGGGGGAGGGCAAGGCTCCGTTGACGTTTGGCTGTGAGGGTGGCTGAACTTTGTGCCTTTGCCGATGTATCGGGAACCGAGCCGCGACAAGGTGGGGTGACATCTTGAAAAACGGTACGAACCTGTGACACGAATAAAAGAATAATGCAACAAGAGCTATTCAATGATGATTATGCATTAATCCCTCATATCCGGCCGGACAGCCGTGCAGCAGCCGACTGCGTTGTGGGTCACGCTCAGGTGGATCCGCAACTGGATGCGTCGGCTTTGAGAGGGAAGCATGCAACGTACGGCTTGACTGGCATTGACGGAGAACCTGTCAGCGCTGACCACAGTCAGCAACCGGATGCGTTTGACATCGATTCCGATCTGGAGTTTCCCGCTGATGGTGATGGTAAGTCGATGTTTACTGCAAATCCGGATTCCCCATCAGAACGCATGAAATCACTTTCTAAATAGCCTCGATCTTCACACCCTCGCCTGCCGGGAAAGAAACGCCGTGGGATTCTCTGTTAGGAGGAACTTCGGTACTGAACGCGCGAAGTCACGACGATCATCGGCATCCATTCATGGCGAAGGGAAGCACGAGCAACTTAGATGATCAATTAGCGTTTCCTAAGTGGGCAGCTGCGGGAAGTGCAAATGGTGGTGAAGTTACGCCTAGTTGCAACTCGAGCAACGGCGGTTCCGACAATGGATCTGCCAGGCGTCATGGCCTGCAGCTGTGGCCCGACGGCCCTAGTACCCCGGCCACGGCGATGTCTACTACCTCTCAAGAAACCCGCGGGTTAAACGACTCGCACAATGACGACGATGCCATGGACCTGAGCTAGCTAGGTCGCAGTCAGGGTAGAGAACCGCTTAGCTCGAATAGGTGTGCGGACACCCAAACACAGACGTATTTGTTGACAATGACGATCCTTGCCAAGAATGAACAACTTAGACCAGCGCAAATGTATAGTTTTAACACGCATTCATCCATGCTCACATTTCACAAAGCACCGTGCAGAATTGCCTACAGTTTGTTGTCGGAAGGGTGGCGGATAACAATTCTTTTCTTCGAGCGTTTGTTGCTGGACACGACTTGATGGGACCTACGATCAACACATACCGCGAGACATGATCCAAGGCTAACCGGTGGAGTTCGATGCATCATCAGGTAGTCCCTTCTAAATTCCCATTCTTGCCGCCCGACGACTCCCCCTCGAAAATTTTGGCAACCTGCTCTATCCATTGCAACATCGGTCCGACCTTTTCATACCGCTTTGCATCCATCCCGCGGGACGAAGTAAGCTGTGACAGGATCACTTGGTACGCTTGTTGGTACCGTAGGTACTCGTCTGGCGTGATGTGTACCTAGAATAGGGGTATAGATTAGGTTAGGAGGCGCGAAAAACGCATCGAAATTGCGGAGGGCTTACTCTTTCGGGATGAGCGGTGCCAGACGCCGATGCAGTGTTCCTGTCCCTTGTTGGTTGCTGTTGTAGCTGATCAACCACCATATCCGAAAGGAGCATCGTCCCTTGATGCTGCACACCGAGCTGGGGCAGCGCTGACGTGACCGAATTCAACGTCGTAGATGGTTGTAGCGAGTGAGAGGAAGCTGCGGCCGCGTCCACGCGGCGATTGGTTAACGTGGACGGGATACCAGTCGCCGATGAGGGACCTGCGTTCTGTGAAGCCTCTGAAAGAAAGTTGAAGCTATCGTTCCCGGCGAGTCTTGGATCGAGCACGATATTCCCGTTCGGGGTCGTAGATGGACTCTGGACCGGCCCAGCGGCAAGAGGTATGATTTGTCCAGGACGATTTGGCGTGAATGATGGTCGTTGGGAAAGTTCGTAGAGTGTTTGAGAAGCCGGTCCGATATTTCGAGGTTCCTCCGTCGCACCTGCTTCACCACCCACAGAGCGACGTGAACTCGGTCCCGATGCGTCCATGTCCCACTGCAACTCTTCATTCTCCGTATCCGCATCCAAAGCCATCCCGCCCTCGGCCCTTGAATCCAGGCCGACCAACCATGGCGCCTCGTGCACATCCACCGCCTCGGGCCGCTCCGCATACCTTACATGATCCAGCATATGCGTAATCACGACATTCACCGTCCCCAAGTCCCGTTCATCGGTGATGATGTTCAAGTATCCACCGCAGTCGAACCGTGACATTCGCTTTTTTTGGATGCTGACCCGGGATCGCTTGTTCTTTTTCTCGGCGTCGTTTTGTGCGCAGTTGAAGTGCGAGTTGTGGCGTGTTGGGTTTCCGGTACTTCCTGAGCGTGATTTGTAGCTAAGACAGTAATATCGACAGTCAGCGGGGAACAATATGGGTGAAGAGACAGGGGCGTACATGAATCGGTAGCCCGTGATCCGCCAGATCTCCCTCGCTACGATCCGTGCCAACATCCATGCAGCCGTCTCAACCTTTTCCCTCTTGCCATCCAACAGCACATACCTCTCCCCGCCTTCCGCTCCCTCTGTCACTCCCGCTTCCTCTCTGCTTCCTTCTCGATCCGTCTGAATAGCGAGAAACGGATCAAACATCGGTATTCCACGCAGAATGACGGCGGCGTGCACGTCTATCGGGTCACCAGGGTTCCGAGGGGTAATCAGGCGTGTAAATGCATGCCAGGTTGTTTGAATTTCGGGGAAAGCGCTACGTCCGACGTTTCGGCGGGTCTTGTCTTTTCTTGAAGATGATGCTGTGCCTCCGCCGGTGGTGGTGGCGGCGGGAGTTGAGGTGGTTTGTAAGGTGGTCGATGAATGTGGATAGATGGTGGTGGAAGATGAAGCGACTGCTGATGCGAGTGTCGTCTCCTTCTTTAAGTCACCGTTATCATTCACCTGCGCTTCCTCTACCATCTCATCCTCCCGAGCTTGACCATCCTGCGGCCTCGCTTTCATCCTCTGCACCCTCCGTTCCTCCCTATTCTTATAGACACAGGTCGCACATGCCGTTGTCCTATCCGTTCCATTCAATTTCAGTGGGAAATCATCGATCGTACCGCGGTATGGGCAGCGTTTGCACCTTATCTCTGTTGTTGTGGTTGGTGAGGAGGTTGTGGTTGGTGATGGTCGTAGGTCCATGTTGAGTTTGTCGAGAAGAGTAGAATTCAATTCAATTCAACCAAGCGACCCTTGGGGACCCCCTTACCGTTTCCAAATTTGATTGATGATGCCACACTTGCGGGCTAGCTTCCAGGGGCTAGGGCGAGGGTGCGCCCGGCCCATTGCACGTTTCTCCAGACGCCAGTCGCCTACGCTTGTCGCTTGTACAGAAGTGGGTTTTGGAATAGTGGTATTGACTACCCTCCCTCTTGTCCGTATTCAGCTCTTCGGCCATACATCCCTATAGGCACACGTAGCGTGAAACTTTCCAAGCCATAGCTATTGTTTATGACTCTGCAGGAAATACTATGCTCTTGCTGCGATACCGATACAACACATACTCCCAATAATACTATACAATAGAACCCTAGACCTACAAACGCAACCGCTTCCCGGGCGTCTCATCCGTACCCTCCACCCCAACCTCCCCATCAGACGACTCTGTTCTATTCCGCTTACTCTTCGCGTCGGGTGTAGCACGTACAAGTTCCAACCAGGACGGTGAATCCGGCACCGTCGATACATCCGCTGCTAGACCGAGTTTATGGGTAAGGTCGAGTCCACTGGGAGAAGAGAATGGGTGACCGAGCGCGGGGGAAGAGGCTACCCAGTCACGACGGGCTGGTGTGGCAAATGCCATGCGGGAGCCACTGACTTGGGCGGAGGGACCGTTACGGAGAGAGGGGTGTTTAGGCGTGGGCCCGGATGAGGGTTTGCTGCTTGATGGCTCCGCGTCCGTCGGTGACGAAAGTTCGGGGTTCGTACTAGAACTCGGGATCACGTCTTTTGGTTGACGGAAAGCGAGGGCGGGGATTCGAGGTGGACGCGGTGGAGGCGCCATTATATATGCTGAAGGTGCCAATTCCCCTGGTGTACTACTTCCATCAACTTCTCGTGGCTTCGCCGCGGCATCCGGAACACGGAACGGATCGTCACTGGCTGGTTTTGGGATATCAGGTGTCGCGCTCCGCGCGGGCCAGAGGTTGGCGCGCTGGAATACCATTTCTTCACTCGTCGGTCGAAGTGGTGGTGGTTTGGCGGGTCGTGTGCGGGATGCGACGGGTGTTGCATCGTCATCCGCTTCGACTGTCGCCGCCGTCGCCGTCGCCGGCTCCATTTCGACGTCTTTCGGGGTACTAGCAGCACTATTCGTCTGTAATCCCGTTGTGATGTCCTGCAACCTTGACGATCCGAGTCCAATCATCAAGTCTTGTCCGTTTGCCGCATCTTGCGCCCTGGCAGAGAGACCCGTATCCATCGACTGATGACGGGAGTGTTTCTTGCTAGAAGCCGTCACTGACCGTGCAGGCGAGTTGGAAAACGCAAGCAGAATCTCGGCTGCTTCTTCATTCGAATCTGAATCTTGCGAGCCTGCCGGTTTCTTGCCGCTACTATGCTGCGTTGCTGGTGCATCAGCCGATGACCGACGAATCGCAGCACGCATCAAGTCTGTTCCCGAATCATCACTCCGTGATTGTGAGCTGGATCCCGAGGTAGGCAGTCTGCTGGAAAACACATCGACATCGGACGCATCAATAGGTGTTGGGAACGGCTGCAGCGAAGTGACTCGACGCATCGGTTCCGGGTGAAGCGTAACAGCAGGAGCCAACCCTATCGTATGCACTTCCGAGGAATGAACGATCACTGGGGACAGCACCTCACCGCCAGAGACCACCATCGGCATGATTCTACCCATCGCGTCTTCCGGTGGTGCAGAATTCGGTCGAAGAGGAAGATTCACTTGCGCTGTGGGTGGCATGAAAAACTGTACCGGCTGAGGGGCGGATACAACGCGATAGCCGGTGCGAGGATCATCTCGATACTGAACGGCGTAGACACGGGCGCCTTCCGGTATGTTCATGAACACGGGCGCATCGCTCATCGGTTGTTGGTATACGATCGCTTGGGTCGGCCGTGTTTGAGTCGGCACCATTGGCACTTGACCATTGTTGCCGTTCACAAAGGCTGACGAGGTCGCCGTGGTGGAAATGTATCGAGATAAAGGCATCTCTTGTCTTGGCTGGTCCATATGAGCCGCCCGTTCCAAAGTCGTCATCCGTTTCGAAGAACTCGTGCGGCGCCGTTTCGGCTGATCAAACGCGTCTTCCGCCTTGACTATAATGTGCGAGTCCAATGGCGTAGTGCTGAACGGACCCGCCTGCTTGGCCGCCTTGGTCCCATTCTTTCCACTCGACGTTGTCTCCTTTCCAGGTTCTGCGCGACTCTTACCCGCTCGTCGAGAACTGACCGACGGGGCTGCCGCGTCGTCGGCTTCCGGAAGGGCCACTTGTTGTAAAGTCGAGGAACCTCTTCGCGTAGTCGCCGGTTTCCGCGAACTTTTCGTTGCAGCCGCAGTCGTAGTAGCAAGTTCAGGCGTCTGACTCCCTGGCGTATCACTCGCCCTCGATCTACTCCTTGCTGCAGCACGTCCCGTCCCATTCTTTTCCTTCGCGGCCGCCGTCAAATGTTGAGGTCTCCGACCGCTACTAGGGCCTGCGATAGCATTACCCCTCGTTCCCGCTTCTTCTGCCGCGTCGTCGCGCGACACACCATTCTCCGCGTCCTCGTCAGAGAGCTCTTGATCGTTGTCGTCGCTGCCTGACGCATCCTCGTCAGAGCTATCGATGTACGGTATTCCGAGTTTCAGGCAGCGTCGTCGTTTCCTACGCGGTCAGGGAAGAATAAGCACTCGAATATTGTGCGATCATCTCAAGGGCAGAAACAACTCACCGATCCTTTGCCGCCCATCGTCGCTTGCTCTCCAACGTCCTTTGATGTTTCTCGAGCTCTGTCGCTGGTCTGTTCGGATCTACCAAACCCAACAAGTATCAGCACCCCTGCGTACTCACATCCACAGTCAAGTCTTTTCACTCACTATTGTCCCATCGACTCTTCTTCACCTGAACCTCCAACTCGATCCCATGTTTACTCATCTGATGCCGCCTACAAATACTCCTCGCATGCTGGCCCCTGTACACTTTATTACAATACGGACATCCATGGATATGTGGTGTGTTTGGATCGGTTACCGTATCTCCCGGTCGAAGATGCGGGTATGCTGAGGGTGGTAGGTTCTGCTTTTTACCAGACACGGTTAAAGTTGTTGTTTTCTGAGGGGCAGGGCGTTTGGAGAGGCCTGTAAGGAGCTGGGCAGTGAATTCTGCCGGGTATGAGGCCGAGTCGTCTGTTTTTCGAGAAGCGGAGGAGGTTGTGCGGCGGTGGTGGCGGTTGTTGTTGTTATTATTTGCGCTGCTGCTTGTAGCGGTGTGTGGTTGGGACGAGGTGATGATCTGGTCGTTTGACGTTGCTCCGCCTATTTCCGGACCAAGGACAACTACAGTCGTGTCTATTCAGGTTATGCCCAAAATCTTCACCCCAAGAGCGAGTCAACTCACCAGCACTATCACCCTCCACCTCTCCACCCGTCTCCCTACCTTTTCCTTTCCTGTTGTCATAAACCTCCGCCTCATTCGTCCCCGGAAGCGGCGTATAATCATTATACGAGGTCCCAGAACTAGTCAACGAGTCGGAAACAGAGTACGCGCGTGTCGGTTGCTGCGGCTGTTGCTGCTGTTGCTGGTGAGGGTGTGCGTGTTGCAAGGGTAACGGATGATGATGACTGCTTCTTGAATTCGATTCCGTAACGTGTTGTATTGGATTATACGTTATAGGAGGCAAATACTGTTGTGACGCTGCTTGCAGTACTGTGTGTGTCTGATGATGTGCTCGAGCATGACCTTCCTGTGGCAGGATACGATGTAGGTCGCCGGATGTAGAGGACGTTGTTGTGCCGCGAGATGAAGATCCGTGTTCCTCTGCTGGCCGCTGATAGTATTGCTGCTGCTGTAACTGTCCTTGAGAAACCTGCTGGAGTTGCAGAAGTGGCTGTTGCTGATTGACTTGCGCGCTGCGGAGGTACGTCTGGTACTGGACGACATCGAAGGACGAGGTCGTTGACACGCTTTCCCTATCCTGCTCTTGTTCCCTTTCACTTTCCCGTTCTCTCTCCCTTTCCATGACAGGCATACCGGCGGCATGACTGAGACCAAGACTTGACGTGTCGGTCGATGTCGAATTTGATCGTGACGGTTGACGTGCGGTCTCTGAGCTGATAGGCGCGACTACCGTCTCCCCAGCTCCCCCTCGAAGCCGTTGTCGGTCCATGGAGAGAGGCTGATACTCCATCCTTTCTACGAGATTAGCATTCAAGTTCCAGCCGGGGACGCCTTGTTGATAGTTGTGTTGTGTCTAGAGGAACGAGCAGACCGATCGAGGATGACGTTCAAATTTTTGTCGGCGAGTTAGGACTCTGCTGGAGGACTGAAAGGATGTTGGATACACTCACAGTCCATTCCTCTGCTGCATTATTGCTCTCTCTCCCTGTTTCCATGCGTACCGCTCGTCCTTCTGTCTGCGCGTACATATGCGTATTCACTGCTCCTCGTCCGTCACGCATCCTCACGAGATCGGATAATCGCTGCAATTTCCAAGAGAAATCTCCGAAAACGGAACTCAACAAAGGTAACGGTGTTGATTCTCCATTCGCACAAGGTTGCCGATACAAAATGCCCGACTTGATGAATACACTTGCCTTGTCTCCCTCTACCTTATCCCGACGACTTTGCTCATAACTCTCGAGTTGGAAACTCCTTCAACAACCGTGCGGGCGTCACCCTAGGGAGAAGGAACGGGAGGCAAGGGAATTGGATTTGGGCGCACCTGTGACTTCGTCATCCAGAGGGAGGAGAGATTAGTCAGCAAAGCAGGGTGTGTGGCGAAACCTTATCGGTCGCCCTTCTTCCTCATTAGGACTTGAACACGGTGTGGGAAGGCTGACTCGCCTGACTGTGATTTGGATACCACACGCAGAGAAGCCATGTAACATCAATCTCTCGGTTCGTTGCTTCCCTAAGGCCGGTCTTGATTCCCAAATTCCAGCAATCAAGCGCAAACGAGAGTCACTACCGGTCATTCGCTCAGTCGCACAGTCAGACTGGAAGAACTGTCTCTTCCTCAGATGGTCACGTCGATGAGTTTCCACTCGGATAATGTTTGACCCCTGCCTCTCTCATCCTCCTTTTGCGCTTTTTTCGGCCGATGTTCAGCGCAGGAGCAAGATGGGAGTAGCCGACTGCAGAAGCAGCATGGATGTGAATCAATTGTAGAGCGAAAGAGATTCGCAAAGGGACAAAGGAGTCCCGGCAATGCATATGTCCCTGCGATTATGAAGAAAGAACAGATAGTGTCGTTTCCTCCCTGACCTGCGCTTTGATGTTCCGTGACGTTTGTCTTCTCCTGCCCAGCTCGACCCTTCCACCGCTATAGTTCGAAATCAATACCATGTCCGAAGGTCAAAACTCTAACGGTAAGCCGCCAGCAACGACCAATGATGGGCAAGGCGCGAACAGTTCCCCGCAACTTTCGGACCCAGAAATATCTTACCAACAAAGACCATGGATTACATCATCGAAACCGCGAATGCCTCGCAGCTTGCGAAAATGAAAAGAGGACGGGACCCCGGACAGACAAACGTCGACATGTCCCTAGAAGCGCAAATGCGTAGAGCATTTCGAGCTTTGGGTACTCCGTCATCATATCGGAAGGGAATCTACCCTGGGAGATCTAAACCGTCCTCCCTCGCACCCTGGAAATTCGAGAGAGGGGACTGGGTCAGTTCCCGCTTCCAACGATCCAGGGGCCAATTCATCGGTGCGCTTCTCAAGCTCGCAACCCAGACCATCCTCTGCAGGTAGTGAAACCTCATCTGCTGGGAGACAAGGGGAAGAAGAACAATAGACAGACAGCGTACATGTGATCTTCATCTCTAGACAGTATCCTACAACCTGCACTGTATATTAGCTTCCAAGATATGAATAATTTGCAGCGAGCTGCTGGTACATTGTGTATTGCCCCGTCAGAGTATGAGACCCGTTTGCAGGTGGGCAGGACGACGATATCGTATGCCACCGGCAAACTTGATCGGCGGTCCACTACGCACGCTTTGGTAGTCTATTTCGAAAGGAGGAGAAAGAAGGGACGATCAATTCGCTTCGTCGACTTCTTTTCACGGCGATTTGTGATTGAACGAGCTTTCCCAGTGTAGTCTTTGAAGCCTGCAGGGAAAGAGGAAAGAGGAATGAGGATGCGGTTTACGTCATTCCTCCCCGAATGGCAAGTGTAAGGGTGGTTCTACAACAACCATCTCCTCTAGATCTAGGCTGTCAAACACTTCATATCTTACTGATTCTTCGATGTCGTCTACCAATGCTATGAAAGACGCCTCAGGCGTTCTCACACCTAAAGGGGTTTCGCTGCCTCCCTAATGTGTGACAACGACGACGCATCGTGCTAGATTTCTGCAGAACTTTCCGAGGGTCACGTTTCTCAGACAGACATTCGATCAAGGGATTCGAGTTTGCGCGACTAACCTGACATCCGGTGCCTTTGGGGAGCATTCGAAAGACAGAAGTTTCCTCGTCCTCTCTTTTGGTCACGCTTGCTATCGATATAATCCCTTCCACGATGAGTATAGGTGATTACATCGTCCCACGCAAGTCACTAATCTATACACCCTTCGCTATAATCTGACTCTTTGCTCACTGTCCATGTTCGGGACCCACTACTCTCCTCTTCTGCACATTCACGTAAACCCCCAGTCTGGATAGTGGCCATGGCCACATAAAATTCGCATAGCCCCTCCTCATAGCCTTAGTAGACAACGACGCTGCTCAAGCGTTAGAATCACCGGCATCTTCGTTGTTGAGATTAGACTGAATCGCTTGGGCGTCGAGACCGTTGTTATATCCTTGGCTTTGCTCTTTCGCATACATTATTGCCCTTTGAGCTGCGATGCGGTTCTTCCTATCCTGTTCTGGCGAAGGTGCTACACCGTCTGGAACTCCGTCGCGATTGACAGGGTTCTCAGCGAATCCCTTGAGAAAATCCGCCTCAGCGTTCTCCGGTTCTAACTCCTCATCGCGCGTCGACGCTTTCATGCCATCGTACGTAAAAACTGTTGGATCAACTGCTGGGAAGTATGCCTTATACGCGTCTTTATCGTTCACGGATGCTGTGCCGCCTGATAGGTCCACCATCTCCGAACGGAATGGCAAGTGCGATGTGCCGCCACCGGAGGGCGCGCCGACCGTTGGCACGATGGGAGCCGAAGGAATGTAGTAGGTAGATGCAAGAGAAGACATATGATTTGTTGGCAATAGCTGCTAATGACTTGCTTTGAAGGAAGAAATATCAGCCTCAATATACTGCGTTCCAACTTCCGAACAACACCTCGGAATCAAGCTATTAAATGCTTGTAGTGTGCTTGTCTGGGTAAGCCATATGCTGAGACAGGACGCCTTCGTTCGCCTTCTTAGCACTTCGCTACTCTTCCCCTAAATAAAAGAGTTCACTGGATTCGTCCTGACTCGCGGGCGATGACCACAAAGACTCAGTCAGGAGCCTACCATATGACTGCGATCGAGTGTTCCTCAAAGGAGCGCCAGGAGGCGAGACTCTCTTAGAAGGACCGGTCATCAGATATCACATTTACCCCTTCTGATTGGTGCCGAAGTTGTGCTATACTGCGCAAGCTTGAAGACATCTATATCGATTGTCACCATAATGTATCGAGAAGAATTGGACAACATCGAAAGGCACCGCTTTTAAGGGTTCAACCGCTTCGGGTCACGGGGGAACAAAGAAGCCCGTCGAATGTTTCCAAGTTTCAGGAACAACATGACCACACGTTCGAGACCTGACACACCCGAAAGGTTAGCACTGCCTTCGAATTAGAGAAACAAGAGCACGTACCGATACCACCACCTGCGTGAGGAGGAGCACCCAAGTTGAACGCATCAATGTAGCCCTGCATACTGGCCGGCTCAATACCGCACTCCTTCATTCGCTTGATCAGGAATTCTGGGTCGTGAATTCGCTGAGCACCGGACAAGATCTCTTCACCTCGCATGAAGAAATCGTACGAGTTGGAAAGAGCGGGGTTGGTAGCGTCAGGCATGGTGTAAAATGGTCGAATGGACAGGGGGAACTTGTCGAGGATGTAGTAGTCTGTTCCGTACTTTTCCTTGACTAGTCGACCGAGCCATCGTTCGTTTTCGGTGCTGTGGTGAAGAAGGGTCAGATCGGGAACTGACTTTGTATCTCTAAAGCTGAACATACCTAAGATCATCGCTTTCGCTAAGCTCCGTGCCGTCCAGGTTCTTGGCACCAGCATCCTTGAGCATCTTGATTCCATCGGCGAACGCGAGCTTCAACGTCTCGTCCAACCACGTAAACTCGTCACAAGGGAATTGGGTCGCGATCGTATCGATCTCGTGGCTAAACTTTTCCTTCAAACCCTTGAAGATGGCAAGGAACAAGGAGTCGAGAACGTCCAAGACTTCGTGGTAGTGCTCCTCGATGGCCATTTCGAGATCTAGTCCGGTAAACTCGCACAAGTGTCGATGCGTGTTGGAGTCTTCAGCTCGGAAGACAGGTCCGATCTCGTAGACTCGCTCCATGTCACCGGCGATACACATCTGTTTTGCCAATTGCGGAGACTGGGCGAGGAAGGCTTTACCCTTGAAGTAGGATACTTCGAATACGCTTGATCCGGATTCGGTAGCGGCACCCTGCAATTTCGGCGAGTGGATCTCGATGAAGCCAAGCGAGTTGAGCTGTTCTCGGAAGAGTTGACAGACAGCAGATTGAACTCGGAAGATGGCCTGGTTGACGGGTGTTCGCAAGTCCATGACTCGGTTGTCCAATCGGGTGTCCAAGTTGACACGCGGGAATTGAGAGTCCTCCTTGGCGTAGTCGGCCTCGGTCCTTGATGCCTCGTCGACACCGAAGGGCAGTCGTTGCGTGACTTCGACGATCGTGTGGATCTTCCGGATTTGAATCTCACAGGTTTGAACGGTGCATGACTTAACATCGGCGGCCTTGATGACACCTTCAACGAGTACAATAGACTCGGCCGGGATACTAGTGACGTACTTGATCATCTGCTTGCTGACAGAGTACTCATCACCTTCCTTGCTGAGAGACACGACACCCTGGAGTGTAAGAGTCTGTTGTCGAAGAGTGACAAAGGCCATCTTGGCTCCCTGAGCTCGAGTGTTGTGGACTCGTGCTCGAATGATAACCGTTTGGGATTCCGGGTACTGGGACGCAGCATCAGGCGACATCAAAGATGTAAAGGACAGACGAGCTCGACCTATAAAGAACCAATTTAGCCTCCTTTCGAATAGAGTCAAGGTAGTACACTCACCAGATCGCTCCTGAGACTGGTGCAGAGGCATCTTTCCGTAGTTGTCGGTAGCGGTGTCCTATGAGAGCCTGTGTATTAGTTGGATGTCCAGGGACTGTAGTTCGTTTGTAAATCCACCTACATTGGCTTCTTCAGCGGCCTTCTTCTCCTTTGCGGCCTGCTCTTTGGCAGCTCGTTCGGCAGCCTTGGCGGCCTCTGTCAAACACAGACAAATCAGTCCCCGATTCTGCTCTGACCAATACTCAGGGATAAATCCAGCAGTCCAGAACTCACTAGCAGCCTCCTTCTCCCTTCGCTTGATCTCTCCCTTGCTTAATGGCTGTCCATTCTCGTCCAATGTCACCTCCTTTTTTGTCTCTTCCTGCGCAACGGCGGGTTGGGTGGATTGTTCTTCAGCCATGATTGCTCGGTATGGATTGGCTTGCCTGTATGTTGAGCAGGTACCGGGCATGTTGTCGAAATGAAGAACAAGATTGAGTCTGCACAGTCATGGACCACCTCAAGACCGCCCGATCACTTTCTACGCAGCGGAAGCGCAAAAAGGCAGAAAATGCGCGCGAGTCGTTCTGGGACGACTCGTTCTGTTGTTCAGTGCCCTGCCAGTTCTGCTCACGAGAGTGTCAGGTATCTTCTTCTTCTTCTTTGCTACCTGCACGTCACACTGCAGCTCGGCAGTCTCTGTCTCTATCTCTCTCTCTTTTTATACGCAGCAGGGGTATACGTATATGCACACAAAGCATAGCATGTACAGAACAGTCGTCTACATCCCAGCTCCTCGTTATTCAGCAGCGTCCTAAGTCCATTCATGTCACTATGCTATCGACTCATTCTCAAGAGATTATTGTACAAATCTGTCCGGATATTGGCAATGCTGTATCGAACAGCAAAACTAGGAGGAGAAACTACCACATCAGCCATGCAAAACCGACAAGGTAGACCGACGACTCACCTCAACGCGCGACGTAACCATGCTTGCCATCCCCTCTTGATGGCCCACCGCTCGCGACAGCACCTCCATCATGCGCCTGCGCATACCCAGAGCTATACTCTGGTGGCGCCATCGGCATCGGCATAGGCATCTGCTGTGGTTGCTGCTCGTACGTGTGATTTGACGAGTAGTGGGACGGGCTTGAACCGGAAGGTGCCATCTGTCCCTGGTGTTGCTGTTCGTGCTCGTACTCCTCATCCGCGTACTGCCCGTGCGTCTGTATCGGCGGCGGATACTGGTGTCCCTGGCCTTGTTGCTGATGCTGAGCATAGTCCATCTCCTGCTGCTGCTGATCTTCCATGTGCTGCTGGTACTCCCGGTACTCGGCCGCACTTGCTGGACTTTCCTGGTCTCCGGCGGGGTGGTATGACAGTCCCGTATCGACGACCTGGTCAGAGAACTTGAGCGAGCTTGAAGACTTCATTCGACCTTGTCCCGGTGGTGCGTAGGAGTAGGGTCGGTTGAACGCGGATCCGTCGGCCATGCGTTCTTGTTCAACAAGCGAGTCGAGGGAAGGTCGATGATCCCATGCGTCACCTGGTACGCCGTATCTGTTCGCGACAAAGTTGTTAGGGGAGGCTGTACAGGAAAGAACGCGACAGCTTACCGCTGCATCTGCTCGACCATGGCAAACTCTTCAGCGTTTTGGTCGTAGATGCTCTTGTACCGTTGATGTTCGTCCTTTTGATTCTTCGCGTACACGCGTGTGATACTGAGTCGATACGCCAGTAAGTGGGCGATACGTGACCAGATTGGAATCGAGCAACTCACAAGCACAAGTAGGTCTGTACGACGAACAACAACAGCCATAATCCCGCCATGATACCCAGGTCCGCCCACGCAAATGCATCGCATACTTGTTTCCCCTCGCTGGTCGTGTCGGTATTGTCCTCGTAGTACGATGTCTATCGCGCAGCCAATATGAGGGATTCAGGCGGTGAGGGCGTTCAAGGGACTTCGTGCTTACCTGACATTTCGCGACGGCTTCATCGTGTCGTACCCCGCTCACCGCAATCAACGCTCCCGTCAAAATAAACGCTCCGGCGAAGACGAGCGTATTGAGTACCGCATACGTCTTGAATGTCCTGCGCTGTTCCTACTCGCCGAAGAAATCACGGGTAACGATCAGCATGGAGATGACATGATGAAAGGCACGTCGCGCGAGCCGTACCTTGAAGACTCCGTAAAATCCGATCAGCTGGACTGCCGCAACGATGAATGACAGAGCGGCGAGGATGTATGGCGTATACGAGGGAACGTATGAGCCGACAACTGTATGGCGCAAGCGAGTGTTGTAAGCGGAGGCACGAGGGCGAGAATTGTCTGGCTCCAGCTGGATGAGGAAGAACTTACCCGTCGGAGTCGCTATCGCGAGCACTCCTGCCAATATCGACAGTGCCTGCACGTATCACAACGCATTTCGTCCCAATGATCAGCCTTCTCCTCTGTCACTCCTCTAAATCTACACAGGCGCAAGGCTTTTGACGTACGAACTGCTCACTGAGGAGCGCATATATACCGGCGTTTACAAGCGGAACCGCTGCAAAGATGGGCGCCGCGTGAGTTCGCTGCTATACGATATAGGTGAGGAGAAGACACTTACCACAACAGCAGAACTGAGGACTAAGCATGGTGTGTCGGATGACCTATGTTGAATCCTTCAAGTCAAAATACGGACAATCCTTTACTTGTTGTTCAAACGACTTCACAGCCCAAGCAGTACATATGTTCAAATGTTTCAGCGCCCGGAGTTGTTTGCTGCGACACGTCCAGAATGCTATGCTGAAAAAGGGGGGTTTGCAAAGCGCGTCGGCAGAAATCTCAGGCAAACTACCCCCCACTACCCCCGCCTGTCCCCCTGCTGCGGCTTGCTAGACGACTACTTGTTCTCCTTCCCTTCGTTCGCTTCAATTTCTTCGTTCCTTCCATTCACTACGACCGCGTACTCTACTTCTAAAACCACGATACAAACCAGTCGGCATGTATCTCAAACTCATAGCATCCAGACACGTTGAAGCTCTGGAAGGATAGGATACAACATCAAACTTGTGAGTACGACTCTTCTGATTCTGGGCAAATATTGCGGTTCTCGACCACGAGGACGATGCTTCTTGTATATTGAAGAAAACGCATGGCCCGGACACCCGTGTTGGATCTGGATACTCTGGATGGCGCGTGTCGAACGGAATCTGGGCTCGGGATGTGGTATCGCTACGGAATGGCAGTCTAGGCTGTAGTCGATCCTGTGACGTACTCCATGTGCTGATACATACGCTTACGCTCGCTCTCCTCTGCCATCGACAGCCACAACCTCGCGCTTGTCTGCCTCTGCCTCATATCGGGAGCTTATCCTGCAATTGTGATCAATGCGCCGGATAATTTTGCCGCACAGCATAGTGGTTAGATGGTCGGATATTGTTCAAGAAGGAAGGCAGAAAGCTAAGCCGGAATCAGGTTGCATGAGCTTTGGAATTACAGGTTGGAGCCAGGTGTTCGAGAGCGTATGTTCTTGTGAGTAGCGCTGGTGTTTTAATTTGGCAGGGAGTGTCTGGCGCGTCATCTTAGATGTTGGGGAATGGTACGAGCGCAGGAACGCTTATGAAGCTCGACATGAACCGACAACAGTTGGTCAAGACTGTCGAGATCCGAACAGCTGGTGGCCTTCTAGCGTGCGTAGGTGTGGGACGGTGCGTGACTGGGTCTCCGTGTTGGACTTTGTGATCAGTCGTCGTGAAGCGACGATGCTGAAGTCATCGGTGGATGTGGATGGAATCGGTCGACGGGACTTTGGTGGTGATGCGTCAAGAATATTCGTCTTTCGTTGCATGCGTAGGCTTGAGTGATGGGTGGTAAAGTGTTCAGCGCCGGCGTCATGTAGCACCAGGCTATGCATCGACATGGCCACATTTCGCTGCTACTCTCGTTCGTCTCACGCTATACATCGGCGCAAATACCATATCGTGACACATGCGGATAGTCGACCGGAAGGTTGACGATCTCCGGAGCATCAGCGCGGTACAGATATCGTCACGACGTTATGCAGTTGTAGAGCACCGTATCAAGTTCAGTCGGGAAATGTCTATCCTATCTCTCCATATCTTTCCGTCTGTTCAGCTCTGCGTCGCGAACATTTGCAGAGCTGCATGTCGGTTGTGCGTCATTCTTTCAGGTACATCTACGAACCAGGGCGCAAATGAAGTGTGGTCGCTGGTGCTGGAAGGGTGCGAGCGGGTGGCTAGTCATCCAATCCAGGATACGGTGACCTCGTTTGCGCCAAAAGAGCGCGAACCTAAATATCAGGTGCTTACCAAGTGCGGTTATGTGAGGAGTGGGTTGTGGGTGTACATCGAAGGCGGAACTTCATCCAGAGATGCGTTGTGGAGACTGATGATCATCAGCCAGACACGAATCTACGGATTGCGAATGAGACTTTGCATGGAGATGGGCAAATGTACCTGCACAGATACCTGCACTACACTTCGACAGGGCCCAGCTTCACACTGGATCAGCGGTTTATCGTGGAGCTATCCGCAGGCTCGTCGTTATAATATACGAGCTGACTGGACTCCATGCATTACCACCCTTTGTTGTTCTCGCTCGTTTTGCGAAATGTAAAGCTAGGTATCATGCAGAATCGACGAGTACAGTGGGCCGAAGTGTCAATGCTTCGGAGCGTCACCGATACAGGCAACGTCGCGCACTGGCGGGATCAAAAGCACTGATCTCCTCCTCATCAGCCCCGTCTCGTCCGCTTCGCTTTCCCCTTCTGTGTCGGTATATGTGTTGCGTGTTCTGGTCAGAGATGGTTGTCAGTCCTTCGCCCGTGGGGCAGGCGAGACGGAACTTTCGATGTGGCGACCTACTCAGGTGTCGAGAGATCAGAATTGGTGTCGCTTGTAGTGGACTATGTGCTAGACAGGGAGGTGGGGTAATCTCCTCCACGGGATACATACATCGGCTCGATTGCCAGAAGAGGAGGCTAGTAGGTATGCCCGACATAGTACATCGTTGCGCCCGATGAAGCAATTCGGTCAGTTGGTCATCGGAACGAGGGTTGTCACCGTCGGATGATCCACAGTGGAACGTCATCCCCGCTCTCAAGGCAAAGTCCTTCTGCCGACGGCGCCAAGTGATCTTGAACAAGTGCCGCATACATGACGGTCATGCGTCAGAGCTCGTTAGATTTGTGATTGCCAATACAACGTGATGATACCAATGTGAGATACAAATTTGTTATCGTGGCCCACGATATGGCTGCAAGGCCCGGTCCCTTCGTACACAATGCTGATACACTTTACTGTTCTAATAACGATGGATCCATCCCCCATTTCCAAATGCAAGACGCCCCTCATAGGCATATGCAGCGTCTCGGATGCCCTATTTATCCCTGCAACCCCTCAATTCTACGTCGCTTTCTCCTCGCTTCTTCTTCATGTATATCTACCAGGGTCTCATGCGCATTCGACCCCACCGTGTTATGTATTGTGTGACCAGGAAGACCGAAGTGAGAATTGTCCAGTGACATTGATCTAGTCTTTCTTGTCGTTCCTCTAGCAGGAGGTCCCGATGTCGATCCCCTTGCTCGTGCGTCGAATGCGTCAACTGAGCTTCCACTAACATTCGGTGCGCCATTCGCAGAAGATACTGTAATCAACCCCGCCTGAACATGCGCCAACACTTCCTGTCTGGTAACCTTTTCCAACACCGTCTGCTTCCAACCAGTCTTCTCATCGTTGATCCACTTGCGGATTTGGCGTTCACCCAGACGACTGAAAAGGCGAGGAGACACCGTTGTTTTCAAATGTCGAGCGATACCAGCCGGTTTGCTGAACCCCAACTGTCAGAGTGAGGACTATGGTAAGCCACAACGATAGGATAACCAGATAGGGCCGACAGAACAAACCTTCTCCGCCGTCTCGTCTATCAGAGTCCATAGAATAGGCTGAAACCAGTTGGTCAACTGCCTTGGTGCTTGCTTGGGAACGTTCGGATTTGTTGTACTGGCGGGAGGTGATACATTCCTCCTTTCAGCCGGAGACATGCCCTGATTCGACGGCGCATTGTTTGGGTTCGTATCGATCAAGGACGAAAGCGACGACAAGGAGGCGTATGATGCTGGGAGCGCCCCGAGAACATTGGCGGCGTTGAGATTCATGTCGTGCTCGCCATCTGTCTGGCTACGGCCAACATCGGCAAGGTTCAACATATGTTCCTGCTCACTGCCAGCATCAGCTCATGCCGCTCGTTCAAGACAGTCGGAAATGACAACTTACTGTATCTTGTTGTAGCGTGTTTGGCAACGGCACATTCCTCGACGCACTCGCCATCAATGCCTCCATCGTCAAACTGTCCTCATCCGTCCCTGCGCTCCCGACTCCTGAACCCGACGTGTAGCGTTGTGATTGACTATGTATCTGAGGATCGAGTGACTGACTGCGCTGGGAAGACGAAGCGAGGATATTGTGATTTGAGCCGACCGGATCGTATTCTGACGATTGCTGCTGGGCTTGCTGTTCGCGTATCATCTGAAGTGGAGAAATCGTCAATTACGGCGCGACGGGGAGCACACACAAGTTGCCACTCACTCTTTCCAATTGAGCAAGTTCAATCTGCAAAAGAAAACACCACGGTGTAATGGATGTCAGCTCGATATCTCCTACTGCCCTGTCAGTTGAACGCCTTTCGATACGATCATGTCCAGCCATAACATCCACTCGTCCAAGAGACGTGATACAATCTGAGAATATGAGCCTCTTCGTCAAGGCTGAATGAGAAGGTGAGAAGCGTATGTTTCTCAGTGCGACGTGACTATGCCGTCGCCTCCATCTTGTTCATGTCTTGGAACCCGATACGAAGCTGTCACAAGTTCGACGACATGTTCCAGTGACGTCCGTGAATGACCACCTTTGCTTCTCCCTTGGGCGACGTCGACACTGTCACACTCGCCAAATCGGCAAGTCTCTCTTGCCAGTGAATTTCCTCATCTTCACCAAGCTTGATCTGTCATCTGTGATATCATTGGGACAACCTCATCACGTGAAGGACTTCTCAAATGACGCCTTTGTCTCGCAGAAGCGTTTCTCACGTCACGACCTCCATTATTCAAGATACAGCCCTAGAATGATGAGACTCACAGCGACTATCCGATCTCCTACTCTCACTTGCACCTTCTCACCACCTCCCGCCCCTAAACGCGACCCATAAGCCGAATCACCTTGTCCAACAAGAACCGGATCGATGACGTTTTGCTGTTGATGATGATACTGCTGCGGCTGAAATGTTATCGGTGGTGTGGTTTCATGTGAATGTCGGGTCTGGTTCCTCCTTTCCGACATCGAATCCTCCGCGGAGGCCTTTCGACCGCCATTGCTCTGCTGGGCCTCAGTTCCTTCTAACCCAATGACATCCTCCATATCCTCCTCGTCTGCTCTCATTCCTTCTTCTTCTTCATCGCCATCACCACCAATCTCCTCCGCTCGTTTCCTTGCCCTGTACTCGGCTTTCCTTTTCCGCTCCTTCTCCCTCTTCAACTCCATGGCAATAAACTGTCCGACTGCTTGTTCCCTGACATTCGCGAGCACGGCGATACGTGATGTTGCTCTTGATGTGGCGCTTGTGTTGGATCCTGCAGGAGCTGCCAGCTTTGGAAGTGGAAGAAGAGAAGGACGGGATGTGAGGAGGGACTGCAATGCGTCGTCGGTTGTCGAGTTTGTCGTTAGGTTCGCTGTTGCTGGCGGTACAGGCACAAGAGTGCGACGCGATGTGAGTGGGACCGTAGATGAACGCTGCAAAGTCGAGGCCGCAAATTCCATTCGATGGTAGTTGTTCATCTCATCATTTTGTCCTCCCTCCGACACTCCACTCTGTCCTGTCACAACACCAATACCGTGATACCCCTGCTGTTGCCACACCTGTTGCGCATACCCGGCTCCCGATGTTCCTCCTTGTGCTGTGACGCCGTACTGAGGCTGGAGCTGCTGATAGTGGCTCGGATGGAGCTGATATGGATGGCGATGTTGTGCCATAATGGGCTACATATATACTCGCTGACTGTTGTGGAAAGCGACTCTCAGACTCCGCTCGTTAGCTTTACAGTTTACAAACTGGGTTCCTTCAACATGTACCACCAATAACCAGGTATACTGAATTGTCCATATGTCTCAGGTTTTGACAAACCCGCGTTTTAGCGGCTTGTATGGGTTTGTGGGGGCTTTTAGGCCGAAGAGTTGGCCAAAAGTAGGTGTGACTTAGGGCCCGTCCAGTAACGTCCTTTTTTTGTCGCGGATATCGCGCTTTTCCCATCCAACGCTAAAATCAAATCTATCCTTCTATCCTTCTTGCGTTTGTCGCATAAACGCGTCCAATACGCAGGTTTTGGGAGAAAATTGTATTTTGATATACGAAAGTTAGCCTCTGCATGCCTTGTACTGGACACGTCTTTCCATAGCCGACAATAATAAGCCACGTTGTTTTTGGCGTTTATCAGCTCGATTGGCGGATTGGTCACATATAGATGATACGGGTTACGGTGTTCGGTTTCCCTGTGAAAGGACTGTATCCTTCAGCATCTTCGTCTGTCTAGGGGTCAACTTCGACAGCCATCCACATGTCAACTCACAGGTCCTCAATCACCCTCCCTCCTCGTCTACCACCTGACGGCGAGCTCGACACTGATCCGCCCGAAGCAACTGCAACCGATGCAGAAAGCTAAACCCAACCCGCGACAGCCACGGGTACTCAAACAATGGAGAAACTGTAGGGCGAGTCGTTACAGAATTCAGAGTCGTTGCCAACTTATGACGGGTATTACTCGGAGTTAGCTGATGACGTTGCAGTCTGGGTGGTCTTTGGGTCGAGGAGAGGGGAGAAGCGCCTACGGTGTGATCGGAGGAGGAAGTGAAGTTGTTGTTATTGGGAGTGCTCGATATTGAGCAAAACAAGAACGAAGATCTTTTGGAGCTGAAGGGGAAGAAGGTCGTGAAGGTACATACAAGGCTTCCGAGGGAGGCATGCCAAAGGCGTGTCATAATTTCATTGCATGGACATTGCGGAAGAGGGGAACACCAGCCGCCAGAATCGCAACGGCTGATGGGGTCAAACGAAAGTGGAAAACTGTTCGTATCGCCTTTGGAGATATTCGCGGCATTTTCTGACTGCGGTGTCTCTGCTGCACGATCAGCCGGCGGAGAGGTACAACGCCATTGACAAGTTTCAGAACTTCAGTGGTGCATCATTCCCCTTCGATGACATCGACGGATTTGCCAATTCTTCGGGCCCTCTTGCAGGTGAGATGGAAAATATGATAGCTGGAAAGTACAAAGGCACGAAGTCCCAGGTATCGTCGGAAAGTTGTTACGCCACGAAATATGTCGAGCAACAACCTGATCGCTTACTAGATGTTCATCGACATTCGTAGGATATGAAGTACATCGAACCGTACCGGCGAACAGGATGG
This sequence comes from Naganishia vaughanmartiniae, assembly GCA_030039245.1. NCBI lineage: Eukaryota > Fungi > Basidiomycota > Tremellomycetes > Filobasidiales > Filobasidiaceae > Naganishia > Naganishia vaughanmartiniae. The sequence goes on along the minus strand of JASBWU010000001.1, from coordinate 21,132 downwards.
CCCTTATGGCGTCATGTACAAGCTCTGGCGCAGGAGATAGGTGATCTGGGCAAAGCAACCGGAAATCCTGCTCGTCAATGGACCAACAGAGATCTAGAGCGGGTTACGAGTGGTAACGTGCAGAATAAGGAAGCAGAGGCAGGTTCTGATGGGCAGGCGAATGAACTTTCGGAGAGTGCCGAGAAAAAGGTGGGTTGTTCTCGATTCTGAAACCTACGTTCACTACGCTAACCTGGTGTGTTAGGGCAACAACCGAGCAGATGCATCTATTCTCCGGGCAATAAATTTGACTATAGACGACGGTGCTAACAAGTCACAAACAAATGAAGGAGATGTCATGGATGGCGTCGGACCAGCTACTGGTACAGATGCGACACCCATGACCGTCGACGATCAGGTCCCGAATAGATCTCCCAAGAGGCGAAAGATCGCCAAGAGTTCCCAGGCCATATCCGCCTTCACCAGGTGTCCCAGCTAAATCGAGCATGAGCAAAAGCCTCAGCGAGAGAAAACGAGAAGTGATGATACGCAAAGCTTGCTTGATCTGAAACGCCAGTCGATGAACGAAATGGCGGAAGCCAACAGCTCAAGAGCACGGCACAGACAGGACTTCATGCAGGAGGTGAAGGAGCAGAGGTATGGCATCTCTCGCGGGCGAAAGCAACAGAGATATTGCCCTGTCTAGACGAATGGAGTGCCTTGTCGCAAAATGATAATTTTGCTATCGCTCGATGGATCAGGAACGAAAGCAGAGCGGAGGACCTAGTTGAGCTGCCCGGGGACTTACACGGGATGTGGGCTCAGCGACATTGGAACGATCCATTGGTGGAGCAAGAGAACTAGTAATATATGTATTGGAAGGCTATGCCCTCGTTGGCTTACTTGATATTGAGCTTGATAGGCGTCCCACATACGGGTAGCGATGCAAGTTTTCATTTATTCTCTCTCGTCTGTGTTCATTGCTTTCTAATCTATCCGTGTGTTGTTCTGCCCATTCCTCCTGCACCCGTCTCTCTTGTCTCCTCATTCATCTAAATCATCCTTGATTTACACATGGAGTTCAAGCTCTGTCTCTAGTTCAGGCTCGTCTCGGAGGCGAAAAACTTTGTGGAGTGCGCACAAGGCTCGGAGGTGTTTGGCTTGAATACTGACGCTGTAATGCGCAGGCGGATCGAGGACTTTGAATCGTTCCTTCATGATACCGAAGACGCGTGCGACAACGCTGCACGCACAGGCATGGCGCAGGCTGTACAGCTCGATCTTGTCGCGAACATAATTCTCAGGCCTGAAAAGTGTAGATACGTTTCAGTATATTGTTCATTTTACAGAGTTGAAAGGATTCTACTCGATGCGTACATTCCACGGTTGCGAAGGTTTAACAATTTGACAGTAAGTAGTTTACTTATGACATCGTCTTATCAATAGTGTAATCCATTGCAGTACAATATGTTCTTAATAAATAACCCCTAACCCCTGACCCCTAACCTTACTCGCCCTTATGTGATCTCATTCCTAGTTCTATACTCATAGTTTTATTAAATACAGCTAATCCCCGCGAGAAGTATTCGCTTTCTCGTTGTACAGTTGATAGAGAGATAAACAAAGAGTGATACGGTAATGAAAGAATAGTTAATCTATATGAAAGCAAGTGTGTTGAAATTGGTAGACAAGGTCGTTTTAGGTACGAGTGGCTAAACGCTGTATGAGTTAGGGGTTAGGGGAAACCGGCACGAAACCCGGTGATAGTGTAGGATGGACAGAAGAGCGAATAGTACTGGGATCGTGGGATGCAGATCAGCGTGCTGCTGCCTCGCTATGAAGTTTGCAAACAAATGAGCGTGTCAAAATATACATCCGAATACACACACATTTTTGCTGGTCCAACTTAACTTAATATGCCGAGTTGCTCAACTTGTCAGAGACAAAGGTTGATTTCCCAAACTTGACCAGACAACATTCCTCAGAAATCACGCAGTTGTTAGTAATGCTCACCTGTCTGATAGAGACCAATACCTGTGACTGTCGAACTTGTAATAGCCTTGAAGATTAGCTAGACGTTGTAGTTGGATACAGGGTTGAAGCAGTTATTATCAAGTACTGTGTGTCCCCCTTCAACGTCATGACTGGAAGTTGGCCTATCTTATAGAGACATAAATCGCCACCATTCTACAATTGATTTCCTAGGGTATCCTTGCGCAAGCTATCACTCTGTTGCCTATTAGCCCTCTTTCCTGTGTGGAGCGTTGGACGTTCAGTATTTAACGTTTAACCTCTCTCGTTTAACGTTTGACGTCTACCGTCTACCGTTGACCGTTGAATGTTGAATGTTTAATGTTTAATGTTTAACGTTCGACGTTCAGCATTCAGCATTTATCGTTTAACGTTCGCCTTTGAGCGTTGATCGTTCGGTACGAGACATTGAGGTTGGCTACAAGCATCTGATGATGGTCACGTAACTACAAGCAGCTAGTTGTCTTTGTTGCTTTGGGTGCGATATGACGTGGCAACTGGTTCGCCGCGGCCAGACTTTTGTAATATGCTGATGGCCTAACCTTTGAGACACACAATTCATGCACAGGTACTACACGATAAGATACATTGATATGGACGGACAAAGGGCGAAAGCTGACAGAACGTGTAAGAAAACGGCCGGCGAAGCCCGTGAAGTTACATCCTGCCCTTTAACAAGTTGGTGCTGCTATAGCAGAAAAGTATCCAGCATTGGCACACAGCGAATCTTCGAAATGATAAACCGGGCAGCATGGTGACCCACTCGTCTGCATACGTCTCTTGATCGCTTTCATCTCCACCCCTCGTGCTTATTCTAAACAGGTTTCCACGTACCTTGTTCCCAGGCGAGTTTCTTGAGCGGCAACATGTTGACCTCACAGGTTTCACTCAAAGCTTTGGGACTGAAGCTTGACTGTGACATGGTATACCCACCCAGGGTCTCCATGTCACATGTACATTTCAGTAATACATTCCTCCCAGTCTGCATTGTCGCTTGGAGCGCATTCTGAAACCCAGAAATTGATTCTCTTGAATGTTACCTTCGGCCGATATGTATACCTCCAACTCAATACCCTTGTCTGATTTCCGGAATATAGAATATACACCCCTTCGCGAGCTTCTCCGACTGTTCAGGTTTCCTGTCCAGAGCGGATGCGTATAGGTGTATGATGGCTTCTCCATTGAGGACTATCTCATGGCAGTGGTAGTTTTCCAGATTATCTCCATCATGGAAGACTCTGACAGTAAACGATACATGTCCTTCGTGGCTCAAGGTATGCATCTGGGGAGCCTGTAATAGACTGTTTCGTTCCTTCCGAGTGACAATTTTAAGGACAGGAAGTACCTCTGCTTTGGCCTTGGAATGACGAAAGTCCCTAGTCCTGGCAATCCAAGACGGCCTCCTCGCTGTGCTGCTGTTGCCAGACTGGGAACTGCCATGAGCTGCAGTCATCGGCGCCCAGAGTCAACATCGTCGCTGAGGAACGAGGCAAGCAGGATACATACAACAGAGTGACCATCTATGCCTTGTGGTCCCTTCCGAAGCTGAAGCAGCCTTGCTGTCACTGGAACTGGCAGCGGTAGCGCTGGGCTTTTTTGAATGGCCGATGGAGTCATTGGGATCGAAGAACAATGACAGTACCAGCGGCAGATCCGTACTTTCGTCCCTCGGGCCGGAGATACTGGCAATGTCATTGTTTGCAGTTGCTATCAACCCGCCTTGAGAATGTTGCCGAGTTTCCTTTGAGAAGGTGCTTGAGTTTGTAACAGGCATTCTACAATAAGACCCGTATTTGAAGTGATACCTCACCGGTCACCCAAAGAGTTTTCTCAACCGTAGACTGACATATTCATGTATCTATCTGCACAGCAAGAATCCGAAAGGAAGACGAGGACGAAAGGAAGTAGGAGTGGCAAAATGGTTAAGAGGATGAATCACTAGACGTTCTCTCTCAAGGTTTGGGTTGGCTCGAGGGTCACCTAAAATACAGTTCAGGTCAAGGAAATAATTTACGCATTAGGGTACATAGTTCAACTACTTTTGGTGCCAAATGCCTGAGGCACAGAAAATGATCGGTGAAAAAGCGAATTTGTAGATTAAAGGTGTTATTTGTCGTAAACTACCCTATCAAGCTACTTAACTATATCTTTTGGTTCCGAAAAGCAAGCCAGCTGGCAACGCCAGTTGGGTACACACAAATCCAGACGGTATCTAATGCAAGAAACGCCAACAAGTTATTCGTCTACTTATAGAAGCAGTCACTGGCATCATCATGTCCCCCATATCATCCTCGAATCGGTCCGACATTGACACTCCCTATTGACAGCGGTCTGTCGAGAAGTTGCGTGACTTGTGAATTAATTGTCTTTCTTGTGTTCATGCTAAAGAGCTGGCCGCGAGAAGCGTGAGCGCTGGCCACTGTGTATGAGAGGGTAAAGAGTGTGGCGAAGAGTCAGCCGGACAATGGTTGAAGCAGAGGCCTGAGACGGGGGGAGGGGGGGGGGGCGTGTCGCGAGCCAGTAGTTAGTATCACGTAATATACGTAATACGAGTACCGCCGTTGTAACTGGATCCTAGCACAAGTTATACAATAGCTTATTACGTAAGACTGGACCAATACCTACCGGAAGTGGAAGACGAAGGGTAGCTAATTCTGAGGAAGTCTTGCACTCAAGGTAGCTGCGGAATTGAGAGGTAATCAAAGGGTGAGATGAAAGTCATGTAGCTAGTTCAATATACAAGCACAAAGGGCTGCTATATATCTGTATCTGTAACTAGCTACGGAGGAAGGACTTCGTGACGGAGTCTTTGAGCTAAGCACGTCGTGAAGAAGTCTTATGATTAAGCACTTCGCGACGAAGTCATGTCGTGGCTAAGGGGAATCAGTCAAAATGCCGGAGTCAAGTCTGAAAGAGTCAAGTAGTTAACGAAGGTATATGATTTCATCGTCGGTTATCTAAAGGACTGCTACAGATACTATGTGTATCCCTACATTGATGGTACCTTGCTACATGGAAGACTGTGGTGATTCTAACATGAGTATTGTCTTCAGTAACTCGGATATTGCAACTGGTACTAGAATCCATGGCAACGGTGTGACTACCTTGCATCTAGGTAAGCTAGACCACTCACCACCAACAGTAGTAAGGCCTACCTAATAGCGCGCGGATGAAGGGTGTCCCTTTGGGGAGTAAGCTGGAACAGCTTGGATTCACTTGGAATCGAGTGCAAACGTAATGTACCTTTTATGCACCACGTCACTGATGTACCCTTCCCTTTCAGCATGGATATTGTCGTCCCCCCAAATAACTACTCGTCACGTACCAAAGCTACGGCTGGGTACGTGGCTTTCTGTATCTCGTTTGTGTTCACTTATTGCGTACCGCTGCGGATAATCTGTCAACCAAAGGGATGCGTCAACGTATCAACGTAAATACATACATCAGTCGATCCCACAACACGTCCGAAAATTCCAAACAGTTCTGCCGTGGGCGCGCAAGTGAAAGGGTGAAAGGCCCCGGAGACGTATGCCAAGGTGGCAATCGTCACTCACCGTCTTGGCGCGGGCCCCTACCCTGACACAACAAATGCCATTTTTTCCAATACTGGTTTTCCGTTGTCTAGTCTTATTTTGACGTTATGTAGCAACTTCGGTTTATGAGGGCACGGAAGATGGCATGACTGAGTGGTTATAGTGATTGATTAGAAATCAATTGGGCTCTGCCCGCCCAGGTTCGAGTCCTGGTGTCGTCTGGTTTTTGACGTTTTTGTTTTGGGGTACTATTTTGGAGCTTTCTTTCTCAATGGAACAATAATGGTGTGAATCTTATACTTGCGGTACAAGATAGACTCGGAGTCTGCAAGAGTTCTTTTGATCTGCATGTGATTGGTAGCGTGACTGTTAGTTTAAATTTTTCTCTGTCTTCCTGTACGAGTTAGATTATCTTTCGGGGGGATCTTGTGCGAACAGGGTGCAGTCAAAGCGGTTTGTCGTTACTCAAGGTATGATGGACTCATCCGTAGCGGCCTCCACTAAAAATTGTGATCAACCGGAACAGTAAGAAACTGATCGCGATCCAGAATCGACGAACGCACAGCAAAGTTTGCAACCATCTTCGGGCTATGAATCCATCGGGGTTCAGGACACTAAGGGGTTTCACGGTAGAATTTAGTTCGGATTTCCGAACGAACGCTCCGAACTTTTTTTCGGAACGCCATACAAATTAGTTCGGAACGCAAAGGAAAGTTCGGACACAAAATCCGCTCCACGGACGAGCAGACGAAAATCACTTCAACTTCAGAGTCTCGTAACTAAGTGATGTACGGGTCCAGGCTGATGAAAGGACCAGCTATGGAAACGCTTACGTCTATTCTACCTGTTCCCTGAGTTCTAGCGGTGGTCAAGGCTCCATCTGTATGCTATAGGTCGGGGCGTATGGAGATATAATCCAGCTTTACAGCTTGCATCCGAGTCTCGATCACGCGACTTTGGAGACGTGGAGATCAGGTGTAGGCTATAGGATATGTTTGCGCAAGCTTATCATGATGTACCTTTCAGCATGTCCTTTGCCTATGACGCCTTGCGGCTGAACCTTACCTTCTGCCCCCACGGCTTATCAACCTGTGACAAGATGCCTGACGAGATCGTCAATCTAGCCGCCGACAACGAGACTTCCCCGTCAGTGTAATGATATCACCGACCCAGTAGCCATGTTCCGCCAGCTGTAACTATGTAGAAACGCTATTCAATCTCCGGCCGCCGATACGTCACTATAATGAGCCAGCACCGCGATGCGACCGCACTCCGCTGTTACAACACCGCGCTGTTGCGACACCAAGCCTGAGTGACTGGATGTTGTAACACCAAGCCTGACTGACTGGACGTTGTACCACCACTTGGAGACGGAATGCCCTTCCTTGATAACTGCTAGCTGGACAAATAACTATATAAGAAGAAGAAATCTTTGCCACTCTCTGTAACCTTATTTAGTTATGACACGCAATATTGGATCAAGTAGTCAATGCAATACTTTCAGTATTAGTCACAAGGAAGTCGCGAACCTTACGTCATCACATACAAAGTAGACATTGTTAGGCAAGTCGCTAAGACAGGTGAGTATTACATAACCACTGCGTAGCTCCGAGACGCTGGGACTAGTTGGGTAGACTTTGTTACTTAATCAATAAATCTAAAAGACTATTACAACTTGTATTACACTACAAGTTGCAGTCAGCTTGAGGATAGTAGCTCAGGCTCTCAACAAATTGGGGCCGAATCCCGGAAATCTGGGATACACCCATACGCCTTACCACCTAGACGTATAACGTCTGCCTAATTCATCTTGCCGTCAACAGAAATCGCTGGACGCAGCGTCAGGTCAGCCTCTTTGACCTGTTCGATACTGACTTACCTTACTACATAGGCAAGAACGTTTGCAACAATAAACATATAAAACTGCAGTCAAGAGCGAGCCTCTTCGAATCAACTAGCGTAGCGTAGCTGATTCAGGTCCGGTACGGATCGCTTGGTAAATCCAATCGCGGTATTCTAGTATAACCCGCACGTGGTAATCCAACACAATAGAGTAACAGTGAATGGACGCTTCGCTCGAAGAGCCACACCCATCCATCACTAGTAACTGTACTGTCACAGAAAAACCAATCAAAGAGGTTTTCACTAAGACAGTAGAAGTAGTAGTAACTACTAAGTACCTGCTCCAAGACAGAGTAACAACATATGCCGATGGATCTAAGGAACAGGCACGGCAATACAGCTCGCACACCGGAATCACCGTTGACCGAGATGACCTCACAGAGTCATACTAGACAACGTTCTAACTCCCTTCCAGAAGTTACAGCCCGAGACATGGTCAACCCATTCCTCGACACTCCTGTTAGGCACCCAGTCACCACCTCGACTGAACCACTTATCGCTTCCGCCAATCCCGTTGACAATCCCAGTACTGAGCGAGTAACTGTTGACGAAATCCATCACAACACTATTCATGAGCTTCCTGCCGAGGGGTTTCCTCGTACTGGAGATTATGAGGGTCTTCCTCCTTTACCAACTCATAATCTACCTCACAGTTTCACAGAAGGTCTTCAAGAGATGCGAGATCTTACCGATCGCATTCGAGAATTGGAATCCAATATGATGAACCTTCAAGTAAATCGTGACCATGCTCAAGAAAATGCACGCTACTTCCACGACGAATCCAACCGAACGGGGCGATACCGTGAAGGGACTCAAGCTACCAATTCAACTTATACCAGTGAACATCCAAGAAGCAAGATCAAACCATCCGATCTTCCCAAGTTTTACGGAAAGGACACCGAAGACGTGGATGAATGGATCGAAAAAGTCTCCGCTATTTTCACCTACTCGGGTGCCAAAGATACCGAGCTTCTTCGCATATTACCTCTTCTACTGCAAGGCAATGCAGCCGTGTGGTTTACATCGCTTGGAGACGAAGGTAGAGCGAGTCTTCTGAAATGGGATGCCTGGAAGGCAGCACTCCGAAATGGATTTTACCTTCCTGATCACGAAATGACGAAACGTATGTTGTGTCGAAATCGAATGCTTGAGAGGACTGAAAGCTTTGGAGATTACTTCCAAGCACGAAGATCCTTACAACGATACGTCTATCCATATGGGACGTCTTACAAGATCCTCATCAAAGACATCATGGAGGGTCTGCCTGCTCACCTCCATCCAATCATCAGAGCCAACTGTGTCGACGTCCGAAACATGGAGGACTTCCGACGAGTCTTGATTGATCTGGAACCGGGGATTCGGGACATGAAAGGTTATGCCTCTCACACTGGGCGTGCGCTAGCCACAGCGCGACAGAGCACGGTAAACAATATCAACACTCCGTTCGATAAGGATAAATACCCCTTGCCGGTAAACCGAAGTCACGACGGAACTGCACGAAAACGAAGTTTACCAAAAACACCTTGCAAATGCGGTGGAATACACTGGTACTCAGACTGTCCTCAGAAGAAGACCACTGCACAAGTCAACCAAGCTCAAAAGGCACCGGCTACCTTTCCAAACAATGTACCCTTAGGTGGTACTTCGAAATGGCGTGCTTGGGGTAAGAAAAAAGATGAAGACGTTGTCAAAGAGGTCAATGCCATTCAAACCCGTACTACCAAACGAAAAGGCACAACAGGCAAGTTGGCCAGATTCGATTCAAAGAACAACAAGCAAGACGAATCAACCAATGTCTCCAAGAAAGAACGCTTGGACATCAGTCCCACATTTGCCTTAGCGAAGTTTGAACTAGATTCGGGCACGTCTCATCAAGTCTGTATAGACACTGGTTCATCTATCTCGTGCATCGACCACGATTACGCTAAGAGGTATCTACCTCAGAACGCTATACAGCCAACTTCTAGTCTAAGACTCTTAGGGGTTGGCACAACCGTGACTTCGGGAATCATCAACGCTCAGCTCAACTTCGAGACAGCTGATCCAAAGAAACCGTGCAAGATTGAAGTGAGACTCTATCTCGTTCCTCGACTGAACACTAAAATAATTCTCGGAAATGACCATCTGGTACCCCTCAACCCTACTATCAACTTCGAAGAAAATATCATGACCTTTGCCAACATGGATTGCAAGGTTATGATTATCAATAAACGTAGTATCGTCCATGAAAGTCCTAGCACAGCAAGGACCCGAGAGGTTTTCACCTTGGAGCCTGGACACCAAGCCAGAGTGCCCATTCTGGTTCACCCTTTACCATCCTACGAATTGTACTGCGTGGAAAGTAACACCCCGTTGCCCGAAGTGTACGTCGCAAGATCCGTAGCAACTACAGCTAGAAGCGACCATTTTGCTATGGTTTCCAACTTCGGAAATGCTGCCGTCAAGATTCCTGCTGGAACTCTTCTAGGTAGTATCGAGAACGTGAAAGATTGCTTACAGGACTTTGCGCTAGTAAACAATGCTACCGCAAACGTGTCTGATGTACATAAATTCGAAGAAGATATCTGGGCACTGGATATCAATCCCGATCTCACAGACAAGCAAAAAGAAGATTTGCGCGGAGTCGTTCGACGACAACACGGCGCTTTCGCCTATGGCAACCGCAAGCTAGGTCGGACAGATTTGGCTATCATGAAGATAGAAACGGGAGATGCGTTACCTGTATCTCAACTACCATACCATGCTTCTCCGGCAGGACGAAGGATAATTGATGAAACTCTAGCGGAACTCATCGCCGAAGATGTGATCGAGGAATCTGATTCTCCTTGGGCTTCTCCCGCGATCTTAGTTCATCAAAAGGGGAAGGATCGCTTCTGTATAGACTTTCGAAAAGTAAACGAAGTCACTAAGGCCGATCAGTATCCCATTCCCCGGATAGACGACATATTATCTCATTTCTCGGGGAAAGCATATTTCACCACCTTCGATGCAAACAAAGGGTTCCACCAAATTGAAATCGATCCCAAGGATCGTGAAAAGACAGCTTTCCGTACCCATCGAGGTTAGGGGGTTAGGGGTTGGGGATGCCATAGGTCTCAACACTAAGTATACAACAGGGTAAAAGCACTGATAATCGGAAGACTATAGTCTAAAGGAGAATGAAAAAACTTCGAAACTCTACAGGCGAATCGGTCCTACTGTCGACTATTGATAGTACGTTGATGGCGTAATGCTGCCGCTTAGAGGACGTCGGTATTTAAAGTACAAAACTCTTGGCTTTGGCTCTTAGGAGGATAAGAGACAATTGTTGGCAGAGAGTCGAAAATGCGGAAGGTGTAACCGATTGCTGCCACGCCTTGAGACATTTCGCGGTGTCGTCATCTATCATCCCTCCGACGGTGAAGACCGAAGGAGTGAATGGGATGTTGCTGTCCGGGAGTCGCTTTCGCTTCTCATTCGCTTTCGTCGACAGGAACTTCTTGATGAAGGCGTGACCACGTTCCGCAGATTTGATGGGTTGGATTTGGGGCGGAATGTGAGTCTCGACTGCCTCTTTGCAAGCGAGTGATACAACGGTGATATCGTACTCGTGGTTGGACAGGCCGGAAGCCTCGGAACCAGTCACTTGAAGATCGTTTCGTCGGTTGGTGTCGGCGATGTATGGTTCGACCGCTACTCGAACACCATCGGCCGACTCTAAAGCTCGCTTGATAGCGTATTTGACTTGTTCGTGTCGGGCGACGAACCAAGGTGTACCCTTCTTGCACACTTCGGCATGCCCAGCACTATTCACTACTCCGCAAAGAGAGCAAACAGCCGAACCGGGATTCAAAGTACGGTGGTGTAATGCGGCGGAGACCTCGAAGTCTGTGAGGCGTAAACCTTGATGAAACGGAATCACAGAAAGCCACTTCCTCCCCAAACCCGACGCCGATTCTAGAACGGTTTTTATTTGGTGGTCGTCGAGAGTGTGGAAGAGCGTTTCCTGTTGAGTTTCGAAGGCTTTACCGCATCGGATTCGCTGGGGCGCAATGGACTTCGGGTCCTCGGGATCCGTAAGAGTTGGCGGTAAAGGAGCTGGTCCAAGGAGAGGCTCCAGCAGTTTGTCCGATGTTTCCGAGGCCGCAGCATAAGCCAAGGGAGCACATGTCTTGTAAGACAGCAACCCGAGACCACCCATCTTTACCGGAAGAGACATGATATTCTCGTCTCGCGACAAAGGGTCGGGAGGGTCCGCCGAGCTTCGGAGTCGAAGAGCCGCTTTCCATATAATGGAATCTAGCTTTTCCCATTCCGGCTCGAGATCATCCGACTGGAGGCAACGTTGCAGGTGTCGAAGGTCTTGCTGCATGCACTGTCGTAACAGCAATAGCGCATGCTGATGGGGGACGTCGACCAGCTTGTTGATCTTTGTCTCGAGTTCGCCGACCTTTGTTTTGAGGAAGGCTCTTCTCGCCCAAGAAGGTCCGACGCACGAGCCCAGCATTTTGAGACCTCGGCCGTTGATTTCGGTGACCGATGTCATAAATGACTTCTCCGCATTGAGCCTCAAAGACGAGCCCGTAACCTCGAAAAAGTCCGAGACCTCCTCGAGGGTCTCGTCCGATTTGCTGAGAATGTATACATCGTCTAGATAGGCTAGAACGATGCACTCCGGACCGAGTTGTCTTGATAGCCTTTCGAGGATGGGTCGAATGCCGATTGAGAAGAGCAAAGGCCCAAGCGGATCGCCTTGACGAACGCCTTGAGCAGATAGGATCTGCGTAATTTCGTCTCCGCCGCCTCCGATGACCAAACTTGATGGTTTATCGTAAGCCCATTTGGCGAGTCGATACAGGCCCGGGGCGTGTTGTTTCACGGCTTTCGCCATGTCGGACCGGTCGAGCGCGTTGAAGGCATTTGAGGAGTCGAGCGAGGTGACATGGGAGTATTCGACCCCATCGATCGAGTTGTCGAGAACTCGCTGGACGGCTCGAATCAAAGGCTCTACTCCTCCCTTTGTACCCACGCCGTACTGACCGAAAGATAGAAAGTCCGGCTTGAACGTATGTCGGAGTACCGCCTTCGTACAGAGTCGGTAGATTAACTCTCCGACTGCAATGGGCCGAACACCGCCATCCGGTTTCTCCAAGGCGACGAGTCGAGAAGAACACAGCAAACCTTGACCAGGAGCCGTACCCGCTAAGACCATGCTCACAAGGGTCGTGAGCATCTTCTTGAACGAGTCCGAGCGGATTGCCAGTTTCAAGAGCGGCACCGTCCAACCCGAAACACCCGGCGCGGTGTCAGGCTTAAACGAGTAGAGGGCTTCGGTGATGGCTTCTGTCGAGGGTGGCGAGTGTTGAGCCGGACCGGGAAGTGACCCAAAGGGATTTCGAGTTCCCACCGGATGTTTGGCCTTGAGGATCTCAATAGTTTCAGCAGTCCGACTTGGAGCCGAACTGAAGCCACCGAGAATCCTCGCGGCATGTCCAAGACGACCGACTTCTACCTGTTTGATTGGCGATGGTGAAGATCGTTCGACTTGGGCGTTTTTGGTGCGTATCCGAGGCAGAGGCACCTCGGGATACAAGACTAGGCGGTCCCTGGCAGTAGTTGCCTGACCAGGAGCCAGCCCAATCTTCGGCAGACACAACAAGTCCAAAACGTCCTTGTCATTCGGCGCACCAGACAAAAAGGCATTGGCGACCCTTTCAGCTGCGTCCGAGAATGCCTTTGCGACAGAGGGAGGCAGCTGCTTGTACGTCGTTGGAAGTGACGCCAAGCAGTTCAAAGCTGCCTCCTCGCTGTCAAACTGAAACGAATCCGACCGGGGAGCAGGAGCACGATGTTGTACTCTAGACCGTTCGTTTGCCAGAATTGCCGTCGCTCGAGAAGCAAGAGGCACGACTGGTATGTGGGGCCGAGAAGGCTGTACAGCCGGCGGTGTCGGTAGCCTCTCCCTCCTTCGAGAAGTTGAGACCGGGATGCGAGACGGCGGTAATAGGTCGGGGTCGTCGATGATTTCAATAGACTCGATGGATTGCACCGAGTCGTGTCGAAGGTATCTCTCGCCAGAGTTTGAGTGTTGTCGTTGTTCGTCGAGATCATTATCTGATCCGTCGGATGCTTCGGCTTCAGACGGATGAGGCTCGTCCGCAAAACGGCATGTTTTCGACTTGCCCTTGTGTCGACGAATGCCTTGGTACCCAATCGCGGGACTTCCACATTGGCAGACTTTGATTTTTGTTCCGACAAAGTCTCGCGACGTGAGCCGCTCCCCCTTGTGTCGTTGTCGGACGTGCTCGAGGAGGTCGGGGCACGACTTTCCACAAGAAGGGCAACTGCCGGGGTCCGACCGTTTACCACGCACTTGCGGCGGCATCTTGACGACTTTGATGCTATAAGGTAGAGTCGGGCGAGGGGCAACCCCAAATTGTGGGACATATTGGCTTCAAGTGATGTTCATATGTGTTATTTTTACTTTTGGTACTTTTCGTCTTTGCTGCATCCAGAGACTGTCGTACTAAGAAAAGAAATTGATCACGCGGACAGGTTCTCTGTCATGTCTAACATTGTACATCGCTCCAAGTGGTCCGGTGCGAAAACGATCGGTATCAGCTCAGTCGCAATTCTAAAATTCGGGCGCCGCCATGCGCACGCATGGACCGCTCCTTTGCCATGTTCAACATTGTACATCGCTCCGAGTGGTCCGGTGCGAAAACGATCGGGATCAACTCAGTCGCAATTCTAAAAATTCGGGCGCCGCCATGTCCATGGACCGCTCCTTTGCCATGTCTAACATCACACATAGCTGTATCTAGTTCACCCACTGTTAACAAAAACATTGTATCACACTATTTTACTTGTACAACCTTTCGACTAGCACCCGGAGTATCTTGAGTAATTAAGTCCTGCTGACATTGATGCCCGGCCCGAACGACCAACAGCAGAAACCCGGAGTCGTTTGGCTGGACGTGTTGTACTGACCCTTTGTAGCGTGGCAGCGTCCAGTGATGCCCTGGAGATTGAAGCAGAATGAGCATGCGGACGATGCGAACAGAAAACAGAGGTACTGACCGACATGCGAAGTAGCCCCAACATCGCCCACCCAAGTTGTACTTCTGAACAATAATATTGAGGGATTGCCGTCGTCAAGGGCAGGTGGGTTCAACAGGTTCCATGTTCGGCAGACAGGACAGGTTATCGTACTGTGACTCGAGTCCCACCAGTTGTGACCGATTCCCGGCTCCTTCGAGGGAGGATTGAAACGATCTGCCTTGACCTGCTCTTTCCATATCATGTACCCTCGCTCCGAAATGATGGTATGGTGGTTTTGTTTCATCCATGGATACTCGAACGGCGCTGGAGAAGGAAACAGCACGGCGTAATTGTGCTTTTTTTCCTTGATGACTATGTCGTCTTGCCACTTGCCCAAGTAGCGTTGTTGAGCGGGAGCGGTCATTGTATACACGAGTCGAAGCCTACTGCAGACTCTATCCCCATGGTTGATAGTCATCCACCTCGGTGTAAAGCCGTCGATACTGGCGTTTTTCTGCTTCTCGAACGCCGCATCATCCCAAATTGGCACAGGCCCGTGGTGAGGTCCTTTGTTCCGAAAGTAGTTGTATGTCTTGCCAGTTAAGTGGGGAAGGATCTTGTGCGATTCAATAAAGTTTTTCGATGCCACCTGCAATTGACCCTGTAATTCGATGGCGTTCGGCAAAAGTCCGACCCGCTCTAGAAGGCCGGCCCAGGTATCGAGGTATGTGAGATGGCTTTCCACCCAGCCAGGATGAGCCTCCCATTCTTCTACTGTCCGCGGGAAAAACATGGATGAATACGATTCCCAACGTTGGGCTGACACTTGTGTCGCGACGAACCTAGTAAGCCGAGCGGGGAGGCCAACATAAGAATCGCGCAGAAGGTTTTGCGTTACAGAAAGCTCTGTTTCCAACATCGACTTGATGTATGGCAGACCTTCATGCTCGGGGAAGTGGTTGTTCGCACGTATCGTTTTTGGTATCGAAGTGAGAAGCTGCTGCTGAAAGCTCGAGAAAACGAACACCACGTAGTCATTGATGGAGGGAACCCTCGCGTAGTGCAGCCTAGAATCCTCTATTCTATGCAGCCAATCGTGGAACAGGGCGTCGTCTGCAATATCGTCACTTGTCGTGGCCGAGGGGAGAGGAACGTCGAACAGGATTTGCGGCAGCGATAGGCCGGGGAGGCTCAGGCCCAGTCGCGACTCGTATGCCACTTCCCAGCGAATGTCCAGTGAGCGTATGGCATGCTCCGTGCGCAAGGCTGTTCCCGGTGTATTTCGCTGGAAATTATACACATCTAAGCCACCGGCGCTCAGGACAGATTGGGAGCCATTGACCAGGGGCGTCGGTCCGTCAGGGATCTGTATCTCTACTTTGCCGTCGGGACCGAGTTCGAGCACGCAGCCATCTTCTTCCTGTGCTTTCTGCAGGTGATGAAGTCGTAGCGCCTCTTCGGCGTGTTCCAGCAAACCGAGGGATCTTCCAAATTGCAAGATAACGTAAGGAACATCCAAGATCTCGTGTCCCTCGGAATAAACCTCGAGTTCCCGGTTCTGTTTCTTGCGGATGACTAGCGTGCCTTCCGAGAGGAGAGCCATCTTCTGGTTGACTATTGTCTCCAAATGGATATATGAGGAGTCTTGCTGGATGAAAACCGTTGGTGTTGCAGAATTTCTGTCGAGCGGTCGCGTTGTACCGGCGATCTGGGAGGGTGCGCTGGAAGGGGCGGCTTGGGTTTGAACACTCGGATAGGTGACCATAGTACGTAACTTCTCCATTCCCGAGGCGGCTGTGCATCCGACTCCCCGACGAACCTTCAATTCCCACTTCTCTTGGGCGTTGGACATCCCTTGCATTCTGCGCTCGAACTGGGAGTATGATAACCCAGTCATAGAGTCGAAGAATTCGTGTAAGGTTCGAAAGCCGGCTGGGAAGAATGGTCGGAACTCATCGCCTAGCGCTCGTTCACGCAAGGAAATAGCCCTATCCACATATCGATAGGTCTGACCGGCAATGTTGGCACCTAATTGCAAGTACATGCAATGCATATTGACCGTGTCTCTTTCGATGGTGATGTCGGGGATTCGGGAGTGTAGACCGTGCATGAAGCCCTGACAAGCCAGAAGTACATGGATTATCATCCAGTCGGACGGTCTCGCCTGACGCTTCCCTATGATGATTCCGGGAAGGCGGACGATACACTCGGCTCGCAATTTCTTCCACCGAAACCAGTCGTCCTTGTCGTAGTGCCGCAATGCTTGTTTTTCCGTGTTTGCTTCTTTCTCCGTTTTGGTGGCGCGGCTTACAGCCACCAGAATATTGTGGATCGTTTCCAGCAGATTGTTCAGACCCGCGCGGACTTCCATACGCGCTGGGAAGGATCCATGAGGATCCTTTCTCGGTTCGTCTAGAATTCTCCCTTCCGCAGCTATCCACTTCTCCCGTGGACCGTCGAGGTCGGCACTGCAATCCAGCAAGTGCTTCATAGGAAGTCTCCGTGCAGGCATCGCATCGAGGTCCTGGGCTCCTCTGGCTTTATTGCCCCAGGGAGCATACGTCGGCACCTTCTCTTGACAGTAGAGCTGGACGTAAGGTTCCGGTGGATTCGATCCGTGGGTAGGTGCTCTTCTATCGATGAAGGCCGCACCCCCCAATCCGGGCATGGTGGCGACTTCGTCCAGTCGGACTCCCGCTCTCCATTCGGAAGCTTTATCGAAGTTGTTTCTGCCGATCAACGAGTTGCTAGAGGAGGAGACAGATCAATGCTTGAACTTCCGTCATACATTCACGAAACTTACATGGCGTCGAAGCAGTGGCTATGATTCCACACGGTTACCTTCCCTGCACATCCTATTTCTACCGCCACGTCTACCCATACTCCGCAGGTATGGCAATCCCCTCCCACGCATACACGAGACATATCGGGTACCAACTGCAGGGATGGTCCAGCACGTCGTCGGTTCGGATGGACGAGTAGGTCCTGGTCATCTCCCTCCATGTCTTCAACTTCGAAAGATTCGTCCTCATCTGCTTGGGTATTCCATTGGGTCAGTCGTCTGATCCTTGCGACCCCTTGCTGAAGGGTATCGTTGAAGTCAAGCCAGTCGGCCACAAGATGGTCCGCAGTGGCCTTCCGAAGCCCTTTGAGATATCCCTTGAGCATCATGGCCGGCTTGATTTCAGTTGGACAGAATCCTTCGTCTTGAGCCCATCGCATTTCGGATTGATTCAAGTCGTCGAAGCGGGTGAATGAAAACGATTTGAATCCTTGAAGCGAAATCAGGAACTTGAACGAGCGATACGTTTGTAATGTCGGTTCTGTACAAGCATCCAGCCTCTGTCGAATGAGAACGACGAATTGCGACAGTTGGCCCGAGGCGAGACTTGTAGATCGCCAAGAAGGACGACTGCGGCCTCCTATCTCTGACTGCCGGTCAGATTCATACTGTCCCGATTGAGGCAGGGAGTTATGTGCACCTCGAGGAAACACGCCGAGGATAGCGGGTTGGATGACCAGATCCCACAACATCTCCGTGATGTCTGGATTGATCTCGGATGAACCCATGCCCGCAAATGTTGGATCGAAGGCGTCGGGGAAAAACATGTTGACTGAAAGGCGCCCAGCTCGTCCCAGTCGAAAATTTGGGATTTTGGACAGCAAGGTCCTAGTTCTCCTCGGGCCAGCCGGCAGACACAGTTTGTTGGAGTACTTGATCGTTTCGTCCCAAGAGGGCATAGATGGTATGTCCAGGTTGAGAGAGATCGGTAACTGATCGCAGAGAAGGATGATGGAATCCACATCAGAGGATAGCTCGCATGGCAAAACGTTGTCGGAATTCGGTTCTGGGAGTGTCTGACTGCTCGGTTCCCGACGAGGAGGAACGTCCTCGTCCAATGTCGCCCATAATTCTGGCGTGTCGACCAGGTGATGTACTGGAAAGACCGTAGGGTTTGGCTTCCTTTGGCGCCATTTCGTTTTAATGTCGGGGCGCATGAGCCCTATCAGAAAATGTGTGCCGAGTGTTGCTGGGTGAAGAATCTCTCGCTTGAGGCCAAGTCGTGCACTCATACGATGAAGATTTCTGTCCAACCAGGGGCAAGCCGACGTCAACATGTACTGCGTGATGTCGATGTTGAACGCAGGTTCTGGGTATGTTTCCCGGTGAGAGCCTCCTTGGGAAAGTATCATCTCGTCGTGGACTGCCAAAAACTGCTCCAGGGTAGCTGGAATCATAAAGTATCCCGGCGCACCGCTCGGCGGTTCGTTGACTTGGTAGTTCGGCGATAGTCCGGCAACCGTATCCTCCATCGCCCTCGAGTTGAGTTGTTCTTGCACATAACGCTTTGTCAATTCGTCTCCCCATTCCGGGATTGTCACCGGATCTCGAGCAGGAATGGTCAAGATCTGACCGGAGTCGACCTGAATCGTTTGACGGGTTTCGTTCGCAGCGATCAGCTGTTCCAATTCCTCCGCTTCAATACCCTCGTCTTCCTCTTCATCGTTCGGGTTGTCGGGGGACACTGGCGATGTTGGACGATGGGCGCTGCGAAGTCTCGTTCGATACTCGGTGGCTTGAGCTTCGAAAAACTGGCGGGAACGGGGTGGGGGTATTGTCAGTGGCAGAGGCGACGCTGCAGGCGGTGTGGTTCCCAAATCGGACATGTTGGGCTATGTTTGATGGGGCTGCGACGTCTATAAAGAAATCGGCAACCCATCAGATTAAAGATTCGCGTGATCATGCAGTGAACGAGACTTACAGAAGTTATATGGTTCAAAGCGATGCTTCACCGGTGTGAGGGACAATTCAGGGCCCTGAAAAGATGGCAAGAGAAAGTTCCATCAATGAACGCCGGATGTCTGAAGAGGGCAAGACAACTCACTTGTCCTGTACGCAGAACTATGGGAATGGATTCTGCCTTCGGATGGTCGGACCACAATCACGGTGTCGAGTGAGCACAAAGCGTTGAAAGACTATGAAAGGCAAAATTGTGAGCTTGAGGCAGACCGGAGGCGATTGACAGGGTTGTCTCACCGACGGGATGCCTTCGAGGTTGCTCAATACGTAACTCGAAGGCGGTCTCGCTGGCTATCTCTTGGACCACTATGGCTAGAAGTAAACCATGCTGCGGCAAGGTGTTCCACCGTGATGTGAGCTAGCGCACGATCACAAGCGGCCGCCCAGCCTATCCAGAATAGTTGATTTGACGTGTAATTCGACGTGAACCGACGGCGTCTCGGACCGGCCAGCAATCATTGTTGAAAGAGCTTCTACGTCCCGAGGAATATCTCTGAGGTATAGCTCGCTCATAGTAGCGAGAAGCAGTCAGCACGTGGTGAAGTGCTCACGCACTCTGTCCGACCGAACGTAGCGAGAAAGACATATCTTCCAGAAAAAAGTAGACATCAAAGTTCCGGCAAGCGGTACCTCGACTCATGCAGCCATTTAACGACTTTATTCACTATGGGTGTTGTGCATTACTTCCCATCAGCCTCCATAGACCATACCCAGGTGTCAACGATGATGTCCAGAGACTATCAGAATGGAACTAGCCGTTCTATCACAGATATGCAAAGAAGGGCGATGAGGCAGGATTCGTATGCGCAACGCACCATGCGACGTCGCCCTGCTTGCATTTAGGGGTTGTGAAGTCAGTCGCAGACACTTGCTTCGTCAGTCTTGAATACAAGTGGTCACGCTCTGAGGCTCTGCCCAAGCTGTTAGAACGTTTTGCATGGACTTGTCAGTTGGCCTTGAGCGGCGACATCTACAAGTAATTAATAGCTGAGGATCACCACGAGCAACGCCTTTCACATCACAGCGGTCAGGGGCGCAACAGTTCCTGTATTGAATAGAGACCATTTAACTTTCTATTCGCCGTCTGAGACTTCAAGGTCAAGTGTTATCTTGCATCAACTCAAGATTGCAAGAAGGTTCCTGCGAAAGGTCGTCCTGCCTTGGTCAGTTGGTCTACACAACTAGAGCCATTTGTTGGCGCGACCGAGTTCGTTAGATAGTGGTCAAGAGGTTGACATCATTCATCAGCTCAGTGCTATGTAGACCGGGGGCGATTTGACCTAATTCACTTCATCAGCCTCAACTCTTATGGAGAGACTGCTTATCGAATATCGCAACTGAGGCTTTGCAGTGATGTCGTGAAATAGGGAGACTGACGAGCAATCTCTACAGTCGTACTCTGTCCCTATTTGTCGCTTGTTAGTCTTGAGATATCAGAGTTTCCACTCGGGAGACACAATGCATATTGATTGACTCTCCGCGAGATAATAAGCTGTAGATTCAATTAGTGGCCTGGATGGTAATTTACCTGGTGTATGACTGAAATGCGAACGGAATTTGACCTGTCACCTCTTCTGATGTCTACATGGGTAGCATTCTCCTGTATCATCAGAAATTCCGTTTGAACCAGATCGCTCATGACCTTACAAGTGACAATCGAAGAACCTGTTTATAGACGTCGTGAGGTAGGGATCAGATACCGTCCATGGTAAGCCTTCAAGACGAGACTCGCAGCGCTTCAGTCAGATAGTTAGTTGGTTGTTCGCAGCCCTTACGGGTGAAGCTCAGTCTGAGAGCTTATGTAAGCGAAAACGCATTCGCAGGCCCACACTTGCACGGTGATTAATGTCAGCTGGGCCGTCACGT